>CM070594.1:50433744-51033744 GCA_036346395.1 Hsuehochloa calcarea
TACCTATTTTGGCCTTTAAAGATTCACACTTGCTGGCTCACATATTTAGCCTCCTTCTTTATAGTGTAGAGATTTGGTTGGCCTTCGACGAATCCTGCCACAGATGTGGTCATGTTCTACATCAAGGTGCCACAGCCACGGCATGTACCCAATGTTCAAGAAAGCGCTAGGTGCTAGGTGGGTGGTGGGGTGGCACCGAGCACATAGCCGCCGACTAATCAGGCTAGGTGGCCTAGATAGGCGAGGAGGGAGGGTGGCACTGAGTGCCTAGGCACTGCCTGGGAGGTCTAGGCAGCCACACTCCAAAAATGTGGCTACAGGTCAACCTATTTTACAGTTTAAAAGGCAAGGCACTCTGGCTAAGTTCAGTTCTGAGAACAGGCCGCCATAGGATGTTTTCTAGGCGAATAAGTCCAACTGTTAGTACTTCAAGGATTTTATAATGAAGTGGGACCTCAAGGGTAGCCAATGAAGCTGATACCAGAAAAACTAGAAGGGACAGAATATATTAGTGATTACCAGCAAGTAAGACAAAGCGTCACCAAATGTCTTCTCAGCATTATCAGAAAATTCCATCTGAACTGGACATACACCTTGGTACAAAGCCAATCGTTGTCTAACTCTCTCCCTACAAACAGATAAGCAACAGCAATTAGGTGCAACTGTATCAAACTTTTAGAAAATTAAAGCTAGGATATAACCTGTTTCAGATAAATTGTCCCTCATAAGTACAACAGAAGTATATACCACTGTTATATTATCTAAATTCAGTTTCATCATTGATCACCTCTTCTCCTAGGAAATACTAGTAGTTGATATTTCACTAATTAACTAAAGATGTACCAGGTGAACACTTCTTGATGGAGGGCCTTGGGATGTTTTCATGCAAGGAGCTTAGCACAGCTGGGTTCTAGGTTCCAGCTCACTGGCTGTTGAATTACAGAGACCCACATCTACAGTTCAATTTTCTCCTAGACTAAAGGAAACCTACAAAGCAGTTTTGTTGGATGCATGCATGAACCACAAAATCATATATATGATTCAAAGCAAATTGATACACGGTTTCATTGCTAAAACTAGTGCATGGGCACACATCAAGAGCACCGTTTTTCTCTTGGTTGTTCCAAAGGTTATCAACCAAGTTGCTCAGTTGGACAAGGCAGCCCACAGCCTCACTGGCCAAAACTTTGTGAATTATGAATGGATGACGAGGTAGTGCAAACAGATTGGGAATTTGGGATTGCTAATCACAAAGATCAAATACCATAACATCAGTTTTTTTTCAACATGTCATCTTCAGTTTAGTCAGATAAAAAGGAGTTCTCAGAATTTACATTTTATTGTTGATTCATGATTATGCAATATAGAAACTACAGGAGTTTCACCTTCTTGGTGACGTACACATTGAAACAAAAGAACAAAAATCTTACTGATCTGTGAAGGCAAAAATGGTGCCATATGGGCGGAAGTGACTAAGTAGGATAGCCATGAATCCTGTCCTGGTGAAAACCACAATTGAAGTTCCAAGAGTATTGGACATCATTGTTGAATGGTAGGCGAACATTTCGCTCATGTGGTTCTACAGAAAGAAACGTAATTAGAAAAGGAAGCAACATATTTATGTGAGGAAAAGACATAAGGGTGTCAGTTGGAAAATTGCAGTTCAAACCTTGAACACCTGACCAAGGTTAGCCAGTGTTTCCCTGCCAGAAATAGTTGCTTCAGTTCTCAGGGCAACATTATGCATGACCTTGACAGCTTTCAAAGGAAATCTGCCAGAAATCAAGTCACAAGCTTAGTGATGTATCTCCGCATTGAATACACGTCACAAGACTTGCAAGCATCTGCTACAAAAAGTCAAAAACCAAAGAGTGCACAAAGTTTTCAACTAAAACTACAACAAAAGGTTTCCCATATTCATGTGTTGCAACAAAATTGACCAATTTATGTACTGGCTAGTACACAAAAAGGTTCCGTCTTCTATGTAAGTAGTCAAGATGGCATCAAACCAGGTGGTTCACTATAAGTCCAACACCATGAAACTGCCCCAAAGAGCCAACTTAGATGGAAACCAAAACAACATGACACTAAGAGTTAGGAGTTGAAATATTAGAAATACAGTTAAACAGCATATTTTATTCAGGACAAATAGAAGGAAAACAAAAGGCATCAGCAATTCAAGATGTACCAATATATTGCTACTGGATATATACTAATAGTTCTGGTAATTTCTGGAGCTTTTGAAAGAATGCAATTGCAAAATTAACATGCTATAGCACTGTAAAAAATGACTAAGTAGTACAATAAAAACTTCAGCTGGGTTTAGTTAAAATCATTAAAATTCAACTGTGTGTGGTACTGTGGTCATACAGTTTGCTAAAATAACAATAAAAAATATTTGTTGTGCATAAGAAACATACTTTCCATGCGCAGTTTCCCCAGAAAGCATAACAGCGTCAGCACCTTCTCGAACAGCTATAGCAATGTCTGAAACTTCTGCTCGGGTTGGAGTTGGATGAACAATCATGCTTTCCAGCATATTAGTGGCAACAATAACAGCTTTTCCCATACTCCTGCACATCCTAATAATTTCTTCCTGCATAAAGACACACAGAATTTTAAGAATGTTGTGTGTATGTTACATATAGTCAACTAATGAAACCACAGAAAGTCAGCAAGAGGTACCAAATTGGATAGCTGATGCCATGTATAAACAAGAAGAGAATGCAAAGCAACCCTCAGTTAATGTCTTTTCAAGCAATTCGTAAACTATGTACATAATGAATGGGCTAATAGCTAGTGGCTATTGTACTGAGCACACTCAATTTGTAGTTTAACGATTAAACAAAAAACTAATCAGAGAAGTTGACATTTACTACAATAGACTGTAAGTAATATGATCAACTACATCATACCTGCAGCAACGGTACTTCCTCAATAGGGAGTTCAGCTCCCAGGTCACCCCTGGCAACCATAGCCTCGGCATTCAAAATTACATTGGTCAGAACTTCAAATGTTGAATTAAAAAGGTCACATTGTAAAATCAGAACAAGGAAAAAATAAAGGAGCAAGTCCTATTCATGATTTCCTATAAAACTCAAGACCATTCATTGTTAAGATTAATCTTTTGAAGGCATTTGGCTAAACTCAGGCATAATCAAAATAAGACTATTACCCCATCAGATGCTGTGATGATTGAATGTAGGTTAGGAATGGAATCTGCACTTTCGATTTTCACAATTACATGTATATCGGCATTGGAGCCTGAGAATCAAAATCAAAATACACAATCAAGACATAATCAAAACAGTGCTGGACATAATTGTTTATAAAGTACAGAGTAATTATTACTTCTGAGATAATCCTTCAATTCATGCACAACTTGAGCATCTTTGACAAAAGAAACAGCATAGTAGTCAACTTGATTTTCCACACCAAACTTAATATCGTCCCAATCCTTATCTGCAAGTTTGGAAAATGTAAATGAAACGAGAACATCTGTATTATTCAATGAAAAACTGTTGACTATTACCGGTGATTGATGGCAAGGTTGCACTCTTGCCACGAACATTCAGGTGACGCCTGGATTTCAATTCACCTCCATCAATAACTTCGCATTTCACAGAATCTTCAGTTTTTAACTTGACTAACAATGACATCATTCCTCCTAAATAATAGCAACATATTGATCAATAAAAGCACAATATAAAATCATATTGTATTGAAGATACATCAGAGAAAACACGGTCATCTCTGTAACAAAAAAAAACAGAGAAGAAAGGCAGAAGGATATTACAGTAGTACACAGGCATCTCATGATCTAATTTAAGTGTTAATCAGTTGTGCACAACTAAGCAAGAACACCTTCGAATAAATGTTGGTAAACTCCATCTCGGAAAATTTGGCTAAGTATAGAAAATAATAGAAGGTACCAATGTTCTCAAAACATGCCAGCTGCAGTGAAGCAATGTTGGGAACACTGTGTCTGCACATACATACACAATTGACACATAGTTCATGCTAGTAGGCAGTGGCCATACAAATGCGCACTAGCGAAGCAATGCAAGAGAAGTGTTCGTGGAGAAAAGTGTTCAGAGAGAAATGTGCAATATCATTACACTGGACAAAACACAGAAATTTTTAATACAATAATTGACAGAGCTTAACCACGTTAATCAAGACCTGCTCATTTATTGAACCTATACACTTCTCTATATACAAGTATGTGTCACCATACGAATTTATCTAATCAAGTCTCACTAGCTCAAATTTGGTACTATATTGTGTTAGATAAAGTGATTTGCTGTATTTCGCACCTTGATGTATACAATCATGTGTCACCAAACAAAAGAGCCAAATAATCGAATATTAGAAAGGGAAAAAGAATATCCACATACCATCTACAAGGAGCATGTCACCCACTTCTACATCGTTAACAAAGTCATCATAGTTAACACTAACACATGTCTCGGAGCTAACTCCCCTCTTAATTGTGAAAGTGAACTCCTGGCCAGTTTCTAACATTATTGGTTGAGGCAAATCTCCACTCCTAACTTCTGGCCCCTGATATGGAAAATACAGCTTTGATCAGAGAAATCAAGGTATAATACAAGGAATAAAGGTCAGCGTCAAATCGTTCGATTCCATTTTTTAATTAATAGAGCAAATCATGTGCTAGCAGGGGGCCATGGGCACGATAGAATTATAATAAGACTAACGTGAATAGAGTTGCTTCTGAGGATGAGTAGTGTCCATCCATCAGAGTGTAAAAGCTCTGAAAGAAGTAACACCAACCTTTGTGTCAAGCATAATAGCAATCACATTGTCCTTTGTTTGAGCATTATATTCCTTAACTAGATCAATAACTTTCTGGTGTGATGCATGGTCTCCATGTGACATATTAAGCCGAGCCACGTTCATGCCAGCCTCAGCCAGTTTCCATATCATCTCGCTTGTATTAGTTGAGGGACCAATGGTGCACACGATCTTCGTCTTGCGCCTCACATTCGGCTTAGACCACACACCATTAGTTGCTGTTGCAAGTTGCTGAATACCCTTAAGATGCTGGAAGTTTTCTTCTTCCTGTCAAAGAAGAAATATTAATGACAATTAGTTTTCTCCTCATAAGGTTCCATTCCAATATATCAGCCCATTAGATTACACGTAACTGGAAAACTCAGTGCACAAAAACATGGCACGGTGACAAACTGTACATAATATTAAGAGCAAACCAGAAAACAAGAATTTAAGTCTCCTCATTGATCGTAAGTTTTCATAGCTTACTGGACATTAGCTTTGACAAGACTGCCAACCAAAGTGATCAGAAAGGTACCACATCCTTGTTTGGAATAGCTTGTCCATGTTGAGATATTCTCACTAAGCTCAAGAAGTTCAATATTTTTCAGTGGATGGGAAATAAGATAATCAGTGCAGATTCAGCTGAAAAGGATCCGCACAAGTGTTTTTGAAAGTAACTGTTACAAGATATGGTACTGCTAGTTTAGAGTTTTGTTTTCTTCTTGGGAAATGATCCTTTAACTAAATCAATGGTGCCAATGTCATTTTCGCAAACAGTAAAATAACCCAGAGCCACACAACCAGAAACTAACAAGTCAAATGAATCAACAGATTCGGCACCAGGCCACTACTAGCTTCTAGGGATGCATGAAACGTACCAAAAGGTAAAATGGACGCCAAAATTGAAGTGAATCGTATGCATGGAGGAAAAACCTAGGAAAATGACATCTCCAACAATTTAGCCCTCTAAATTTCACCGTCACAAAAACGAAAACGATACCCCCGAACGTGGCAAATCCAATTTCACCGTCACGGAAAGCCAATTTCACGCCCTTCCAGCACGAAAGTAACCGGACACCTCAAAAAACTCCATCACCATCCCAAATCCACCGCGGATTCCCCGCCAGCAAGCGACCAGCGAGGTACCAGTCAAGTACGAGGAGGGAGGCGCAACCTTTACGGCCGCGTCGTCGTCGGGCGACACAGGCAGCACCTCGGCATCGGCGCTCGGGGCGCGGCTAATCACGGACACGACCGGGGACTCGCGGCGCCCCCTGGCAGCCACGGCCCCGCTCCACCTCTCCCTCGCTTGGCACACCCCGAACGGCAGCCTCGCCGCCGGGCGGAGCGAGTCGGCCCCAGATCCGCCGCCGAGCGGCCTGGCCGCCGCCGCGCCCCCCGCCGCCGCCACCACCTGCGCCATCTGGATTCGGAGCGGAGATTTGGGATTGGAGTGGAGGTGGTGAGGCGTGGAAGAGGTGAGCGTGTGTTGTGTGCAGTGGGGGGTGATGATGGGTTTGGGTTTAAGGATGCGGCGGCTTCGTTTGTATCGAACGGGCCCACGGTGCAGCCGCGGCTGAGCTGGCTTTGCAGCTGGCGTCGCCACTCGCTCGCCTCGCCCAGCCCAGGCACGCTCGCGCCTTTGGAGTCTCCGTCGTGGGCTCGGCTGGGAGGTTGCGGGTTGGTTGGCTCCGCCTTTGTTGGGATCCAGCCACGTGGGCGTGACTTTGAAAGTTTTGCGACGGCTGATACAGTGATACTTACGACTGGTAATTGGTAAATGATGCTATTATTAGTTAACTACTTAACAATGTTAGGCTTTGGTGTTACCGAAAGAGTGGTGTCTCTGATGGTGATGGCTCCAGTAGCTGTACGTTGGGGTATGCTATAGAAGTTCAGCTTAAGAAACCATGTGGTGTACTTGTTTTGCGTCGCTGAAGCTGCCGCTCATGCGAAAGGCAAAACATGTGAAATGACCTCTCTCTCGCAGTGTTTAACATGTGTTTTACAGGTAGGGGGGTGAAACTCGACCAACGATTTTGCCGTTTTGTTTGAATACCGATGGACATCGTGGAATACGGTAGTCATGTCATGTTGTCGTCTTATGTGGTGCCGTGCTATCGTATCAACAAAACTAGACAGTAAAGAAAAGAGGATTCCAGTTGAGAACACCACGGGAGGAACTAAAGGATCCGCAATAGAAAGGACCGATGTCAACAGAGAAACTAATGTGTTTTATTGCCTTGAAAAGTCTTCTTCATTACATTAGGAGATAGCTATTTATAGCCTTCCAACTAGGATACGTGATATTACGATTCTACTCCTAAAAATACCATATACTCGTAGTGGTTGCAGAGGTTTTTTCCTTCTACACGTAATCTTTGATCCATGGTGGCCTTTACGGTCCCGACCCATCCGGACTATACACCGGTTCACGAGTGCTTCTCCCTCGCATCATGCTAGGTGCCTTGGACCGAAGGGCTCTGGGCGGCCTTCGATACATGCGAGGTGGCCTCGGACGGACCCCTAGGCCCCTCGCTCCGAGACGTGATGCTTCTCCCGGGCGTTGTCCCTGGCAACCTTCCTATGCAATGTTCATCCGACAGCTATTATCTTCCCGATCGTCGCACACACGCACACGCCAGAGCACTCCGCGCCGGCATTGCCGCGCCGCCTCAACCATGCCCCGCCCATGCCGCTGTCGCTACATCCTCCTCCTCCATCTCTACGCTGGCGCCACCTTATCCTCCACTCCCGCGCGCCCCGGCCTCCTCCTCCTCTGTCTTGTCTCGTGCCCAACAGCCACCTCCTCCTCCTCCGCACTCCATGCGTGCCCGACCGCCGCACCTCCTCGCCTCGGCCGGCCACTGTCGCATTATGTACTCCTCCACGTCGTACTCCTCCGATGCCGGCCGACCATCGTGTCGGGTGCGGATCTAAACACAGCCCGAGAATTCGTATAGTGCTTCAGGCCGCCCAGTAGACACCGTCAATCTGGCCATCTCTAGTCCGAACTGGACAAGCACGGGTCGTTACCCTCGAATGGTCACGTCTGCGTGTCCACGTCTTCCTACTTTAGAGGCTGGTATTATAGTTGCACAGAGTAATTAAGTGTGCCAATTATTTGACATGTGATTAAACCTGAGATATTGCATGTTTAATCTCTTTCGTCACGCGTGTTTCTCATTTTGCACAATCTGTACGTTGACTTTTGTAAGTAGGCATGAGCAGAATCGCTCTGGCCTAGCCAGGTCCGACGGCATGGTTAAGGCCGGGCTTAGGAATCAAGACTCGATGCCCAGTTAGGCCAAGCTTCAGCACCTTCGGATTTGCTAGCTCCAATCCTGCATGCACATACTACGCCCTTCGTCGCCGCCGGCGCTGACAGCGGCGGCGGAACCCCCGCTGCAACCACGGCCACGCCAGCCGTCTCTCTTCGTGCCTCTGCCAGCACTGTAGAAAATTTAATTCTCTTTCGCTGCTAGTGACTCCCACTGACCGCGTGTCTGCATTAGTTGCTCTTTTCCTCCTTCGTTTCTTTCTGCACGTCTCCCTTTCAAATTTTCCTTAAACGCTATCAGTCGTCCAATTGCCTCTGACAAAGTCATTGTCGACACATCCCCACTGTTCAATTGTGCCAACAATAGGAAGGAATCTACCTGAAACTGCATTGAAAAACTTTTCTACCACGACACTTTCCTTTAGCTCAATGCCAAGCGAATGAATTTCACTTGTTGTACTTACCAGCTTCTATGAAAAATCACTTATTCTTTCTGTGTCTGCCATGATCATACGATCAAACCACCGTTTCATCATGTGAGCCCTTGCCCTTTTAATTGGATCTTCTCCAACACGCATATCTTGGATTGCTTCTCATGTCGCTTTTGCCATCTGTTTATCAGCAATTGCCAACATCACAGCGTCTGGCACTGCCTGGGAAAATGCGGCCAGAGCACCCTGATCTTTCTCCTCGTCGGCCAGTGCATCGCCCTCGATCGCTATCCACACTCCAAGAGAGCGCAAGATGATTCTCATCTGTGAGGCCCATAAGCCGTAGTTGTTGTCGTTCAAAATTGGGCACTGGATCGGTACTCCAATTCCCCTCGACAATGTTTTTCCTGACGCTGCTGGTTAAACGCCGATCTTCAAAGCTTGTGTTTGTGATTCCTTCTTTGGTGATTGACCCCTTGCCATCACCAACTTAGCCTAAACTATGATACCAAATGTTGGAACAAAAACCTGAAACTAAACACTATCGCTCTCAATGTTCCAATGAAGAATCGCTTTTCTAAAACTTCAGAATGTTGTTGAAGAACAGAGAACAGAAACAACGAAAACACTTGTTTTCAATTTGTGCTGTATCTTTCAATACGACTTTTCTGTTTTCTTATATAGACATCAAAACGAACTACAAATATGTTACGAATTCGGTTTCCTGACTTCGAATCTTCAGAGAATTTGAAACCCGAAAATAGACAAGAGCTAGACTAGCTACAGTGTCCGTTTCGAAAACGGACAGAGAAGACTGAAACTGATTACAGACGGATTCAGATTCACTTTTCTCATTGCGATCCAATACAAACCTAAATAGAAAACAAAACTATACTTTAGACAACAAGATTAAGACTAACATGGGGATGGCGGTAGTACCGTCGCCAGTGCAATTAGAGTCGTCGCTGCAAAGTCAAGACTCCGATTGGAGTCGGGGAAGATCCCTTGGGCGACGGGGAGACGCAAGAAGGTGGGGAATTGGTATTACGGGGCTGGGGTGGTTGACGTTCTGTCGCCCGTGGTCTCCGTTGCTGCTGCACGGAGAGGGAACCTGTTGCCCAGTGGGTTGCAGGGTGAAAGAAGTAAAGGTGGGACGATCCTGTCGTTCGGCAGTAGGATGGATGCCACTAATTCCTGATGATTGAAACCGAGGAAGAAGTCGCCGACACCGGGGAAGATGCTACGTGTGCTGGGGACGGGGAATAGTCAGAGAAGCCGGGGAGAGGACGAGGACACTGGGGATGAAGTTGCGGAGGCCGGGGAGATGGCGAGGGCGCCGGGGACGGGGAAGAAGTCCTGGAGGCCGAGAAGGGAGAAGTCGCCATCAGGGAGGGAGCCAAAGCCTTGGTCGCCGTCGGAGAGGGGTGCGCCACCCTAGTCTTCAACCGCCGCCTCCTCTCTAGAGTTTTTCCTGGGTTAGGAATTGGGGATCAGGAGAAAGAGCCAGGTGCGAAGGGAACTGGGAAGGGGCGCGAAGGGACAGTAGAGCGGCAAATTGTGGGTAATTTTATCAACTCCGAGGGATATTTGGATTCGTTGGTCATAACTATCTGCTGAAGAATGTTTCACCGCTCTCAAAAGTTGTACTATACATTCGCTCTCGTTTGCCCGAACTCCAATTTTTTATAGAGTTATTACATTTTTGGCACGACTCCACCTACTCTAACTAAGGGTGTGTTTGGTTCAGTAAATCAAGGCATACATGTATGAGATGGTCTGAATATGCCCGATCTATGTGAACAGAGCTAACTTGTTCTAGATGGGCTCCCTAAATATGTTGTACTAAACGGTTCCATAAAAACGGGCGAACCACGTGGTACAGGGACGAGCGTGTCCCCTCTGTTACCCCCTTTCCCTCTGTGTATAAGTCACTGACCAGTGGGCTATGCCAATTAGTGGATAGTTAAAGTAATTAATTTAGTTAAATACTCTTTTTTGCAATCAAGGTAAATTTAATAACCGTGTTAATATTTCAATAATTAATCGTGCTAATACTCATCTATGTATACATCTCATTCAACTTCATCTCTCAAACCAAACACAATTTTGTACCATTCGGTACTATCTTATTCATGTAACCAAACAAAATATTGAAAATCTCATCTCACTTACCAAACTCATAAGTTGTACCATACCATCTTGGATCATCCCATCTAGGGGTGGGAGTGGTTCATCATTATCCAATGGTTAACCGAACCAACCAGAAAATTCTAGAAATATGGGCTAGAGATGCAACCCAACGAAAGAATAGGTCCAATAGGTTCATAACCTATTGGTTCCCGCGGCTCGAGTGGATCGAACCTGAAGTCTTACACTCTTGATCATCCTCCTGTTCCTGCTATTCTCCAACTCACTCTAGGCCAATCTCTTCCATGGAACCAGATGCTGGTATCCCAGAACGGAACCTTCGAGCTCGGCCTCTTCTCGTCCGACAACTCCAAGAAGCACTATATAGGCATCAGGTACAAGATAACAAAAAGATCTCCAAGCAAACGGTCGTTTGGGTGGCCAACCGGGAGAACCGGAACCTTTGTTAGGACAAGAACCAGAATCGATACTTCTGTCTGAACTGATTCTGTCAAAACTAATAGCTTCATAAGTTTCAGACAGCTTCAATATTTCAGACTGCTTCAAAAGTTTCAGACAAAGAACTTCCTTGGAGAAGCTGCTACTCTTGGCAAGTCTTGTGATCATGGTGGCAGCGGTGGTGGTGTTGCGGATGCGGCGGGGGAAGGGGAAGGTGACAGCAGTGCAGAGCTCGCTGCTGCTGTTCGACTACCAGGCCGTGAAGACCGCGACGAGGGACTTCTTGGAGAAGCTAAATCATCGGTCTCCAAACTTGATTCTTTTTCTATAGGGTATACCCTTAAGAACCAATAGATCACAGGTTCATTTGGTGCTTGAGCCAATGGATTGGCAGGATATCCACGCTGGGGGACATGGGGCTGCATGGGGCAGGTCCGGGTCAACCCGCTCCGACCCACGCCCACCCCTAGTTTTACAGGTAGGGGGTGAAACTTGACCAACGATGTGCCGTTTTGTTTGAATACCGATGGGCATCGTGGAATACGGTAGTCATGTCATGTTGTCGTCTTATGTGGTGTCGTGCTATCAGGTCTCTCCCGATGCAACGGCGCTGGACTGCCCAAGAGCCGCCTAAAACAGAGGCGAGTAGACGAGCATTCCAACGATCCAAATACCCAATCCCAATGATCGATGCTTCGTTGCATATATTACATCCTCCCACTGAAAGCATCCGCTGCCCGGCTGTATATCCCAGGAGCAGGCGCAGGGTCCATCGTGGCCGGACGCGCCGCCGGAGGTATTGGGCCTCGTCGTTGACCGCCTCCCGATCCTGGCCGACCGCTTCCTCTTCGGCGCCGTCTGCCGGCCGTGGCACGCCGCGGAACGGCAGCCTCCCGTGGCTGGCCCTCTCCCTTCCCTCGTCAACCGTAGCCGCGCGTTCTGCTTTCTTGAGCCTCTCCGACAAGGCCGTCTACGAGCTCCCGTTCCCCGCAGACGGGGCCGCAGCGTGCGCTACTGCGGCTCGGCGGAGGACTGGCTCGTCGTCCAGAACCGCCGCGAGTGCGGCCGCTTCTTGTTCAATCCCTTCACTGGCGCCAAGCTCCCACTTCTGTGTTGCCTGAACCGAAGATAAACTGTAACATACCTAAATTCTATTCATAAAATTAATAAAAGTAGAATTGATTACTATGAAATTGAGCCTCTTGGGCCAAGAGTGGTTATAATTAAATCTTAATCGAATCATAATCCATCTTAGAGTCTGAATCAAAGTGGGCTTTTAGTCTAAACCCTAGCCCAACTAATACCGTATTTGTTTCTCTGTTTCTGTGACACATGCGCCGTCGTCCTCTTTTCCGCGTGCTTGTGCATGCAGCCGCCACCCAGCCTCTGCCGTGCCTCCTCTTTCCCTGCTTCTCCCTTGCCGAGCTGCCCCTGCTGCCCTCCAGCATTCCACGCTCGACTACATGCTGCCCAAGCCTAGTGCAGCCATGCATGGCAGCCGACTAATTGCATGCATTCTTGCTGTATGCACTCATGCCGTATGCGTGTGTTAGCATTGCCACTTACAAACTAGGATTTTTAGTGGCACTTCCGATCAAGGAAATGAGGAACATGGGAGCCACCAAAAGAAGAAGAAAAGAGGAGGAAGGAAAGGAGAGGAAGAAGTCGGGATCCGGGTTTTTTCGTAGCGTGGTAACGATCTGGTTTTCCCTCTTTTTGTTAGTTTAATTAGAGATTAGAGAGGGTTTTAGAATTTTTAGTCGAGGGGCCGATTATTGAGTCTGTTTAACCTGCTGTTCTGTTGAACGATTTATTCGGGTACCTTAATGGAGAATTTTGGAAATATCATCTACTAGTTAATTGTAGATAATTTCGATATCTTTCTATAGCATATTTAATCATGTCGAGCGGACAAGTAGAATTCGAGATATGAATTTTGGAAGACTGCTGTCTTTGTGGTTGTCGTCTTTCGGCGCTGTTTTGGTAGACTGCAGATTAAAAATAGTAATTTGACTAATTAGAGTTTTTGATCTACATGAAAGATGTAAATAATTGTCTAAGGGTTCTGTAGAATCCAAGAACTCGAATTTTGGTTGGGTAAAACAAAAGTTATGAATTTAGTAAGACCCGCTGTTCCGAAGCGGACAGATCGGTTTTCTGGGCTAAAAACGGAGGGTTAGATGATTTAATTAGAAGACTTTGTAATCTAAGAAAAATGAGGGTAATTTTGTGTAGAATCCAGAACTGGGTGGTTTGTCGTGATCGGACTTTTGAGTCAAAAGTTACGTTCGTTTTAGTACCAAGACAAAGAATGGGTAACTTTTCGCACGGAGAAGCGTGGTAGATTTGGGGACGTGTAGGAGCGATGTCGATTGATTGTTGTTCTTATGATGCTGTAGCTTGTATTGAAATTTGAATATTTAATGTAGGAGAGGCGTCGTGCTTATTTCCATCTTCTAGCCAAATCGTGCGTCGCAACCAGTAAAGGCAAGTGCATGGTAGACAACGATCAATGATTGATCACTGTTTTCTTTATCTTCCATTACCATTATTGTTGTGCTTTTATTTTATTTAATTGCAAGCAATGGAATGGTATGGATTTGTATGGTTAATGAACATGATGAAAAATTGGATATGATGAGTATTATGAAATTATGCATGTTTGCATTCATAAGCATCTTTGCATATGAGCAGGTGATCATGAATGATCACAACTCCACGGGAGTGGAGGAGGTCCCCGATCCTTGCGGAGGAACGGGCTTGAGAGTGAATGTTGTCGCGAGCATTCACTCATGCTATACCGGTATACGCGAAAGAAGTGCATGTGGACATGTAGATTAGAGTTGCATTAATTTATGAGATGAATGGGTGTGAAACAAAGAGAAGTTAATAGCATGAGAATATTAATAGAAGTGCATGTGATGATAATGAAGTTATTGATTACTGTTGATTTATTATTGTTCGTTGTATATTGATGTGTTTGCTGAGTCGTGGACTCACCCTTGCTCTATTGTTGTCTTTAGGTGATCTTCGAGGACGTCGTGACTGAGAGCGAGTAGAACACATGGATTAGATCCATACTTTAATCACATGATCATTTGCCATAAGAAACTTTTCATTCAATGTTGGATTACTCTTGGACATGTTAGATGCTGAATAAAGTTTAGGTCACATTTTGGACTAGATTATTTATTTCAATGATTTGGATTCAGTAGTTGGTGCTATCCTGGATTGTTTACTTGATTATATTTCCCCTTGCTTATTTATTATCGCTTGATCCATAATTATGCATGTTCTTTTGTGGTCCATGGATATATTTATTGATGTTTTCTTGCTGTAATTTTATAGTGTGTCGATAATTATTAGTTTATAGAGTAGTTTAGTGGCATTCTAGGCTCGGTGTTGGGCTGGGGTGTTACAGTTGGTATCAGAGCGGGCTTTAGATCTGTGATGAATAGATTAACAACTTAGGTAAATTTAATTTGGTAAAATTTGCTTTAGGACTAGTAAAATAAACTAAAATTTGCTAATGGCTAATTAACTTAAAACTTGACACACTGGTGTACAGTAGGATGGGACTGGGCAAAGTATTACATTTGCGTTTCCGTTATGTCGTATTATTCATTTATGTTATGAGATGAACATGTATGCTTATGATTTGATGACATGATTGGTATGTGCAATGATAGTCGATGTTGAGGGGTAGAGATATTGGTTGTGGCCATGGGCATGGCCAGGTTGACCCACCGTTCGTGGTGTGGGAATGGTAATGGGTTTTCTCAGGTAACTTAGTCACAAAGGTTGAGGATGAGTTTCCTTGGAAAGGTTGTTGTTTTCCTTGAGTTGCATTTGGTTATTCTTATTACTCGTTGTTTTTAATGAACTTTCTTTGGATAGCGGTTACAATGCATTTGGTGTGTTCCATTGGTCTTTATTGATTCCATAAAGTGATTATTTGATCGCCCGACGTTGATCCGTTGTTGTTTCTTGTGAACGCCGTTAATTTGCAAGATTGTTCTTTTAATGAGAATTCTGTCTTTCTTGTTGGGAAAGATGATTCATTTATTTCACTTGGTATTTTGAAGAACGGAAATAATCAATTGTAAGTTCTTTATCACGTGGAATGTTGATTTTAAGTAGCTCTTTTGGAGTAATTTGAGCGTTGAAGTTGATGCCTCTCTTTTATGAAAGAAAATATTAAAAATCTTATCATGATTATGTGAGAGATTTTAATCGTAGAAAATTAATTGATATGGTATTGGCTATCAAGTTGGGTATGTAGCGTGGTGAATAATTAATCTTGACTAGTATCATTGAAAGTGTAGTTGATTAATTTGAGCTTGTTTTATAGTAGTTCTTGATGAACTGTGACTATGAGTATGTTTATACCTAATTGGAGTCAAAGGAGATATTAACAAACGTGGAGCATTGATGAATTGGTTTGACCATTAAAGTTGTTTATATTTCTAAACTTACTGGATTATTTGGTCTCAATGGATGAAATTAACTGTGTGGTAAGAGAAAGTTGAAGAGATGCTCGATCAGAGGTGGAACGGTTGAATGTGTGTTTGTAAATGTTCTTGTGATTTGAAAAGGAAAGTAGGTAGCAATTAGACTTCATAATGAAGCCAGTTGATAACAATGATGGTTGGAGTGCAATTGTTGTGTGTTGAAGTTTGGTGTTGAGCATCACTAAGAGTTGAATTGATGGGTTATAATAGGTAACTTATGTTTACATGATGGTAAAATTATTGGATACTAGTATGTCCTTGATGAAAGGGTTTTGATAGAAGCTTTTAATTTGTGTTGTAGATCTCCTATAAAATAAAGTGGTTATTGTATTGAGGTTGTAAGGTTTTGGTATACTCTCAATTTAAGGATGTGATGATAAAGTAGTATGGAACAATTTGGTGTGCCTTTAGGGGTGTTATAATAGAGGAGTATCTGCGATTCTTATTAAGGGTGTATTATTCTTGATGTTAGTAAGATTGTCGTGATGAGATTGTGAGTGTGTTTTGATTCTCCTTAAAAAAGTAATTTGATAGTCTTTGATGGTATAGCTTAAATGGAATATTTTGAGCTTTGCATTCGTGAACTTTTGGAGTTCAAGATTTATGTAGTAGCTAAAGTTAGTTTGAGCAAGTGACCTGTTGAAACACTTTACTCGTTCTTAAGTGATTCATGTGATTTGGTCTTAAGAGCTCTTCTTGTTTGCGTTGGTAAGGTGAAGTTATAATCAAAGTAAATTATTTTCTTTGTTAATTAAAGAGTGTAGCAGAGGTATTTGAAGTTGGAATCAAGTTGTGTAACTTACAACTTATTGAAGTGTGCTTAACCTTTATATTTTGCCGCATAAGAGTTCCTTGAGTTTCAATCGCAATGCTTTATTCTTATTTGAGTTTTGATATTCTCTTCTTGTTGGACATGTGCCCACAATGGTGGTTTCCTCTTTTCCTTTCTGAGATCATTACTATTTGACTTTTTCTATTGGTCTTGTGCTTACTGCGAGTGGTAAACATTTTTGTTTGTGCTGAAAATTATTTTTATTTGCCTCTTCTTTTGAGAAAGGAATAATCAATTTGTTTTACAAAACCTTATAGAGTGTATAGTGACAACTGATTAGTAGTGGTCAAGTATATGATGTTGGGCAACCTTGGGTTGCAAGTTAGATGAGGAGTATTAGAGGATGAATTGGTGTTGTGATATAAATCTTGTATAGTATTAGATGTAAAAGGAATGATGGTTGTTATAGCAATACTGATTGTGATCCAAGAACATTTGTTCATGTTGATGGAAAATTGGCATTATGAAAAGTTTGAATATTAGTCAATTAGTTAGGGGATTGCGAATGTGTATATTGGGGTCGTGTAGGTGAAATGAAATGGTGTGGTTTAGTGAGTGTCCAAGATTAGTGAAGTTAATCGCTTTGAGCGGCCACTCGATTTGTCAGGAATGTTGATATTAGTGGCTGGGGTTATTGTTTGAGTTGTGTGAATTTTAGTAATCGAATCTGACGATTCCCTATCAATTATACCCGAAATTCATTGTAGGAGACTTGAGGTTGAATTTGGGCTTTGCATTTTTTTAATGCTAGAACCTTGATGGCCCAAGGATTAGGTGTAGAAGTAGTAAAACAATGTCTATCCGCTTATAAAAAGAGGTGGAAGAGACCTGGGAGAGAACACTTCACAACAACACCCAACATTACACCAAAGCTTGGTTCACAGAACTGAGAGGAAGGAGATGGAGGACTCTGCGAGCTTCTACATGAGGATACTGTGAAAGCACAAGTGGCTTGCCGAGAGAGCTAAACCCTACCCGGATAATTATATGAAGGATGCACCGGTACCACCGGAGTTCCCACGCCCGCAATGTGTGTGCGAAGAACCGGCAAAGATCATCCAGTCTACATACCCAGCGACGGTCGCTCGGGCGTACTACACGTGCGGCCAAGCGTATCTTGCAAACAAAAATATTTTTCACATCATACGTTCCATTCCACAAATCACTGAGTACACCCACGCATAATGGTAGTTGAAGATGCAATGCAGTTTCTTCTAATGGATCGACAGCCCAGAGATGTATGATAGGGCATTCTTCTAGAAAAAATATATGTTAAACTATGCGATGCGAGCCGAGACCTTCAAGCGTTTGACACCTTACGTACCCGACCCCGACCCAACTGAAAAAGCATTGAACGGGCCCAAGAAAGCAGATGAGTACTGTAAGACCCCGGCCCAATACGACGCCCAGAATGCCACTAAACTAACCTAGCTATCAATTTTAACAACAATTATCACTAAATTGCAACAAGCACAATTAATAAAGATAAAACCTGTACATGGGTCACATTAACACAAGGAAAACTATAAAGAAATTATTGATAATTACTTCATAGGAAGCATACCAAAATAATAAACAAAGTTCAACGTAGAACCAAACCAATCAAATCCGTATAATGAATAATCAACTAAGACTAAGTAATAATATCCATTCCTAATTATAATTTATCACACTAATAAACTGTCTCATGATCAATAGTTCTTGCAATTGAATAAATGACGTGAATCCAAGTGTGTGCTAGCCCTTCCCATGAACAACGTCGTCAACGGTCATCATCAACATCAATTGTTCTTTTTTTTTCATGCTCAATCATTCAATTCTCTTTTCTTTATTTTCATACCCAATCACCAAATACTTTTCATTCAATGCATTTCTATACTACATATCTATATGCACTTCTTTCGCGTATACTGGTATAGCGTGAGCGAACACTCGCGATAATGTTCACTCTCAAGCCCATCCTCCTCAAGGATCGGGGACCTCCTCCACTCCCGTGGAGTTGTGATCAACATGATCACCCTTCTAATATGTAATGATGTTTATGAATGCACAACTATTCATATATTCATCATTATTAATATTATCCAACATTCTCATATCCATCAATACAAATAAAATCATGACCATTCACGTTGCTTAGAATTAAATAAAGTAAAAGTATAAACAATATAATAGTAATAAGTGGTAAAGAAATACAATGATTAATCAATGAATACCGTCTACCATGCACTTGCCTCTTCTAGTTGTGAGGAACAGTTTGATTAGAAGATGACAACAAACCCGACGCCACTCCTCCTACAGTAAATACCCAATCTCAATAACAAGCTATAGCAGTACAAGAAGAACAATTAAAAGACATCACTCCTACACGTTTCCCAAATCCACAACACCCCCACTTTACCGGACAGTTACCCCCTGCTGTCCCGGTATAAAAAATAGCATAACTTTTGACTCTCAAGCCCTATCATGGCAAACTACACTAGTTGTGGAATCTACACAAAATTCCCCGTAATTTCTTAGTTAGCCACAATTCCTGATTAAATCATTTAACCCCCCATTTTAAACCCAAAAGACCGTTCTGTCATCTTCTGGACTGTAGGATTAATATTTTTCATATCTATTAATCTACACATGCAAGTACTGTAAACCATAGCATTTTGGAATTTACATAAAGTTAGCTACCTCTTTCTAGTTATGCCTAAAATTCAATTCTATCATCTATCAAGTTAATTTAATAGTTTACACGACTACGTCCAGTAGCAATCGATTTCTGGACAACAACCTTCCCTACGATGTATCTTTTCGATCGCCACTCCAATTTTAATGATCTGGACCTTCATAGAAAGCTAACAAGATTTTATAACTTTTATCTAATAAGACCGACCTCTAACTCTGAATCTAAATAACCTTAATTACCCCCACAAGGTTATGCACCTAACCTTGATGAACTAGGGCAAAACAACAATTACTCTTCCTATTACCAAACATCCCACGACTCGAATAACAACTAATCTAGGTAAACCTAAAGGATTTCAGATCGTTACCCTTGAAGAACACGATGTCGGTCACGAATCCCCGCGAATCCCTCTCTTTTCCTCCCTTCTTCCTTCCTTTCCCTCTTTCCTCCACTTCCTCCTTTGGCCGAACCCTTTGTCCTCCTCCTTCTTCCTTCTGGCAGGCCACAAGGTAGCACCACAGGGGCGACGCTGGCAGGGGGCGGCACTGGCAAGAGGAGGGGCAGCAGGGTAGGGCGGCGATAGGGAGGAGCAAAAGGGCGGCAGCCTAAGAGGGAGGGATGGCACACTAGAGGTGGAGGCGACAGGGGCAGGGCTAGGGTTGGCTGCCGCTCTCCCCTTGGACCCACTTATGGCTGGCTCCCCCCTTAGGTTATGTTACCGTGGGCCAAGAGTCCATGGCCCAAGTTATCCACCTTATGCCAAAACACCCATTTATACCCTCAAATGTCCTTCTCTAATTCAATTATCCTCTCTAAAGCAATTCGGGGTGTTATATTCTACCCCCTTAAACAGAATTCGACCCTGAATTCTACTCGTCGTTCTACCCCAAGAACGACCACAACTAAAATTAAACAACAATTAACACGTACCCGATGTGAACAACTATGGATATAGCTTGCGCATGCAAAACTCCAAATCTCAAGTCGCCTCTCTCTCGGACTGATGCATCCACAACACCTTGACGTATACCAACGTCTTGTGCCTCTACACTCGCTCCGACCTCTCCAAAATACGCACAGGATGTGCCGCAATGGTGAGATCTTGCTCGATGGTCAGTGGCTCTTGTGAAATATCATGCTCTGGGTCTCTCAAGAACTTTCTCCGCATCGAGACATGAAACACATTATGAACTCCGCACATGGACTCGGGAAGGTCTAATCGGTAAGCCAACTTTTCAATTCTTGCCACACTTTGGAACGGTCCAACGTACCTCGAGCTAAGCTTCCCTTTGGCACCAAATTGGATAATGCCTTTGTTGAGAGACAATCTCAAGAGCACCTGATCACGCACAACAAACTCCAAGTTACGCCTCCTTACATCTACATAGCTTTTCTACCTACTTTGAGCTGCCAATAGATTCTGCCTCACCATGGCCACGCGCTCAACGGTCTTTTGAATCTCACCCGGACCCAAAACTGCCTTCTCATCTACTACATCCCAACAAAGTGGTGATCCACACTTCCGGCTATACAGAACCTCGAATGGCGCGAGTCTAATACTGGAATAGTAGCTGTTGTTGTAAGCAAACTCTGCAAGTGGCAACTGATCCTCCCAACTACCCTTCCAAGATAGAACATAAGACCGCAACATGTCCTCTAAAGTCTGGATAGTGTGCTATGACTGCCCATCTGTCTGAGGGTGAAACATCGTACTAAGATGAAGTTGAGTGCCCAACGTACTTTGCAGACTCTCCCAGAACTTGGAGACAAACTTAGCATCTCTATCAAAAAATGATGGTGTTTGGTATACCATGCAATTTCACGCACCTAAATAGGAGCCAAATCGCTCATCGAATTTGTCCTATGGATAGAAATAAAGTGTGCAGACTTGCTGAAACGATCCACCACTACCCAAATTGTATCATTACCTCGCGGCGAACGAGGTAACACAACAACAAAGTCCATAATGATATCATACTAAGGCCACTGGGAACCTCCTAAGGCTGCAATAACCCTACAGGACGCTTATGTTCGGCTTTCACTTGCTGATAGACACCGAAATGAGCCACATAATTAGCGATATCCAACTTCATTCTTTTCCACCATAAATTATATTTCAGATCAAGATACATCTTAGTCTCACCAAGATGTCATCCTTAACCTCTGCCTTTTGTGGCACACAAAGACGACCTTTAATCTGCAAAGCACCAGACTCCTCAATGCTGAAATCTCCCTTCTTGCCCTCATATCGACACTTTCTGACCTCTTGCAATAATAGTCACTGTGTTGCGCTTCCCGCACACGGTTTGGAATAGCTAACTCAAGGATCAATTACGTCTGAACATGTGTCGTGCCCGCATAGTAATAGGATATCTCCATGCGATCAAATTTAGCAACGATACAATCTAGAGTAGCGGGAGTCGCCTTGCAACTAAGAGCATCAACAACTACATTGGCCTTGCCTGGATGATATTAAATAGTAAGATCATAATCCTTGATCAATTCTAACCACGTCATTTGCCTCAAATTCAGATTTTTCTGAGTGAAAATATACTTGAGATTCTTATGATCTGTGAAAATATCACAAGACTACCCGTATAGATAATACCTCCAAATCTTGAGAGCAAAGACAATCGCAACCAATTCCAAGTTATGAGTGGGATAATTCTTCTCGTGCTTCTTTAATTGCCTCGACACATAAGTAATCACCTTGTTATCTTGCATAAACACACAACTAAGACCCACTCGAGACGCATCTGAAAAGACTATGAAGCGCTTCCCTGGCTCGGGAAAGTGAGAATAGAAGAAGTCACCAACCTCTCATTTAAAATGTTGAAACTACACTCACAATCATCAGTCTACTGGAATCTCACACCTTTCTGAGTATGCTGAGACATCGGCTTGGCGATCATAGAGAAATCTTGCACAAAATGCCGATAGTAACCAGCCAAACCCAAGAAACTTCTCACCTCCTTCACATTGGTCGGCCTCTTCCAGTGCACTACTGTAGAAACCTTGCTAGGATCAACAACAATGCCGCGAGGATTGATCACATGACCCAGAAAACCTACTTCTAAAATCCAGAACTCACATTTCTTTAGCTTGGCATAGAACTTGTGCTCTCTCAAAGTATCTAATACCAACCTTAAGCGATGCTCATGATCCTCATTGGTCTTGGAGTAGATAAGAATATCATCGATACTCATGCAGCATACTGTTCATGGTCTCCATAAAAATGGCAGGTGCATTAGTCAGTCTGTGGATATCGTGGGGATATGTGCATGATCTTAGGATGATGAGTCAATTGGCAATGGCATTGTTGGTTTACAAAATCTCGCGTTTTCGGGTTTGCTTCAGTTCTGTCATACCACAGGTGGTCTGACCGATGACATTGGCGGTTAAACCGCCCGTGGAGCGGTCCGACTGGCAGTGCTTGCCGGTCCAACCGGATATGGTTCAAATTGGTTTTTGATGCTAAGCAGAAAATAGGATGTGTAGGCAAGTGAGGTGTAACATCCCAAATATGGATTTGTGTTTCAAATGTAAGAAAATGAGAAGAAATTAAAACTTTTCTTGCATCACGAAGTCCAGGAGAATTTCTATAATTCTTGTAAAGGAATTATGGAAAATCAAAATTAAGATCCTTAATTGACTCCAATCAAAAACCTCATGGGCAAAGATCTTGTGTCAAACCCCTGGAAATATTTTCCTAAGTTCCAAGGAGGCTTGGTAATACCTCTGAATTATCTCACGATTTTTAGAAATTATTTGATAATTTTTGGAGGCAAGTCAAGTTTGGTCAAACCCTATTTTTCCCCTTCTAGAATTTCTGGAGAAAAATTCAGTGCACGAAAATCTTTGAAAATTTTATGAGAAGTTCCTCCTGCAGTCAGCCAGCTCCAGTTAAAATTTCATAATATTTGGAGCTTGTTTGCTACCTTAAATAATTCCTCAAAAATCAGATATTTAAATTCAAATCCTAACTGGTTTTCACTGTTCATCGGGTTCGAATCAGACTCGGGCTCAAGCCACTTGATTTGGTCCAGTCCACTAACTGTACCGACTCGGTCACTTCGGCGCGAGCATTGTGAGCCGTTGGATCGGCATCAAACGGCCCACGCTCGAGTGAACGTTCGGACCATCCGAGATCGCCGATCCTTTTTAACCGTTGGATTCTGAATCAAAGGCCCACGATCGCGTGAACGTTCGGACTATCTGAACGCCTCGCGCAACGTGAACCGTAGGATCCAAATCAACGGCCCAAGGTCAAGCGAGCGATCGAATCGTGATAATCCACCCGTTCTAACTCAACCGTTCGATTTCAATCCAACGGCTGATACATCGTCTCCTTCCTATGGTCAGCGCGCGCGTCTGAGTCGGCCATGGCGTGCGCAGAGAAGAAAAGAAGCGGCGTGCAGTCCCCTCCGTGATCGACTTTAAACGGCTATTTCTGTGCGCATTTAATGCCCGTCGTGCTCCTCCCTCAGGCGTCCATTCTCCAACTGCCCCCGTCACTCTCTCGTCCTCTAATGGCCGTGTTGACCGAAGGGAAATATCACCGTTGCCCACTGCCTTACTCAGCTATTTAAACTCCATTGCTTCACCCTTGGCTTCCTTTAGCACCTCCGCAACTCCAGCTAGCACCCACACGCTTGCTTGAGCTGCAGTTCCTCGAAATCTCTTCGGCCGCCATTGATGAGAATTGAGCTTCGGTGGAGGCGGTACAGCAGGGGTTCCCTCCTTCCATTTTTCGCTCCCTCTGCTCCCCCTTTACTCTCTGAAGCTTAACCCTCACTCAATTTTGCTCAATTTGCTCAGGTCTTTGCTGAAGTTGGATTTCCCCCTTTTCGGCCGAAATCTCCATTTTTCTTCGCCCAGGCAGATTCGACCATTCTCTGTGTGTTCTTTGCGCTCAGGTAACTCCTAGTTAGTCCCTAAATTGCTTGGCACCCGCTCCCTTGGACCGCAGCTGAGCTCTTTTGAGTTTTTTTTTGTTTTCGGTCACTTTAGCTCACTTCGGTTGTCTCCGGCTTGCCGGCGTTCTGGGCCACCGCAGCCGAAACCGTGGGTACCATTGGGTGCGCCATGTTGTTTGGAACCCATTTTGGGCACTTGCTCGCACCGCCGCGGCCAGAGCCGCCGGCGGCGAGCCGTTCTTCCCCGTCGTTTTTGCCGGACGAAAACAGGGACGAAGTTTGAACGTGAGTCGATGTGGACCGTCGATCTTAAGATCTACGGCCCAAGATCGCGCGTAGGTTTGAATTTATCACACACCTTGATCTGTGGACCGTTGGATCCAAGATCAACGGTCCCGATTCGAGTCCGCATGGGTCGTTGGATCCAAGATCAACGGCTCGTGTGCGTGTGAATGCTCGGACCGCCCGAACGCTCTGATCCACGTGGACCGTTGGATCCAGATCCAACGGTTAACGTTTAGGGTTTAGGGGTCGCGCGCGCGCGCATCATCCCAGGAACTTGGACCGTTGGATCCAAGATCAACGATCCAAGTTCGTCCACGTCATTTCAATTTCTGATTTTTCCCGAAAGAATTATTTATCAACTGAAAAATGTTGGAACTTGTAAAATACATAACTATTTTATTTTAAATCCTTTTCGGTTGATTCAAATTTTGTTAGTTATGTTTTTGACTAAAATTTAATCTAAAAATGTTTCCAACCTCAGTTTAGCTCCAGAAAATTCTGATAATGAATAGTAGTATTTATGATTTATAAAAGCTGAGCAAAATTGATTTGATCATATCTTTTGCATTAAGAATCCAAATCAATTGATTCTTATTGATAAATTCTTTATAAATCATGCTCTTGCTACTGTAAAATTTTCAGAATATTTGGAGAAAGTTTACTATTGGGTCTTTGCGTTTTCTTCGTTCTTATCGGTTGTTTTTCGCTTTCTTGTTAGGATCTGAAGAGCACGTTGACAATATAATTGATCCTCAGCAACATCTTGACCCATGAGAAAGCGAGCAAGCGGTTTGATCATGTTAATCCCAGTATTTTTCAAGTCTAATATATTGATTTCAACTTGTATGTATGCATTGCTATTTTGTTGTTAAATTATGGTTAGTATCCTATAGTTGCATAATCTGTAGGAATTGATTATCCTCTACTACCATTGAGCCTATGTTATTTGCTGTGATTTGAGTTCGATGGATGAACTCTTGTCACTTAGTAGATTGCGAATTTAAAATTGCTTAGAAATGCTTAGTTTCGGTAGTAATGGGCGATCATCGATTTTAGTCGATGATCTTGATCACACATCCAATTATTATTCTATTATGTCCAGCACTCGTGCTTTGTTATTTTGTAAAGTAAAAATTTGAAAATGAAACATTGTTTTAGACTTGGGCAAGTGGTTGGATGGTGGGTTATTGGGTTTGTGGATGTCTTGCCTAAGTCAACAATGACCGAACATCTTGTGTCACACTCTCCAAGCATTTTTGCATGCTAACCACGCGAGAGGGATATGGGACCTCTCTTGACTAAGTACTTTGGCGTGGGTTATCTCCGAGTCGCAGGAGGGGGTTGTGTGTGTTGTGTGAAAAAGGATATGTGTTCTTGTGTTGGGTGTACGGTGGTGGAGATTCTGGGTAGGCTCTCCACCTCGAGGGGCATTGTAGTTGTCCAAGGCTTTACCTAAGACGGGTAGTTGACCGAGGCTTTACAATGACTCCGACACAACGTATGGGTTTCTATCCATACGGGCAGCTCGTAGTTAATACACAATATTGGAAATATCTCGTAGGACTTAGCCGTGCCGGCATACCTAAGGAAGTATGCTTAATAGCTTGGCAAAAGGCGATGCAGCGTGTGGGTACATTGGTACACCCTGCGAGTATAAAACTATTCGAATAGCCTCGTCCTAGGTTATGGACATGCTTGGTTAGGTTTTGCAAGAGTTAGACTACAACCTTTTAAATTAAAATTTGACATGGTTGGCATGAATGGGTAATTCATGCTATTGTTGTGGTGGCTAATGGTTTAGTCACTTCCAGGATTGTTGTTGTCATCTATCTACTGTTATATTGTTGTCATTTGCTGTTATTTAAACATTAAAAACAGATTTGCCAACTTGCTTTTAAATGTACTACATTATTGCAAATAAAGATTGCTTTGTGCTGAAAAATAAAACATACAGCCTCCACTTAAATAAGCTTACATGTAGCATATGTATAGGTCTGTTACTCTACACGTAAGTCTTGCGGAGTACAATCTTTGTACTCATTTGCTTTGCTTAACTATTTGTTGCAGAGGAGGAGGGTGAGCCCCAAGGGCCTCACTTTTGTGAAATGTGCTGCGGTTTCGACGACTAGCTTGGCGGTCCGGTCGGTTGCCTTGTGGGTTAAAGGCACACTGATTGGCTCTTTTGGTTTATGGCTATCTTATGACACTTTTGCTTCCGCTGTTCAATTTCTATATGTATATGTCATTTGGCCGGTCGGCCTCTCTTTTGTAATAACTATCCTTTAGTTATGTTAACTTCTGGTTTGTTGCTTGCTTCGGTTCTATGTGAATGAATGGAATTGATGCATGAATTTTGTAAAGGGGTATGTATACTGCACTTCTGGGAAGTATACATGTCTCGAGTCTCGGTTTATTCGATTTGTGATGCTAGGACCAAATGGATGGTTAAGCATTACAAGCCCAATAAACCGCGGTCTCACATGAGGGGAGTCTCCTAGATGTGGTCACATAATTTTTGGAGCTCCCAGTCGAAAGTTCTATTCATTTGAAAATTCCAAAAGGTTTCAGATTTTCGAGATGAAAATTTGGCTAAGTCCTTCAGGCGATTCGACCACTGTGGAATCGGTCGGACCAGCCTGAAATCGGTCGGACCGGCTGTGTGGGGCGGTCAGACCGCCGATCACTTGAAACTTAACCTTTTTGGCATTGTTGTGATTTGAATGTGTTTTATGTAAGGATTTCAATGCTTTATTATTGCATATTGCATTGTTGAACTAACGTGGGTCAAGTTGTGAAGAACTTGTTCCCGGAGACGATTTCTTTGTCTATTGCTGTGCAGGTGGCTTGCAGGTCAACGGCGTCAACGGTGAGCTGGATCGGGACTACGCTTGGAGAGCTGAGGTCCAGAACGATCATGGATACCGGGTGAGGTTGTGTGACTCAAGCATGGTGCAGAATGGGCAAGATGTATCGAACAGGCAGGTCGTTGCAGCTGGTTAGATCAGGCGGTGTGGAAGTTGGTGCAAATCCCTGGGAGGTTCCGATGGGATTCGGACGGGAGAGACTTGCCGACATGAAGAGAGCCGCTGATCAACCTACACATGGTGAAGCAGGCGATTGCTTCAACAGATGTTTATGTGTGTGTATCCCATATGTGTGTGGGCCTTCATGGGAGCTTATGAGTGAAACCCTAGCTCTCCATATAAATAGAAAGGGGGAGGTGGAAAAACCCCTTGAGGCATTCATTTGGAAACTCCAAGACTTTTCTAGGGTTTGGAGAGGAGAGGAGAGGCTAGGTTTGGAGAGATTTGTATGTGTGCTCTTTGATTGAGCTCTTGTCCTCCTTGAGGGAGTGGCTTTGACAAGCATCATATTGAATCAATCAATCCATGAATGCTTGTTCATTGATGAAGTCTCATTTGCTTTCTTCTCTCTTTTGATGATTGTGGTGCTTTCTTGATCCGGTTGATTTTGGTTGGTCTCTTGACCTCATTTATCTTGCTTTGATGTGTGGGAATACTCCTAGAACCCTCTAGATCTTCACTCCCCCTCAACAAAGTTTTGGATCAAGTTTTTCATATTTCTAGGGTTTGAGCATTTCTTTGGTAAAATCTGAAGAGATTGATTATTTGAAGTGGATCTGAACGATCGTCGCTAGAAATAGGTCTCAGATATCCTCAGGGAGGTGTGCTCCAAATTTGGTCAAGTTTCATTGGTTGAATCAAAAGTTGGACCAATTTTCGTTTTGGATTTGGGCATTGTGTTCTGGTACTGGACTAAATCGGTCCGACCGATTTAGAAACGGCGGTCCGACCGCCAGCTTTTCAGACCGCCCGGTAGCTACCGGTCGAACCGATTCCCAACGGTCCGACCGCCAGTCAGCCGCCGGTCCGACCGCTAGTCAACTGCCGGTCCGACCGCCAGTCAACCGCCGGTCTGACCGCCAGTCAACCGCCGGTCTGACCGCCAGTACTCTGACCGATCTCCTGAGATCATTTCTCCTTTTTGGGTCTTGTGGTTAAAGGGGGTAATCGAATTCAGCACAAGGCTTCCTCTGTGCGTTTACTAATCTTCTTAGCTTTCATAGCTAAAGGAGAAAAGTTCGTGTTGAATTTGATTAAGGAAAAAAATCGAGAAAGCGCCTATTCACCCCCTCTAGTCGCCTTTACGGTCCTACACAGTCCAAAAGACATAACTTTATACTCATAATGCCCATACCTGGTGGAGAAAGCAATCTTCTCAACATGCTACTCATGCACATGGATTTGATTATACCATGACTGAAGATCAATCTTGGAGAAAACCTGAGCTCCACTGAACTAATCAAACAAATTCTCAATGCGGGTAATGGATATTTATTCTTGATCGTGACTGAGTTAAGTGCACGGTAATCAACACACATGCGCCAACTCCCATCCTTCTTCTCTGTGAACAGAACAAGAGCTCCCTATGGCGATACACTACGCCTGATCAAACCCTTAGCTAACAAATCATCCAACTGCTTCTTCAACTCATCCTGAAACAGACGTGCTAGCCAATACGACGACAACGAGATGGGCCGAGTGCTCGGAACAAAATCAATGCAAAACTCCACATCTCGCGCAGGTGGTATGCCTGGAAGCTCAGCCGGGAACACGTCTGGATAAACATAAACCACTGAAATCTCATCAATCTACAAAGCCACGCTTGGCTTCTCAGCAAGAGCCAAGAGAAGCCCAGTCTTCACCGCACGTTGACTCGGAAATAGTCCGGCAAACACACAAAGAGAGAGCGGAAATTCACTCCCCTAAAAAGTCAAAGTCTCACCAGACAGAGTCGACATAGCGACGGTCCTACAGAAACAGGATATCACGGCTCGGTCCGATTCGACGCTCCCGAGCCGCCGTCTCCTCTGACTCCGGCTTCCCCCACCTCCTGAAGCCACCCGAGCTTCGCCCCTTCTCCCCCGCGCCGTCACCGTCCTCGCTCCCGTGTGCCCCTCTCCTTCTCCCTCCCTCTCTCTGCGGGTGGACGACGCGAAGCGTCGGCCGCGCCTGAACACACGCCGCTTTTACCCCCCCCCTCGCGCTGTCACTAACAGTTGGGCCCGACTACTGTAGCCATGGACCGGTGCGGGTTGACTCAGTCCATGCACTGTGCGGTGGACTGAGCACAGTTCATGGGCCACGTGTCAGCACAATATTTTTTGATTTTCTTTTCAATTAAAAATCCAATAGAAAAGCTTCAAAAATTCCTATCTCCTTCGTTATAGCTTCAAAAATTATGAAACTTGTTCCTAATTTTTTTTTTCTAAATTCAAGATGTTGCTAATGGAACTGGTCTTGTTTAAATTGGAGTTCATTTGTTACGGATTTTGTATTTATTTGCTATGTTTGCTATTGCAACTTTTTCCGGTACATTCGCCCGATTAGGATTCGAAGACGTGGGAGACCTCCACTTCGATCAATATCAAGAATACCAAGACCATCCTGCCTTTAACCAAGGCGAGTCAATAATTTAATCATTTTGAGCCTATATTTTATGCAAATTATATTTATCAAAAGTATCAAAATTGCATGCTTAATTCTATAATCAAATGTATGTTAAAGTTTAAGGTAGTTAAACACTCATTTGATGATTAATTAATTATTTAAGCCATCCTTTGATAAATTGAATTCCTTATTCCATGTCATCCTAGTAGATATGTGGTAAATACTAGCATAGGTTGTACTTAAGCGATCTGCTAGTTTTGCTTAAGTACCGGGACAATAAATTTTCTAATCATCATATTTTAATCATGAAAGTGGTTTTGGACACTCATTGTGGGTAAATGACTGACGTGTTGTGATAATGGACTTTTCTTCTCCAAAACCCTAAACAACTTGCTAGTACCACATCCGGCGGATGAAAGCAAAGGGCGGGTTCCGTCGTGCACGAGAGTGGTTGGTAGGTGGTAGGAACCGTCTGGATGGATTAATGACTTAATCTTATCATGACCTCCCATGTAAAACAAGTACAACCACAAGTCTGCAAAGTGCAACTTGGCTTAGTAAAATTATTAAACCCTAAATGTCATCCCCTGGTCGGTTAGCGGGAACGTGCAAGCGCGTGTTGTGACCGGCTTGAAAGGGACACCGATGCATGGTGAAGTTGCCAGTCGCGCTAGACATTGTTGGTAATCCAGCTGTGCTAGTTGCTGACCGCACAACTTATGGGCGTGGCCCATATGGGTGAGATGACAGAAGAGGCGAGGTAGTTTGAAAGGTTACTGTGACAATCGCTCTACCACATGACTACGGAATCATGTGGGACAACGAGTATGATTATCTCTTGTGGGTACAGTGTACAACCTCTGCAGAGTGTAAACTGTTTAAACAGTCGTGCTTACGGTCAAAGGCAGACATGAGAACTTAGTAGAGTTAGTTCTATTTCAAAAACCTTTGTGGGTGGTATGAAAACTAGGTCGGCTCATCTAGCCTGAGGTTGGATTTTTTCAGAGCCGTCGAGCTCAGTGGTGTGGAGGAGTAGAGGTAGTTCCAATCAAATGAAGTATTTATAGAGTTTCCGATGGAGGGAATCTCTACTGTTATTTAATATTGCAATTACTCTCGTTAGAAAAATGTTAAGTCATAGGAATTTGTTATTATGATAATGAAAAATATTGCTTTAGCAAATAAAAGAACCCGAGTTACCCTTGTTAAGCCATGCATGTATGTTATTGCTTCTTGTGTGTTGGCTCGTGAGCACAGAGGTTGTGCTCATTCTCGCTCCCCCCAAACCCTCCAAATGATGTGGATCAAGGGGATTACGCGTACTATGAAGATCCAGAAGTCAACGGACAAGGAAACAATGAAGAGTAGTCTAGATCTCGCCTTAGTCTAGTCGACTCGTTGGTACATGCGTACAATAAATATTATCCAACCCCCTTGGGTAATATCCGTCGTACACAGGTTACCCCAGTCGCTTGTTTGCGGAGAGATGAGCTCTAACCCTTTTATTTTCGCTGTAGGTACGTTACTTTCTATGTAATGTAATCAATTTGGTCTGTCCGGCCCGTTTGTAAAACTTGACTCGACGTGGTCTATGTTACTATGAAGATTATAATATATTGAATGGTTTAGTTTACGTATTGTAAGAATTGATTCAGCAATATGCCTATAAATACTATCTACTGATTTAATAAATAGTATAATAATTTTACAGAGGATTTGAATTTGTAAAATCTATGTCTGACGTATTTTTAGGCCTGCGTTCGAGTATGTCCGCGGTGAAGTTGGTGCAGATTGCATCTATTTCATCGACGGCTACTGCGGTACTGCCATCATTCACTGGCAGCTCCCTCGCCGTGACATTGGCAGGTACTCCGTGAGGGACAGGTCGGTCTCATTCTTGGACGTGCAGGCTCCCCATGACAACCTAGCCACTCCAATATGGCCCCCCGTCTCCGACAACAGGCAGAAGAAGCTGTTGCCATAATTCAAGGTTTTCAAACTTGTCATGCTTATCTCTGTTTTCGTCTTCATGGGATAGCTAATGTTAGATTGGTTTGATCTGGATATCTAGCGGTGCCATATGAAATGGTTCTTGTTTCTCATCTCCTTATGCCAAATAAAAACGTGAACTATATGAAACAATCACGTAATAGATTTGTATTGTAGCCACCGGTATACATATATAGTACAGGGAATCGTCTAGAGAAGGTAAGCTACAATCAGTTAGGATAGCTAAGCCAAAAGATAGAAGTAGATCTCCTGGCCGGTGGCGTATACTGGGAGTCCTGTGTGTATACGTGACCAGAGCGTGTACGTGACCTACGTGTATACGGGACAGCTGCATGGTCCTGTTCGGTTGCATGCATCTAAACGTATACAGCCTGGCTATCACTCCCCCGCAGTCGGAACGGTAGAAGGACGAACGTTCAGACTGGACCGAAAATCAGTGAACACAGTCGTCGGTAAGCCTTTGGTGAAGATATCCGCGTACTGTGAGGTCGTCGGAACATGGAGCACGCGCACCTCGCCAAGGGCAACAAGCTCGCGAACAAAGTGCAGGTCGATCTCCACATGCTTGGTGCGCTGATGCTGAACCGGGTTGGTGGAGAGGTAGACTGCACTGACGTTGTCACAATAGACCATGGTAGCCTGTTGAAGTGGACTATGTAGCTCCAAAAGCAACTGTCGCAACCAACAAGCCTCAGCAACGCCATTATCCACAGCACGGTACTCTGCCTCTGCACTGGACCGAGAGACTGTATGCTGACGCTTCGAGGACCAGGAGACAAGATTATTACCGAGAAAAACTCCATAGCCCGAAGTTGATTTGGGAGTGTCAGGGCAACCAGCCCAATCAACATCAGTATAGACAAATAGCTTGGTCGGGGAGGTGCGATGAAGGTATAAGCCATGATCGAGTGTGCCCTGAAGATACCGGAGTATGCGCTTCATCAAAGCAAAATGTGGCTCACGGGGATCATGCATGTAAAGACACACCTGCTGCACAGCATATGCAATATCCGGTCGAGTGAAAGTCATGTACTGAAGAGCACCAGCCAAACTACGATAGTGCGTCGGATCATCAACCAGAGGACCCTCACCAGAAAGCTTGGAGTGAGTATCAATGGGCGTACGACAGGGCTTGCAATCAGACATACAGCACGCGGTAGAATATCCAAGATATACTGGCGCTGAGAGAGAAAGAGAGTGCCATCTCACCGGCTGACTGTCATGCCCAGAAAATGATAAAGCTGACCAAGATCCTTCATGGCAAGTTCTCACTAAATGGTGGAGATCGTGCAGTGAAGGAGATCCTCTGAAGAAACTATGTCATCAACATAAAGCAACAAGTAGACTGTGTTGGCACCATGATGAAACACGAAGAGGGAAGTGTCGGACTTGGCCTCCACAAAACCGAGGGATAGTAGATGGGAGGCGAAGCGACTGTACCATGCCCGAGGTGCTTGTTTCAGACTGTTGGACCGAAAATGCGACTATAGGGGGGGTGAATAGGAGCACACTCACTTTTTCACAAATAATTGATTCAATAATATTTCACTCTAGAAGCTATGGAAGCTATGAAGATCAGTATATCAGTACAACGGAAGACTAATATTGAATCCAATTCAAACCCCTAAGCAATACGACAAAATCAACAAAGATTGAAACAATTCAATGCACTAGCGGTCTGACCTCTGGCCTTGGGAGGTCTGACCTCTGGACTGAAGAACATAACAGAACTAGCTCGATGACGAAGTTGTAAATAGATTAAACTTTTGATCTACAACTCCAAACTTGATGAAACTTGGTACACACCCTCTCTATGATATCAGGAATCTATTCCAATCGAAGATTATTATAATTCTGGGAAGAATAGCAATCCTTTTCGATTTGATTGAAGAAGGATTCAAAATAGGGTCAAAACGAAAACTTGATCCAAGATCTTTCTCGTGGGTGATTGATGATCAAGATGATCCTAGATAGGTTCCCACACATCACAGCAAGCTAGATCATGTGAAGAATTCAATCAAAAACTCGCGGATCAAAGAAAGACTCAAAATCATCAAATATAAAGAAAGAACGAAAAGAGACAAGACATGATCAAACTTTCTCTAGATTGATTTTATATGATATGGGCTTACAGTCTCTCCATCAATAGAGGACAATACTCAATCCAAGAGCGCAAAAATCACATCAAACTATCAAGAGCCCTAGCCTCCACAAAAGCTCTCCCTAAGAAAATTAGGGTTTACAAAAACAGCAAAAGAGACGAAGCCGAGGTGCAGCCACCTCCCTCCCCTATTTATGGTGGAGGCTTAGATCTTCTAGAAGTTTGACTCAATTGGACTCCCGTTAAGGCCCAAAACAAACGGGACACATACGCATTTTAATGCGCCGTCTTTAACACCCTTTGACCTAATTAGCTACACCTTGCGCCATCTTGCGCCTTAGATTAGTCAATAGGTCACTCTTGTCCATCTTGCACCACGCTTGGGTTCATTGACCTCACCCAGCATCGTCGATCGTTCTGGACCTCAGCTCTCCAAACCTAGTCCCGATCATCCTCGCCGTTGACCGTCATTGACCACCAAGCAACCTGCAAGACAATAAACAAGTAAACCGAATTTGGGAATAAGTTCTTCACAACTTGACCCATGTTAGTCAAAACATGCATCATGCAACATATATTCCCTGAAACTGATGACTTTAACCTAACAACCGAACAACGCCGCCACAACGGGCGACGATCAAAGTGAAAACCGGTCAGACCGCCCCTAGGGCCGGTCTGACCGCCTACCCTGGCCGGTCTGCAACGTCCCAAAATTTGGCTTTTCAAAAATCTTTTGAATAGTTTAGGTCCCTAAAAAATTTCACCAATTTTATTTGAATTAATAAAGCTTAATTGGAATTTTTCTAAATTAAAAATATTTAATTTGACTAATCTAAACATCAATTAAATCAAAATCCTTTTTATTTTCCTTCCTGGTGTTCCTAGGAATTTTCTGGTATTTTTGGAGATTTTTCTGGATTTGTTTCCTGTTTTATTTGTTCTCCCTGATTTGTGGGCTATTTATTTAAATTCTGAAAATCCTGTATTTTCTATCTCCTCCTCCATGTGAACAGTACCATGCGATACTGTTCACGCAAAATTCCAGCGTAAACCGAACTCCCGAGCCGACGTTCTGTTCGTATCCGTTTCAAACTCTGATCTTTAAATTTCCATATCTTTTCGCTCGTTGCATATAAATGCAAGCCGTCTGCGCCCACGCGTCCGTCTCGACGTCCTCTTCCAATCCCCTGATTTTCTTTTCCCCGAATCAATCTGTATTCATAGCAGTTCACAGAATACGGAGTTCGTCCCAAAAGTCTTCTCCAGCGATTTTCTCCTCCATCCAAATGTCGTTGTGCTCTACGTCATGGTGCCAGCCCCTTCGCCCGAAGATCGTCGGGATTCCGCCGTCCGTCGTAGCCCAACCGTATTCTTCGCGTTTCTCGCTTCCTCGGTGAGTATTTCTAAAACCGACCGCACCATTGCTCCGGCTCGTCGTTTCCTTTCCGTTTTGCCCCTTCGCCGCCGCCGCGTCGCATCCGGCCGCCGGTCATCCTGTGCGTATACCCTCTGTGCACTATTCATGCATGTGTATACATTGTAGCGTAGCTTGCCCTCTGTGATGTTGCTATGTTGGCTTCCCTTATTCGATCCTTGTATGATGAATAGGTTGCATCCTTGTTTCTTTTTTCTTCATTCATTACTTCCCAACTCAATGCCAACAATTGATGCCGCCATACACCAGAGTAGACAGCGATCTCCAGATTCTTTGTCATCCAATTCAACCATCAATTCAAGTACGTGTCTCTAGTAATTATTTCTCTAATCTTTGCATGGCCATCTCCAGTCACCATGCGTATGAACCGGCCGGCCGTGTGTGCCTCTGATGGTTGCCTTGTCTCTGTGATGGACTAGCCGAGCTCCTAGCCGAGCTCTCCCTTTTGCGTTGCCACCTCCAGTTTCAGTCGTCCACACCAGGCGCCACAACCAGTCGTCCACACCAGGCGCGCCAACCGGCTGAATACTGCTCATGTTCTTGTGTACATCCTGTACATATACATGGTCATATTGGTTTCGGTTTCTGTACTGCATGCTTGCTCTTCTGTTGCTTTGCCCAGTTCGGTTTCCTCACTGGTTGCTATTGCTCCTCTGTAGCATGGGTCCCTATGTTATGTAATCCAAGCCATATATCCCCTCTGCTCTCTTTCTCTATTTCTTTTCCCTGCCATCATGTGCATAAGCCAGACCGTGGAGCTTCCTTCTCTATTCTGTTCTCAGAGTCAATTCCTCTGTGTTAACTCTCCCTCTCCATAATATATGGACCCACTTGTCATTCACACCATTCAAGTCCATATGTATATATGTATATATATATGTACGTATATATATACACGTATGTATATATGCATGTACGTATTTATGCATGTATGTGTATATATGTATGTACATATGCATGCATGTATATATGCGTGTACGTATGTATGCATGTACGTACGTACGTACGTACGTATGTATATGTACGTATACGTACGTATGTATGTATATGTACCCATGTATGTATATGTATGTATACATATGTATGTATGTATGTATATGTATGTATATGTACGTATGTATGTATCTTCTCTCACTTACATGCGGGTCCCGCGTGTCAGTCAACCTTGGTCAACCCTCCTCCATGAGCTTGGTCTACCATGGACTAGCATATCTCCGTGGACCTGGTCCATAGACCAGTGGCCCATATGTCATTCATCTAAATTCAATATCTATCTTCCTGTACTATTCAATTTCAATTTGGAGTTTATTTGATTTGTATTTTTGAATTTAGTTTGTTTTTGTGTTTTCTTTATCGTTAGACGTTGAAGTGCCATAATCGTCCAAAGGAGTTGAACATCAAGGAAATAGAAGATTGAAGATAAACAAGACCATCATTGCTATAGCAAGGCAAGTTATACATTTGATCATTTTGAACCAGCTTTCAAACTACTTTGTTTCAATGTATTGTATTCTATTTCAAATATTTATTTAAATATTTTTGGGATAGTTATTAATCCAATTTGTTATATCCACCTTGTCTATTGTATGACATGATCTTTTGTCACCCTAGGTTGGTTCATTACTAGTTGGTATTATCGTAGCACCAACGTGGGTTGGTTAGATACGAGTAGATTGCTTAGCCATACCACGAGTCATCATTTCATGAGAGTTGCAAATATAAACTTGACTAAGTGATTATGGAACTGTGTGATGAAACTGTGTGTGCTGTGTGCTATTACTCGTTGATGGCATGTGTTGCACTTAATCAACAGGGTGGGAAAAGATTTGGACTGAGACAAGTGGTAGATTCTGTGTGATTGGTGGAGCTGTGTGCTATAAACTTTGTGATTTGGGAAAAACTAGAAGTCTTGCCTTGGTCAATTAAGGACTTAACTTTGTGCGCCATTGAACTGGGCCTTACTGTACGACCACATGCCTAGTATGGGCTGGGCCTAACTTAGTAAGTTATGGAGTCTTGACATTGACAACTCAGGTTGTATTTTAAGCTGTGTGATGGGGTGGAGGTGTCATATGTCACATCGCGGGGCAGTTCGCTGCATCCCTGTCCAACGATGTGTGTCGTAACCAAATGCTGTGTGTATCGGTTGGCCGGCAAGAAAGCACATCGGGAGTGTCATTGCTTGAGATGAAATCTCTTAAAGGTTTTGTTATGGTCAGTGCTAGCTACACTAATTGTATCGTGTGGGTAAAGTGTACAACCTCTGCAGAGTGTTAAACCAATCTATTTGAATAGCCGCGTCCTCGGATATGGACATGCTCGAGAATTTCACACGAGGGGTAGATTTTCATAAAACAATTGGGAAGGGTCAGCTGTGTGAGGTAACTTGTGCAGCTGTGTGAATAACTTGTTTAGACTGTGTGTCTTTGTGAAATAAAGTGATAAATTATTATTGTTTATTTGTTTTGAATTATGTTTTCAATCTATTATTTGTATTCAATTGCAAATGTTGCATTTCTGCAAAATAACCACAGAAGTCATTTCTTTGGAATAAGCCATCATCTATAAATTGCATTGTGTGGCATGACTTGCGAGTACGGTGTGTACTCATACTTGCTATAAACAATCAACAGAAGTGAAAGAATCGTCAGTCAACAAGGTCTACTTCAAGGATTGTGGAGAACTAGGTCGCGCTACCGCAGTCGATTGCCTGTGGGCATATGGATGGGCTTCACTGAAGTTATTCCATTATGTTCCGATACAGCTTTATTGAGCTATTTGTCTTCTGAGACATTAATTGTAAGCTTTGACCTTAAGGTCTTTACTCTGATAATTATTGTTATTTGTCTATTTATTAGTCATCTTTGTATATGGAATTGATATTTCATCGATGTTGCAACTGTGTGCACTAGCATGATTCTGGACTAGTGCAGTATACACAGAGGGTCCAGATTTGCATATTTGGGTCCCGACACGGTCTGACCGCCACCTATTGGCCTGTTAGACCGCCAGTAATGACTTAGCCGAATTTCCCCCCTGAAAAACCGAAACCTACTGGAACTTTCAATCCAATAGAACTTTTGACTGGAGACTCCAAAAATTATGAGACCAAGTGCAATAGAATCCCCTCTGTTGCCTGCTACCTCATTTTTTGGCCCAGCTCAAAATACCACTTTCTGACATTGCCAGTCCGACCGCAGCTTAGGCCGGTCGGACCGATCTTAGGCCGGGCTGACCGCCGCTTAGGCCGGCAAACCGTCTGAAGCCTGACAACACTGTTTCTTTGCCGAAAACTCGTGAAACGACAAACCATTAACGCCATTGCCAATTGTCACATCATCCTAAGATTTGGAGCATATCCCCATGATATCCACAATCTCCCCCTTGATGAACACATTAGCAATAATCAAGAAAATATAATTTGGATGTTTGAAAAGTAAAATACTTTCGTTTTCGCACAAAGACACAAATTGGTCCATAAGCAAGAGAAAGCAATGTAAATGACCAAACTGGCATCAGAATAGCATAGGCAAGTGAGATAAGGCAAAGGAAAGCATAAAAACTTTGATTTCCAGAAAAGAGTAAAAAATCTCACTTAAGGTCCATATGAAAGAACAATTGTTCAATTGACCTATGATCATTGTGAGGATAAATAAATGTACTTCAAGTTCAGAAAAGTCAATAAGACAATAAGAATGCAATTCAAAAACTCCCCCTCACTATGATCCTCAGATTTCAGAAAATTTCAAATTCTCCAATTTCTCCCCCTTTTATCATTTTTGTATATCTTCTCCCCCTTTGTACAATAATGATATATTTTCTCTCCCAACATTGAAATATCTTCCCCCCTTTGAAAATGGAGTCATCAAGTAATCACGTCTTCCTCTCATCTAGAGATAACAAATGCAGAATGAAGAAAGAAGCATAAGAAGGAGTATGCATGAAGTGCAATACAGTAGCTTCCTTTTTTGTATTTTTCAATTTTTGATTACAAGAAACTTTGGAGATTACCCAAAAGAACAAGCTAGCATCTCTAATATTGCACAAACAGCATATCAAGTCTAACAACGCTAGCAAGATCATGATAAGACATATATATCAAAGCTAAGCACGAAGGATCAAAAGTAAAGCAATAGATTTGATCAATTTAAGCAAAGTTTCAAATTCAGCATGTTCATCAACAGGGATCTTGATGAAACTGGCCATGTCAAGATGTCAAAGTGAGATAAAAAATCTAACAAAGACCACATTAAGAGTCAATCAGGTCCTGTATTGAATCATTTTGCTCAAATTTCTCAAATGCCCATTTTTTTAACAGTTTTCTCATTTGCACTGAATATTGAAGTTGACTAATGATCTAACTTAGTGACAAGATCTTGGACTAGGAGTCATCCACATACTCATCCTAAGCTTAGATCAGAAGTTGATTAAAGGTATATCTTAGTGAAGAAGATCTTGGACTAGGAGCCATCCACAAACTCTTCCTAAGCTTTCACCAGGGCGACAAATCTTGAGGTTCATGTCATTTATGACAAGCAGTCCCCATGAGATTGTCTGGATCATCAAACTATCTCCAAGTTCATGTCTTTAACAAGCAGTCTCGTGAGAGTAGTTTGGCACAATTTAAGCATAAGACAATCTTGATTTTTCATGTTTCACAAGAGCAGTTTTAGAATCTCAAGAACACAAGAAGCTCAAGTAATGGTCAATTTTAGATTCAAGAGCTAACAAAGCAATTCTGACAGGTCCAATGTCACAAAAGGAGCACTAATTGCGCAACTAGGTAAAACATCCACAAATTACAATTTTTAGTTCGAGTTGTTTTAGAGTTCTAGCTCATACAACAAAGACTTATCTGTATATGTGAAAGCATGATAATTCTAGCAAGTTAAAGAACTAGACCTGGCATTGAGCAAGAATTGAAATACTAAAGCTCCAAAGGGTAATAGGCAAAGCTTCATCAATTTTAAAAGATAAGCAGAAAAACTTATATTACAATGCATCTTTTTGGATACCACTTGTTAGATTTTTCGTATGAATGCAATATGATACAATGAGATGCAATAAAAGCCTAAAAACATAAAAAGTTCAAAAAGATCAATAAGCTAAGAAAAAGAACAAGAAAAGATCAAAAGAACAAGGTAAGATCAGAAAAGATCGAACTCCCCCTCAAACCAACCCATAGGGATAAATTACCCCTAACTCGCTTCTCAAGGTGGCAAACCTAGTTGGGTCTAAAGGCTTGGTGATGATATCAGCCGGTTGAGCCTCGGACTCTACGAAGTGCAGCACAATATCACATTTTTCGACATGGTCTCTAAGGAAGTGATAGCGAATGTTTATGTGCATGGTCCTAGAGTGTTGCACATGGTTCTTAGCAATATTAATGGCAGAAGTGTTATCACATAAAAGTGGAACAATAGCAAAATTTAACCCATAATCCTTAAGAGTGGTTACCATCCACAAAATCTGACTATAGCAACTAGTAGCAGCTAAATATTCAGCTTCAGCAGTGGATTGTGCAACAGAAAACTGCTTCCTAGAAGACCAAGAAACAAGAGAAGTGCCTAGGAAGTGACAAATGCCTGAGGTACTCTTCCTATCAAGCCGACAACCCGCAAAATCAGAATCAGAAAACCCCCGAATGTACAAAGATGACGAACATGAATACCAAATGCCATACAAAAGGGTAGATTGTAAATACCTGAATATGCGCTTAACGGCTTGGCGATGGGAAGATCGCGGAGACGCCTGAAACCTCGCACAGAGACAGACCGTGAAGTGGATGTCCGATCTTGAGGCCGTCAGGTACAGGAGGGAACCAATCATGCTACGGTACTCGCGTTGATCCACGGCTTCTCCTTCCTCATCTGGATCCAAAACAGTCGAAGTTTCCATGGGAGTGGAGATTGGTTTGCAGTCACCCATGTCGAAACATTTGAGCAAGTTCTTAGTGTACTTCGTCTGATGGATGAAGATCCCTTCCATACATTGCTTGATTTGAAGCCCCAAAAAGTAATTGAGCTCTCCCATCATACTCATCTCAAATTCCCTAGACATAGCCTCAGAAAAATTGGAAACAAGTGCATGAGAAGAACCACCAAAGATAATAGCATCAACGTAAATTTGGACAAGCAGGAAGTCATTACCACGCCTAAGAATGAACAAAGTCTTGTCTACCTTACCCATCTCAAAGTCATTCTTAAGCACGAAGGTCTTAAGTCTATCATACCAAGCTCTAGAGGCTTGTTTAAGACCATATAAGGCTTTGGATAGCTTGAATACATGATATGAGTACTTGGGATTCTCAAAGCCTGAGGGTTGCTTAACATAAAATTCTTCCTCTATGAAACCATTTAAAAATGCACTTTTAACATCCATCTGATATAATCTAAAGCACTTAGATGTAGCAAATACAAGCAGAATGCGAATGGCTTCTAGTCTAGCAACATGAGCAAAGGTCTCATCAAAATCCAACCCCTCAACTTGGCTAAAACCCTGAGCAACCAACCTAGCCTTGTTTCTAATTACAGAACCATCCTCATTTTGTTTGTTTTTGAAATCCCAGCGAGTTCCTATAACATTATGGCCACTAGGATGTTCTACTAGGTTTCAAACCTTATTTCTCTCAAAATTCTCTAACTCCTCATGCATGGCATTAACCCAACTAGAATCCAATAAAGCATGTGATATATCGCGAGGTTCAAAAGAAACAACAAATGCAGAATGAGAGTAGAGATTTGGATCATGATACCTGGAGTGAGTGACTCGCTCAAGAAGATTACCAATTATCTGATCCGGAGGGTGCTGCCTTTGAATGTGAAGTGGTGCACCCAGAGAGGAAAGCATCTCTTCAACCTCCGCAGGTACTGCTGATGATGAAGATGCAGCAGGAGCCTCAACTGAAGGTGAAGTAGTCACAGCAGGTTCTTGTGCTGGAATAGAAGCGTCAACAACAACAGGTGGAAGAACATCGAATCCTTCATCATCTTCCTCTATGAATATGCTCTCTGTCATCTGTGTATCACCTAAAATATCTGATCTAGTTCCATGGCTAGTCTCATCAAAAGTGACATTGCATGTCTCCTGAACAAGGTTAGTTTCAGCATTAAAAACCCGAAAACCCCTCGAATGTGCAGGATAACCCAGAAATAAACTATCAAAAGTTCTTGACTCAAATTTATCTAGATTTCCTATCTTGAGAATAAAACATTTAGATCCAAAGACTCGAAAGTGCGAGACAGAGGGTTTTCTACAAAATCGAAGCTCATAAGCAGTCTTGCCCAAAGAAAGTCTCACAAAGACACGATTTGCAATATGGCAAGCAGTAGCAACAACTTCGGCTCAAAACCTCCTCGGCATGCTATACTCATCTAGCATCGTCCTAGCCATCTCGACTAGAGTTCTGTTCTTCCTTTCCACAACACCATTTTGTTGAGGGACGTGTGGAGAAGAGAACTGATGCTCAATTCCACGCTCAGCACAAAAAGAAGCAAATGAGGCATTCTTGAACTCCGTGCTATTATCACTGCGGATCGCTCTCAAGGCACCCGGAAGTTCAGAAGCCAAACGCAGAACAAGATCGTGATAATAATCAAAAGCTTCATCCTTCGAGGCAAGAAAGAACACCCAAGTGTATCTAGAAAAATTATCGACTATGACAAGAATGTACCATTTTCCACCAATTGACCGAACCCTAGCAGGACCAACAATATCCATATGAAGCAACTGTCCCGGTCCGTCAGTCATGACCATTGTCACTGAAGGGTGTGAGGCGGTAACTTTCTTACCATGCTTACAGGGCGCACATACAGCATCTTTGACGGCTTTAAGTTTGGACAAATCTCTCATGAGCTCAAGGTTGCTAACTCACGTCAGATGATCAAAACCAATGTGCCCCAAACGATGGTGCCAAAGCCAGAACTCAGAAGAAGAAGATGAAATCAAGTATTTTAGAGAACCAGCAAGAGATTCAGAAAAGTCAGCTCCAAAGATCCTAGCAACTCTAGTAATTCCAAAAACAAGCTCACCAGTTGAATCAAGCACTTGACAAGTATTTTTCTTAAATATAGTCTCATATACATCATCAAGAAGTTGAGAGACAGAAAGCAAATTAAACCTTAGCTTGTCCACAGGGGCGACGTCCTTGAGGATGAAACTGTCGTTCACCCTGATCGATCCCGTTCCTTCAATCCACCATTGTTTATCATCTCCAAAGGTGATAAAATCATCACCTATCGACCGCGTGATGGAGGTGAACCATCTTGCGTCTCCGATCATGTGGCGTGAAAAGCCGGAGTCAACGAACCACGTGTCCTTCCTCTTTCTGCGGTAATCCTGAAAATCAAGGAATAGAAGAACGATGTGTCTCAATACTAGGGTTAGTTAAAGAAGACTTAGGAACCCAGTACTAAGACACGCGTCTGCGAGTAGTATGCAAAGCAGAAGTGCTATCCTTGATTTTATTTGAAGTTCTGTTATGAGCAATGATTAAAGTAACATGAGAGTTATCCTGTCTAGGAACATGATGATGAGCATGTGACACAAATCCTAAACCAGGTTTCTTCTTTTCTATGTTACCATGTCTCATAAAAGCTCTAGGTTGATCAGATGAAATTCTAGCAAAAATTTTCTTATCATTTTTCAACCTACGCGAACAGAACTCAATCAAATGTCCATCCTTTTTGTAATAGGTGCAATGATACTTAATACCACTGGGAGAAGCACCCTTAGACTTAACAGATGGTTGAGAAACCTGCAGATTTAAAGATAGTTTTTGCAGGTTAGTTTTTGAATTCAATTAACCCATTTTCCAAGACTTGAGTAACTTTTGGGTTAGAATTATTTTGAACATGACTGTATCCAGAATCATGTTTAATTGTTTCTTACCTTTAGAGAATTTTTCTAAGGTATTCTTAAGATAAGTATTTTCTTCTTCAAGATTAACACATGATTCACAGGTTTTACCCTTAATGACTCTAGCATATTTCTCCTTATATAAAGCAGCTTCAAGTTTAAGAGCTGAACATGAAGTACATGTAGAAGACTCAATACTGTCGTTAAGCTTGGCATATTTAGCTCTAGCTGCTTCTAAGATATCTTTAACTTCAAGTTCGCATTCTAAGCAGAAAGTGCAGAGGCTAGGATCAACCACACCAGAAGCAACTAATTTGCTAGACTCTAAGCATTTTTCACATGGAGCAGATTTAACCTTAACAAGCTCAGTCCTAGCATTTTCAAGTTGTTGCAAAGCAATATCATGAGCAGATTGCAGTTTAGCAAATTCTAAGTGCATAGTATGGCAGGATGAACATTCATCAGATTCAAGAGTCTTAGCATTTTCAAGTTCTAAAGTCAAATTATTTACTTGTGACTCTAAGTCCTTATTCCTGGCCATGACAAACTCTAATGCCTTATACTGACTCATGAGTTTCTCAAACATAGATTCACATCTATCAGAAAAAACATCATAGGAAGGAGGTACTCATCGTTGTCGTTGTCAACGGAGTCGGCAATAAGCACAAGCCGGTGAAGTACTTGGCCTTCCCTTTCTTCTTGCTTTGAGGGATATCCTCCTCCTTGTCCTCCTCGCTCTCGGAATCAACATCGTTTAAGGATTGATCCTCAAAAGCGGCAAGCTCCCGGTGAGCGGCCTTTGTCAGCTTGGCAGTATCATACCTTGATTTGTTCCATTTAGGCTTCTTCCAAGCCGGCTTTCCCTCCTTGTGGTTGCTCTTACCTTTCAGCTTAGGGCAATTTGCCCGGATATGATTAAGCTCACCACTCTCATAGCAAATCACGGGACCTCCTCTATTTCTGTTTCTCATATTGTTGTAGGCCTGTGTGACCTTTTTGACTATGAGTGCCAACTCAGCCTCAGGAAGACTCTCAAACTCTTCTTCATGAATTGCAGATAAACCAGCAAGCGAAAATCCAGAAGAAGACTCAAAAGACCCATCAGAAGCTCTCTTGAGTGGGTCTGCTACCAAAGCCATGTTTCCCTTTTTGGGATGATCAATCCTCTTGATCTCATGAGTCTTAAGCTTGTTATAGAGCAACTCTAAAGTCAGATAAGAAAGATTGACATTCTCCTCAGTGGCTGTGGCCTTTATCTCCCACTGCTTGGTGTTGATTGCAGCCAAGAGGTGGATGGCATTTTCGGACTGAGAATATTCAATACCAACAGCTTTCATCTGATTAATCACTTTATTAAAGCGACTGAAAATATCATCGATGCTCTCTCCAAGACGCATCTCGAATTTGTTATATTCACACTTATAGACTGTTTGACGTACTTTCTTGACTTGAGACGAACCCTCATGATAGGTTTCGAGAGTGTTCCAAATCTCATGCGTAGTCTCAAGATTGCAAATCCGATCATACTCCTATCTCCCAAGCCCGCCACACAAGAGGTTTTTAGCCTTATTGTTGTTAGTCGAAAGGGCTTCTGAAGCCAGCGTAGCAACTTCGGGAACAACGAGCGGGACTCGAACAACCTCCCATATAGTGTGTCCTTCGCTCTCAAGGAAGACTCGCATGCGATTCTTTCAATAGGTATAGTCGTGCCCATCGAAGATATGCGGCTTTGTGGAGTATCTATCCAACGCCAAGTTCAGTGACCGGTTAAGATCAAGATTGAACTAACCGGGCTCTGATATCACTTGTTGGACCAAAAAGGCGACTAGAGGGGGAGTGAATAGGAGCACGCTCACATTTTCATAAATAATTGATTCAATAATATTTCACTCCAGTAGCTATGGAAGCTATGAAGATCAGTATATCAGTACAGCAGAAGACTAATATTGAATCCAATTCAAACCCCTAATCAATACGACAAAATCAACAAATATTGAAATAATTCAATGTGCTGGCGGTCTGACCTCTGGCCTTGGGCGGTCTGACCGATTCCCTAGCGGTTTGATCTCTGGCCTTGGGCGGTCTGACCGATTCCCTGGCGGTCTGAGCTCTGGCCTTGGGTGGTCTGACCTCTGGACTAAAGAACAGAATAGAACCAATCCGATGAAGAAGTTGCAAATAGATGAAACTTTTGATCTACAACTCCAAACTTGATGAAACTTGGTACACACCTTCTCTATGATATAAGGAACATATTACAATCGAAGATTATGATAATTCTTGGAAGAATAGCGATCCTTTTCGATTTGATTGAAGAAGGGTTCAAAACCAAGTCAAAACGAAAACTTGATCCAAGATCTTGCTCGTGGGTGATTGATGATTAAGATGATCCTAGATGGGTTCCCACACATCACATCAAGCTAGATCACGTGAAGAATTCAATCAAAAACTCGCGGATCAAAGAAAGACTCAAAATCATCAAATATAAAGAAAGAACGCAAAGAGACAAGACATGATCAAACTTTCTCTAGATTGATTTGATATGATTTGGGCTTACATCCTCTTCATCATTAGAGGACAATGCTCAATCCAAGAGCACAAAAATCACATCAAACTATCAAGAACCCTAGCCTCCACAAAAGCTCTCCCTAAGAAAATTAGGGTTTACAAAAATAGCAAAAGAGACGAAGCGGAGGTGCAGCCACCTCCCTCCCCTTTTTATAGTGGAGGCTTAGACCTTCTAGAAGTTTGACTCAATTGGGCTCCCGTTAAGGCCCAAAACAAACAAGACACATACGCATGCATTTTAATACGCCGTCTTTAACACCCCTTGACCTAATTAGCTACACCTTGCGCCATCTTGCGCCTCAGATTAGCCAATAGGTCACCCTTGTCCATCTTGCACCACACTTGGGTTCATTGACCTCACCCGACATCGTCGGTCGTTCTGGACCTCAGCTCTCCAAGCCTAGTCTCGATCACCCTCGCCGTTGACCGTCGTTGACCACCAAGCAACCTGCACAACAATAGACAAGTAAACCAAATTTGGGAACAAGTTCTTCACAACATGACCCATGTTAGTCAAAACATGCATCATGCAACATATATGCCCTGAAACTCATGACTTTGACCTAACAACCGAACAACGCCGCCACAACGGGCGATGATCATAGTAAAAACCGGTCAGATTGCCCCCAGGGCCGGTCTAACAGCCCACCCTGGCCGGTCTGACTGCCACCTATTGGCCGGTCAGACCGCCAGTAACGACTTAGCCGAATTTCCCCTCTGGAAAACCGAAACCTACTGGAATTTTTCAATCCAATAGAACTTTTGACTGGCGGCTCCAAAAATTATGAGACCAAGTGCAATAGAATCCTCTCTATTGCCTGATACCTCTATGTTTGGCCCAGCTCAAAATACCACTTTCTGACATTGCCGGTCCGACCGCCGCTTAGGCCGGTCTGGCCGCCTGAAGCCTGACAGCACTATTTCTTTGCCGAAAACTCGTAAAACGACAAACCATTAACGCCATTGCCAATTGTCACATCATCCTAAGATCTGGAGTATATCCCCATGATATCGACACAGACCAGAAAGGGACTTGTTGAGACGACAAACGTAGTCTGGCCGAGCAGAATCAACAAAGCCTGAAGGTTGAACACAGTAGACTGTCTTAGAGAGCGTACCATGCATGAAGGCATTCTTAACATCCAGCTGATGAATGGGCCAATCCCGAGAGAGAGCCAGGGTGAGAACAGTGCGGATAGTAGCAGGCTTCACCATAGGACTGAAGGTCTCATCAAAATCAATGCCAGACCATTGTGTAAAACCGCGAAGTACCTAACGTGCCTTGTACCGATCAAGAGAGCCATCCGAAAGAAACTTGTGATGAAAAACCCATTTGCCAGTCACAAGATTGACTCCCGGTGGGCGGGGAACAAGATCCCAAGTGTTGTTGTCTTGAAGGGCTTCAAATTCTTCAGTCATAGCACGTCGTCAGTGCGGATCGATCAAGGCACCCCGATAAGAAGAGGGCACGAGTGATACTGCTGCAGTCGTGGCCTGGAGATTGAGGCGTTGTACTGGAATGCGAAATCCAGACTTGCCTCGCGTGGTCATACGGTGGTTATTGACCACCGGCTGGATGGAGATTGCCGTGGGCAGTCGGTCGACGCTGCCGACGCTGCTAGTAACTACCTGTGGTGCAAGACCAAAGAGGCGATGAGCCGGCGTCATGGGTCATCGGTACGACGTGAGACAGCGGCGACAGAATCCAATGTCCAGCGGCCCGAGTGGATGGCGAGCCGAACAAGCGGCAGTGTGAACGGCCCAAAGATTCGCGTGGTGGAGAACCGGCCGGCTGAGCTCGGATGTGGTCCGCTGAGAGGAGAGGTCGGGGGTCTAGCGAGTGTGGGCATCCTGCTGGCTGCAGGCGACGCCGGCCGGCGCACTGACAGTGAGGCCACGACAGAGGGAGCTGCTGGTCCTGTACCTGTACCTGTACCTGCAATAACTCGAGTACCGATGGGCAGAGGTGCAGTGCCATAATCGGATAAAAACTCAAGAGGATCATTAGTTGGAGGCACTGAGGGTGCCTCAGCAAAGGGGAAGGAAGATTCATCAAAAGAGACATGGCGGGAGATGATGATTCTGTTGGAAGAAAGGTCAAGGCACCGGTATCCTTTTTGGTCGGACGGATAACCGAGGAAGACGCACAGGGTGGAACGGGGTGAGAGTTTGTTTGGAGCTGTGGAGGACAAATTGGGGTAGCATTTGCACCCGAAGACGCGAAGGTGCGAGTAGGAGGGAGCTACCCCATAAAGAGCTTGGAAAGGAGTGGAGAAATTGAGAGTTTTGGTGGGATGACGATTGAAAAGATAGGTGGCAGCATGGAGTGCTTCCACCCAAAAGGAGGGAGGAAGGCTAGCCTGGAACATGAGAGAGCGCATAATATTGTTGGTGGTACGAATTATACGCTCGGCTTTGCCATTTTGTTGAGAAGTGTATAGACACGACATGCGGAGTGCAATGCCGTGGGTGAGAAAGAAATAGCGAGAGGAGTTGTCAAACTCGCGCCCGTTGTCACATTGAATACTCTTAATGGAGGAGCCAAACTGAGTGCGAGCATAAGAGATGAAGTGAGAGAGGTAAGTAAAGGTGTCGGACTTGAGGCGCATGGGAAAAGTCCAGATAAAATGCGAGCAGTCATCAAGAATAACAAGATAATATTTGTAACCGGACACGCTGGCAATGGAAGGGTCTAAAGATCACAATGTATTAAATCAAAATTATGACGAGCTCTAGAGGAAGAAGTGCTGAATGGGGAGCGTACATGGCGACCAAGCTGACACGCATGACATAAATGGTCAGATGGAGCTTTATTGCATGGGAGAGCGCTAGAACGAATAAGCTTGGAAAGCGCTTCATGGCCAATGTGTCCGAGTCGTTGATGCCATTGTGTAGGGGAGGAAACGGTGACCAAAGCATGTGGATGTGTGCCAAGCTGACGGAAAGGATAAAGGTCACCGGAACTATTGCACCTGGTGATCACGCTCCTGGTACGAAGATACTTTACAGAAAAACCATAAGATAGAACAATTATTGTCAATTGTAAACTGACGGATAGAAATAAGATTCTTAATGATCTGAGGAGTAACAAGGATATTGCGTAGCAAGAGAGGACCATGGGCAGTAGGGAATGACAGGGAGCCAGTGGAGGTAACATGCAGCATTGACCCATTATCGACAATAATAGATGGAGTAGAGGGAGAAGGATGAGAGGTGGAAAGAATACCGGCATCAGCAGCCATATGTGAAGAAGCACCGTAATCCATGTACCAATCAGTGGATGAAGGTGGTGGCGTAAGCGTCATCGTACTGAACTCGCTTGCAAGCTGCTGCTAGTCCCAATAGGTGGTGCCTGGGACCAGCTATACTGGGTGCCGCCACTGGGTGCCCCAAGATCGGCTGAAGGGGCCGATGCGTAGTACTGAACACCGGGCGGTGACGGAGCAGCCGCCGCATGGAGCGCCTGGCACGGGGGAAGGGCCGGTGCAGGAGGTCGAGGGCCAAGGACACTGGCCGAAGTGCGGCTTGAATGGGGCCACACCTGGACAGTCCCTGTCCAAGGGTTGAAGAAGGACGGGAGGCCCATGCTAGTAGGAGCAGCAGGGGGGCTACCGCGCCCAGCACCAGGGGCAGGGGCGTCGGTGTTGTTGCCACTAGTGTCGTCGTTGCCGTGACCATGGCGACGGTTGCAGCCATTAGAACGTCTGGATCTGTTGTTCCCCGAGTTGCTGGAAACACCAGTGTTGCCATGACCGGTGCTGCTGCCGCTGGATGCCATGTTGCGGGAGGCCAACCGACCAACAGCGAGGAACGCGGAGGAAGAGGTGGCCGGCTTGGACTTGGTGAGCTCCTCAAGTAGTAGATGAGAACGAGTTTCCATAAACGTCGGGAAAGGTCATTGCATCTTGAGAATCGACACCATGTGAGCGAACTTTTCATTGAGACCACGGAGGACGGTCAAAACTTTTCATTGCATCTTGAGAATTGACTCATCATCCTGAGATCATGCCACGCGGGAAAGGGGGAGATTGTGGATATCGTGAGGATATGTGCACGATCTCAGGATGATGAGTCAATTGGCAATGGCATTGTTGGTTTGCAAAATCTCGCGTTTTCGGGTTTGCTCCATGGCTGTTAGACCACAGGCGGTCTGACCGGTTGTGTCGGGCGGTCAGACCGCCCGTGGAGGAGTCCGACCGGCCATGGTGGCCGGTCCGACCGCCATATTAAATTTTGGTTTTTGGAGCTGAGCCAAAAATAGGTTGTGTAGGCAAGTGAGGGGAGTCTCCTGGATGTGGTCCCATCATTTTTGGAGCTCCCAGTCAAAAGTTCTATTGAGTTGAAAATTCCAGAAGGTTTCGAATTTTCAAGCTTGAATTTTGCTAAGTCTTTTGGCCGTCGGCCGACCGTTGTGGGGAGCGGTCCGATCAGCCGAATCGGTCGGACCGCCCCGAGGGGCGGTCAGACCGGCATTGACTTGGAGGTTAGCCAAGTTTGCATTGATGTGATTTGAATGTGTTTTATGTATGGTGTTCAATGCTTTATTGTTGTATATTGCATTGCGGAGCTAACGTGGGTCAAGTTGTGAAGAACTTGTTCCCGGAAACGGTTTGTTTGTCTATTGTCGCGTGCGGTGGCTTGCGAGTCAACGGCGTCAGCGGTGAATGGATCGGGACTACGCTTGAGAGCCGAGGTCCGTAACGGTCATGGATCTGGGGGTGGTCGTGTGACTCAAGCATGGTGCGAGATGGACAAGATGGATCGAACGGTGGTTCGTGCACCGGTTGGATCAAAGCGATACGGATATCGGTCACGAGTCTCGGAAGGTTCCGATGGGATTCGGACAAGAGAGGCTTGGCGACGTGATGAGAACCGCTGATCAACCTACACGTGGTGAAGCAGGCGATTGCTTCAAAAGTTATATGTGTGGGTCCATGTGTAAGTGGTCCCAAAAGTGAAACCCTAGCTCTCTAGTATAAATAGAAAGGGGGGAGATGGAAAACCCCTTCAAGCATTCATTTGGCCCCTTCTTCCATTTTCTAGGGTTTGGAGGAGAGTAGAGGAGAACTAGGGTTTGGAGAGTTTGGAGTGTGCTCCTTGTGTGAGCTCTTGCCCTCCTTGTTGGAGAGGCTTTGTAAGCATCTAGTGTGATCGAACAATCTTGTGATGCTTAATTGAAAGATCATTTGCTCCCTTTGTGTTCTTCTCCCCTTTTGGATGATTTTGGTGCTTCCTTGATTCAAAGGTTTATGCTTGGTCCCTTGGACTATTTTATCTTGCTTTGATGTGTGGGGATACTCCTAGAGTCATCTAGATCATCAACCCCCACGGGCAAGTCTTGAATCAAGATTTTCATATTTCTAGGGTTTGTGCACTTCTTTGTTAAATCCTTGAGAGATCGATTCTGCGAAGTGGATCCAAGGATCGCCGCTAGAAATAGGTCTCTAATATCATTAGGGAGGTGTGTACGAAATTTGGTCAAGTTTCATTGGTTGAATCAAAAGTTGGATCAAATTTCGTTTTGGATTTGGGTTGAGTTTTTCGATTCGACTCAACCGGTCGAGCCGATGTTACAACGGTCCGACCGCCCGTGTATTCGATCATTGTCTTTCGCGGGTCGAACCGTTGTCCACCGGTCCGACCGCGATTAATAGCCGGCCGATCATTGTTGACCGTCGGTCAGACCGCCCGTGGTAGCCGGTCAGACCGCCTATGCCCAGATCTGCCCTTTGAGATTAAGTCTCCATTTTTGTGTCGTGTGGTCATCGGGGTTATCGAATTCAGCACAAGGATTCCACTGTGCGCTTACTGATCTTCTTAGCTTTCATAGCTAAAGGAGAAAAGTTCGTGTTGAATTTGATTTAGGCGAGAAAGTTGAGAAAGCGCCTATTCACCCCCCCTTAGTCGCCTTTACGGTCCTACAGTCTGTGAAAAAGGCTATCACAGTGATATTAATTATCACAGAAGGTTCTTGTTTAGAACCGTCTGTGATAGCCTTTTCTATTGCAAAAAAAAAAACAGGTTTTCACTTCGTCTGGAGCCTCCTGAGCCTCGCAAATGAATCTGATATGGATTTTCGGATTGAACTTTTCGTTAGCTTTCCCACAATAGCCACATCACCCACATCACAGTAGCATCAACTCAATCCATTCATAGAGCACTAAAAGCAACACAGCATCACCCACAATACAGTAGTATCAACTCAATCCATTCATAGAACACTAACACATCACAGTAGTAATCCACATAACAGAGCAAAAAGGGGAGTAGAGAGAGTGGGGTCGTGGGAGGCTAGGGCGACGAGGTCGTGGGAGGCCGACGACGACGAGGCCGGGGCGAGGTGGAGGAGGTCGCAGGCGACAAGCTCAGGGGAGGTCCGGGCGACGAAGTGGAGGAGGCCGGGGGCGACGAGGTCGTAGGAGGCCGACGATGACGAGGCTGGGCGAGGTGGAGGAGACCGCGGGCGATGAGCTCGGAGGAGGCCATAGCACAAGGTCAGGGCGAGACGGAGATGGCAGAGGAGGAGATGGAGGACTCTGTTAATATAAAGAAATTTTCGGCAGCCCGCCCATTAAGTCCAAATTTTCGTTTACTCGCCCAACAAAACAAAAGTATCACAGACGATTTTATACAAAAACCGTCTGTGATAAGCATATCATCATAGACGGTTCTTAATACAAACCGTCTGTGATAAGATACTTATCACAGATGGTTGTATTAAGAACCGTCTGTGTTTTTCGATTTTACTATGGCTTGGAATTTCCCCTGTAATTGGCAGATGATTGTGTGCCGCGGTAGAGAATTGGTCGCTCATTGGTCGCCACACAGAATTGGTCATTATTGGTCGCCACGGCAAAGGATTATGTACCGCGGTAAAGGATTGTGTGCCGCGGCAGAGGATTGTGTGCCACGACAGAGGATTGTGTGTCATGCCCAAATCCCGCCGTGGCACACAATCCTACCACGGCAGAGAATTGGCTGCCATGGTAAAATCAGAGAAGCTATGGTAAAATCGAAAAACACAGACGGTTCTTAATACAAACCGTTTGTGATAAGTATCTCATCACAGACTGTTTGTATTAAGAACCGTCTGTGGTGAGATGCTTATCACAGACGGTTCATGATACGAACCGTTTGTGATATGTCATCACAGACGGTTCTTAAGAAGAACCGTCTATGATAATCTAAGTCATCACAGACGGTTTTAACTACGAACCATCTGTCTGTGATATGTAGGAACCGTCTGTGATAATCTAAGTCATCACAGACGGTTTTAACCACGAACCGTCTGTCTGTGATAGCTACATATCACAGACAGTTCTATAGAACCGTCTGTGATAGGTCCATATCACGACGGTTAAATTGGAACCGTCTGTGATTATTTTATCACAGACGGTTCATAGATAACTAGTCATACTTTACATAACATCCTGTTGCACTGAAGAACAGTCAGGTAATTTTAGTGTACGTATATATTATATATACTAGTTTAATAAGGTTTTCAGTTCAGATATAGACAGTGGTACCAGTTCCTACATGTTAATTGAAAAATTGAATTGAACCACCAGTACTATCAGTTTCTGGTAAATAAGATAATGTAAAAGAATATTTTTTGTGGCGTGATCTCTAGTAAAAATGACAGAAATTAGCCTAGTTACTTACTAACTAGCAAGCCTGTGAACTATTGGCAATATGATGTTGAAAATCATATTGAATGCAAAACCATTAGGATGTACATGTACCGTGTATGTACCCCACCATTGGTGCATAGATGTATAGGTATGGAAATTGTTCAGATTTTTATGATCTGATCCTCCTCGTGACTGGAAAAAATCGTTTAATTCTTCAAGAAAGTTAATTATGTGAAGGACGAATCTTCACCAACGTTGCAAGGATCATAAGAGACCACACATGTATTTTAGTTCACTTTTTTTTTTCTGGATCTATTGATTCATGTTCACTTTTATGATTGTGAGTACCGTATCGTCGATTGTGAGTACCGTATCGTCGAAAATCAAATCAAATCCTACCAGATGTTTCTAAGCTTACGAGATACTACGTATGAATCCGAGAACCTGCTCCAATTCAATGCAACAGGCACAGCCAGATTACTAATTAGATTATCCGTACAGCCAAAAGAGACCCTGCTAATTTGCAGTAGCAAGTAGGTCTGTGCCTAATTTCAACAGAAGACGATGAATTGGCGACAAAATCATATGGATACAATCCAAGTATCCAGATTTCTTCCAAACAAGCGTGCGAAACACGTGCTTAAACAATGAAAACCGTGAAACAATTCCAGTCGCAATGCTAGACCTGAACTAATGAACAAGACCAGGCAAATGCATCTCCAAAACCAAAACAAGAAAATGCGAGATGGATGGGGGAATTCCTATTAGGACCTGATCTATTCCCCCACTAGTAGCTAGCCACCGGTGAGCAGCCGCCGGCCAATGTCGAAGGACAAGAAGGCGTCGATGCAGGCGTATGTGACCTGCTCCCGTGATAGGGGCCGCGCAGCCCACTTGCTCATCGTCACATGATGCGGCTTGTCGATGCACACGCCCAGCACCTCACGCGCCAGGGTCTTCAGCCCTGCCTGCCGGAGCTCCGGCCGGCAGAGCACGTTCGTCGCGACGCCCCTCAGGTCCACCGCGTTGGCCACCTCAATGCAACAGTCCTCGAGCAGCCGCTGGGCGTCGCCGTCGATCCCAACGCCGACGAAGCAGTTGCCGGGGTGGGCGAGGAAGTCCACGAGCTCGGCAGGGACGTAGTCGGCGTGGACTACCTGGAAGACGAGGCAGCGGCGGCCGACGCAGAGCTGCAGGACGGCTATCCGGTACTTCGGGCCGCCGGGCTGGAAGCTTCGACGCCACTCGGTGTCGAGGCCGACGATGAGTCCCTGGCGCCCGTGGAATTCCCGAAGGAAGAGCACGACGTCGCGGGCCTTGCACGTGACGGTGGTGCCGATCACTGTGCCGTCCTCCATGGCGACGTCGGTATCGTACGTGCGTGACACTGGCGGTGGGCGGCCCATTGGAGGAGGAGGACGACGGCGAGGTGTACGGTACGTGCCTGCCATTGGACGAGGGCGTATGACGAGGTGTGCTTTCGCTTCTCGATAAATCAGCAGGATTGGCAGGCTTGCCTTTGTGTGCTCTGTCCGTGCGCTGCTTGTATATATAAAGGTGGAGACTGGAGACTCCGATTCCGAGCAGGGTACGGTACGGTACGGGAGGCAGAAATCCTAAGCGTCTCCGGCTCTCGGCTCAGTACGTGCGGTTTACGTGCTGGCGTGGCCCGGTGACCACCGTGTTGGAATCTGTATGGGAGTCAACTGATTCCAAGCTAGCTATTCGTACAAGTAGCGCGTAACTGCGTATACATTCAGGAAGACCGAAGACCTCATACCCACACGAAAGCTCCCGGATGACAGGCAGCATAGATTGCTTATCTAAAATTCCGGTGCTCAACGTAAGTCAAATTGGTTCAGAAACTCCCAGTTATTGTCTCAACTTAATTTGAGGCATCAAACAAGACTATACGAATTTTCATATTCACGTCACCACTAGCTACGAAACAACCTCCCCTTGCCATACACACGCATACATATTTATAAGGGTCCATGTATACGAGATTCGGCTGTTTTCTCAGCCCTACCAGTTAAATTTTAGTTTATTTACAATTTTATTATACATAAATTATAATAAATTATTTATGTAACTTGTGTTCTTAATCACTGTAATTATTATCGAAAGTCTTGATAACTCATATTTACATCGCATGATTCAAAATCTAAAATATACTCTGAGAGGTTGAACAAAAAACAAAGACAAATAAAATAAAATTCTATACCAACAAAATACGATAATATGGTGAACCCATTATGTTCCGAAGAAAAAAATCATAATAAATTCGGACCCAATTCACCGGATAAGAAAAAAAACGCAAATCTCAAAACATATAGGACGAGCGAAGATTCGACTATTTTGGCAAAAGAAAACAGTCGAATGTTGATTAGTAAAACCGTATTTATAAGGTGATTTATGCTTTCTTAAGTAAAGTCATATTTTTTAACCTTTGGATCAAAAATCAAAATTTGACGCTCAGCTCGAAAATAATCCAAAAGTCAGGAAAATCAATTTATAATTAACAAAAATCAGGCAACCTACGAATAGCAAAACCGATATGTTTATCTTGGAAGAGCCATGCAAGAGTGAGGTGACGAACCCCATGCTAATTGAGGAGGAACTAACAGAAAGGGTTCATGAGGTAGTTAATGAGGTATGTCCCCAAGTCTGTAATGTACTTAGCTTTTTAAATGTACTCCGAATACAACAACAAACATCAATTTTAGCAGCATTTTCTGAATTTACCCAGCTTTGTAAATGTGAATCAGTTAATCACTAATCATGCATGCATGGCTTTGCATCACCAAGTACAAGAGCCATGTGTGTTGCTAACCTTAGTATGACAGAAAAATGAGGCATTACCTTCCTTCACTGATCTACAGAGTTAGCCAGCTTCCACCGTCTGGTTGATATCTATGAGGCAATGGATTGATAGAAACGAGTGTCTGCTCTGCAAGACTGCAAAATGCTGAACTAGTACTACCGTTAATCCCTGCAACATAACAAGAAAATTCTGAAAATTCTCGGAGTATGATGGATCTGCAAACATGCACTAGTATAAAATAAGCTATTTTGGACATTTCATCACGTAATTATCGCATATGATCTGTAAATAGAACCATCCGTCACTACACTATGACATAGTATTAAGGGTAATAATCTGCCGAGAAAAAATTGGATTAGTGGCAAAATATGTGCCGGCAATATCCAAGAGATTAAGGGTCCCGTTATCTGCTGGAAATAATTATTATCTAGAACAAATTATCTGCCGACAATGTTTTTATGTTAGCTACAATACATCTTCCCTTGAAAAAGTCAATCGGGTCAAAGTAACTGCCGGGCAAAACATTGGGCAAGAGGTGAAAAAAATAATAGCATGAAGACTGAACATATAACCTCATATCCGCTGGCAAAAAAATTTAGGCGCGAAGGTGAAAAATGGAGAAGAGATAGGCGCGGCCTCTCTCCACCTTATCCCCCCGCCCAAAAATCCCCCTTCTCCTCCCGACGGCCGCTTGCTCCTCCCAGCACCACTCTCCGCGCCTCCCCTCCTCCCGACGGTGCCTTCCTCCGAGCGCCACTCCCCCTGTTGCCCTCCCTAACCCCCCCATCCTCCCCGCGCCTCTCCTCCTCCCCAGCCCCCCTCCCAGCGCCACCAAAGCAAGCGCAGCCCTCGCGACGCTCCCCTCCCCCCTTTTCCCACTGCCCCCTCCCCTTCGCCCATGCCGCCCGCGCCTCCCCTTCCACCCTTCGCCGTCTTCACCACCGGCGTTGAAGGGTCAAACCCGCTGGCGCCCTTCGTCAGATCGGCACCGCCGCTGGCTTCTTTCCCCCTCCGCCTCCCGTCTCCTTCCTCCGTCGCCACTCTCCGCTACCTTCGCCGCCCCATGACTTTTCCTCCTCCGCCGCCCCCTCGACGTCCCCTTCGCCTGCGCCGCAGCCGTCAGCTGCCTCCTCCCCTTCGCCCGCGCCGCCGTCCCCGCCCCCCTTTGCCCACTCCTGCCCTCGCCTAGCATCCCTCGCCTCCTCCACGCCCTCGGTCGCGCTGCCCTTGCACTGGCTTCCTCCCCTTCTCCTTGCTCGCCGTCGCCGCTACCATCGCTCCCTCCTACCTCCCGATGCTTCTGGTTTGTGTCTCCGTGTTGCTCCAATTGGTACTAATTTGTGAGCACATATTCTGGGCTTTTTACATACTATGTATTTTTTTGCAGTGACTTTGCGATGACTCCTATGATCAATGTGGGCACATGAAAAAGTGACACATGAGTTTATTTTTGTCCAGAAAAGAGAGAACCAATTCTAATATCCACAGCTGTTAATTCAGTGAACTAAAATTTGTCATAGTTTCAGCTTTATAATCATCGTTATCATGGATACATATGCTCTCCTTTACCAATCTGTCCATAAACTGTTAATTTACTTTAGAAATGATTCAATGAATCAATATTGCACTAAGAGCTGAGATGCTTTTGATTTATGCTGGTGCTTTAGCAAAGTGATATGCGCTGCTATGTTGCACTATAAAATGCAATGTATTTGTTTGTAGACATATAAATGCTGCAATCTTGTTGATTTCATTTAAGCATACTTTTCAGAAATCCTTCTCTAGCGCAATGTTTAATGTCATGTGCAATTCTGCACCAGTCAGCATTGCTAGATATTGACAAAGAGACTGCATTCTTTGGTGTTTTTGATGGCCACAGAGGTAAGCACTACTTGCAAAGATAATTGCTTTTCATGTTTCCCCATTTTACTTGCAAAGATATGTATTAGTATACTACCACTTTAAATGTTGCACATATCAGTAAATCACAGGTTCTTCAAATGTTGAACTTCATCATGTTCCTTGCTTTTCTCACGAAGGGTGGTTGCCAAATTCTATGCAAAATATCTACACTCGAGTTCTGAAAAGTCAAAAGTGAAGCCTATTCTTGTAACACCCCAGCCCAACATTGAGCCTAGAATGCCACTAAATTACTCTAACCATTTAATTTACATCAACTTATTATAAAATTACAGCAAGCATATCAACGATAAAACCCATCCACAGGTCACAATAACATAAGTATAATACTATGACAAACATAGATAATTTAGTCCTAGGAGCATAGCAAGTTAATAAACCAAGATTAACACAAACCAAGTATCTAAGGTTATTCAATACCATCATGTCCTAGATATAAATTATCATATTATACTAAAAGTTTCTCATGTCCAATGAATCAACTAATTGGGTGTAGTGTATGATTCCAACTGCACTAGCCCTTCTCAAGTCAAACGTCATCAACGGTCACTTAAAAACAACAATAGAGAAAGAATGAATCCAAGACTTAGCAAATACATAATAAAGCTATAAACAATAGTTTATCAACCATAATCAAAGTTATAATCATCATCCATCTATTTAATGCCATTCTCATAAACAAATAAGCCATATTCCATATAGGTAAAGTTGCATAATTTAACAATTTACTCATATATGCGAATGCACCGACATGCTCATGCTCATATGCATCTCATCAGCTGATACCAGTATAGCGGAGTGTTCACCCATCGATGACACACTCTATCCTTCACTCCCGTATTGAAAACTCACCAGCTATATTGAAAACACCTTCTCAAGGAAAATTTATCAACCGCAACTATAACCAAAATTGCCCAAAATTCAAGCTCAAGAAAGAGAACAACTATTCTAAAGAAGCTCACTCTCAACACCTAAAATTGCGGTAATCGAGGTAGCTACTTCTCTAATCCCATACCACGAATGGTGGTGTAGCCTGGCAAAGCCCAGGGCCACAACCAAGACCTCAACTTCTCAACGTAAACTATCATCGCTCGAAACCAATATAATCAATTATAACCCCGGTGCTCACCAGCACCTGGCAACCGTAAAGTATACTAAATATATCATTCAAAAGTACACAACATAGCAATGGAATAAAATGAAATCATTCGCTCTTAATCGCAACCTGAGACTTAGTCGATACACTCCCAAATCTTAATCTGTCTAAACAAACAGCTATCAAAGGAAAATCCATAACTTTTGAGTAACAACTCCAAAAGTCATGAATCTATTTTTTCTAGAATCTGCACTAGCATATATACAACTTCTCAGGTGACCAAAAGATCAAATAATCCCATCTAAGCCTTTGTTTTCAATTCCGAAGACTGTTCTATCATCTTCGGTACTACAGACTTGAGAATTTTGTAACTTTTATTTGGTACATCCAAATTCAATGTTCTAGGACTCTCTAAAAAGATACCAAAATTATCTAAAATAACTTAGTTCGTGAGATTCTCTAATTATGCTATTAATATGATCTAATCTACAGTTGAAAACTTGAAGTCAGAATCTAACAGTCCGAAGGAACAGCAGTACAAGAAAATTCCATATCTTTCAAATGACTGAACAAAAATTCTTGATCTTTGTCAATATGGAAATATAATAAATTTCCTACGAAAGTTGTGTTGGAGGACCCCCTGAATCAGCTATTATCTAAACCTTATCTATTAAACACGACGACTGTTGTAATCTCGTCAGGGTTTCTTGATAGCAGTAAAAAACTAACGTATCTCCCAATCTACATCTCCAAATTGGGTGATCTCAGTCTCTATGGAAAGCTGAGAACAAACCCAACAAATCTATAGGAGACACTACATGTTGGATCCGCTTGCATCTAACTCAAATTTGAGAGTCAACAGAACAGCAGTACTACTGATCTACTGACAGCAGGGAGCAGATTTGCTATCTATCAACAATTCGCATACAAAAGAATTGTAATAGCTATTGGGGATCACGAATTTACCCACGAATACCCCTTTGGATCTTGCTGAAGTCCCCGTGAGATTCCCCCTTCTTCTTCTACCTCTTCCTCTCCCTCCTTCTTCTCTTCCTTAAGGCCGACAGTAGCAGCAGGGAGGATGGCGCCGGGGAGAGGAGCAGTAGGGAGTGGAGGTACTGTAGCACGCCTGTAACACCCCCAACCCATCAAAGGGCCTGGAATGCTACCAAATAAATATGATAACCATTTAAACATAAGGCATAGTTCTAAATTTCGGCAGTACCTCCTTTGTATAATTAAGTATACCGGAGGTTCCAACAGATGCATTGTAACACCCTGACCCAAAATCGGTTCAATGCCCAGCCCACCGTGGGGCGGACCCGCGCACACATAGCACCTCACTTACACTTTCGTCCTCGCTTCGTGTAAAAAGGTTAACCAGGAGGTGCTACGTTTGGATCTAACAGTCATTATATACTACTACAACTCACTTGAGACAAGCAATGTGGGACTAATCCCACCACACAAATCCGCATGGGCCACATGGGCCACACTACGAGCAGACCGGGGTATTACATTCACTCCCCTCAAGGGCTGACGTTCTCGACAGCATACCGCATATGCGGCAAATGCTCAGAACCACCCCTCGGTACACGTCCGTGCGTCTAGTGCCAGTACATATGCCATGCCATGTGTCCACTCCGGGCCCACATGTGCCATGCGCCATATGCCGCGCCCTGTCCCGCCGCGCGCCTGCGCAATGAAGGTTGATGCACTGATACCATCTGTAACACCCTGACCCAAAATCGACTCAATGCCCAGCCCACCGTGGGGCGGACCCGTGCACACATAGCACCTCACTTATACTTTCGTCCTTGCTCCGTGTAAAAGGGTTAACCCAGAGGTGCTACGTTTGGACCCAACAGGCATTATATACTACTACAACTCACTTGAGACAAGCAATGTGGGACTAATCCCACCACACAACTCCTCATGGGCCACATGGGCCACACTACGAGCAGGTCGGGGTATTACAACTAATAAGATAATTTGTTGCACACATAATCAACATATTGCTTGAGATTAACTGTAACACCCCAGCCCAACACTGAGCCTAGAATGCCACCACACTACACTTTACACTAATAATTAATGACACACTATAAAATTACATCAAGAAATCAGCAATAATCATATCAATGGACCACACAAAAGATATGCATAAATATGGATCAAGCGACAATAAATAAGCAATGGGAATTATAACCAGGCAAATAATCCAAAATAGCATCAACCAAAGAATCCCAAATTACCGAAGCAAATAGTCTAGTCCAAACATTGTCCTAAACATTATTCAACTTCTAACATGTCCAAGTGTAAACCAATATTGAATGAAAAGATTATCATGGTGAATGATCATGTGATGTCCATGTGCTCTACTCGCTCTCAATTACGGCATCCTCGAAGATCACCTAAAAACAACAGTAGAGCAAGGGTGAGTCCACGACTCAGCAAACACATCCATAAACAACGAACAATAATAAATCAACAGCATTCAATAACTTCATTATCATCATATGCACTTCTATTAACATTCTCATTCATCAATCTCAAATATCAATGCAACTCTAATCTATATGTCCACATGCACTTCTTTTCGCGTATACCGGTATAGCGTGAGTGAATGCTCGCGACAACATTCACTCTCAAGCCCGTTCCTCCATAAGGATCGGGGACCTCCTCCACTCCCGTGGAGTTGTGATCAATCATGATCACCTTCTCTTATGCAAAGATGCTTATGAATGCAAACATGCAAACTCCATCATAAACATCATATCCAACTTTTCATCATGTTTATCAACAACGATATAATCATACCAATTCATTGCTTGCAATTAAATAAAATAAAAGCACAACAATAATGGTAATAGAAGATAAAGAAAACAGTGATCAATCATTGATCGCCGTCTACCATGCACTTGCCTTTACTAGTTGCGGCCTTGCGATTTGTCTCAAGATGGCAACAAGTACGACGCTTCTCCTACATTAAATACACACATCTCAATACAAGCTACAGCATCATACGAATAACAATCCATATACATCGCTCCTACACGTCCCCAAATATACCACGTTACGCCGGTATCGAAAAACTACCCATTGCTGTCCGGTTACTAAAAAGAGCGTAACTTTTGACTCGAAAGTCCGATCACCACAAACCACCCCATTCTGGCTTCTTTATAAAATTATCCACATTTTCTTAGATTACACCGCCTTCTAATTAAATCATCTAACCCTCCGTATAAAGCCCAGAAAGCCGATCTGTCCGCTTCGGGACAGCAGCCTTACTAATTTCATAACTTTTGTTTTACTCAACCAAAATGCGCGTTCTCAGATTCTACAGAACCATTGGACAATTACCTACAACTTTCATGTAGATCAAAAACTCTAATTAAGCTATTTACTATTTTTAATCTACAGTCTACCAAAACAGCGCCGAAAGACGATAACTGTAAAAACAGCGGTCTTCCGAAAATCATAACTCAAAATCTAATTGTCCGATTGACGTGATTCAATATGCTATAGAAAGATATCGAAATTATCTACAATTAACTAGTAGATGACATTTTCAACAATTGCCATTAAGATACCCGAATAAATCGTACAACAAAACAGCGGCCTAAACAAATCTATTAGTCGATACTTTGACTAAAACTATAGAACCCTTTCTAACCCCTTACGGTTCTAGCAAAATGCACACATGTAAAGGATGTAGCACCAGCACTAGCACTAGCTAGAAGTGGTTCTTCCTTACTGTCAATCAGTACCCACAAGAAAAAACTGCGCATAAAAGAAAACACAAACCTCATGGGCAGCAAAACCTCATGCCCTCACTGGAACGTTGCATGCACACATCCACGTACTAGAACTAGCAGCGCAATAGAGAAGCTAATTAGCAAAGACTTGCGTTGGCGCGCGGCGAGGACTCAGCGTCAAGAAACATGGCAACCAAAGAAGCAGAACGGCGCGCCGAGCTTGGCGTTGCCTTTTCGCTCTCAAGAAGACGGCCAGCGGAAGCAAGAAGCAGCGGTTGAGACACGCGGAGCGGCAAAGCAATGATTAGCGTGGTATTTGGAAAAAACAGAAGACACTCGGCGGCTTCGGCTCGGCACGCAGCAATGACCACCGGCAAGCAGCGGCTCCAGTAGCGAGATCGTGATAGCGCGCAGATTGGTGGATCACTGCGGCTAGTGAGAAAAATTGTGGAGGCGGCGCGGTGGAAAACTAAAATGACTAGGGTTTCTAGAAAAACCACAAATCTATTTATATAGCTCATAAAAAATTCCGAAAATTCTATTTTTTACAAATTCTTTCTATTTAATTACGCCCAAGCCCTTAAGACGGTTTTAATTAATTATTTATTGTTACTATTTAATTAATTACTCTCCGACCCTTAAGACGCGATTATTAATATTATTTTTTTCAGGGTATTACATTCTACCCCCCTTAACGGAATTCGACCCCGAATTCTAATCGCCGTTCTACTCAAATAAAAACTGCACAACTGAAATTAAACAACAAAATAAAACGCATGCAGACGTGAACAACTCAGATCTTGCTCGCGCATGCGAGACTCCAACTCCCAAGTCGCCTCTCTCTCGGGCGGCCGTCCTGAGACCTTGACGTAAACCAACGTCTTGTGCCTCGGCGACTCGCTCAGACCTCTCCGAATGCGCCGGGGACGCGACTCAACTGTGAGGTCTTGCTCAATAGTCGGCGCTCTAATGAAATCTTATGCTCGGATCTCTCAAAAACTTTCTCAACATCGAGGCGTGAAACACATTATGAACTCCACGCATGGACTCGAGGCGAGTCCAGCGGTAGGCTAACTTCCCAATTCTTGCAATAATCGAGAGCGGTCCAACGTACCTCGGGCTAAGCTTTCCTTTGGTACCAAATCGGACAATACCTTTAGTGGGAGACACTCTCAAGAGCACCTGGTCACCCACCGCAAACTCCAAGTCACGCCTCCTCAAATCAGCATAACTTTTCATCTACTCGAGCCGCTAATGATTCTGTCTCACCATGGCCACACGCTCAACGGTCTTGAATCCACCCGACCCAAAGCGCCTTCTCTCCAATCGCATCCCAACAAAGCGGCGATCGCACTTCCGCCCATAGAGAACCTCAAATGGCGCGCTCTAATCTTCGGAATGGTAACTATTATTATAAGCAAACTCTGCAAGTGGCAACTGGTCCTCCCAACTACCCTTCCAAGATAGAACACAAGATCGCAACATGTCCTCCAAAGTCTGAATAGTACGCTCTGTCGCCCATCCGTGCGAGGATGAAATGTCAGTACTAAAGCGGGCTGCGTGCCCAATGCACTCTGCAGACTCTCCCGAACTTGAGACAAACTTGGCGTCCTCGTCGAAATGATGGTCTTTGGCACACCATGCGCCTCACTATTTCACGCACATAAATAGGAGCTAGATCACTCATTGAATTTGTCGTGCGGATAGGGATGAAGTCGCAGACTTCTTGAATCGATCCACCACTACCCAAATCGCATCCTTCCTCGGCGAACGAGGCAACGCCACCACAAAGTCCATAGAGATATCATCCCAAGGCCACTGGGGAACCTCCAAAGGCTGCAATAACCCTGCAGGACGCTTGTGCTCAGCTTTCACTTGCTGACAAACACCGCGAAGCCACATAGTTAGCAATGTCCACCTTCATTCTTTTCCACCAAAAATTCGCTTTGAGATCTCGATACATCTTAGTCTCACCAGATGAGCGATTATGGAGTGCGATGTGCCTCCTCAAAATATCATCCTTGACCTCCGCCTTTGTGGCACACAAAGACGGCCTTTAAATCTCAAAGTACCAGAATCGTCCTTACTAAAATCACTCTCTTTACCTTCATCCAGACGCTTCCTAACCTCCTGTAATAACCGGTCACTCTGCTGTGCTTCCCGCACACGGTCTGGAATAGCTGACTCAAGAATCAACTGTGTCTCAACATGCGATGTGCCGGCATAACAATAAGATATTCCCATGCGATCAAAATCAGCAATGAGGCAATCTAGAGTAGCGGGAGTCGCCTTGCGACTAAGAGCATCCGCAACAACATTGGCCTTGCCTGGATGATACTGAATAGTAAGATCATAATCCTTGATCAACTCCAACCACCTCCTTTGCCTCAAATTCAGATCCTTCTGAGTGAAGATATATTTGAGACTCTTGTGATCTGTGAAAATATCACAAGGCTCACCGTATAGATAATGCCTCCAAATCTTGAGCAAAAGACAACCGCAGCCAACTCCAAATCATGAGTGGGATAATTTCGCTCGTGCTTCTTTAATCGCCTCGACGCATAAGCAATTACCTTACCGTCTTGCATGAGAACACACCAAGACCCACTCGAGACGATCTGAAAAGATCGTGAACCGCTTCCACGGCTCGGGAAGAGTGAGAATAGGAGAGGTCACCAACTGTCCTTCAAAATGCGTAAATCTAGGCTCACACTCATCACCCACCGGAATCTCACACCTTTACGAGTAAGGTGAGACATCGGCTTGGCAATGATAGAGAATCCTGCACAAAACGCCGATAATATCCAAACCAAACCCAGAAACTCCTCACCTCCTTCACACTAGTCGGCCTCTTCCAATCCACCACTTTGTGGATACCTTGCTAGGATCAACAAAGAATACCACGAGGATTAATCACATGACCCGGAAAACCCACTTCAAATCCAGAACTCACACTTCTTCAACTTAGCATAGAACTTGTGCTCTCTCAAAGTGTCTAAAACCAGCCTCAAATGACGCTCGTGATCCTCATTGGTCTTGGAATAGATAAGAATATCATCAATGAACACCACCACGAAATCATCTAGATACTCATGTAACATGTTGTTCATGGTCTCCATAAAAATGGCGGGTGCATTAGTCAATCCAAAGGACATAACTTTATACTCATAATGCCCATACCGTGGAGAAAGCGGTCTTCTCAACATCTCGCCACGCACTTGGATTTGATTATACCCCGATCGAGATCAATCTTGGAGAATACTTGAGCTCCATTCAACCGATCAAACAAGTCCTCAATGCGGGGCAATGGATTTTTATTCTTGATTGTGACTGCATTAAGCGCACGGTAATCAATACACATACGCCAACTCCCATCCTTCTTCTCTCGTGAATAGAACAGAGCTCCCACGGCGATACACTACGCTGATCAAACCTTTAGCCAACAATTCATCCAACTGCTTCTTCAACTCGTCCTGAAACGGACGTGCTAATCGATATGGAGACATCGAGATGGGACGAGTACCCGGAACAAGATCAATGCGAAACTCCACGTCTCGCACAGGTGGCAATCCCGAAAGCTCAGCTGGGAACACATCTGGGTAATCACTAACCACTGCAATCTCCTCAATCTGCGAAGCCACACTCGGTTTCAAAGAAGAGCTAAAAGAAGTCGATTTTCCATCGCACGCGGCCGAAACGATCCTACCAACATTGAAAGAGAGCGCGGAGACGCACTCCCTTGAAATGTCAAAGTCTCCCCCGACGAGGTCTGCACAGAGACTGTTCTACAGAAACAAGATATCACGGCTCGACAAGAGTGCAACCAATCCATACCCAAGATAACATCGAACGGCTCCATTTGTATAACTATCAAATTCGCCGTGAACTTCTCTCCGTCAATAACAACAGAACACCCAGGACAAACAGTAGAACTAGCAATAATACCCCCAGGAGAACTAACCAACACTGACTGAGAAATCCACTGCGTACTCAAGCTTGCTCTCCTAGCAAACGCCGTCGACACAAACGAAAAGGTAGCCCCCGAATCAAAAAGGACTAAAGCATCAAACGAATCCACAAGCAAAGTACCTGTCACCACGTCGGGGCGACCCGCGGACTCAGCTGTGGGCATGGCGTACCTCGGTGGCGCCATGGCGAAGAAGACGACGCCGGCGGCGAGAGCCCCGACCATCTGCTGTGGCGGTGCAAGTAAAGCCGGTCGTGCAACCTGATGCGGTGCCGAAGGTGGCGGCGCGAGTAGTACCTCGCCGGGCGCGCCAAGTGAAGGAAACGGCATCACTGGCGGAGCAGTCATCATCTGGAAAGATCCTCGGCAGACCCATCAAGAAGAAGATGGCACAGCTCCCACTTGATCATGCTAGCGGGGTTACGGCGACACACCGCTCCTTGTGACCACGCCGCCACACCGACGGCAATCACCCGTCCAAGTGCACTCGGCAGTGCAGTGTCCATCACCGCACTTAAAGCAAAGCATGCCCCGCCTCGGGGCAGACGAAGAGCCGAGTACTGCAAAGGACGAGGCGTCGAAGAAGGAACGGCCTCGATCGCTAGACTGAAAGATCATGCCCTCCTTGAATTTCTTGAAAGCGGTGTCGAGCACTCCACTTCCTCACTAGAGCTCCTCTTGGTCACCACGAAAACAACGATCCACCGGAGGCTTGCCCCTTTGTGAGTCGCATCTCCAACTCCATGCCCCTAGCTTGCTCCACAACAGAGTGTAGTCACAGAGTGGAGTAGCTCCCAACACATGTCGGTACTCGAATTGAGACCCCGACGGAACCTCTTGGCCTTCGAAGATCATCGTTACATCTCTTGAAGGGACGGCGAACCAAGTTGTTGAACTCACCTCATACTCAAGAATAGACCTCTTCCCAGAGCAAAGGTCGCCAAGGCAACCTCCATCTTCTCAACAAAAGAATAGGGTAGAACTTCCCTTGAACGATCAACAAAATCCTCCCAAGTGATCGGACCTTGAGTGGCGGTCCTCAAGACAACACGCCCTCCCACCAAATATCCGCTGCCCTTTGGTTGAAAGGCTACAAACGGACCCTCCGAGGTGAAGACATCTCTAAAGCTCCAAGCGCCTCTCCATGTAGCGCAACCACCATTGCTCGGACGGTGTGCCCGATTCAGTCAAGCGGATCCAACCTCAACCCCATCCACTCTCGGTGACATCCGCCTCAGAACCGGTGGATGTGCGGCAGAGCAACAACCGATGCCGCGAAGAATGAGTGCCGGCGCTGTTGACGAAGAGCACGGATCTCTCCCACCAACTCTCTCGAAAGCGGGTCTCATCTTGGGCCCCAACCGAGGCGGGTCAACAAAGAACCCCCTCGACTCATCGACTCAATCACATGGAGGTGGCTCCACGGAACCTCTTCCGCGACCCGACCTCCACGATCGCGGCCACCACGACCACGTCCTCTACCCCTCGGCATAGCTATCAACCACAATCAACAATACACAATGAGCTCAAAGCTCAAAATAAACTCATCCATCAATAAACAACATAACGGAAGCGTAAAACTATATTCGTACCTCTCTCTAACCTACTGTGCACTAGTGTGTCAAATTTTAGGTTAGTTAACCATTAGCAAATTTTAGTTGATTTACTAATACTAAAACAAATTTTAACAATTTTAGTTTGCCTAAGTTGTTAATCTATTCACCACGGACCTAAAGCCCGCTCGATACCAATCAGAACACCCAAATTTCAACACTGAGCCTAGAATGCCACCACACTACACTTTACACTAATAATTAATGACACACTATAAAATTACATCAAGAAATCAGCAATAATCATATCAATGGACCACACAAAAGATATGCATAAATATGGATCAAGCGACAATAAATAAGCAATGGGAATTATAACCAGGCAAATAATCCAAAATAGCATCAACCAAAGAATCCCAAATTACCGAAGCAAATAGTCTAGTCCAAACATTGTCCTAAACATTATTCAACTTCTAACATGTCCAAGTGTAAACCAATATTGAATGAAAAGATTATCATGGTGAATGATCATGTGATGTCCATGTGCTCTACTCGCTCTCAATTACGGCATCCTCGAAGATCACCTAAAAACAACAGTAGAGCAAGGGTGAGTCCACGACTCAAAGAAACACATCCATAAACAACGAACAATAATAAATCAACGGAGATTCAATAACTTCATTATCATCATATGCACTTCTATTAACATTCTCATTCATCAATCTCAAATATCAATGCAACTCTAATCTATATGTCCACATGCACTTCTTTTCGCGTATACCGGTATAGCGTGAGTGAATGCTCGCGACAACATTCACTCTCAAGCCCGTTCCTCCATAAGGATCGGGGACCTCCTCCACTCCCGTGGAGTTGTGATCAATCATGATCACCTTCTCTTATGCAAAGATGCTTATGAATGCAAACATGCAAACTCCATCATAAACATCATATCCAACTTTTCATCATGTTTATCAACAACGATATAATCATACCAATTCATTGCTTGCAATTAAATAAAATAAAAGCACAACAATAATGGTAATAGAAGATAAAGAAAACAGTGATCAATCATTGATCGCTGTCTACCATGCACTTGCCTTTACTAGTTGCGACGCACGATTTGTCTCGAAGATGGCAACAAGTACGACGCTTCTCCTACATTAAATACACACATCTCAATACAAGCTACAGCATCATACGAATAACAATCCATATACATCGCTCCTACACGTCCCCAAATATACCACGTTACGCCGGTATCGAAAAACTACCCATTGCTGTCCGGTTACTAAAAAGAGCGTAACTTTTGACTCGAAAGTCCGATCACCACAAACCACCCCATTCTGGCTTCTTTATAAAATTATCCACATTTTCTTAGATTACACCGCCTTCTAATTAAATCATCTAACCCTCCGTATAAAGCCCAGAAAGCCGATCTGTCCGCTTCGGGACAGCAGCCTTACTAATTTCATAACTTTTGTTTTACTCAACCAAAATGCGCGTTCTCAGATTCTACAGAACCATTGGACAATTACCTACAACTTTCATGTAGATCAAAAACTCTAATTAAGCTATTTACTATTTTTAATCTACAGTCTACCAAAACAGCGCCGAAAGACGATAACTGTAAAAACAGCGGTCTTCCGAAAATCATAACTCAAAATCTAATTGTCCGATTGACGTGATTCAATATGCTATAGAAAGATATCGAAATTATCTACAATTAACTAGTAGATGACATTTTCAACAATTGCCATTAAGATACCCGAATAAATCGTACAACAAAACAGCGGCCTAAACAAATCTATTAGTCGATACTTTGACTAAAACTATAGAACCCTTTCTAACCCCTTACGGTTCTAGCAAAATGCACACATGTAAAGGATGTAGCACCAGCACTAGCACTAGCTAGAAGTGGTTCTTCCTTACTGTCAATCAGTACCCACAAGAAAAAACTGCGCATAAAAGAAAACACAAACCTCATGGGCAGCAAAACCTCATGCCCTCACTGGAACGTTGCATGCACACATCCACGTACTAGAACTAGCAGCGCAATAGAGAAGCTAATTAGCAAAGACTTGCGTTGGCGTGGCGGCGAGGACTCGGCGTCGGCAGACACATGGCAACCAAAGAATGCGAGCAGCGGCAAAGAAGAAGCCGGCGTTGCCTTCGGCTCAAGAAGACGGGCCAGCAGCAAGAATAAGCAGATTGTTTCTGCGGGACGCGAGCGGCAAAGCGCGATTAGCGCTGGGCCGGAAAAACAGCGAAGACTCGGCGGCTTTCGGCACGCACAGCAATGACCACCGGCAGCGACTCGGTAGCGCAGATCGTGATAGCGCGAGATTAGGTGGAAATGCGTACTGGAGAAAAATTGTGGAGGCGGCGCGGTGGAAAACTAAAATGACTAGGGTTTCTAGAAAAACCACAAATCTATTTATATAGCTCATAAAAAATTCCGAAAATTCTATTTTTTACAAATTCTTTCTATTTAATTACGCCCAAGCCCTTAAGACGGTTTTAATTAATTATTTATTGTTACTATTTAATTAATTACTCTCCGACCCTTAAGACGCGATTATTAATATTATTTTTTTCAGGGTATTACATTAACAAAGGTACATGTGCATGCAAATATTTTGGAAAAGAGTAATCAATGGAGGAACAATGGGGGCATGCAGCTACATGATGCATACATGATGGAGAGTGGTTAACTTGTTATGCCCAAGATTTTCTTCCATCAAAGCTCATACTTCAATTATGTTCCACAAATTGTATATATTTTCATTCAAGCTTTTATTGTCGTTTCTAATGTTTATGATATCTCAAAAATCTAAGTAGCTACAAGATACATAGATATATTCTCAAGCATCTAAGCTATATCATTTGACACTACAAACTTTAAAACAAATCTACCAGCGCAAATGTGTGGGCCACCCTACTAGTTAGATCAAAGCAACGTAGGAAACCTTAGCTTACAGCGCTATCATGCTCATAACATGTTGTATATTTGAGGTTGCGTTCACTACTACAAAACAGGCTACACTGGACGCCTCATCACAAACAGTTTACGGAAACAGTCGGTGCTGTAACTATCACAGACGATATTACAAGCGTAACCGTCCATGTTACTAGCGATGGCTAGAACCGTCTGTGATACATCATTATTACATATAATTTTTTAATAAGAACCATCTGTGATACTAGTAGAAAAATAGAAAAATATCTATCATAGACTGTTTTGTGGTACAAACCGTTTGTGAAAGCCAACTATCACAGACGGTTCGTATAAATAACCGTCTGTGATAGTTGGCTTTCACAGACGGTTTTTTTATACAAACTGTCTATGTTGTGACTTATCACAGACCATTATTTATACGAACCTTTTGTATTGTGACTTATCACAGATAGCTCAAAAATCGTTTGTGATAATATCCTATTATCACAGACACATAAATTCAAACGGTTTAAAAACCGTCTGTGATGACGGTTTAGAACTGTCTGCGATGACTCTTTGTGTAGTAGTGGTTGCTGATGAACAAAACTCTCAACTCACAAATAATAACAATAGACAAGAACACAAGGATGTAGTCTTAGATCAAAACAACATACCAGGAAGCCTTAGCTTAGAGTGCTATTGATCTCTTTGCATGTAGGCTTGTGTATATAATGAGAGTCACATGCCCCCTTTATATAGGGGAGGAGGTCCCCCTTGATGTATGAATAAGCAATATGGTACTAAATGGAATAATGGGTCTTGTGGGCCGATAGCCCTCTAATGAGTCTTTATTTAGGTAAAGTGTCCACATATAATCGGGCCTCAAAACGGGCCGATATACAACATCTACTATCTTGTACTATCAATTAATTGACCGATCGATGTGGCTATCATACGGTACGTACGTGGTACATCTAGGTACCTAAGGCTGAGGCTCCAGCTATTCGGGCAAATCGTGTTGGGTGCGCTCATGTTGTTGCATCAAGTTGGCTACCATAGTTTGATACAGCTAGCATAGTTTGCAAGATAAAGGGAGATGATGAAATTTTTCAAAAAAAATAAATTTTCTAATTATAATTACAAAAATAAATTCCCATTAAAAATTTACAAAAATAAATGGCCATTTTAAAATTTACAAAAATGTACCTTTGTCGCCATTCCAAATGGTGAAATGGCACTATCACCATGTTGTTCCGTCTAGCCCACATGCCCAGCAAGGAACAACTTCACTCCTAGCCGGAAGTGGCACCCAAGGCGGTGGGTCGCGACGACGACAGCTTGTGACAGCGGCGCGAGTGGCTTTCTCCATCCCTCCCCTCTTCCTCTTCTCCCAATAGCAAGAGGGTGCCGGCGACGGTGATGGCACATGAGACCTTCCCCTCACCCGTGCCAAGGGTGAAGGCGGCACACGACCGGTATGGCGGCGACATCCTCAGCGACCCCGTCCCTCCCCTTGCGCAGTAGCATAGGGAGGTAGTGACAATTCTCGCCGATGACCTCGATCCCCTTCCCTCACTCTCCGGCAAAGTAAGTCAGCAACGACGGTCGCACTAGCACCCTCCCCCTCTCCTCGCTCGGTGGCATAGGGAGGCTATGGAGGTAGACACTCAAGTGTGTAACAGCCCAAAATTTCAATTTCAGTTCACTTTAATTATTTTTGTGGATTTTCTGGAAATTTTAAAAGCTTTTCTCTAAGTATTTTAAAACTAAAATAATATATGTGCAAAATATATTACCAACTAAAAGTTGGAATTATTTTATTTAAATCCAAATTGCCTTAGAGAATTTCTGTGAATTTTCTCATGATTTCTAAAGTTTAATTATTATTTTCTAAGGATTATTTGAATTTCTGGAATTAAAACAATAGGGAAATCATTTAAAAACGGCAAACAGTAGTTGGGCTGAAATCCCCGCGGCCCAGCACTATTCACGGCCGTCGACCCACTCTTCCCTCGCGCGGTTCCCGTGTGAGCCGTCCGATCAAGATCGGACGGTAAACAACTCATCCGCGACTCCGCTTCCAACCTCGTACCGCGAGCAAGTGGGACCACCCGAGCCACGTCGGCGTCTTCAACCTTCCATTCTCGCTGTCGCGTGAAACACGCCTCGCTCCGCCATTGACAACAAGGACGAAGCTTCCACTCGGCCGCGTATCTCTCCCCCGTATCTCGTGCCATTATGCGCATTTAAATCCCTGATCACCGCCGCCCCCAATCCCGGCCATCCCCGGCAATTTCGAGCGCCAATCTCGCCGGAAGCACGTCCCCGCCGCCACGGTCTCCGTGACCGATCTCCTTCTCCGACCCCCTCCGCACCTATAAATACGCGCACGGTGAGGCCCTCCTTCCCACATCTCAACCCCAAATCTTAGCCCCGCTCTTCGTCTCCATTAGCGCAATTCAAGTTTGAAGCCGCGGCCAGGCACCTCTTCTCCGACGATTTGCGCCACCGTCTTTGGGTCTCTCGCTTCGCCGTCGTCTACGAGGAGCATCGCCGTGCACGCTCTTCGCGGTGCCTCCACCGCCTCACCCAAGCGTTGCCGGAACCACCGCTACCACTCAACCGAACGCCACCGCCGCCATTCTACACGCCACGGTGATCCCCGCGTCCGGCTTCATTAAGGTAAGCATCGTGCTCGGCGTTCCCGCTCTCTCTACTCGTGCCATCGCCAGGCTTTCGCGGTGGCGCGGCGCCGGCGCGCCGAAATCACCGAAGTCGCCGCCAGATTGAGTTGACGTGGCACCGCCACATGGCCGCCACCGCGACGCCACATAGCACCACCTCAGCGGTTTTTGCCCACGTAGCGTACCGCGTGTCACACACAGGTGGCAAAGCCACTGTTTCATGCACCCGGTTCATGATGGACCATTAGCGATTTCGTAGACTCGGTCCATGAACCCGGGCCCACCTGTCATAGAGACAAAAGGTTTTTCTGTTAGAAAATAATTCAGTCGGTAATTAAATTCGGCCGCTGACGTCAGCTGACGCAATAAATAGATTTTTCCTTTAGAAATTTAATTCGGGAATTATGGAAAATCCTGATTTTGGAATTAAAATTAGATTTAAACTTCCAGGAGCTCGTATTTCTTCATACAAACTCCGATTTAGGTGATTCAAATTCCTAAATTTGTATAAAATTAAGATCTAGCTAACTAAACCAAAATTATTTAATTTGGAGTTAATTTGAATTTTCATTTGAATTTATTTGAGTTCATTTGAATTCTGTTTGAATTTGGATTATTCTCGCGGATAGATTTTGACGACTCCGGAGAGCTTGACCCTATTGAAGAAGTAGAATACCAAGATTTTGAGCAAGGCAAGTTACACCATTGACCATTTTACCCCCAATATTTAAAATTATTTAATTTCTGTTTTAAATTATTATTGCATGCATAATTGTATTTAATTATTTTAAATTCCTATTTTTAAATATTTAATTATTCCAATTCCTTTGTATAGCCAAATTTGATTGTTGTATTATCAATTCCTTGTAACCTTAGTCAAATGAATTTAAAAATAAATATATGCATAGCAAATGCTTAGACCATGAAATATTTGACTTTGGGAGAATTTAGCCAAAATTTCATAAATTGATAAAAAGCCTATGACATTGCTTTGTCATGGTGGACTTTTGCAAATGTCTTTGAAAATTAAAAATAAAAGAAAATGGTTTGTACTTGGGCAAACATGGACCGTTGGTGGGTGCAGGTTTATGCACGGGCTGTCTAGTTAGGATGAGACCTGTGGTTATTATTGAAAGTTGCCCAAGTAGATTAAGGACCTACCTTAGAGCCGCATCTTGCAAAAGCTCCACCGTACTACCACATGTTCTGTATGGGCAGAACCAGGCTTAATAATTTGTATTACCTCAGTATTGTTTATGCCATTTTTGTTGTGTGGGTGTCGGTTAGACTTTATTCCCACTTGGCGCAAGAGGGGGTTTCCGGCAGGTGGTTAGCCTAATGGAAGTGAAACCTTAGCGGGCATATTGGTATTGAGGTAAAGCATTGGAAACGCCTTGTGATAATTGCCTAGTCACACACCTAAGGAAGTGTGTATTGGCCGACATAACAGGCAAATTATCTCTTGTGGGTAAAGTTGTACAACCTCTGCAGAGTGTAAATCTATTCGAATAGCCGTGTCCACGGTCAAGGACATGCTGAGCAAAGCCACTCTAAGTTAGATTTGTTTTTGGTTTTAAAATAGCTTTGGACATGATTTGAGGATGGTTAATCCTTGTGGTAAATCTGTGCGGGTAGCCTTGTGATAGGAGGGTATCCTTCACCATGTTTCATATGGAGGTTATCCACTATAAAATGATCAATTTTAAATCTGATTTTAGTTATGTAATGAAAATGTGCCTTGAAACTTAGTATAACTATTTAAACCAAAAAGGCTGATTTATGCAAATAAACCCTACAACCTTCCTTTGAATAACTTATGCATACATTCTAAATTACATATTGGGTGTAATTTGCGAGCACGGTTGTAGTGCTCACTCTTGTGAATATTATTATTCGGAGAAGACTGCTATCCGTAAGGTGAGGAGCGGGGCGATTAGGCAATGACCTCCAAACGATTGCTGTGGCGTATCGTGTAACTTACCATTATTATTTGCTTCCGCTTAATGTTTTATTTGGCCTCCGGCCCCAGTTGTAATAAACTCTATGCTTATTAAATATACACGCTGGATATGTTGTGATAACATTTTTGTGACTGTGTACACTGGAAATCCTAGACTAGTGTATGAACACAGAGAATTCGGGATCCTTCGTTCCCGGGTTCGACAAAAGTGGTATCAGAGCCATATCGACTGTAGGTCGTGACCTAGAAGGAAATCAAACCCTTAAGGATTTATTTTGAAAATTAAAAATAACTTGGTCTTACGAGTCATTCCTCAACTTTTCTCTTGAAAAATTATTTACTAACTCATCTCCTTTTCAAAAATTGTAGATGGCTGAAGTTCCGAATGCCATTTCCCATGGTGTTTTTGCTGGTCATTAGGCCGCCATTCTCTGGAAGATGATGCAGCACTTGGACTTTGAAGAAAGACCGACGTATCAAGGATACAAGTATAAGGTGGGAAATCAAGAACGGTGGAGAGTAGAGGTGATCCTCTACTCCAATCTATCGCCGAACACGCACTTCCACGTCTTGATGCCCCAATGCGACGAGACACCTTCGCCAAGGCATCCAGATGCACCAGGAAGCAACCCGCAGACTTCGCTACATCTCGATCACCGCCTCAACGGCCTTTGGGTTCCACTATTACCCAATGCATATCCCAACCCGGCATGACAGTGCTTTTCGCTCAACTAGAGATGAAGACTGTCCCGATCTCACTCATCAGGTGGATCTGGCCAGAGCCATGGATTATGCCTACGGGAATACACTAGATGAGCTGTTTCTCCTGCAAGTAAAATTACAAGATGCAGAAGAAAAGTTGAAGACTGCAGATCAAGAACTGGCCTCCTACAAGGAAGGCGAGGCTAGTTCTAGTGAGCCAGATTATACCCCAATAACACCATAGATTTGACCTTAATTTTTCCTTTAGTTGCGAATTATGAGCTACCAAACCTTTGTAGTAGCCATAATGAATTAATAAAATAAAAATAAATTATTTTGCCGAAATGTTCTTGCCTTGTGTTTGTTGAATTTGGGCTATTTTAGATCTATACTCTTATAATTCCTGTCTCTCTTGCCTAATCTGTGAAGAGTTCATCGATGGTGACCACCCGCACCTAAGTGTCGGTGCTAGAGGGCAAGGAAATGAGAATGCCGAATATCAAGAAAACCAGTTCAACGACCACCACCTCCTCCAATCAAGCTCTGGATGGTGCCAAATGATGGCCAATCGACTCATCCGATTGAGTTGCTAGCCCATCCCTTCACAAAGAATCGAATACCCAAGCGTCGTGATCTATCATGCTCCTCCACCTCCCGCAAGAGTAACTTTGTCAGAGTTCATGAGGATGCGTCCGCCAACGTTTTCTAGTAGCACGGAACCCATGGACGCAGATGATTGGCTCGAGGTCATTGGAAAGAAGTCGGATATTGCTCAATGCACGATCGTGAGAGAGTTTTGTTTGCCTCTCATCAATTGATGGGTCCCGCATTAGAATGGTGGGATAATTTCAGCATGTCTCATGCTAATGCCCAAGAAATCACTTGGGATGAGTTCATGCAAGCTTTCCACGATCTCACATTCCATCCGCATGATTACTTTGAAAAGAAGGAGTTTCGCTTCGCCGCCAAGGAAACCGTTCGATCGGTGAATATCGCATAAGTTTAACCAACTTGCTCGCTATGCCCCGAGGATGTAGCCGAGATGAAGACAGCAAGAGCGATTTACGAAGGGTTAAGCGACGAACTCTCTGCTCGTTTGATTTCTCGAGATTTTACCGACTTTCAAATAGCTTGGTAAATAAGGCCATACGCCAGAAGGCAAACATCGAAAATGGAGAATCGCAAGCGGAGGATGGCAGCTCGTGGTTTAACTCGAGGACTACCCAAGCCTCGTTTCTCTCGGCCTCACCACCTCAAATGGGAGATTCCGCACTACTACACCGAGAGTTCCAGCTCGATTCGCGCCCAAATACTTCCTGATTCGTAGTAGTTCGTCTCGAGGTCGGCCCAGTGGCTGCTATTTCCACAAAGAATCACATGCTTTCATTGCAACGAGTTGGGTCACTATGCCAATAAGTGTCCCAAGAAGCGTGATCGCCACCCCGTCAAGCCAACTCCGGAGTTTCGTCTCGGCGGTCCCTCAAGACCACCGTCGAGCTCATGAAGGGACGTGTGAATCACGTCACCGCAGAGGAAGCCTATGCAAGACGGATGTTGTTCTTGGTACGTTCCTTGTCAACTTCGATACGAGATCGCTTTATTTGATTCCGAGCTTCGCATTCTTTTGTGTCAAATAAGTTTGTGGAAAAATATGGGTTATCTACCTTCCCTTAGTTAAGCCCATGTTAATCCATTCCCGGCTCGTAAATGAGGGCTAGTTTATTCTCGTCCAAATCTTACCTTTGAAATCTCGGAGTAATTTTCTCGGCCAACTTAATAGTCTGCGTTCGCAAGGATTGGGCGTAATTCTTGGAATGGACCGGCTTGCCAAAAATCGAGGTAGGATAGATTGTGCTAGTAGATCTATCAACCTCACCAATGAACAAGGGATTTCAGAGAGTTCCAACCCAAGACTTCTACGGAAAGAAGTCCTATCTTGACCATTTAAAGGAAGTGAAATCGGAAGATATACCGTGGTACAAGAATATCGGATGTTTTTCCGAGGACTTACAGTATGCCACCGACCGGGACATAATGTTCTTAATTGACTTAGTCGGTGGATGCTCCAATTTCGCCGACCCTACGTAAAGCCGGCAAATGATCTAGCAGAGTTGAAGAAGCGGTCGAAGAACTACTGAGTAAAGGTTACATTCAACCGAGTTCATCGCCTTGGGGAGCTCGGTACTATTTGTCAAAAAGAAAGACAATAGTATGAGAATGTGTGTGGACTATAGATCACTCAACGAGGTAACAATCAAAAACAAGTACCGTTACCTAGGATAGATGATCTGCTTGATCAACTTAAAGGAGCCAGTGTTTTCTCAAGATTGATTTGAGGTCGCTACCATCGCTAAAAATTAGACCTAAAGATATTCAAGACACCTTCACCACCAGATATGGATCATGCGAGTTCACAAGTGATGTCATTTGGACTAACAAATGCCCTGCTTATTTCATGAATATGATGAACAAAGTGTTCATGGAATTCTTGGATAAATTTGTAGTGGTATTCATAGATGATATTCTCATCTACTCAAGAGATGTGGAAGAGCATGAAAACATCTCGTAATTATTTTGGGCAAACTTGAGAACACCAACTTTATGCCAAACTCAAGAAGAGTGAATTTTGGCTCACCAAGTGGCTTTTCTTGGACACATTGTGTCGGCAGGAGGAGTTGCATGAGACCCCTCAAAGGTTGAAGTCAGAATGGATTGGAAGCAACCCAAGTCCATCACGTAGTGATAAGTTTTCTTGGATTAGCTGGATATTACCACAGATTCATTGAAAATTTCTCCAAGATCGCCAAACCCATGACTCAACTTCAAGAAGGAAAAGAAATTTGAATGGACAAGTGCATGTGAACATAGTTTCCAAGAGTCAAGAAAAGATTAGTCTACGCACGATGCTAGTCTTACGGATATACGTAAGGATTTTGAAGTTTTACAGGGCGCATCCCTGAGGCTAGGATGTCTTGATGCAGAAGGAAAGGTTGTGGCTTATGCATCTCGTCGATTAAGGCCACATGAAGGAAATTATCCAACTCATGATTTAGAGTTAGCGGCAATTGTGCATGCTTTGAAAATCAAGCATTATCTCATTGGTAACTGTTGTGAGATTTTCACGATCATAAGAGTTTGAAATATATCTTCACCCGAATGATCTTAACCTCGGGCAAAGAAGATGGTTAGAGCCGATAAAGGATTATGACCTTGGAATTCATTATCACCGGGTAAAGCCAACGTGGTAGCGGATGCTCGAGTAGGAAAGCATCTTGCAACACGGTGTTAGTTCAAGAAAATCAACGAGTTGTATGAAGAATCAAGCATCCAACTCGAAATTGTCGACCAAGGTCAGATCAACACAAAGTGGAAGTCCAACCAACCATACAAGGACGGATCGAGAGAAACAACTAGAAGACGAAGACATCAAAGAAATCATGAAGAACATGAGAAGAGGCAAAGCCCGAGATTTTACGAAGGCGAGCGAGGGCCACAGTATGGTTTGGCAACGCATCTGTACCTAAACATCATGAAACCGACAAGCGATTACGAAAGAAGCTCATGAATCACCTTACTCTATCCATCCCGGAGTACCAAGATGTACCAGATCCAAAGAAAAGTATTGGTGGTCAAGTCGGTATGAAGCGAGAGATCGCTGAGTTTGTTGCACGTTGTGATGTATGTCAACGTGTTAAGGCAGAGCATCAGAGACCTGCCGGATTGTTACAACCATTACCAATTCCCGAGTGGAAATGGGAGGAGATTGGTATGGATTTTATCACGGACTACCTAGGACCCAATCAAAGTTGTGATTCCATTTGGGTGATAATTGACCGATTAACAAAAGTGGCTTATTTTATTCCGGTTAAGACCACTTACAGAAGCAATAAGTTAGCAGAATTGTACATGGCCAGGATCGTCTGTCTACATGGTATACCCAAGAAAATTGTGTCTGATAGAGGTTCGCAGTTCACGTCAAGATTTTGGCGAGTCTACATAAAGCTTTGGGAACTGTGACTCAACTTCAAAGACAAACATATCATCCCCAAACAGATGGCGAGACCGAACGTGTAAATCAGGTCCTAGAGGATATGCTTCGAGCTTGTGCTATAGATTACGGAAGAAGTTGGGATAAGAATTTACCCTATGCAGAATTTTCCTACAACAACAGCTTTCAAGCTAGCCTGCAGATGTCGCCATTTGAAGCATTGTATGGAAGAAAGTGTAGAACCCTCTCCTTTGGGATCAAGTAGGAGAACACCAATTCTTGGACGAATTAATAAAAGAAGTGAAAATAAGGTAAAAACAATAAGAGAACGTCGAAAGTAGCTCAATCCCGACAAAAGAGTTATCTTGACAATCGTCGGAGAGAACTATCCTTGAGATGGGAGATTTTGTCTATCTTAGGTAACTCCACTCCAGGAGTGAGGAGATTTCAGACTAAAGGAAAACTCGCACCTGATTTGTCGGACCTTATAAGATTTTGGCAAAGAGAGTGAAGTTGCTTATCGCTTGGAACTACCAAGATCTCTATCACCGCTCACAATGTCTTCCATGTATCCCGATTAAAGAAATGTCTCAGTACCAACGAAAGAAACACCGCTCGAGAAAATCGATCTTCAGGAAGATCTCACCTATGTGGAACAACCAATCAAGATTCTCGATGTGGCAGAACGCGTCACCAGAAGCAAAGTCATTCGTTCTTGTAAGGTTCAGTGGAGCAATCATTCAGAAGAAGAAGCTACCTGGGAACGAGAAGAAGTGTTGAGAGCCGAGTATCCCCACCTCTTTGCTAACTCAGTCTGAATCTCGGGGTCGAGATTCCCTTTAAGGGGGGTAGGTTTGTAACAGCCCAAAATTTCAATTTCAGTTCACTTTAATTATTTTTGTGGATTTTCTGGAAATTTTAAAAGCTTTTCTCTAAGTATTTTAAAACTAAAATAATATATGTGCAAAATATATTACCAACTAAAAGTTGGAATTATTTTATTTAAATCCAAATTGCCTTAGAGAATTTCTGTGAATTTTCTCATGATTTCTAAAGTTTAATTATTATTTTCTAAGGATTATTTGAATTTCTGGAATTAAAACAATAGGGAAATCATTTAAAAACGGCAAACAGTAGTTGGGCTGAAATCCCATGACCAAAGACTATTCACGACCGTCGCCCACTCTTCCCTCGCGCGATTTCCGTGTGAGCCGTCCGATCAAGATCGGACGGCCGGCAACTCATCCGCACTCCCCGTTCCAACCTCGTGCCACCGACAAGTGGGACCACCCGGAGCCACGTCAGCGTCTTCAACCTTCCATTCTCGTCGTCGCGTGAAACACGCCCGGCTCCGCCATTGACAGCGCGACGAAGCTTCCACTCGGCCGCGTATCTCTCCCCCGTATCTCGTGCCATTATGCGCATTTAAATCCCTGATCACCGCCGCCCCCAATCCCGGCCATCCCCGGCAATTTCGAGCGCCAATCTCGCCGGAAGCATCGCGTCCGCCGCCACGGTCTCCGCACTCGTTCTCCTTCTCCCGACCCCCTCCGTACCTATAAATATGAGCACGGTGAGGCCCTCCCTTCCCAAATCTCAACCCCCAAATCTTAGCCCCGCTCTTCGTCTCCATTAGCCGCAATTCAAGTTTGAAGCCGCCGGCCGTGCACCTCTTCTCCGACGATTTGCGCCACCGTCTTTGGGTCTCTGGCTTCGTCGTCTACACAGGGAGCATCGCCGTGCTACGCTCTTCGCGGTGCCTCCACCGCCCTCGCCCAAGCGCTGCCGGAACCACCGCGCCTCACTCAACCGAACGCCACCGCCGCCATTCTACACGCCACCGGTGATCCCGGCACGTCCCAGCTTCATTAAGGTAAGCATCGTGCTCAGCGTTCCCGGCTCTCTCTACTCGTGCCATCGCCGTGGCTCGCGTGGCGCGGCGCGCCGCCAGCGCCCGGCCACCGAAAAATCGCCGCTGAGAGTTGACGTGGCACCGCCACATGGCCGCCACCGCGACGCCACATAGCACCACCTCAGCGGTTTTTGCCCACGTAGCGTACCGCGTGTCACACACAGGTGGCAAAGCCACTGTTTCATGCACCCGGTTCATGATGGACCATTAGCGATTTCGTAGACTCGGTCCATGAACCCGCCCCGCTTATCATAGAGACAAAAGGTTTTTACATTGAGAAAATAATTCATCGGTAATTAAATTCGACGGACGTCACCGACGCAATAAATAGATTTTTCCTTTAGAAATTTAATTCGGGAATTATGGAAAATCCTGATTTTGGAATTAAAATTAGATTTAAACTTCCAGGAGCTCGTATTTCTTCATACAAACTCCGATTTAGGTGATTCAAATTCCTAAATTTGTATAAAATTAAGATCTAGCTAACTAAACCAAAATTATTTAATTTGGAGTTAATTTGAATTTTCATTTGAATTTATTTGAGTTCATTTGAATTCTGTTTGAATTTGGATTATTCTCGCGTATAGATTTTGACGACTCCGGAGAGCTTGACCCTATTGAAGAAGTAGAATACCAAGATTTTGAGCAAGGCAAGTTACACCATTGACCATTTTGCCCCCAATATTTAAAATTATTTAATTTCTGTTTTAAATTATTATTGCATGCATAATTGTATTTAATTATTTTAAATTCCTGTTTTAAATATTTAATTATTCCAATTCCTTTGTATAGCCAAATTTGATTGTTGTATTATCAATTCCTTGTAACCTTAGTCAAATGAATTTAAAAATAAATATATGCATAGCAAATGCTTAGACCATGAAATATTTGACTTTGGGAGAATTTAGCCAAAATGTCATAAATTGATAAAAAGCCTATGACATTGCTTTGTCATGGTGGACTTTTGCAAATGTCTTTGAAAATTAAAAATAAAAGAAAATGGTTTGTACTTGGGCAAACATGGACCGTTGGTGGGTGCAAGTTTATGCACGGGCCTGTCTGGTTAGGACTGAGACCCAGGGTTATTATTGAAAGTTGCCCAAGTAGATTAAGGACCGGCCTTTAAGTCGCATCTTGCAAAGCTCCACCGTACTACCACATGTTCTAGATGGGCGTAACCGGGCTTAATAATTTGTATTACCTCAGTATTGTTTATGCCATTTTTGTTGTGTGGGTGTCGGTTAGACTTTATTCCCACTTGGCGCAAGAGGGGGTTTCCAGCAGGTGGTTAGCCTAATGGAAGTGAAACCTTAGCGGGCATATTGGTATTGAGGTAAAGCATTGGAAACGCCTTGTGATAATTGCCTAGTCACACACCTAAGGAAGTGTGTATTGGCCGACATAACGGGCAAATTATCTCTTGTGGGTAAAGTTGTACAACCTCTGCAGTGTAAATCTATTCAATAGCCGTGTCCACTGGTCAAGGACATCTTGAGCAAAGCCACTCTAAGTTAGATTTGTTTTTGGTTTTAAAATAGCTTTGGACATGATTTGAGGATGGTTAATCCTTGTGGTAAATCCGGGCGGGTAGCCTTGTGATAGGAGGGTATCCTTCACCATGTTTCATATGGAGGTTATCCACTATAAAATGATCAATTTTAAATTTGATTTATTTTATGTAATGAAAATGTGCCTTGAAACTTAGTATAACTATTTAAACCAAAAAGGCTGATTTATGCAAATAAACCCTACAACCTTCCTTTGAATAACTTATGCATACATTCTAAATTCTGTATTGGGTGTAATTTACGAGCACGGTTGTAGTGCTCACTCTTGTCTTGAATATTATTATTCAGAGAAGACTGCTATCCGTAAGGTGAGGAGCGGGGCGATTAGGCGACCTCCGGCGATTACTGTGGCGTATCGTGTGGCTTACCATTATTATTTGCTTCCGCTTAATGTTTTATTTGGCCTCCGGCCCCAGTTGTAATAAACTCTATGCTTATTAAATATACACGCTGGATATGTTGTGATAACATTTTTGTGACTGTGTACACTGGAAATCCTGGACTAGTGTATGAACACAGAGAATTCAGGATCATTCGTTCCCGGGTTCGACAAAAGTGGTATCAAGTGTCTCCCCCCCCCTTGCTCGGCGGCATAGGGAGACGGTGGCGGTGCACCATTGCCCCATCATGTCCATACCAAGGACGACGGTGGGGACTTGCCAGCCCCATCCTTTGTGCGGAGGCAGAAGCAGGTGCTGGGCTCGTCGTTGCCCTTGTGCAAAGGCACATGGAGGCGGCGTGGGATTTGGCCCTAGTCCAACCCAGTGGCACCTCGAAGGTGGCGACCAGAAGGCACCACGGAGGAGACGATGACAAGAGCTGGGGCGACAATGACTACATTCACCAGTGCGGAGGGGACAGTGACAAGTGCCCTTAGGGCATGGTGCACGTAGAGGCGTGTTGTAACTTCCCAAATCTTGGGTTTGTATTTCAAATGTATAAAAAGATGAACTTTTTAAAACTTTTGAGCATGCATTGGATTTCTGGAGCATTTGCATAAATTGTTGAATTTGAAAATTTTAAAATCAAAGAAAACATACAACTCAAATCGAAGTTCTCAATGAAAAAAAATAAATATTTATCATTATTTTTGGGAAACAATTTATTTAACTTTTATAATATTTATCATGAATAATATCAATTTTACCAAATTTATAGAACTTAATTTACCCTTGAGAAAATTAAAACCAAGTTCTAATTAACCCTACAGTTAAAGGATTAAAATAAGCAATTACAATGTGAACATTTTTAGAGCACTAGGTTATCCTAGGAACCTCACTGAAAATTTTTAGAATTTTTTAAATTTATTTGCTATTTTATCTAGCCCGGTCAAAGTTGACGGTTTGAATTAAAATCAGTCAACACTATTGACTCGGTCCAAACCACTTTAACTTGGTTGTGTCCTACTGGTTAACCCAACTGACCCGAACCCAACCACTATTGGACTAAAACCGAACTGGAGCCTGACCGCGCCGACTTGACTCGACCCAGCTAACTAATCGCGCCCGACCGAGCCAGACTCCGACTCAAGCCGCTTTCTCTCGCTGACACGGTGGGACCCACATGTCAGTGCGACATAGAACTTCAGCGCCACATGTACACGCCACTCTACCGCACCTCTACTCACGTCGTGAAACCACTGCCACCATCCACCACACTGGAGCTTCACCCGATAACGCCGCCTCCTTTTCAGTCCTTTGCCCGAGCTTAACCCGCCTCCCAACCCTCCATTTCGGCCACTTCTCCTCTCGGTGGATGAGCAGGAGGCTCTTGTGGGCATTCCTCGTGGGTAAGCTTCACGTCGCCTTGTCCCTCTTTTTCCCATTTCATCGACGTGTCCATTATTGCTAATGAAAGCTCTTGTCGTTGCCCTTAGCTCTCGGAACACGGAAGCACCTCCGCCTCCTCCAAAGCACACCCGCAATTGCGTTGTCGTGCCATCTTCGGATCCGGTGAGCTTTTGCCTCTTAGTTGTGCGTCAGCACGTGTTCTAGAGCACTAGGAAGTATTCCCCTCCACTGATTTTAGCTTTCATTTGTAGGAGCTCGTGGATCTTGGTTTTCCTCACTTTCAGCCGCAAACCCTATCTTCGTCCCCAACTCTGGCCTGGTTAGCCATTGTCCAATTGCTTCCTCTCTGAGCACCTCCTACCTCCACCTAAGCTTTTCCAATCGTCCTTTGCCTTCACTTTTGTGCAGATTGCCTTCCCCTCGTGTAGCTCAACGCTGCCATCGCCATCAACGTCGCTGGCCAACCACCGTGCTTCTCTGACCACCTTCAACCCTCCGGTAGGTTACCTAGACCATCTTGAAGCTCTTGCATGCGCTTATTAGTTCTTTTCGCTACCGGTTTACGTTGGCCACATGTGCTCGCCGCCAGTGCCCCTTTGCATGGCCCTCAGGAATCCATTCCTAGCCTTATTCAGCGCATTCGAGGATCACAGCACCGACGACAAGTGGAGCAAGCTCGCGGATGCTCACTCCCCTGCGTTGTCGGATTTTTGACAGTTACTGTAGCCATCATTAGTGCTAATCTCTGTTGTTAGTTTTAAATCAATGATTACAGTTGTTAAAGCATTGATTAGCACTAATGTTAGTGCTCAATAGATGTTATAGAGTCTATACATGTATATGCGAATTGATGGTTAGTCATGCTTAGATTCCGGTACAATTGGGCGGTTATCGACTATGTCGATAACCTTGATCACATAAATCATTTTATTACACTATGTCTAGCACCATGTGCTTCTTACTTTGAAAACTAAAAGTATAAATAAAATGATTTAGACTTGGGATAAATAAAATGATTTAGACTTGGCTAAGCGCTTGGATGGTGTGTTGTTGGGTGTGTGGATGTCTTGCCTCAGCCAACAAGGATCGAACATCTTGTTTCACCAAAACCAAGTATTTTTGTGTGCTAACCACATGAGAGGGATATAGGACCTCTCTTGACTTAGTAGTTTGGCGTGTATTAGATCCGGGTCAAGTGGTGGTTGATTTTAGTTAAAAAAATATATTATGTTGTCATTGGGCGTGCGGGATGGGTTCTGGGTTTTGGTTCCCTACCCCGAGGGGCATCCGTAGTTGTCCTAGGCTTTACCCCAAGAGGTAGTTTATCGAAGCTTTACTGATGACTCCGACACAATGTACGGGTTTCCATCCATACGGGTGGCTTGTAGTTAACACATTATATTAGAAACGCCTCGTGGGACTTAGCCTTGTCGGCATACCTTCGGAAGTGTGCTTTATCTGGTGACAAAAGAGGTGGTCTGGCGTGTGGGTACACTGGTACACCCCTGTAGGGTTATAAACTATTTAAATAGCCTCGTCCTAGGTTGTAGACACGCTTGAAATTTGACTTACATGAGTTAAACTTAACATTTTAGAAATTCAAACTTAAAAACTTGATCGGTTGGCATTGAGAATGGTCTCATGTTATGTTTGTGAGCTGCGGGGTAGCCACCTATTGTTGTTTAGATGATGTATAATATTGTTTACTTGTTGTTATTTGAATTATTAAAAAATGTTTGCTCACTTGCTATTTTAATCTATTACTTGTACTTCAAATGAAATATTGCTTTATGATGAAAATTGCCTGGTGTAGTAGCCTTCTTTTGATACAAGAATGCATCTAAATATTCTTTGCTTATAAGACTTGCAAGTAGAACTTTGTACTCAACCCGGTTGCTGCAACTTCAGAGGAGGTTGACCCCCAAGGGGTCAATCATTGTGACACTGTCTACGAGGACGACGACTTGCTCGGCAGGCTTCCAGCCAGGTTGCATTGTGGGTAAGGGCAGTCTGTCGGCTCTCTTTGGTGCCATCTTATGGCTTTTGATATTCCGTTGTGTACTTGGCTTTTATTATTGCTATTTGGCTGGTTGGCCGTATGTATGAAAACTGCAGTTGTATTATGACTATGTTGTAACCTTTTGAGACCACGGAATTGTAATATTGTTGTATTGTATTGCTATTTTATTATGTTGTGAGGTGTATGTGTACCGCTCCTGCGAGGTACACAATACACCGAGGGTGAGATATTTAATTTGTAATGCTAAGACCAATCAGATGGTTAAGTATTACAAGTTAAATACCTCGTGCTCTCATAAAAGTTGGTTTCAGAGCCATACTGACCATAGAAGCCCCCAGCTTGGTCGTTAATAAGATATTTGAAAGATTTATTTTCAATATATAAAATTACTTATGAAAACTTAATTAAGTTCTCAGATTTTACTCCTTACCTATCTTAGCTTCTCAATCTTACCTTGTTCTTATTTAAGTTTCGAAAATATGTTTCCCCTCTCTTCTCCTTCAAAGATTAGTTGGATGCCAATTAATTTTAGAGTGGAGAATAATTGAGAGTTGAAAATATTAAGTATGAGTTGTCCTTTAATGAAGTTAGGAAGCACTTGGAGTGGAAAATTTCATTTCGGAGCTCGGTTATCAAGTTTGGATAGCAAGCACCAAATCTGGACAGCAAGCCTGTAGTTCGTCATTAGGACTAAAAATGAGAAGAAAATCCAACTAAAACTCATGCGAATAAAAAGGTAAGATGTGATTATAGATGGCTAGTGGCAAAAACATACTTAGCTAGTTTATACCATGCTCTTTAGATACGCTAGCTTTCTGTTTGTTTTCTGAAATTTTCTTCCCAAACGATTGCTGGTTCGTTCAATACGGGTTAGTCGAGTCGGGAAAGTAAACCTTTGAAATCTAAGTTTTGTGTTGATTCTTATACCTTTATACAAATATTTTGGATTCATTTCTTGCTAATATTTGTATGCCTATGTTAGGGTAATATCTCATTCTCGTAGTCGATTGCTTCTCTACTGTTGTCCTTCGTATCTAGTACCCGGTTGTTGTTGTTGACCCAATTTGTCAGAACAGGATGTCTGGACGAACCAAAAGTGGACAAGATCAGCAAGCTGGCCGAGATGAAAAACTCCCTAGCTCCAACTGTCCAAGCAAGACCCATGAATGCCACCGCACTGGCACGTGTTTTGGATGTGGAAAGGAGGGCCACTATGTATCTCACCGCCTCGTGAAGTGGCGAACTCAACATAATTGCTATCACTGTGGTGAAGTGGGGCACTTCGCTATAATTTGCAAACTAAGGAAGGTCAAGGCCTGTCGACGCTGTGGTAGGGAAGGACACTATATCAACCAGTACACTACAAAGTGTCCCAACTACGACGGAGACCACCCACGTGAAAATTGTCTGAATACCAAAGTCACTTGTTTCCTCTGCAAGGGAAACGATCACTATCCCAAGGAGTGTCATCTAAACCGGGTGATCACCAAGTCAGTGGTACTACAACAATGGATTTTTCGCACAGTTGTAAGCATTGCAACCAAAAATGCTGCCAAGCAAGACAAGTTCTTGGACAGGTTGACTGAGGAGCTGCGGGACAAACTAGTAGTCTTTGACTTCCCCGACTTTCAGACTTTGGTCGACAAGACCATTGCCCCTGAGTACAAGGGGAGAGCGCTTGGCGAGTCTCACAAGCACCAGAAGAAGGCCCAGGGTTGACCTTCGCAATCCAATTGTCAGAGCCATTTACTTCTTCTGCAACAACAAGGGCCAATATGCGAATAATTACCCTGAAAAGGCCAAAGCAGTTATTAGGGTCAGTTGCTTCTACCGCCACAACAAAGGCCGTTACGTGAACACCTGCCCAGTGAAGAATGAAGTAGCCCCTCGCCCTAATTAGGGACAAGTGCAAGGGCAAGGACATGGTCATCCTTTAGCTCAGAAGGTGGCCCAACAGTTTTAGAAGGTTGCATGCAGCCGAGTCAACCACATCTCAACCGAGGAAGCATAGGAGACACCCGACGTCGTATTGGGTATGCTTCTCATTAATTCACATCCTGCTACTATTTTATTTTATTCTGGAACTTCTCATTTTTTTATATCGAAGTCTTTTGCTGCTTTGAGTGATGCTCAAATTATTCCCATGCATGTGCCTTTAATCATCAAATCTCCAGGATCGGAAATGAGAGCCGAAAATGAGTGTCGGGATGTATCGATAGAGATAGATGGTGTGAAATTTTTTGGCAAATCTTATCATCCTCAATTCAGCAAGTTTGGATGTAATTATTTGTATGGATTGGTTGTCCCAACATCAGGGACAAATCGATTGTTCTAAGAAATTGATCTCCCTTGCAAATTCATCCAGCGAGGAAGTTGGGATTGCGCTCAACTTGCAAGAACCACAACTCTTCACATTTGACTTGAACTCGGTGCTGGAAATTCATGAAGTCCCAGCAGTATGTAACTTCCCAGATGTTTTTCCCAAACAATTGCCTGGGATGCCGCCCGCTCGAGATGTCGAGTTCATCATCGAACTGTTGCCCAGAACTGCCCCGATCTCAAAGAGGTTGTACCGGATGCCTCCAAATAAATTGGAGGAGTTGAAGAAGCAACTTGGTGAGCTTTAAGGGAAGGGCTTCATTTGCCCAAGCTCATCTCCGTGGGGCTGTCCGGTAACCATTGTGAAGAAGAACGACAAGACTCTACGGATGTGCGTCGATTACCGTCGGCTAACTGAAGTGACGGTGAAGAACAAGTACCCGCTGCCTCGGATCGACGACCTTTTTTATCAAATGACCAGAGCTCGGGTATTCTCCAAGATTGACCTGAGATTTGGCTACCACCAAATAAAAATCAGATAGGAAGACATTCTGAAGACCACTTTCTCTACTCGCTATGGACTGTACGAGTACACCGTCATATCTTTCGGCTCGACGAATGCTCCTGCCTACTTCATGACACTTACGAACATGATATTGTTGGACTATTTAGATAAGTTTGTGGTTATTTTCATAGATGACATCCTCATCTACTCTAAGAATGATGAAGAGCATGCCCAACACCTGAAGCTTGTGTTGGAAAAGCTGCGCGAGCACCGCCTTTATGCAAAATTCAGCAAGTGAGAGTTTTGGTTAAGAAAGTGGCATTCTTGGGCCATGTTCTTTCAGCGCAAGGTCAGCGATGTACTCTCATGGGGTCAACCCAAGTCAGTGACCGACGTCAGGAGTTTCCTCTGTATAGCGGGCTATTATCGCCTCTTTATCCAGAATTTTTCCAAGATTGTGAAGCCGATGACAGAGTTGCTCAAGAAGAACAAGAAGTTTATGCGGTCCGCTAATTGCGAGAAGAGTTTCCAAGAACTCAAGAAGAGGTTGACAAAAACTCGAGTTGTTTTCTTGCCCGATGTTCACCGAAGCTTCTATATCTTTTGCGATGCTTCTCGCCAAGGACTCGGGTGTGTCCTTATGTAAGAGGGCAAAGTAGTGGCTTACGCATCAAGATAATTAAGACCTCATAAGCTCAATTATCCAACTCATGACTTGGAGCTAGCTGCAGTGGTCCATGCGCTAAAAATTTGGCGACATTACCTCATCGGTAATCGTTGCGAAGTGTATTCGGACCACAAAAGTTTAAAGATCTTTTCACCCAACCAGATCTGAACCTTAGGCAAGTAAGGTGGTTGGAGTTGATCAAAGATTATGATATGGGCCTCCAATATCATCCCGGCAAAGCCAACGTTATTCTGAAGCACTCGATCGAAAGGTCTATTGCAATACCTTGTCGATCAAGGAGCAACAACCCGCCCTCCATGATGAATTTTAGCGGCTCTACTTGGGAGTAGTTGAGCATGGTTTTCTCACTACCATGGAGGTGCAATCCACCTTGGAGGACCAGATCAAGGCCGCTCAACAATCGGACAATGGGGTGAAACAAATAAAGGAGAATATCAAGAACGGGACAGCCAGCTGCTTCCTGGAATTGCAGGATTGAATTCTCCTTGAAGCCCATGACTCTCCTTTGTACATTCATCTCGGGGCCACAAAGATATATCAAGATCTCCAGCGGAGATTCTGGTAAACCCAAATAAAGAGACAGATTGCAAGATTCATTGCCGAGTGCGACGTATGTTGTCGAATGATGGCCGAACATCAGCGACCAGCAAGCATGTTGCAACCTCTTCCCATTCCTGAGAGGAAGTGGGACTCCATCGTAATGGATTTTATCACCGATCTACCCCGTACCTCCGTGGGGAAGATGTCATCTGGGTTATCGTTGATCGGTTGACAAAAGTAGCACATTTCCTTCCCGTGTGGACTGATCTTAGTGCGAGTCGTCTGGTGGTCCTCTACATATCCCACATCATATGCTTACATGGGGTACCAAAAACAATCATTTCAAATCGTCGTTCCCTCTTCACCGTCTGGTTTTCAAAAAGTTTGGAAGAAGCTATGGGGACTCGCCTTTCTTTCAGCACCGCATACCATCCTCAAACTGATGGTCAAACTGAAAGAGTGAATCAAGTTTTGGAAGACATGCTCTATGCTTGTGTTCTCTCTTATGGAAGAATTGAGAAAAATGCTTGCCATTTGCCTAGTTCTCCTACAACAATAGCTTTCAAGCTAGTCTCGGTATGGCACCATTTGAGGCTTTATACAGGAGAAAATATAGAACCCCGTTGAATTGGTATGAGACTAGCGAGAGACCACTCTTTCGTCTCGACTCAATCCAAGAGGCCGAAGACCAAGTTTGGTTGATACGAGACCGATTACGCATGGCACAATATCAACAGAAGAGCTATGTGGATCATCGTCGTCGTGAGTTGAGCTTTGAACAAAATGATTTTGTATATCTCAAAGTCACTCCACTACAGGGTACCCAACAATTCGGTGTGAAAGTCAAGTTAGCACCTCGATATGTCGGACCTTTTCGCATAATTAAATAAAGAGGAGCTGTAGCCTACTAGTTGGACTTGTCCGCTACACTTTCAGGAGTACAAGATGTATTCCATGTGTCTCAATTAAAGAAATGCCTCCGTGTTCCAACCGAACAAACTCCTTTGGAAGGTCTTGATATAACAGAAGATCTGGCCTAAAGTGAGCATCCTTTTCGCATCCTTGAAGAAGGTGAACGAAAGACAAGGAATCATGCCATAAAATTCCGTAAAGTTCAGTGGACAAATCATTCCGAAGACGAAGCGACTTGGGAACGAGAAAATCGCCTTCGCGCAGACTACCCTTCCTTCTTTTCCTAGTGACGGAATCTCGGGTCGAGATTCTTGTAAGTGGGGACATTTGTAACATCCCAAATCTTGGGTTTGTATTTCAATTGTACAAAAAAGTAAACTTTTTAAAACTTTTAAGCATGCATCAGATTTCTAGAGCATTTGCGTAAATTGTTTCATTTAAAAAATTTAAAATCAAAAGAAACAAACAACTAAAATCGAGGCTCTCAATGAAAACACAAATAAATATCTGTGCTCATCCTTGGGAAATAATTTATTTAACTCTTATAATATTTATAATGAATAAATATCAATTTTACCAAATTTATAGAATTAAAAGTAAAAGTAAGCAATTACAATGTGAACAGTGATATTTGAAAAAAAAAATTATGAGTACTAGATCATCCCAGGAACCTCTTTGAAATTTTTTAGAATTTTTAAAATTTATTTGCTATTTTATCTAGCCCGGTCAAAGTTGAGGATTTGAATTAAAATATGTCAACACTATTGACTCGGTCCGAGCAACTTTGACTCGGTTGGATCCCGCCGCTTAACCCAACCGACCCAAACCCAACCACTGTTGGACTAAAACCGGATTCGAGCCCAACCACGCTAGCCTGACTCGACCCAGGCAACTAATCGCGCCCGACCGAGCCAGACTCCAACTCAAGCCGCTTTCTCTAGTGAAACAGTAGGACCCACATGTTGGTTTCGTATCCCTCAGCTCGCTGGCATCGCAGAACTTCGGTGCCACGCGGCCGCACTGCTCTGCCGCGCCTTTGCTCACGCCGTGTATCCACTGCCACCATCCACCACACTGGAGCTTCGCCCGGTAACGCCACCTCCTTTTTCCATCCTTTGCCTGAACTTAACTCGCCTCCCTACCCTCCATTTCGTCCACTTCTCCTCTCGTTGGCTGAGGAGGAGGAGGAGGAAGCTCTTTTGGGCATTCCTCACATATAAACTTCAAGCTACCTTGTCCCTCTTGTTCCCATTTCATCGTCGTGTCCATTATTGCTAATAAAAGCTCTTGTCGTTGCCCGTAGCTCTAAGAACACGGAAGCACCTTCGTCTCCTCCAAAGCACACCCGCGGTTGCGCCGTCGTGCCATCTTCGGTTTCGGTGAGTGTTTTCCACTTAGTTGTACGTCAGCACGTGTTCTAGAGTACTAGAAAGTATTCCCCTCCACTGATTTTAGCTTTCATTCGCAGGAGCTCGTGGATCTTGGTTTTTCCTCACTTTCAGTCGCGAACCCTATCTTCGTCCCCAACTCTGACCTGGTGAGCCATTGTCCAATTGCTTCCTCTCTGAGCACCTCCTACCTCCACTTAAGCTTTTCTAACCGTCCTTTGCCTTCACTTTCGTGTAGATTGCCTTCCCCTGGTGTAGCTCAACGCCGTTGTTGCCATCAACATCACCGACCAACCCCGTGCTTCCCCGACCACCCTCAACCCTCTAGTAGGTTCCCTAGACCACCTTGAAGCTCTTGCATGCGCTTGTTAGTTCTTTGCGAGGCTAGTTTGCATTGGCCACATGTACCCCTAGCTTCGCATGGCCCTCGGGAATCCATTCCTGGCCTTGTTCAGCACAGTCGGCCCTCAGGAATCCATTCCTGGCCTTGTTCAGCACAGTAGAAACACAGCACCAGCGACGAGTGGAGCAAGCTCGCGGCCACTCGCTCCCTTGCGTTGTCGGATTTTTGACAGTACTGTTGCCATCATTAGTGCTAATATCTATCTTTAGTATTAAATCAATGATTACTGTTGGTAAAGCATTGGTTAGCACTGATTTGAATGAGTATTGTGTTGCTTACAAGCGAGTCCCACACATTATGTGCACAGTGCACAAAACAGTTGACCGTGAACCGGGTTTAGTCCATGCACTATTCCCTTGAGCCGAGTCGCTCACGTGTAGGACCCACCTGTAAGTAGAATTTAAATCAGAAATTAAAATAAAAAATAACACTATGCAGTGGACCCACATGTCATCGACGGTAGCTAGCTCTAGCTCGGTAAGAAAGGTATTAAATATTTTTAGAAATTACAAAATGATTTATTGTTGCACTGAAAAATTATTTAACTTCAAAAATGCATAACTAATTCATTTTAACTCCAAATTAAGCAAAATTAATTTTGTTAATTTTAATTTTTAATGAACTTTAATTTGGTATAATTTTTAGACATGTTACTATCCGAGAAAAATTAGTTTTTAATATTGCTCTCGGAATAGGATTATTTTTACATTAGAAAATGTTTTAACTTCAAAAATTCATATGAACTCCAAATGAGGATAACCAAGTTATTATGGTTATAAATTTTTTATTCTCTATTATGCCATGCAATTTTTATCTGCACCACATTTCTAGAAAAAAAAATTCCAAATAGATAATTTTCGGTGAACAGTACCAAAAGTCTTTTTTTCTTATTTTTCTTTCCTTTGATTTTACAAAGGCCATAACTTCCACATAAAAACTCCAAATAAAAAAAAATTTATTTATAAATTCATCTAAAATCATAGTCTACCTACTGTAGAAATTGCATGCATTTTGGATGACTTTGAATCTTTTGATATATTTGGTGTTATACGTTCTTATTTGTTTTTTGTATTTAAACATTAGACTATGAAGATCCAAACAAGTTCGAGTGTGATCCTCAATTGCAGCAAGCGGATTATCTTCAACAAGGTAAGCAGCCCCCCTGATCATCTTGATCATATATTACTTTCATTACAAAGCATCTTGTTTGCAACTTGTATGTATGCATGTTCTATTTGAATGATTATTTTTTGTTAGAGGTTGTTATTCCTATTAGATGCATGAGTTGTAGCAAATGTCGCATGGTGGTTGTTATTTTGGTAAAAAAACATTATGTTGTTGTTGGGTGTGCTGGATGGGTTCCCAGTTTAGGTTCCCTTTACCCTTAGGGGCATCCATAGTTGTCCTAGACTTTACCCCCAAGGGTAGTTGACCGAAGCTTTACTGATGAATCCGACACAACGTATGGGTTTCCATCCATACAAACGGCTCATAGTTAATACATTATATTGGAAACGCCTCATTGGACTTAGCCTTACTGGCATACCTTCGAAAGTTTGCTTTATCTGGTGGCAAAAGAGGCGGTCTGGCATGTGGGTATAATGGTACACCCCTACAGGGTTATAAAATATTCGAATAGCCTCGTCCTAGGTTATAGAAACACTTGGAATTGGACTTACAGGAGTTAGACTTAACATTTTGAAAATTCAAACTTATAAACTTGATCGGTTGGTATTGAAAATGGTCTCATGCTATATTTGTGAGCTACAAGGCAGCCACCTGTTGTTGTTTAGATGATGTATAATATTTTTTACTCATTGTTATTTGAAGTATTAAAAATATTTTCTCAGATACCATTTAAATCTATTACTTCTACTTCAAATGAAATATTGCTTTATGCTGAAAATTGTGCAGTAGTAGCCTTCTTTTGATACATGAATGTATATAAATATTCTTTGCTTGTAATACTTGCGAGTACAACTTTGTACTCAACCCGGTTGCTGCAATTTCAGAGGGGGTTGACCCCCCCAAGGGGTTAATCATTGTGAGACTGTCTACGAGAACGACGACTAGCTCGGTGGGCTTTCGGTAGGTTGCCTTGTGGGTAAGGGCAGCTAGTCGGCTTTCTTTTGTGTCATCTTATGGCTTTTGATATTCTGCTGCGTACTTGTCTTTTATTATTGCTATTTGGCTGGTCAGTTATATGTATGAAAACTGAAGTTGTATGATGACTATGTTTTAACCTTTTGAGACTACGGTATTGTAATGTTGTTGTATGGCATTGCTATTGATATTGTTTTGTGATGTGTACGTGTACGTGTACCGCTCGTGCAAGGTACACAATACATCGAGGGCGGGATATTTGATTTGTAATGCTAGAACCAATCGGATGGTTAAGTATTACAAATTAAATACCCTGGGCTCTCACACGTGCTGCATCCCGGTGGCAATGTCGGCGACATGCATACGAAGGTGTGCTCCCATTCCGATCTATTATGGCACGGCGGTGTGCACGAGAAGGCGCGTGACTGTCGGCCAGTGACATTGTGGCCGTGGAGCGCACGTGGAGCCCTATCGCTAACCAATTTGGAGCAAATGCCACTGTCGCCATTCCAAATGGCGATTGGCATCCAAATCGCTATTTAGAATGGCGATAGGGACCCCACAACTCCCAGTCACCACTCCCAACGGCAACAGAGTACAAGCTATAAAAGGGCCAAAAATGGGGCATAATTCACTTTTAATCCAAAAAAAGGAGAGGAGAAGAAGTAGCAAAGCCCTATCCATCCGTAGCCGAGGAGTGGAGTGAGGGAGCAGAATCGGTCACCCACATTGCATTTTTTTGTATTTGCATTAAATATGAAACCCTGGTAGGTTAGCAACTGAAACTAGTAGGTTCGTAATTTAATAGATTAGATAGTTTTAGATGTATGGTTATGTAGTATAGCTTGGTGTAGTACATCTTTGTAGGTATGTGTAGTTTAGTTATGGAAATATGGTTAGTCATAGAGAATTTATTTATGGTTTAGTAATTGAATGGTTTAGATAGTTTTAGATGTATGGTTACATAGTTTAGATCTTTGTAGTAAATCATTTTAGGTGTGTGTACTTTAGTTGTAGATATGTCGTTAATCATGTAGATATTTTTATGGTGCAGTAATTGAATGGATTAGATAGTTTGAGATGTATGGTTTTGTAGTGTGGTAAATCTTTTTATGTGTATGTAGTTTAGTTGTAGATATGTCGTTGATGTTTCTATCTTAATAGTACTTTTTTAATAAAACCACATAAATAAATTCATGTTTAATAAATAATAGAAAAATAAGCTTTTGTCATCGTTTGAAATGGCGACATGGCCCTCTCACCGGTCCAACTAGAGACATGCCCCTGTCGCCATTTGGATTGGCGATAGGAGCCCTATCACTAGTTGGATTGGTGACAGGAGCCTTGTCGCCACCAGATGCCTCTGTCACCATTTGGAATGGTGGTTGACTACGCAATATCGTTAATATGATTTTTATGTTTATATTTCTTATTAATAATAGTGTTAGCACTGTCTTTACTGTTTCACACTATTTTAGGTATGTCGTACGCAGGAGGTTCTGCGCAATGGCCCTTCGAGCTACTGGACCGGCCCGTTGACGCGGTCCACCGTAGTCCCCTTAGTACCGTCCAGCCTCAGCCTTGCAAGGCACCCATCGAGTTTGGTGCGTTGCACCTTCGCACGCCCATGAGGGCATGGAGAGTCGACCAACATTGGGTTCCCAAGTACATGCATTTGTGACATTTATGTACTTAGTTTAAATTCGACTTGTGTGGGTGTACTGGCCTACCCGCTTGATCGTTTTGACATAGGTTGAGAGCATCCGTCCTACTTCCGCTTGTGAGGATGGTGGAGGCCACGTGGGAGGATGACAAGGACGTCCGTAATTCCAGGTGTTTTCCATAAGACCGAGGCCTGTTGATGGCCCTCGTGGACCGTTGGAGACTGGAGAATACCTTCTATGTGGGGATATCGCTCTTACACTGCAGGACATTACATACCTCATGATTTTGCCTTGCGCCGGCTCTCCCGTGGTTGCGCGCGACATCTCTCCGACGTGGCGCCCGGACATCCTCACTAGGTTCACTGGGGTGTTGCGGCCAGACACGGGCTAGAGGGAGTTCAACAGCACGCACGGGCCTTCGCTCAGGTGGCTCTTCAAGTTCTATGTAAATTCCCCTCTCTGTGGTGTTCATGCTTCATTTGTTTTGTCGAACTTACTAACGAGTCCTTGTCATTTTGCAGCCACGGGTTATGGACGCTGACTCCCCCGACTACACAGTGAGGAAGCACTTCGAGGCCTACTTACTGTGACTCTTCGGGTGGGTCTTGTTCTGCAGGTCCCATGGTGACAATGTCGACTAGAACATGATCCAGTATGCACAGGAGTTGGTGGACACACTGTTGGAGGAGATCTAGCGACGCCTCCGCCACAGCGGTGATGTGCGCAACGAACCGAGGCCTCTGTGACGCATGTAGGAGGGTCCGGGATAGCTCCATACTCTACGGATGCTCATGCTTGCTGTAGCTGTGGTCGTTGAGCGCTTCCAGATCGTACGGTCATAACTGGACCTCATGGCGTACTCCCTCTGATGAGTACATGACCCCTATGGATAGAACCACATTTGCTATGCTAGCTATTCCAGTTACAAGAGCTCGTACGCGTCAACTTATTTATCAGGTAAATTCGTTTCTACGGCTGAATGTATTATTTGCGAACTCTATGATGCTGCCTAACGGAGATGATTTACTCGTACTTAGGAATGTAGGACTACGACCAGTTCAAGAAGGTCTACGACCAGTTCCACAGGGTCTACGACCACTTCAAGAAGGCCTACGACTAGTTTCACCAGTACTCGGCGAGCCCGGGACTCGTTGGGAGCAATCTACGACCAGAGAAGCGAGCACAGTACTCGTTAGACACAATCTATGACCAGAGATAGCATGGACTCCTCAAGACCACCCCAAGACCAGTCCTACGACTAGGTCCTCGACCAGAGAGACGTGATATGAATAGTGAATAAGGTGCTGCATCACCGTTTTAGGCCTAATAGGGCCTTGTAAGCGTGTCGAGGTCGGATCCCAGGTTGTGTACGCCTCTTTCCACAGTCGGACAACCCTAGGTCGACCTCCTCACGTCCCCCTATATATATACAGTAGCCATCGTAGTTTAGGGTGGGTTTTTCTTTGAGATTATTCTGCTTAGCAGTCTCACCGCACATTCGGTTGAGGAACCCCACATTGTGAGCTTCATCTTTATTCGCAATACAATATCAAATTGCATCATCTACTTTCTTGCTTGTGTTCTCGATTCGCATGCAGGAGATAGCCTTCTTGGCGAGGTCAACCGCGTTCGGCACGGTTGATAACCATCGGAGCAGTGGTGTAGTGATTGTGTGGATATCGTGAGGATATGTGCATGATTTTGGGATGATGAGTCAATTGGCAATGGCTTTGTTGGTTTGCAAAATCTCGTATTTTCGAGTTTGCTTCAGTTCTGTCAGACCACAGGCGGTCTGACCGGTGACATGGGCAGTCAGACCGCCCGTGGAGAGGTCCGACCGGACGTGCGCGCCGGTCCAACCGGGTTTGGCTCAAAGTGGATTTTGAAGCTAAGCCAAAAATAGGTTGTGTAGACAAGTGAGGGGAGTCTCCTGGATGTGGTCACATAATTTTTGGAGCTCCCAGTTAAAAGTTGTATTCATTTGAAAATTCCAGAAGGTTTCAGATTTTCAAGATAAATATTTGGCTAAGTCATTTCGGGCGGTCCGACCGCCGTTATGGAATCGGTCCGACCGGCCTGAAATTGGTTGGACTGGCTGTGTGGGGCGGTCAAACCACCGATCACTTGGAGGTTAGCCTTGTTGGCATTGATGTGATTTGGATGTGTTTAATGTTTGGATTTCAATGCTTTATTGTTGCATATTGCATTGTTGAGTGGCGTGGGTCAAGTTGTGAAGAACTTGTTCCCGAGGCGATTTGGTTGTCTATTCTTTGTGCGGTGGCTTGCGTGTCAACGGCGTCAGCGGTGAGGTGGATCGGGACTACGCTTGGAGAGCTGAGGTCCAGAACGATCATGGATGCCGGGTGAGGTCGTGTGACTCAAGCATGGTGCAGAATGGGTAAGATAGATCGAACAGGTAGTTAGGTGCAGCTGGTTGGATCAGGCGGTGCGGAAGTCGGTGCAAGTCTCTAGGAGATTCCGACGGGATTCAGACGGGAGAGACTTGCCGACGTGATGAGAGCCGCTGATCAACCTACACGTGGTGAAGCAGGCGATTACTTCAACAGATATGTGTGAGTGGGTCCCATGTGTGTGTGGGTCCCATGTGTGAAACCCTAGCTCTCCTATAAATAGAAAGGGGGGAGATGTAAAACCCCTTGAAGCATTCATTTGAACCCCTCTACCTTTTTCTAGGGTTTGGAGAGGAGAGGAGAGGAGAGGAGAGGCTAGGGTTTGGAGAGATTGTATGTGTGCTCTTTGATTGAGCTCTTGTCCTCCATTGAAGGAGTGGCTTTGTATGCAACATCTTGATTCAATCAATCTTTTGATGTTTGCTCAAGGGTGAAGTCTCTCTTGTGTTCTTCTCTCTTTTGTTGATTTTGGTGCTTCCTTGATCCGGGTGTTTTTGCTTGGTCTCTTGACCGATTTTACCTTGCTTTGATGTGTGGGAATACTCCTTGAATCATCTAGATCATCAATCCCCCACAAGCAAGTGTTGGATCAAGTTTTTCTTATTTCTAGGGTTTGTGCACTTCTTTGGTAAAACTTTGAGAGATCGATTCTACGAAGTGGATCTGAACGATTGTCGCAAGAAATAGGTCTTAGATATCCTCAAGCAGGTGTGCTCCAAATTTGGTCAAGTTTCATTGGTTGAATCAAAAGTTGGACCAAATTTCGTTTTGGTTTTGGGCTTTGTGTTTTGGTACTGGACTAAATCGGTCTGACCGATTTAGCAGCAATGATCCGACCGCCCGCCTTCGAACCGCCCGTGTGGCGGAGTCGAACCGATTTCCAACGGTCCGACCGCTAGTCAGCCGCCGGTCCGACCGCTAGTCAACCGTCGATCGACCGCTGATCTGCGCCGGTCGACCGCCATACTCGAGGCCGATCTTACGAGATCATATCTCCTGCTTGGGTCTTGTGGTTAAGGGGGTTATCGAATTCAGCACGAGGCTTCCTCTGTGCGTGTACTGATCTTCTTAGCTTTCATAGCTAAAGGAGAAAAGTTCGTGTTGAATTTGATTAAGGCGAAAAAGTCGAGAAAGCGCCTATTCACCCCCCCTAGTTTCCTTTACGGTCCTACAAGTGGTATCAATTTGGCTTAAGGTAAAAAAACTCTTATGTCGTGCCAGCCGATGACAATGTGATCACTCCAGATGTGGAGGCAAACAGCAGGGCTCGGAATTTGTTGATCCAAGGCCTTAGTCGATCGGAGTTTGAGCGTGTCGCTCATTTGCGGTCTGCTCATGAGATCTGGCGGACTCTTTGTGATTATCGCGAGGGGTCCACTGCGATCAAGGAAGTGAGACAGAACCAGCTAAAGAAAATTTACTCCAAGATCGAGGAAAGACCTGGTGAGTCTTTAGATGAGCTGTGGGGAAGATTTTCTAAGATACTTCATGATCTCCGCACTGTTGACCTGGTCTTTTCTGAGTCAGAAAATGCACGCCAGCTTTTGGGTGCTCTTGATGTGAAGGTCTGGGGAATGAAGATCACTTCCATCAATGACAACACTGTGATGAGTGAGCTTACCATGGATAAGCTATACTCGAGATTGAAGACGCATGAGATTGATTTTATCTCGCGTCTCTCCACGACAGAGTCGATGGCTTTAGTGGTCGACAAATCCAAGGGTTGTTCTTCTGATTCTTTCGATTGTAGCTCATCTGGTTTTTCATTATCTGCTTTGCATTCCTTGAGCGATGAACAACTTGAGAAACTGCCCGAGGATGATTTAGCCCTCCTATCCACCAAATTCACGAGAGCTTACAATAAGGTGAGGAGTAGGAGGAGAGGTGGACCTATCACATGCTTTGAATGTGGTGAGCCACACCACATTCGCTCTAAGTGCCCCAAGCTGAAGGGCAAGGAGGAGAAGGAGTCACAAAGGCATCCTCAAGCGAGGGATGCTAAGCCCAAGAAGACAAACTATCGCAAGTTTGTCAGCCGGGTCCTTGAAGCTCTAGAGGATGTGAGCATGAGCGATGTGGACTCGGAGGTGGAGGACGACAAGAGTGACTCCCGTGGCAAGAAGAAGGCTCGTGATTTCACGGGCATGTGTTTCATGGCCAAGAACGACCACGCGGCGACTCCTCCAACAACGAGGATCCTTTTAGTGATCCCGATGAGGTATGCCCTTCACTTCCTGATATGAAAAGGGCTGTGGTGCTTGCTGAAAAAAAACTGCATAAGCAAGCTAAAATGATTAAGAAACAGGATACTATGATTGATAACTTGAACCTAGAAGTTATTAGGCTCAAATCTATTAGTCCTGACGATTTTTGTGATTCATACTCTAGCTTGCTTAATGAGTTGACAAGCTTAAATTCTGCTCATTCCTCTGTTGAAAATCAACTGAAAGTTGCTCTTGATGAACTAGAATCTCACAAGCCTAGTTCTGCTTGCATGGATGCCATTTCTCTTGATGTGACTACATTGGATGCTATTCCTTTAACTTGCTCAAATTGTGCTTTGCTTGAATTAAAATTGGATAGCTCCTTGAAAGAATTGCAAAAATTTGATGCTAGTCACACTTGCTCTCATTGTAAGAACAATAGGATTAAAATGCAAGAGATGACAGAAATGGTTGTGTACTCTAGAGCTGCTTCTTGTGAAAATTGTCCTAAGCTTACTATTGAGATTGAAGCTTTAAACAAGACTCTAGAGGAGAAAGCTAAAATTGAAAAATCCATGTCTCTTACTGCTTCCAAGAAAGTCATTGATTCTTCCTCTTGTATGTTGCATGCTGAAGTTGAATCTATTGTTGGTAAGATACAAGAGGATTTTAGAGTCAAATTTAAGGAGCAGTTGAATAGGATTGGGGATTCTTATTGCGTCTCTTGTGAGGCTTTAAAAGTGGAAGTGGCTCTTCTTAAGAGCAAACATGATGAGGCAATCATTTCTAGAAAGTGCTCTAAATGTGGAGTTTTAGCAAAAGAGAATGATTACCTCAAATTGACTCTTGAGAAGTTTTCTGGCGGGAAAAAGAAACTCAATATGATTCTTGATCAATCTAAAGTGAGTAAGAAGAATAGTGGCCTAGGTTTTAAGTCCCTAGAGCATTCCAAGAATCACCCACCTAAGGTTGCAAAAGTTGTGAAAATGGTCTATTTGAGCTAGAACCTCCTAAGTCAACTAAGGTTGCTTTTAAATCTGCAAGTTTTGCTCAAACTCTTTCTGGCAAGAAAGGTACTTCTGTTTCACCTGTACAGACCCCTCAAAAGGTCAAGTACCATTGCACCTTCTGCAAGAAAGAGGGCCACACTGTTGAGTTTTGCTTCCGGAGAGCAAAGATTGAGAGGAAATAGAGAACGAGCACTTTGAGATCCATCAGAGGAGTCTTTTCACCAGCTGTAGTCTCTAGAGTAAGGCAGCCTATTCATCGTACCACATATAGGCCTAGATTCGTAGAGAACTTTGTTGACTCTTTTGGTGGGTCTAGGCAGCATTTTGGTTTAGGATATCGTGAGGAGAGACCACGAGTAGCACCTAGACAGGGGGAGTATCGATCTTTTGGTAGATTGTTTTGGAGAGGTCTAGGTGGTTCTCATGTGCATTCTTATGATTTTGTTCCTAATCATTTTATGGCTGCTTCTTCTGCTATTCCCAGGCATCATGCGTCTTAGTACTGGACTCTTAGATCGTTTATCTCTAACTTGATCTTGAGGCATGGATGTTTTGAGGAATTTGCTCTTTTTGCATTCATTGTATCATAATGTATTTTTCATTTCAAATGTCTTGCATTGTATAATAAAACTTGTGGAGCTTTGAGTATTATCCTTGTATGGCTTGATTTCATACTCTATACCTTGTCATGTCTAGTGATAGTCAGCTAGACTTCTTTTATGGCTCTTCTTGTTTAGCTTAGTTTTTGCCTTGCTAGCTTTATATCTGTGAGCAAATTGAATCAAATCATGTCTTGTTGGATCTTGTGACTAGTTTTGCTCTAGTGATCCTCTTATGATTCATGCCATGTCATATAGGTTAAATTGAGTCTTGAACTTATTTTGAGATCTTAAATGAGCTTTTTAATCTCTTAAGTCAATCAAATGAAGAATGAGATTTTTTGTGCGAAAAAACTGATCTCACCAATCTTTTCTCATGAGACTGCTTGCCATTGCACTAGGCATGAACTCAGGGGGAGTTTTGGATGACCTAGACAACTCTTTTAAGCTTCTTGCTTGAGATGGTCGCAGAAAGGCTTGAGATCTAGCACAATGAAAAAAAAATCATTTTTAGAAAAATGCTCAAAATGCTAAGTGCTTGGATTTTGCTTCATATTTGAACTCCTAATGCTCAAAATGCCTCAGATCCAGTTTTGGGTCTCTTTTTACTTATAGACATGGCTTGACTCATTTTTGGTTGCTTTTAGTGAAACTATGATATTGAGCAACTTTTCATGGTATTAATTCTTTTGATCTCATATTACTGCTATTTTGGTCTTAGCTTTGCAGTACATATTTTGCCATGATTGAACATAGCTTCGTCACTTAATATGGCTTGGTATAATACTTGTACTGTCTACATGGATAATGGTCATGGCTCCTTTTTGCTATAGTTCAAAAATAAAGTCATTCCTTCATGCTCTATCTTTTCCCATGCATCTTGATGAATTCATTGTCAAATGGGAGAAAGATTGAGAAGAAAAATGTTGTTTTGGAGCTTTTGGTTCATATAAAAGGTTTCATATAAAAGAACTCATAAAAAATGAACATTTTGAAAATTTGTGATCATAGTGAGTTGAGTCTCTTGGTTTTATTGCCTTTTTCTGATTATATTTGCAATTGAAGAAGACTCACAATGATCAAAGGTCAAATAGAACATTTGTCTTTCATATGGACCTAAGTGAAATTTTTGGCTACTTTCTGGAAATTGAATCCTTTTGTGCTTTCATTGCCTTATCTCACTTGCTTATACTATTATGAAGCCAGCTTGGTCGTTTCCTAGTCTTTTTCTTGCTGATGGACCAAGTTGTGCCTTTATCGCAACGACAATTTTTTCTTTTCAAACCTTAAAACTACATTTTAAAAATTGCCAATGTGTTCATCAAGGAGGAGATTGTGGATATCGTGAGGATATGTGCATGGTCTTGGGATGATGAGTCAATTGGCAATGGCTTTGTTGGTTTGCAAAATCTCGCGTTTTCGGGTTTGCTTCAGTTCTGTCAGACCACAGGTGGTCTGACCGGTGACATGGGCGGTCAGACCGCCCATGGAGAGGTCCGACCGGCCGTGCGCGCCGGTCCAACCGGGTTTGGCTCAAAGTGGATTTTGAAGCTAAGCCAAAAATAGGTTGTGTAGGCAAGTGAGGGAGTCTCACGGATGTGGTCACATAATTTTTGGAGCTCCGGTCAAAGTTGTATTCATTTGAAAATTCGAAGGTTTGGATTTTCAAGATGAATATTTGGCTAAATCATTTAGGCGGTCCGACCGCCGTTATAATATCGGTTCGCCCGATGCAAATCGGTCGGACCGGCTGTGTGGGGCGGTCAGACCGCCGATCACTTGGAGGTTAGCCTTGTTGGCATTGATGTGATTTGGATGTGTTTAATGTTTGGATTTCAATGCTTTATTGTTGCATATTGCATTGTTGAACTGACGTGAGTCAAGTTGTGAAGAACTTGTTCGGAGGCGATTTGGTTGTCTATTCTTTGTGCGGTGGCTCGCAGTCAACGGCGTCAGCGGTGAGGTGGATCGGGATTACGCTTGGAGAGTTGAGGTCCAGAACGATCATGGATGCCGGGTGAGGTCGTGTGACTCAAGCATGGTGCAGAATGGGCAAGATGGATCGAACGGGAAGTTCGGTGCAGCTGGTTGGATCAGGCGGTGCGGAAGTCGGTGCAAGTCTCTAGGAGATTCCGATGGGATTCGGACAGGAGAGACTTGCCGACGTGATGAGAGCCGCTGATCAACCTACACGTGGTGAAGCAGGCGATTGCTTCAACAGATATGTGTGAGTGGGTCCCATGTGTGTGTGGGTCCCATGTGTGAAACCCTAGCTCTCCTATAAATAGAAAGGGGGGAGATGTAAAACCCCTTGAAGCATTCATTTGAACCCCTCTACCTTTTTCTAGGGTTTGGAGAGGAGAGGAGAGGCTAGGGTTTGGAGAGATTGTATGTGTGCTCTTTGATTGAGCTCTTGTCCTCCATTGAAGGAGTGGCTTTGTATGCAACATCTTGATTCAATCAATCTTTTGATGTTTGCTCAAGGGTGAAGTCTCTCTTGTGTTCTTCTCTCTTTTGTTGATTTTGGTGCTTCCTTGATCCGGGTGTTTTTGCTTGGTCTCTTGACCGATTTTACCTTGCTTTGATGTGTGGGAATACTCCTTGAATCATCTAGATCATCAATCCCCCACAAGCAAGTGTTGGATCAAGTTTTTCTTATTTCTAGGGTTTGTGCACTTCTTTGGTAAAACCTTGAGAGATCGATTCTACCAAGTGGATCTGAACGATTGTCGCAAGAAATAGGTCTTAGATATCCTCAAGCAGGTGTGCTCCAAATTTGGTCAAGTTTCATTGGTTGAATCAAAAGTTGGACCAAATTTCGTTTCGGTTTTGGGCTTTGTGTTTTGGTACTAGACTAAATCGGTCTGACTGATTTAGCAACGGCGGTCCGATCGCGCGCTTTCGAGCCGCTTCGTAGCGGCGGTCGAACCGATTTCAACGGTCCGACCCTTGATTAGCCGCCGGTTCGACCGCTAGTCAGCGTCGGTCCGACCGCTATCTCACGGTCGACCGCCCGATACTCGAGCCGATCTTACGAGATCATATCTCCTGTTTGGGTCTTGTGGTTAAGGGGGTTATCGAATTCAGCACAAAGCTTCCTCTGTGCGTTTACTGATCTTCTTAGCTTTCATAGCTAAAGGAGAAAAGTTCGTGTTGAATTTGATTAAGGCGAAAAAGTCGAGAAAGCGCCTATTCACCCCCCTAGTCGCCTTTACGGTCCTACAGATTGCGAGGGGTTCTATCTGTTTGGTCGGACTCTTTCGATCATCAACGTCGAGATCTCCACAATCGACTTATCAATACCTTTCTGAAGATCGGGCCATAGATTTATCAGTTTGTATCAGAACTAAAGTTGTTGTTAGGTAATCACAATTTTTCCTCTTGTTAGATTAGTTGTTTTCCATCGTCCTAAAGCTCCAGAAATTGCCCCACAAAATAATTTTGTTCGTCGTGTTCTTCTGCTGTCATATCACCCATTGTGCCTTTGCAATTTCCGTTCTTTGTTTCGCACTGTTGAATTGGTGTCCTTTGTCTAAGTCGTGTTGCTGGTTTAGAGTCGTGTTCTTGGTTTCTAGTCAACACTGTCGCCCACCGTGCCACCATCCATCATGGCCATGCCACCACCTATTCGAACAACCCCTCCTTTCGACCACCTCCTCGTGTTCGACCACCTAGTCGAATTCGTCCACCTACTCGGGTTTGACCATCTACTCGTTTCCGCCCCGACAACCCTATTTTTTTCTTGTTGCTCTCGGACACCCCATGCACTCATCATATTGTGCCTGCCACACAAAGTCCGAGAAGAATTTCCATAGCCGACAGCGCTAGCCAAAGTTCGAGAGAGAGTGAGAGTATCTTTTAATTACATATACCCACAGAAGGACCTAAAGGCGACTAGAGGGGGTGAATAGGAGCACCTAATCTTTTACGCAAAGAATGGATTCAACTTGTAAATTACTCCAATAGCTATGAGAGCTATGAAGATCAATGATTAAGCCTGAGAGGAAGTCTTATGTTGAATCCACTCCTCACCCCAAAGCTCGAAAACAAAAGCGAGGAAGAACCAAGAAATCGGGACAATCGGTACAACCACGGGCAAGCGGCGGTTGTACCACGATCCAGTACAACCGCGAGCAAATGGCGGTTGTACCGCAGATCGTACAACCACGATGTTAAGCCGGTTCATCCGATTGTCTGGAAGCGAGCAAAACCTCTCGGGTTTCAAAGCGAAAATCGACGTAACTTTTGAACCGCTTGGCCAAACTCTACGAGATTTGAACCACACCTCCCTAAAGACACTAGGAACCTATTCCAAACAAATATTTCAGAGATCCATTCCAAAGTTCCTATCTTCTTGCATTTGAGCGAAGAAGGATGCAAAAGCAGGGCAAAACCGAAATGCTCCACAATCTCTCAACCTTGGCTCATGAGATTTTGCAAGAAGGTTAGTAATAACCTCGGGACATGCTAGCATGAGTCTTAGGCCAAATCCTCAAGGAAATCAAGAATTTCATCAAAAACCCTAGAAGAGGAAATGAAGAGCAGAGGATGCCAAAAGTGAAATCGAGATTTAACAAGATTAGCTCTTGGAAAAATCGATCAAATGATCTTGGGGCACTATCCCAACATAGAGCAATCCATTTTGCAGCTCACTAGCAAGAACCAACAAGAAAAGAAAAACTCACAAGTCCATCACGAGAGAATCGAAGGAAAAATAAGAACGAGGAATGCAAACTTGATTTTCATTTCTTGAATCAAGAGCGAAATACAAATAAATACATCCCCATACGCATGGACATTAGAACCAGAGGGATGATTACAAGATTCTCAATCCATCTCCTCACTCTCCCAACACAAGAACACACTCACACTACATGCTCGGAGAGGAGGAGAACCACTCAGAACTCATCAAGAGGGGACACGCAGGGAGCACACTCTGCCCTTCCTCCACTCTCAACCACTAAAGAGCAAAAGAGAAACAACCTCACAAAGCCTCTTTTGACTCTAAAACCTAATTCCACCCAGTGCTCACTTTGGGCAGCAGCCCATCCATCCTATTTATAGCCCATGGCTAACGGGTCTCCACCCGTTCGCGCTAAAACCAAGCGAGCCCGCTCCGCTTGTGCGACCTTGCGAAATTCCCGTTTCGCCTCTCGCACCTTTGCAGGAAGCTTCGCGCTCCTCGTCTCGCCGCCTCGCAACCACCTCGAGTCCACGTCGTCTTGACACATCGACCGTTCGACCTCGGTGCCACTGCACCTAGTCCGGTCCACCGTGTCTCGCCACGACTCCACTCGGCGTCCTGCTGACCACACGACAAAGAAACACAAAACCGGAACAAGTTCTTCACAACTTGACCCAGCGTTAGCTCAAACATGCAATATGCAACACATATGCATGAACACACTGGATATGACCTATCCCAAAACTCAAATCACCAAAATGGCGAACCTCACAATATAATCGGTACAACCGCCATGTTACCAATGGATCAACGCACTCGGTCGTCTGGCTCCAATACTGCGGTTGTTCCGATTTCAATGAAAACGAACTCGAAAAAAACAACTTCTCAGGAATTCTTCAACGCCATTTACCAATCGGTACAACCGCCTGTGATCGTCACAGCCCATAACTGCCGGACGATCCGATTATCGACGACAATTGAAAGACTTCACGCAGCGCGTGAACGGCGCAGCGACATGGTCAGACCACACAAACCAAACTCATTGGCCAAACCCTTGTCAAATACTCATCACTCTCATGGAACACGACCACAAGGTCTCTCAATCTCCCCTTGATGAGAATATTGACAAACTCGAAAAAAGCTTTAAGAAGAGTTTGAGTTTGAAAAATCCAACATGGTCCAAGGAATGAAATGAAGCTAATGACCATGTCGATGAAGGAACAGCTAGAGCAACAAGCGAAAGAGCAAATTGATCTCAAAGCTCTAAAGCTGTTCCCCAACAGACTTTTTCTTCTCTATTCTCCCCTTTTTGGCAATAAACGCATCAAGATGCAATAGAGAGAATATGACATGTTAATGAATGAAAATGGTGAAGTTTGTTTATTAAACATTTTGAGCCATGAGAATTATCCATAATGACCAACATGTAATACACCAAGCCATAACTCAATAAAAGCGCTATCTAGATCATAACAACATACATATAAGCCGCTAGAGCACATAGATGACAATCTGAAATGTAATGCATTTAGAGAGCAAGTCAAGTCATCAATGAGCAAAGTCTAACTAGAGATATCCAAGGATGATGCAGGCCATGTCAATAAGCTAAGCGTAACAAGGAAGCTAACATTGAGTCCGAATAGAGTGCTATAAGCTCAAGAATGAATCATTTGGCTCAACTTTTGTCAAAAGCCCAAATTTCAACTATTTTTCATTTGCAATGAATATTCAAGTTGATAAAGGTCTATCTTAGTAAAGAAGGTCTGGACTAGGAGCCATCCACAACCTCTTCCTAAGCTTCAACCAATTTTGACAAATGGCATTTTTAGCCATGTGCTAGATCTCAAGCCTCACTACGACCATCCCAAGCAACAAAAGCTTAAAAGAGTGGTCTAGGTCATCCAAAACTCCCCCTGAGTTCATGCCCAGTGCAATGGCAAGCCGTCTCATGAGAAAGAATTGGTGAGATCAGTTTTTTTCGCACAAAAGAGATTTTTTTTTTTTTAACAAGTTGTACTAACTCATGCATCATCAAGAGACTAAAACAGCTCTTTCTAAGGCTCAATATAGATTCATCACTCTACCCAGCCTATTTGACATGGCATGAATCATAAAAGGATAGCTCGAGAAAGACTAATCTCGAGTGCTAACACGACAAGTTTTAGTTTAAGTTGAGCAAGTTTAATTAACTTATCATGGCAAGAGCTAGTCTACACATATGAAGTCATGATAAATTTAGCAAGCTAAGCACAAGTCATGGCAAGGTGTAAAAACATTGTAGCATAAGATCGAGAAGCTGGAAAAGAAAACAGCAAGTAGGCAGTCCTTAAAGCATAGATAAGATATAGAGGCAACTATGGCTTAGACTGACTCTCATCTACCCCATATGACACTAGGACTATTAGGCCGGTAATCTACCTTACTAGGGAGCAAACACGTACCATGTCTACCCAAGGCGGCCCGGCCCTTGCTAGAACACAAAAGGTGAGTGGGCTCAACCTAGTGAGAGAAGAAAGCGACTAACGAGCGAGAACCCTAGGTCACAAGAAAAGAGCAAGGAGTCTAAGCAACTAGTCGAGAAGATCACTCTAATTTATGCTAGAAGGACTAAACCCCAATGCACCCATAAAATGCAATCGCGACAAAATGAGACAGAAGCATAATCAAAATAGTAAGCGATAAAGCACAAAGCTCCCCTCACTCACAGTCCATAAGGACAAACCACCCCAAGCTCTCCCATGAGTGAAAACCTCGAACTATCCAAAGGCTTGGTAAAAATGTCGATAGCCGGTGGTCACTCTCCTGGCCCAAGCACTATATCGCCCTTCTCTACATGGTCTCTAAGGAAGTGGAACCGGATATCGATGTGCTTGGTCAGGGAATCTTTGCCTTTGGGTTCTTGGCAATGTTAATCGCGAAGTGTTATCACAAAAGAGTGGAACACTATCGATAACTAACCCAAAGTCCGCAGGTCGAAGCCATCGAGCACTTGGCTCTGACAATCGGCTGCGACAACATACTCGGCCTCTGCGGTGGGTATGCAACAGGATTGCTTCCTCGAAGACCGAGAAACAAGAAAGTGCCAAGAAATTGGCGGTGCGAGAAGTGCTCTTCCTATCTATCCTCTGACCCGTGAAGTCGCATCAGAGAAGGCTCTCAAGGAAAGGCGGGATGAAGAAGAGTACGGATACCATAGTCAATGGTAGCTCGCGGTGCCGAAAGATGCGCTTCACCGCTGGCGGTGAAAGCGAGGAGAAGCACAGCAGCGCACAAACACACGAGAGAAATGTATGCGGTCTCGAGCGTTGAGGTACAAGAGGAGCCAATCATCTTTGCGAAACTCCTTTTGATCAAGCGGCTCGCCATCCTCATCAGGTCAAGATAAATTTGTAGAAGCCATGGGAGTCGACACGGGCTTACCATCACTCATGTCGAGCGCTTGAGGAGGTCACGAGTGTACTTTCCCGATGAAGAAATGTACCCTCCAGGCTGCTTAATTTGGAAGCCAAGGAAGAAGGTCAACTCACCCATCATACTCATCTCAAACTCGGTGCTCATGACATCAGAGGCCAGGAAACAGTATGGGAAGAGCGCCAAAGATAATGTCATCGACATAGATCTGGACGAGCAGAAGGGCAGTGCCATGCCGGCGGATGAACAAGGTCTTGTCAACTTTACCCATCTCAAAACCATGACTTAACAAGTAGGACTTAAGCCTCTCATACCAAGCCACAGGGGCTGCTTAGAATCCATACAATGCTTTGAAAAGCTTGAAGACATGGTTTGGGTATTTGGGGTTCTCGAAACCAGGAGGCTGCCGGACGTAGACCTCTTCCTCAATAAGGCCATTGAGAAAGGCACTCTTGACGTCCATCTGGTAAAGCTTGAATCCTCTAGAAGGCTGCAAAGGCAAGCGAGTTCTAATGGCTTCAAGTCTAGCTCTGAGGGCAAGGTTTCCTCGAAATCTAGACCCTCAACCTGGGAAAACCCCTGAGCAACCAATCTAGCCTTGTTTCGGATAACCACTCCATCCTCGCTCTGCTTGTTCTTGAACACCCACTTAGTCCCAATAATATTGTGACCTCGCGGGGGCTCGACAAGCGACCAGACCTTGTTCCTCTCGAAATTTTCTAGCTCCTCATGCATGGCATTGACCCATGACTCATCAGATAAGGCATGAGAAACATCTTTGGGCTCAAAGGAGGCAATGAAGGCAGAATGGAGACAGAATTGAGATAAGCAGTTTTGGCGGGTAACACGCTCGAAGAGGTCTCAATGATCGCTCTCGAAGGATGAGCTTTACGGATGTGTCTAGGAGGTCTGGGAGAGATGAAGAAGTGGCCTCTACCTCATGGTGACGAGGTAGGAGCAGGCCACTAACTCCGGAGAAGCGAAGGCAAGGGTGATCACCTCGAGTGCGGTGGAAGATGGTACCTCAAGGAGTGGGTGAGGGACAGGATCAGGTAGACAACCATCGTCTCCTTCGTCCTCGTCATCCACGAAGATGGTCTCGGACTGCTCTAACGAACCTGAGATATCAGGCCTAGTCCCCGGACTGGCCTCATCGAAGGTCACCTCACAGGACTCTACCATTTTGCTAGACTCGCAGTTCCAAACCCGATAAGCCCGTGAAGAAGTCGAGTAGCCTAGAAATCTCCGTCACGAGGCGTGACTCGAACTTATCTAGGTTCCCGGACTTCAAAATAAAGCACTTGCAACCAAACACGAAAATGAGAGGCTGGGCTTTCGCCCATATCTCGACTCATAAGAGTGCGGTGCAAGAGTGCAGAAAAAACTTCGATTGAAACATGGCACGCATGCGCAATGGCTTCACCCAAAACTTCCTCGGTGTAGAGTACTCATCAAGCATCGTCTGGCCATCTCGACCAAGGTGCAGTTCTTCCTCTCCACAGCGCCATTTCTTTGAGGGCGTATGGAGAAGAGGCGGTGCTCTACACTGTCTCACCGCAAACTCTCAAAGTAGGAATTCTTGAACTCAGTGCCATTGTCACTTGCGGATCGCTCGTAAGGCACCGGGAGCTCAACGGACATCCTACTAAAAGACCTCGGAAATGTGTAAATGTCTCGTCCTTGAGGCTAAGAAAAACACCCAAGAGTACCTCGAGAAGTCATCGACCACAACAAGAACATACCACTTCCCTCCTGCTGGCGCACTTTCAGGTGGTCCAAGCTGTGTCCATGTGGGCGGTGTCCCGTCATCGGTCATAATGCTTGTGACGAGAGGATGAAGCGGCAACCATCTTCTTGTCGTCGGCATGGAGTGCAAACAAGATCTTTGACCATCTTGAGTTTGGCGGACCACGAATGAGATCATGGTACGCTAACTTTCGGGTCAAATGGTCAAATCAATATGACCAAGTCTCCTATGCGAGAAAGAGATCGCGGGACTCGAAGCAACTAAACACACGAGAGGATCGCGGAAGACTCGGAGAACTCGGCCACGAAAGATCCTCCCATAGCGAAATCCATAAACCGGACTACAGAAGAATCAAGAATTTTGCAATTGTTTTCTTAAAGCTCACCTCGAAACCGTCATCGATGGTGAGAAGCGGAAAGCAAATTGTCTGCGACTTACTAACCAAGGCAACATCCTTAAGAATAAAAGAAGCATTAATACGGTACCTTTGGCGATGGCGCCCAGACGAAGCGTCTCGAAGGTGATCGTCTCATCACTGGAGCGCGGGCTAGGGAGGTGAACCAGCGGGAGTCTCGGTCATATAGCGAGAACAGCCGGAGTCTACAAGCCAAACCTTCTCCTTCCCTACCGGCGAACTGAGTCAAGCGGTGAGTAAAGTCTCGATCTTGGGATAAATCAACAATGATTTTGGCACCCAATCTTGAATAACACGTCGGCGGATGAAGTAGTCAAGCACGGTGGCGTCTATCTACCCTCGCTCTCTGTAACTCAAGCGAAAGGTCTAAGAGTAGACCGAAGGTGTTCTTTGGGTCAGGTACTCTGAAGGAGTGAGTCGGAGCACACAACATCTTTGAACACGCCGCGAGTAGCTATCTCGATGGGAAAGCGAGATCTACCCTCGGGGCGGCGGAAGTCACGGTAAAGCGACATGAGGGCGAAAACGAAAACTTCGGAAAAACCAAGTCCTCGATCTTTGCACAAACCCATCGGAAGAAACAAGCCTAGACCTCGTGTTGGTCTTAGGTGCACTCAAGGTGCAGGGCCGACCACGAATGCGCCTAAGAGACTCAACATGGTCTCTACGCACGATCTTGGCGCGCTGAAGCATCGATCGTTGTGTGTCCATCCTTCGGCGAAGGTGCGGTGATACTTCACCTTACGAGAGGTAGAAGCGACATGTGAAATTACCTTCTTGTCAAAATCCCTTGGACATAGCCCGCGACTTGAAATGGACTTTCTCGGTCACAGGGCTCAATCTCGATCACACACAGTGCTATGGAGTGCGAGCACGGCGGTGGATGCTTCCTCATGCCCTCAAAGAAGTCATATCCTAGACCACGATTAAATCTGCGGATCTTAGATTGGTCTAGAATAAGATTGAGCTTCTTCTTGCCTCCTACAAATCTCTCGAGAGTGTTCATAAAGTCTTGACACTCCGAAGAGAGAGGTGCAAGAAGAAGCGGGGAAGAAGAGGCAGCGAGAAGGTAAGGGAGCAAAGAAGAACCAGAGAGAGGAAAGAATGGCTTGTGCGAGCACGGTAGGCTCTGAAGGAGCAGTCCTCTTGCTAGCGGTTGGTTCCACGTTGCTAAGCGTCTCATCCTTACCACAGGGCTTCTCCCCTTCTCCACAATCATATTGCAAACACAATGTGGCTTCTCTAGAAGGTCCTTAGTTAGCTTCACATTTCTCATCCAAAGCAATCAAGTCGATTTTAGTTTGTTACACTTAATGCATGGTGAGCTAACGGGGTCCTTAGAAGCAAACTTAGCCAACTTCCTTTCATGATCAATCATATCTTGAAGCTGTTTGGAGCGACTTCAAGTTCGTGATTAACTTAGGACGGTTTAAGCATGAAACAATCGGCTCAAGTAAAAAAGCTTGTAGTTGACAATTTTATGATCTGCCGTTTAAGTTCATCTTCAAGTTATTGCAATTTTCACAAGACTCAGGCGGATCAAGGAGCATGGCATAAGATCCTCTAGCGACAATGTCCTTACCCTCACATGAGGTGGGAGAAGTAGTCTTATCGGTAATAAGTAGGGTATGACCATTCTACTCAACTCTAACTCGGCAAGCGGACTAACATTCTCCACCTTAACACTATCAAGTTTGGAGGACACACTATCATGTGAGGTCCTTAACTTCTCCATATCAACCCGACAAGCGAGCATGTATCACAATCATCACTAGAAGGAGCGGATGTAAGAGCAATAATCTCTAGTGACAGTCTATCTATTTCCTTCTCTAACTTCGGCACACCTAGCCTTAGCTTTAGCATGAAAACCTCTAGCTTGAGAAAAGCATGATTGAAATGTTCGTAGGTGGGATCTACCTCGTCAGTGTCGAGATCTGGCTCATTGTCAGTCGTGAGTTCGCCCTTGAGGCCATGAAGCACATCTTGGGAGAAGTCGTCGCTTGCCATCCTTGGGCTCTTGGTCACCCGTCCGTCATCGTCGCTCCATCCCTCCACCTCGCCGAGGTCGAGGTCGTCGAAGCGGTGAGGCGCAGTGGAAGAGCTTCTTGGCTTTGCCAAAGTTGCGGAACTTCTTCTTCTTTGGCGTCGAGTGGAGGCTTCTTGTTGCAGTTCTTGTCGGTGTAGTCGTTCTTGCCGAACCGCGTAGTCGTTCTTGCCCTTCTCGGCTTGGGCGGTTCGCTCGGATGTGGTTGGGGCCACCACACTCGAAGCAAATCACGGGTCCTCCTCTCTTTCATCCCTCCTCCCTTTGTAGCGTGGGAGAATCTCACGAGCAAGGAGGGCAAGCTGCTCATCCATAGTTGCTCTAGCGATCATCGATTATGTCACGAGAGAGCGACAAGGGAGAAATTGCAAGAGGACTCGGAAGAGAGACGGAAGTTGAGCTGGGATCGGTGACGGGGCCATCGGCGTGACTTGACCTCGAGAGACAACGTCAATCTCGTGAGTCTTGAGGCGTGATCTGACGCATCAAGAGTCAAGGTCGAGAGATCTGTCGTGTCTTTGATGGTGGTCACTTTCATCTCCCACACACTTGGTCGAGTCGTAAGTATCGGCGGCGTTGTCAGAGTCGGGTATGTGAGACCGACCGCTCGGAGGTTGCTCAAGATCTTGTGAAAGCGTCTGAAGCACTCATCTAGGGACTCACCGACAAGCATCTCAAATTTGTTGTATTCGTTTGAGCTGGTCTGTCGAGCCGTCTTGATCAGGTGGTGCCCTCATGGTATCGTCGAGGTCACCCGGATATCATAAGCGGACGGCAGGTGAATATCTTGGTCAAACTCACTCGACTCAAACCACGGATGATGATGTTCCTAGCCTTTGCATTTGCCTCAACATCGACCATGTTCCGGCATTGATGTTCTCATCGGCGAGCAATGAATCGAACCTTGACCTTCGCGGATGGCATACCCACAGGCACGGATGTATGTCTCCATTCGGCTCTTCGGAAGGGAAGTGTCGATGCCATCAGCAGGCGGCAGTCGAGTACTTGTCCATCGCCACGGCTCTTGAGACCGGTTAAGATCTATTGAAAAGAGCTAACTGGCTCGATACCAATTGAAGGACCGGAAAGGCGACTAGAGGGGGTGAATAGGAGCACCTAATCTTTTTCGCAAAGAATGGATTCAACTTGTAAATTACTCCAATAGCTATGAGAGCTATGAAGATCAATGATTAAGCCGAGAGGAAGTCTTATGTTGAATCCTCCTCACCCCCAAAGCTCGACAAACAAAAGCGAGGAAGAACCAGAAGAAATCGGGACAATCGGTACAACCACGAGGCAAGCGGCGGTTGTACCTGATCGGCCTACAACCATGAGCAAATGGCGGTTGTACGCGATCGATACAACCACGGTGTTAAGCGGTTCATCAGATTGTCTGGAAGCGAGCAAAAACCTCTCGGGTTTCAAAGCGAAAATCGGCGTAACTTTTGAACAGCTTGGCCAAACTCTACGAGATTTGAACCACACCTCCCTAAAGACACTAGGAACCTATTCCAAACAAATATTTCAGAGATCCATTCCAAAGTTCCTATCTTCTTGCATTTGAGCGAAGAAGGATGCAAAGCAGGGCAAAAACAGAAATGCTCCACAATCTCTCAACCTTGACTCATGAGATTTTGCAAGAAGGTTAGTAATAACCTCAGGACATGCTAGCATGAGTCTTAGGCCAAATCCTCAAGGAAATCAAGAATTTCATCAAAAACCCTAGAAGAGGAAATGAAGAGCAGAGGATGCCAAAAAGTGAAATCGAGATTTAACAAGATTAGCTCTTGGAAAAATCGATCAAATGATCTTGGGGCACTATCCCAACATAGAGCAATCCATTTTGCAGCTCACTAGCAAGAACCAACAAGAAAAGAAAAACTCACAAGTCCATCACAGAGAGAATCGAAGGAAAAATAAAACGAGGAATGCAAACTTGATTTTCATTTCTTGAATCAAGAAGCGAAATACAAATAAATACATCCCCATACGCATGGACATTAGAACCGGAGGGATGATTACAAGATTCTCAATCCATCTCCTCACTCTCCCAACACAAGAACACACTCACACTACATGCTCGGAGAGGAGAGAACCACTCAGAACTCATCAAGAGGGGACACGCGGGAGCACACTCTGCTGCCTTCCTCCACTCTCAACCACTAAAGAGCAAAGAAAACAACCTCACAAAGCCTCTTTTGACTCTAAAACCTAATTCCACCCGGTGCTCACTTTGGGCAGCACCCATCCATCCTATTATAGCCCATGGCTAACGGGTCTCCACCCGTTCGCGCTAAAACCAAGCCCAGGCCGCTCCGCATGCGACCTTGCGAAATTCCGTTTACCCCTCCCTGCACCTTACAGGAAGCTTCCGCGCTCCTCGTCTCGCCGCCTCGCAACCACCTCGAGTCCACGTCGTCTTGACACATCGACCGTTCGACCTCGGTGCCACGCACCTAGTCCGGTCCACCGTGTCTCGCCACGACTCCACTCGGCGTCCTGCGACCACCACGGACAAAGAAACACAAAGCGGGAACAAGTTCTTCACAACTTGACCCAGCGTTAGCTCAAACATGCAATATGCAACACATATGCATGAACACATGGATATGACCTATCCCAAAACTCAAATCACCAAAATGGCGAACCTCACAATATAATCAATACAACCGCCATGTTACCGGCGGATCAACGCACTCGGTCGTCTGGCTCCAATACTGCGGTTGTTCGATTTCAATGAAAACGAACTTCGAAAAAAACAACTTCTGCGGAATTCTTCAACGCCATTTACCAATCGGTACAACCGCCTGCAAGATCGTCACCAGCCCATAACTGCCGGACGATCAGATTATCGGCGACAATTGAAAGACTTCACGCAGCAGCGTGAACGGCGCAGCGACATGGTCAGACCACACAAACCAAACTCGATTGGCGAAACCCTTGTCAAATACTCATCACTCTCATGGAACACGACCACAAGGTCTCTCACCCTGCCTTCTACAAAAAGTTTGTGACCCATATATATCCATAGACCCATAAGAGGGTTTTTGAAGAGTTTTGAGTCAAGGTCACATTCGCAAAAAAAATGGAACCCTAGGTTGGGTTTCGGCAGTCAAAAAAGACCCCTAGGTTGGGTTTCGGAAGTAAAAGAAAGAGAGAATAAGAAGATGCAAATCGACACCCCCAGTGAAGAAGAATCAAATTGACCACTCCCAACCTTGCATCCTTTGAATCCTTTGTATCTAGTCCTTGCTATCGATCAGTGTTGTGCTAGGGCTAGAGACACTTTTTAGACCAGTAACCGTGATAGGCACTTTGGACCCTTATTCAACTTTGCTAATCATGTTACGGTTTTTGCTAATCCTTGCTACATATTTTGCCTTCCGAGCTCCACCTACTCTTGATCAGAATAGGTCCCCTCTTGCAATCATACCCACTCTCGACACGGTATCACGAACTAGCCACCAGTTGTACCACCTGCTGCGTTGGTAAGAACACTTGTAAGAGTGTGGTAAGACGCTTGAGAGTGTGTGTTTCCACCTTCCATCACCTAGTAGTTGATAGGGATAATACCTTTGTGTTGTCTTTTGTTTTCTGCTAACCATGACAGGTGAGATGTCTGATGAGAAAAAGTGTGTTGTAAAGGGAGAGCTCATGACGCTCTTGGATGAACAACGCACTACCACTAATGAGGACATCAACAGGAAGCTTCAAGCTACCACGATTATATTGCAGTGCTCAATCAACGGTAGTATTACAGCGCTCACTACACGCCTTGAAAGAATGGTGAACCGACTACCAAACATTGGACGTGAGTATGATCACGATGCAGCCCAAGATCTTGAGGAGGGAGGTGATAATGAGAGGGGAACCCGTGATACTGACGCTGTGTTTGCTGACCAAGATGCACGTCAACAACACCGCCCACATCACAACCAGTACGGTATAGGAGGTAATAATTTTCAGCACCACAATGCTCGTGCTAATGATGAACCATTTTCTAAAGTTAAATTTACCATACCATCTTTTGCGGGTGTTTATGATGCTGAAATTTATCTAGATTGGGAGATGATAGTTGAATAAAAATTTAATGCCCATCTAGTTCCTGAAGTGCATAGAGTCAGACAAGCTACCAGTGAATTTAAATGTTTTGCTATCATCTGGTGGAATAAAGTGGTTAATTCTGGCTTAACACTTGATACATGGGATAGATTGAAGGTAGCTATGCATGCTAGATTTGTTCCTCCTGCTTTTAAACATGGTATGCGTAAGAAATTACAACGCTTAGACTAAGGTAATAAATCTTTCGAGGAATATTATCGAGAACTACAAATAGGCATGCTGCATTGTAATGTTGTTGAGGATGAGGAGGATAAGATGGCTCGTTTTTATGGTGGTCTAAGGCGTGAGATTCAAGACATAGTTGATTACAAAGACTATAATGATATTAATAGGTTGTTCCAGCTTGCTTGTTTGGCAGAAAAGGAATTGCAGGGTAGACAACAAAGGACTAGGAGCAACTTTGGCGATGCGTCTACATCGAGATCAGCGAGAACAAGCCAAGACTGACCCCACCTCATGCTTTTCGGTCTCTTGCCCCTCTGTGAGTAGAGGCGTTCAGACACCATCGATCTCCATCATCCACGCTTGCAGAGGCGAGCAAATCTACTAGTGTGCGAGCACGGTAGCGAGCTCTTCATCGGTTGCTTCCACAGGTCGTACAACAGGAATTGTGTGCCACCGTTATAAAGGAACGGGCCACTTCATGAGAGATTGTCCAAGTTAGCTAGCGTACATTGCGATAGAAGACGGTGGTTACATAAGTGCTAGTGATATTAAGGATGAATACGTTCTTGTAGCTAACCTTGCAGGTAATGATGATGAACGTGAGGCAGATGCGATGGTGAGGAAATTTTAGGTGCTACTTTGCTACGGAGAATTATAGAACTATAATTGTGCAGAGCATTGAGCACTCAAAGAGAGCTAGAGAACCATCTTTGAAGAGGAGAATGAGTGATTGAACCATCGACTCCATTGGTTGAGAAGGAAGATGAGGAGATGGATGCACCTAATTCATCAGAGGAGAGCCAAAAAGGTAAAGATATATTTTGCTATCATCACTCAATGTGAGTATGATTGTGAAGAACTACAATTGTCCACTGTTTATGCTATTTTAGAGTAAAAATTAGTGGAAAACAACTCTGATATGCACATGTTTTACTAAAAGAATTCATACTACATTGATTTTGGTGCACCATGTGATAAACTTGTTGATTTACCTATTGACTTGAGTACACCATATGATAACATAATTGAATTACCTGTTGTTTTGAGCGATTCATATGATGAGTCAATCACATATAATGATCATGTGGAATTGGTTAGACATAAAGAAGTTTTGACTAGAATTTCTCCTACTGATTCTTTATGTTACATTATGTTGAAGCCACCGATGAAATTGTCACATGCTATGGAGAATGTTTCTGAAATCGCATGTTTGAAATCCTTGTCTAGTGCATACACCCCTGGATATAAGTTTAATTTGATTGGAGATTATGGTGTAAACAATCAATTTCATGTGTATCGAATATGCATAACTTGTGATCACATAGATGAATTGAAGCTTACTATTTTGAACAACAATTCTTGTGTACCGAATCTTGTTCATTATGAGAAGAAAATAAACTTAAGTGATCATTCAATGCCTATATGTTCATCTCTTATTGCACCATCTAGTATTGACAATCTGCAAAATAATATTGAAGAATGGAAGAACTTTCAAATCTTTTCACCTTTGCTAGATGAATTTGCTAACGCTCAATTGAAATATGATTATATGGATGAACTTTGTTTGATTCCAAAGGTTGTAGATTTGCTCATATGTGCTACCACTACAAGTTTACAACTTCAGAGATTTGAATTGTATAAATGCTTCCCTTACATTTGCAAAACTAGTTGCAATAATAGTTGTGTGAGAAATTTTATTTTTCTCATTAACATATATGATTATTCTTGGGCTAATAATACAATGAGCTTTTATGATCATTTCTTTGTTCTATAACATTAATTGTGCAACAACGAAGAGCAGTTAAAGCAGATGCCATATACATATACCATGCATACACCTTGGCTTCTTTGTTACCTATTTTGACTTATCAAAAGCCAAGGCGGCTTTGTTTTCAAGAAGGAGAGGATGATGAGGACATGACTCCTATGGATACAACCACATTTGCTATGCTTGCTATTCCAGTTACCAGAGCTCGTACGTGTCAACTTATTTATCAGGTAAATTCGTTTCTAGGGCTGAGTGTATTATTTGAGAACTCTATGATGCTGCCTAACGGAGATGATTTACTTGTACTTATAAATCTAGGACTAAAACCAGTTCAAGAACGTCTACGACCAGTTCCGCAGGGTCTACTGTAACACCCTACGACCAGTTTCACCAGTACTCGGCGAGCCCAGGACTCGTTGGGAGCAAACTACGACTAGAGAAGCGAGCACAGTACTCGTTGGACACAATCTATGACCAGAGATAGCATGGACTCCTCAAGACCACCCTAGGACCAATCCTACGACCAGGTCTTCGACCAGAGAGATGTGATATGAATAGTGAATAAGGTGCTGCATCACCGTTTTAGGCCAAATAGGGCCTTGTAAGCGTGTCGAGCTCAGAGCCCAGGTTGTGTACGCCTCTTTCCACTGCCGCACAACCCTAGGTCGACCTCCTCATGTCCCCTATATATCGATGGCCGTTGTATTTAGGGTGGGTTTTCTTTAAGATTATTACCTTGCGGTCTCCTTGCGTTCGGTTGAGGAACCCCACATTGTGAGCTTCATCTTTATTCGCAATACAAGATCAGATTACATCTTCTACTTTCTTGCTTGTGTTCTCGATTCGCATGCAGGAGATAGCCTTCTTGGCGAGGTCAACCGCGTTCGGCACGGTTGATAACCATCGGAGCAGTGGTGTAGTGATTGCGGGGGGTTCGATCTGTTTGGTCGGAGCCTTTGGACCATCAACCTCGAGATCTCCACAATCAACTTATCAATACCTTTCGGAAGATCGGGCCATAGATTTACCACCCTCACCCTATATGTTGATGACGACATGGACGACCGATCATGGGTTGGTGTGGTGTCACCGTGATAAGTTCTTCATACGGTTCATCTCTTTTGTGCTTTGTTTCCAACATACGTGTTGAGGCGTGTGTTGTTTTCTTCTATAGGTCACGTTCACACCGGTCACTACGCACACCTCGTATCCATACTACTTGGCGATGTTCAACCAGCTGATGGAAGATCGCATCATTTAGAGATCGTACACTGCCGAGAGGGTGTACGACAGTGCACCCCACGGGTTGTCCAACCAGTGCGTGCGAGACTCCACCTACTGGCTCATGCAGAGTGCTTGTTGCCTGACTTCTATGTGGAGGAATGAGGGAGAAGATTAGGTCGGCCTTGGAGATGTCGAGCTATGCAGAGATGTTGCAGAAGCGCAAATGGCTTGCCGGGAAGGCTAAAACCTATCCGAACTTTTCGATGAAGGATGCACCTGTACCACCAGAGTTTCCATGCCAGCGGTATGATTGCAAAAACCCAGCTTGGATCATTCAGTCCATACACCCGGTGACCGCCGCCCGGGCATACTACATGTGTGGGAATATCCTCATAACAGAATCTTACACACACATCGATTTTGCATTTTATGTTGCATTCCACATATCTCTAACTTCATCCATGCATAATGGCAGTCGAAGATATCATGCTTCTTCTTCCAATGGATCGGCGACCTGAACAAATGCGATAGGGAGCTTATCGAGCAAAAGCACATGTTCAACTATGCGGCGCCACGAGCAATCAAGCATTGGAAACCTTACGTGCAGGCGGGGAAGACAAGGGAAGCGGCGATGGAGCCAAGAGCACCGAATAGCAAGGAGAGAGCCAGAGCCAAGCGCGCGATGACAAGGGAAGGCTCCTACTAGTGAGGCGAACAGCCGTCCTAGCACTTCGCATGCGCCGGCGCGCCGGATTGAAGAGGTAAGTTATGTTCAATTTGCATCCTTATTATCGATTTGGCCATATGTTATGCTAACATCATTCCATCTTCCAGCTCGTCTTGCAGTGCAGGATTGCCTTCGGGACTAGCCGCGCCTGCGGGTCTACAGCAGACAAGGGGAAGGCGCCGAAGGGCCATCCATACTGACTTCGTTCCTATCCACTGGTTTTTTCAATTCCAAAAGGCGCACATGTATCCAAGGTGTACATCGGATTGTTGATTCATGCATGTAATCATTTGTAATGCACGTAACCAAATCGTGCGTCATGTAATTTGTAAGTACATTATAAAGTCTTATTGGCGTAGTTGAAATCTCATCTTTTTAAAAATAATTGGTTGGGCACATACTTAAAGATGTTACAAAAAAAATATTTAGTCAAATCATGTAAAATTTGAAGCTGCATTCTCTGCCAACAAAAAAAAATCAGTTCATGTCGCCATTTGAAATTGCGACAGGAACTTGTCATCATTTCAAGTGGCGATTTGATATTTGGCACCATTCCAATTGGTTATAGAGACATTTAACACTATTTTGCTGGTGACATGGCTCCTGTCGCCAGTCCAAACTGTGAGAGGGCGGCGACAAAAGCCTATTTTTGTAATTTTATTGTAATGGCATTTATTTTTGTAGTTCTAATTAAAAATGTATTATATAAAAAAATTCGGGAGATGACAACCACCTCAAGGGCTTAGATCTGTTTGAAATTTGGACAACATTTTAATTCCAGATTTTTTATGAGGCAAAGATTACAAATAACTAGTGATGCATAAAATGTTACTAACAGCAGACTACACATTGCACTTCTAAACATACTCAATAATATTATTATAACAAAATATATTGGTCGTACACACAACTTACAGTATAGGTCGATGAAGAACAAGAAGCAATCACGGACTTCGATGCGGTCACGGATCGTGAGGCGATCCGCGTCCGCGGTCGCGACAGCGGTCACGAATCTGTTGCCGAAACCTTATTGTTGCCCCGTGTAGAACTTTGCGATAATGATTTGGAGATCGCTCACCCTCTGCTCGGTGCCTTGGTGAAGAGCGGCTTGGTTCAAACAGCACAACCCTCCAGCACAAAAAAAACCGAAAGGAAGAAGAAAAAGAATTGAAATGACAATGATCTCTATTAGTCCGGACGTCTCCAAATCATTTTAAGGGTCGAGTCAATTACTCTCTAGTAACTGCTCAATAAAACACACATTAAAACACTGGTAACTGCTAATTCAAAAGCAATTAATGGTCATTTACATAGTGTTCATTGATCCTGATTACACACTGATCTATAGCTTGACCCGGTCTCTGACTTCAACCATATTATTTGGACCACTGTGTTTTGACTATTTTATTTTGACCACAGTGTACCAACCACACTAGTCTGTAGCTTCGAGGTCTTGAAGTGGTCTGAAGAACTCTCCAAGGGAGGTCCAAGAGGATCTCCTGAAGGCCACACTCTCTTGGGAGTAATACGAAGCAATCTCCAAGGGAGGTCCAATAGGATCTCTACACTCCCTTGGAGTAATCCAAGGGAGGTCCAAGGAGACCACAGTGTTCCGACCACACTCTCTTGGAGTAATCCAAGAGAGGTCCAAAAGATCTCTTGGAGTTCCAAGAGGATCTCCACACTCTCTTGAAGTGATCCAAGGGAGGTTCCAAGGATAGGTCTAAGAAAAACTCTAACTGGTCATATGGGATAGTAAAAAGAAAGGTAGACTTGGTTCACAACACGTTCACGGTCGTGCGTCGCATGAAGTCGCAAGTCAAGCAATTTCCACGCGAATAAACGTGCGCACGTGCGTGTGTGTGACTTTAGCTACAGTCCTCCTCATGTCACCCCATGAAATGTATCACATGTATCAAGGGGTGACAAGAACTCCACCTTATAAATTACTCTCCCACCACTTAGTTAGGCAGTTTGGGACTAAATCATGCATGCTTTGAAATTTTAGGAATGAATGGGCTTTTACAAATAAGGGCACAATTCTAACAATCCCCCACCAATTCCAAGGCAACCAGCAAAGAGGAAGATAAATACTATTGTGCTGAAGAGTTGTTCATACACCAGTCTTTCAGTGTAAGTCATGTACGGATTGAACTTACACCTAGAATAACAAGATTCATCTTCTCACAACTGATGAGTAGACTATACCTTGAATTCATAGTCTTTCGTGTTTAGATTTAACTTGAAATCTCAACTGATACTAGTATGTCAAAGAACCAAACCTAATCGGAGCTTTATTTGGTCATGCTCCCTTATCTGCTCATGAGCTTTCTAAAGAATGCCCTTATTCTTGTGAATTGTGACCTCAGTTAAGCTCAAGTAGGTGTATTCATTCTAGGTATCATGTAGCCTAATACCTGTTTTCCTCATTGGACACTAGAATACATTAAGGCTTTAAGCCATCCTCTTCCATACAGTTGAAAGTACTTTGTGCAGTGAGGACACAGTACATATTATTAAAATGTACGATCTTGTTTAAACATCAACTTATTTTTCCCATTGCCTAAGTCACGGGATCTCCGATCAAAAAGGTATGGGTTACTGTTGAGTTGTAACTCCAATGGACCTCATTCCCATGTCCATAGACGCAATAGAAATCGCCTTCCGTGCTAGCCCCTTTGTGAAAGGGTCTACCAGAATTTCTCAGTTTGTATATAATTCACAGTAATCACTTCGAAGTTCCTTAGTTTTCTGACAGAATTAAGCCTACGCTTCACATGTCTAGAGGACTTCATGTTATCCATAGTACATGTAACCTTAATAAGCATTGTTTGATTATCACAGTACATTAGTATTGTCGGTATTGGTTTATCAACCAGTGGTAAGTCTAACAGAAGCTCTCTAAGCCATTCAGCCCCAACAGTAGCTGTGTCTAGTGCTACAAGTTCTACTTCCATGGTTAACCTTGTCAATATGGTGCATTTACCACGACCTCTATGAAGCTATAGCTTTGCAGGATAAACACATACCCACTTGTAGCTTTGATCTCATCTGCATCAGAGATCCAGTTTGAATCATTATATCCTTCTAATACAGATGAATACCCAGTATAGTAAATTCCATATGAGGTTGTGCCTCTCAAGTAGTGCAACACTCTCTCGAGTGCCTCCTAGTGATCATCTCATGGGTTAGAAGTAAACAGACTTAATTTGCTCACAGCAAATGATATGTCAGGTCTTGTGGCACCAGATAGATAAATAAGGGACCCAATAATTTGTGAATATCTCAATTGATCTTTGCCTAATCCCTTATTCTTTCGAAGCTTAACACTAGCATCATAAGGAGTTGGGGAAATCTTATAGTTCTCAAAACCGAACAGTCTCAAGATTTTCTCAGCATAATGGGATTGGTTCAAAGTGATCCCATCCTCATTTTTGATCAATTTAATATTCAGAATAACATATGCTTCTCCTAGGTCTTTCATATCAAAGCATCTAGATAAGCAAGATTTGACCTCGTCAATTACAGCAGTGTTTGTCCTAAATATAAGTATGTCATCAACATACAAATACAAAATCACTCCTTGACCCCCACCATAACGATAATACACACACTTATCTGCCTCATTTACAGAAAAACAAGCAGATGTTAAAGTTTTATCAAATTTCTCGTGTCATTGTTTAGGTGCTTGCTTTAGACCATACAAGGATTTGATTAATTTGCATACCTTACTTTCTTGTCCAGAAATCACAAAACCATCCGGTTGCTCCATATAGATTTCTTTCTCTAACTCTCTATTAAGGAAAGTTGTCTTCACATCTATTTGATGAATGTGTAGACTATGGGAAGAAGCTAATGCAATGAGCACTCGAATGGTAGTCAAAATAATCCTCATCTTGTTTCTGGGTATAACCCTTGGCCACAAGTCTTGCCCTGTACTTATCAATAGTACCATCATGCCTCATTTTCTTTTTAAAGATCCACTTGCATCCTACAGGTTTACACCTGATAGGACGTTCAATAATCTCCCAAGTCCTGTTAGCTATGATGGAATCCATCTCGCTATGGACTGCCTCTTTCCAATACTCAGCATCAGGTAATGCATAAGCCTTTAAAAGAGTGTTTGGCACATCATCCATGAGATATACAATAAAGTCTTCACCAAAGGTTTTCTCAACCCTTTGTTGTTTGCTCCTACGAGGAGCCTCTTCGACTAAATTGTTATCTTCCTCAGAAAAATCACAAACTAGTGGTATATCACTCATTGGTTCAGATTGTAATACCCCGAAGGTGATTCGGCTTATTAGAAAAAGTTTCGGAAGAGGGAGCTAATCGAAAAACCAGAATCATCTTTTCACCGGGGGGTTTTCTGTGGTTTCACGGCAACTGGGCACAGGCCACGGCCGGGAGGGCCCATGTGGTGACCGACCATAAAAGGGGGGGTTCCCACCCCCCAAACCCTAAACTCCACATTTCTCTCCCCCTCCCCCCTTTTGGAGCCGCCGCCCCCCCCTTCCCCCCTGCTGTGCATCGCCTTGTTCGTCGATTTTGGATAAGATGCGTTCGTTTTCTGTCCCGTCCATCTCTTAGAAAGTTGTAGGTATTGTTCTTAGCTTTCCATAACCACGAGATCGCGTGATTACGCCTTACGGTTTAGGAGATATGATTTTTAGTGCGCTGTTCTGTCTGTCGACGAGAAGGATCATCAACTTGATCCTAGGTTTTGATTTAGTTAGAGGCATTTGCAGAACCTCCACCCAAATACGTTATTGTAGCCCTTTAAATTATCTTTCAAAGCTGATAAATATCATCTCCATTGGATCTGTATAATGAAAGTTATGATATTTTCTTTACCACTATTCTGAATTACAGGCACATAAATGTTAGTATTTTCATCTATTATTTAGACTACTGTAGAGGACGAATCTGGGGTTTTGCCCTTCTAGAGTTTTATTCCTGGGAACGTTAGCTTTCTTTGGCACCGAGATCAGGAAAATCCGATCTGTAGTTTGGGATATATTAATTTTTGATTACGAACTGTCGGTCTGTCTGGCGAGGTCGATGGGTTTGTCCCTCGGTTTTGTTCAAATTAGGGGCGAATCAGAACCTTCACCCAACTAAGTTATTTTAGCCCTCAAAATTATCTTTCCAAGCTGATAAGAATCATTCTCACTGGATCAATAGGTTGAAAGTTACGCCATTTTCTTTATCTCGATCGTATTACGGACAGGCGTAGATGGGTTGTGTTTAGCTGTTAATTAGCCCTCTGTTTTGGCGAATCGGGATTCCGCCAACTAATGTTTGTAGCCTGATCTGTCAAGATTCAGTGAGCACTAGTTTCAGGTCTTTTGGAGTTACAGATAATTAATGGTGATGTTTCTAGTATTGCTACCAGTTTAGCGTGTCGGTACATTGGGTAAACTTGGTAAAATTGATCTCGTTGTTTGTGTGGGGAGATAGAGGGATGGAAGGGCTCTTGTAGCAATGTCATACCTTGTTATTCTTATTTCGATTATACATTTGTGTAGGCGGTGAGGCGGTGAGTGGAGGGCATCTTCGTGTCCTCCTATTAAATCACATCGCGGAAGACAAATACTCTATCTTTGTTTGGTGATGTTTCCAATTGTTTGCTTGATGTTGGGATAAATTATGAATGTCTTTTTCTATCCATCTGATGTTTATTTCATTTCAAGAAGATGATTCTTGTGATTAAAGAATTAGCATTCATTTCGGTTGTTGCATTCCATTACATGCAACTAACTTGTGTGGCATCCTTGATATATTATGTTGTGTGGGAATGCATACTCATACTTGTTTACACATGTTGTTGAATGCCATGTGTCTTTTCCACTAATGTGTGTTATTCATTCATACCATGAGAAATCATCATATTCATTCATAAAATTCATTATGACCACGGGGTGGATTCTTTTAGTAAGTCCCATCAATTCCGGTATGGGCATTTGAAAGACTCATCAATTCGGCATGGGCATTTGAAAACCCACCATTCCAATGTGGGTAGTGTTGACCACCATTCCAATGTGGCAACTTGGATACCGTGTGAAACGTTCTTCATACGGTGATTGGGTCCGTGCTTTGTGAAATGCGGGCTTAAGTGAACAAGCGGGTGTATCACTCGCTATCTGGTATAAGTTTGTGATTAGTCCATTCCTTCAATGCATTCTTACATTTCATCCATTCATGTATTCATTCCATACATACATGTATGTGTTCCAATAAGTGTTAAGTAATTCAAGCTGAATTGTGTTGTCCACTCCATGCTTGATTATTCTTGTTTAGTACTTGCTGAGTCTTGACTCACCCTTGCTTTATATGTTTTAATTAGGTAATTGAGGAGGGCGACAAGATGATTTGGTGGGGTAGTTGACACACTACACTTCACTTTATCAACGAATAATTATTATTACCTTTCAGTCAAGCCAACTTGTTAAATAAATTTCAGTTGTAATAATCCAACTTTGGTCTTTGCTTGTTTGTTAGTGGTATTATAACTATTTATCCATTCTTTTCCATGAATCGGTGATCGTTTATTGTCATTCTTTAGAAATTATTGTTGATTGAATCGTATAATCCGACTTTCATGCTATTCTTAGTAGTTTGATAGTTTTGCGTGACATCTTGGCTTCGAATAGCGGTGTTACGATTAGTATCGAGCGGGCTTTAGGTCCGTGGTTCATTCAAACATATTAAATTGACACCTTGTGCACATTAGGAGGGTTGGGTAAATTTGCTTCCGCATTTCAATTGTGGTGACTCGAGTATTGAGTCGTTGTTAAGTGTGTTGTGCTATGATGTGTTAATCCATGATATGATGTGATAACCTCTATCTATGAAATTATTCTATGATCGTCATGAGATGATCCGATATAAATATATATATTCATAATTGATTGCATTAGTTATGCGTTTATTTAGCGAGCGTTGATCGATTGAGTTCATGGTTGATGTCACAGGTTTTGCCGGGCTACACCTTGTTTGTAGTATGATATTAGAGAACTTCTTACCTCTGTTCCATAAGCTCTGTATTGAGCATGAGCTCATTGATGAGCTGGTTGCCTTTCTAGAGCGGTATCTGGTTTCTGGTTGTAGTTTACGGCGATTCGTGAAATTCTTTTGAATTTGGGGTTAATGTAATAGCAAGCCCGTCGGTTTCGACGTTTCTTTGAACCAATTGGTGTTCTTTCGATTATTGTGAAATTTACGCTCCACGTGGGCATAGTTCCATTGCAATATTTATCTTTTCACAAAGACATGTTTTACCCTTGTTGGAGAAATTTAACTCATTCGTTCGTTTGGAATCTCGGTATTGGAAGACTTCTTTTGCAAGTTCTTTATCAAGTGTGTATTGATATTGCATATTTCTCTTGGTATTTGCTTTAGTAAGTCGTTCTCTTCCTTGATTTTGAATTTGACAAATTCTTGTCGGTGGCGATTGATGAATTTCTCTTGGGTTCATGATTTTGGTAGGCGAGTTTAAATAGGCCTTTAATGGTACTCTGAAAACATTATTGTTTTTGATTGTCGAATTGTTTTACTACGAATGATCTTTGTAAATTGGCAACATTGATATTTTCATGGTTGTTCTTTCTTTCTCATTGGAAAAAATGACTCATTTACTCGTTTGATGGTTTGCCTAATGAGAATTCTTGTTGCAAGATCGTTAACACGAGAAAGCATTGGCTCAATGTATTCCTTTTGGAACCCTCGCTTGTTGAAATTTGATGCATCTCTTTTACGAAGAAAAGCGTTAAAACCCTTTTGGAGTGCTTGGTTATGCTTAAGTCGGGGTTGCACCCAAACAAAGATTGTAAGATGCAGCGTTTCTATTAGACCCTATTTGTTTTCAAAATAGTTTCTTGCTTTTACGTTGCGGAGCTCTCATTCTTTGTTTGTGAGCGTTATTCTTGACAAGATCGTTCTCTTTATGTTAGCCCTATCTCTCTTGTTGATAAGTGTAACACCCATGCAACAGAGCCTAGAATGCCACCACACTACTCTTCAAACTAATAAATATCGACACACTATAAAATTACAGCAAGGAAACAATGATAAACATGTCCATATATCACAAAAGAACATGCATAATTATGGTCCAAACGATAATAAATAATCAAGTGGAATAAAACCAGGTAAACAGTCCAAAATAGCATCAACCGATGAATCTAAATTATTGAAATAAATAATCTAGTCCAAATGATGTCCTAAACTTTATTCAACCTCTAACATGTCCAAGTATAAACCAATATTGAATGAAAAGATTATTATGGTGAATGATCATGTGTTGTCCATGTGCTCTACTCGCTTCTCGGTTCGGTATCCTCGAAGATCACCTAAAGACAACAATAGAGCAAGGGTGAGTCCACGACTCAGCAAACACATCCATAAACAACGGACAATAATAAATCAACAGCATTCAATAACTTCATTATCATCACAGGTACTTTCATTAATAATCTCATGCAGTTATCTTCTCTTTGATTCACATCCATTAATCTCATGTATGAATGCAACTCTAATCTACATGTCCACATGCACTTCTTTCGCGTATACCGGTATAGCATGAGTGAATGCTCGCGACAACATTCACTCTCAAGCCCGTTCCTCCATAAGGATCGGGGACCTCCTCCACTCCCGTGGAGTTGTGATCATTCATGATCACCTGCTCATATGCAAAGATGCTTATGAATGCGAACATGCAAACTCCATCATAAACATCATATCCAACTTTTCATCATGCTTGTCAACTAAGATATAAACATACCAATTATTTGTTTGCAATTAAACCAAATAAAAGCACAACAATAATGGTAATAGAAGATAAAGAATCACAGTGATCATCATTGATCGCTGTCTACCATGCACTTGCCTTTACTAGTTGCGATGCACAATTTGGCTAGTAGATGGCAACAAGTACGACGCCTCTCCTACATTAAATACACAAATCTCAATACAAGCTACAGCATCATAAGAACAACAATCAATCGACATCGCTCCTGCACGTCCCCAAATATACCACGTTACTCCGGTACCGAAAAGTTACCCATAGCTGTCTTAGTACTAAAACGGACGTAACTTTTGACTCGAAAATCCGATCACCACAAACCACCCCATTCTGGATTCTTCATAAAATTATCCACATTTTCTTAGATTACAAAGACTTCTAATTAAATCATCTAACCCTCCGTATTTAGCCCAGAAAACCGATCTGTCCGCTTCGGAACAGCAGTCTTACTAAATTCATAACTTTTGTTTTACCCAACCAAAATGCGTGTTCTCAGATTCTACAGAACCATTGGACAATTATCTACAATTTTCATGTAGATCAAAAACTCTAATTAAGCTATTTACTATTTTTACTCTACAGTCTACCAAAACAGCGCCGAAAGACGACAACCGCAAAAACAGCGGTCTTCCGAAAATCATAACTCAAATTCTACTTTTCCGATTGACATAATAAAATATGCTATAGAAAGATATCGAAATTATCTACAATTAACTAGTAGATGAGATTTCCAAAATTCGTCATTAAGGTACCCGAATAAATCATACACGGAACAACAGGCTAAACGGATCTATTAAACAGATCTATTACTCGGCACTTTGACTAAAAACTATAGAACCCTCTCTAATTAACCTCAATTATAATCTCTAATTAACAGTGTCTAGCAAACCAGAGGAAAACATGAAATACAAAATCTTACACACGGCTTGCTTGTGGATTCTTTATTACCTCCTCGGGAAGCTGGAGCCTTCACAATTTTTGCAACTCATCAAGCGAACTAGCGGCGGAATCGGCTGCAATGGCAACAATCGGGTGCCTGGTAGTTGCGAGGATCGGCCGCCTTGATCTCGGCCTATGAGTCCTCGGCGGCCCGGCAATAAGCGGCGCAAGCGATCTGGCGGCAATCGGCGGCGGCACAGCGGCGGCGGCGGCGGCCTGGCAACCACAGCCCGACCACGCGACAGCGGCCTTCGGCGGTTAGGCGGCTCCACAGCGGCCTTAATCACGAAGGAACTAGTGGCGGCGGCGATGGCGCGACCGCGGCCTGACCACGAGAAGGTGGTGGCGGCGCGACAATCTAGCGGCGGCGATTTTTCGACTCTGATGACGGCAAAAAGAACCGTGGCTAGGGTGGGAAAAAGAAAATGCTAGGGTTTCTAGAATTCCCACAAATCTATTTATATAGCTCTTAAAAAATTCTGAAATTCTATTTTTTTATGTATACTAATTAATTTAATTACACTCAGGCCCTTAAGGCGCTTTTATTAATATTAAAATTATTTTTGAGTATTACATTCTACCCCCTTAGAGTTCGGCCCGAATTCTACTGCCTTCTACTCAAATAAAAACTACTGCTGAAATTAAACAACAAAATAACACGTGCAGCGTGAACAACTCGGGTATAGCTCGCGCATGCGAGACTCCAACTCCCAAGTCGCCTCTCTCTCGGTGATCGTCCACGGCACCTTGGCGTATACCAGCGTCTTGTGCCTCGGCCTCGCTCAGACCTCTCTCGAGAATGCGCGCGGACGCGACTCAAGCTGTGAGGTCTTGCTCAATAGTCGTGGCTCCAATGAAATCTTATGCTCTGGATCTCTCAAAAACTTTCGGCATCGAGGCGTGAAACACATTATGAACTCCACGCATGGACTCGAGGCGAGTCGGCGGTAGGCTAACTTCCCAATTCTTGCAATAATCGGGAGCGGTCCAATGTACCTCGGGCTAAGCTTTCCTTTGGTACCAAACGAACAATGCCTTTTGTGGGAGACACTCTCAAGAGCACTGGTCACCCACCGCAAACTCAAGTCACGCCTCCTCAAATCGGCCTAACTTTTACATGCGCTCACGAGGTGCGCTAACAGATTACGCCTCACCATGGCCACACGCTCAACGGTCTTACGAATCGGTCAGGACCCAAAATTGCCTTCTCTCCAGCTGCATCCCAACAAGCGGCGATCGCACTTCCGCCCATAGAGAACCTCAAATGGCGTGGCTCTATCTTTGGAATGGTAACTATTATTATAAGCAAACTACGCAAGTGGCAAGCTGGTCCTCCCAACTACCTTTCCAAGACAAAGCACAAGATCGCAACATGTCCTCCAAAGTCGAATAGTGCGCTCGGATGCCCATCATCACGAGGTGAAGCAGCTGTACTAAGGCGGTTTGTGTGCCCAATGCACTCTGCAGACTCTCCCGAACTTGGAGACAAACTTGGCGTCCACATCGAAATGATGGTCTTGGGCACACCATGCGGTCTTACTATTTCACGCACATAAATAGGAGCTAGATCACTCATTGAATTTGTCGTGCGAATAGGAATGAAGTGCCGAGACTTCTTGAATCGATCCACCACTACCCAAGCGCATCCTTCCCTCGCGGCGTGCGAGTAGCATACCACCACAAAGTCCATAGAGATATCATCCCAAGGCCAGCAGGTACCTCCAAAGGCTGCAATAACCTGCGGGGCGGCTTGTGCTCGGCTTTCACTTGGCGACAAACACCACAAAGCCACATAATTAGCAATGTCCACCTTCATTCTTTTCCACCAAAAATTTTGTTTCAGATCTCGATACATCTTAGTCTCACGGGATGAGCGATTATGCAGTGCGATGTGCCTCCCTCAAAATATCATCTTTGACCTCGCCTTTTGCGATGCGCAAAGCGACCTTTAAACCTCAAAGTACGAGAATCATCCATGCTAAAATCACCCTCTTTACCCTCATCGGGCGCTTCCAAACCTCCTGTAGTAGCGGTCACTCTGTTGTGCTTCCGCTTTGCGATGCGGAATAGTGACTCAAGAATCAGCGTGTCTCAACATGTGTCGTGCGGCATAACAATAGGATATACCCATGCGATCAAAATCAGCAATAAGGCAATCTAGAGTAGCGAGGAGTAAGCCTTGCGACTAAGAGCATCATAACAACATTGGCCTTATGCGGATGATCTTGAATAGTAAGATCATAATCCTTGATCAACTCCAACCACCTCCTTTGCCTCAAATTCAGATCCTACGGTGAAGATATATTTGAGACTCTTGTGATCTGTGAAAATATCACAAGGCTCGTAGTATAGATAATGCCTCCAAATCTTGAGAGCAAAAACAACATGACCAACTCCAAATCATGAGTGGGATAGTTACGCTCGTGCTTCTTTAAGCTGTCTCGGCGCATAAGCAATCACCTTACCGTCTTGCATGAGAACACGGCCAAGACCCACTCGAGCCATCTGAAAAGGCGTGAATCGCTTCCACGGCTCGGGAAGAGTGAGAATAGGAGAGGTCACCAACTTTGTCCTTCAAAATCTGACTAGCTCACACTCATCAGTCCTTTGGAATCTCACACCTTTTGAGTAAGGTGAGACATCGGCAGCAATGATAGAAATCTGCACAAAGCGCCGATAATATCGGCCAAGCCCAAGAAACTCCTCACCTCCTTCACATTAGTGGCCTCTTCCAATCCACCACTTGTGGAGACCTTGCTAGGATCAACTGACAATGCCACGAGGTTAATCACATGACCAGAAAACCCATACGAAATCCGAACTCACACTTCTTCAACTTAGCATAGAACTTGTGGTCTCTCAAAGTATCTAAAACCGGTATAAATAGCGCTCATGATCCTCATTAGTCTTGGAATAGATAAGAATATCATCTTACGTCACCACGAAGCTACCCGATCCACGGAGGCTTCTTGCCCCTTTGTGGTGCATCTCCAACTCCATGCCCCTAGCTTGCTCCTAGCAGGCTGTAGTCACGAGTGGAGTAGCTCCCAACACATGTCGATTACTTCGAGTGAGACCCGGCGGAACCTCTTAGCTTTACGAAGATCATCGTTCGCTCTTGAAGGACAAGCGAACCAAGTTGTTGAACTTCGACCTCATACTCGACAATAGACCTCTTCCCACGAGCAAAGGTCGTCAAGGCAACCTCCATCTTCTCAACAAAGAGTAGGGGTAGAACTTTCCCTTGAGCCCGATCAACAAAGTCCTCCCAAGTGGTGGCCCTTGAGTGGCGGTCTCGAAGACAACACGCCCTCCCACCAAATATCCGCTTGCCCTTTCAGCTGAAAGGCTACAAAACGGACCCTCTGAGGTGAAGACATCTCTAAAGCTCCAAACTGCCTCTCCATGTAGCGCAACCGGTCCGTTGCTGGACGGTGTGCCAGAGCCCATCAAATGGATCCAACCTCAACCCCATCCACTCTCGAAGTGTCATCGCGCCTCGAGGAACCGGTGGGTGTGCGGCGGGAGCAACAACAGATGCGCGACAACGAGTGCCGCGCGCTGTTGGCAAGCTCACGGATCTCTCCACCAACTCTCTCGGACAAGCGGGGTCTCATCTTGGGCCCCAGCGGGGCGGGTCAGCGGCAACCCCTCGACTCTTGACTCATACGCTTTCACGGGAGGTGGCTCCACGGAACCTCGCCCGCGGCCACGACCTCCACGACCGCGGCCACCACGACCACGTCCTCTACCCCTCGGCATAGCTATCAACCACAATCAACAATACACAATGAGCTCAAAGGTCAAAATAAAATCATTCATCAATAAACAACATAACGGAAGCGTAAAAACTATATTCGTACCTCTCTCTAACCTACTGTGCACTAGTGTGTCAAATTTTAGATTGTTTAACCATTAGCAAATTTTAGTTGATTTACTAATACTAAAACAAATTTTAACAATTTTAGTTTGCCTATGTGGTTAATCTATTCACCACGGACCTAAAGCCAGCTCATACCAAGCTGTAACACCCATTAACCAACAACTGAGCCTAGAATGCCACCACACTACTCTCTAAACTAATAATTATCGACACACTATAAAATTTCAGCAAGAAAACAACAATAACCATATCCATGGATCACAAAAGAACATGTATAATTATGGATCAAACGATAATCAATAAGCAAGGGGAATAAAACCAGGTAAACAGTCCAAAATAGCATCAACCAATGAATCCAAATTAATAAAGTAAATAGTCTAGTCCAAACGTTGTCCTAAATTTTATTCAACCTCTAACATGTCCAAGAGTAATCCAATTGTGAATGAAAAGATTCTTATGGCAAATGATCATGTATTGTCCATGTGCTCTAATCGCTCTCAGTTACGGCGTCCTCGAAGATCACCTAAAGACAACAATAGAGCAAGGGTGAGTCCACGACTCAGCAAACACATCCATAAACAACGAACAATAATAAAGCAACAGCATCCAATAACTTCATTATCATCACAGGTACTACTATTAATTTTCACATGCAGTTATCTTCTCTTTGATTCACATCCATTAATCTCATGTATCAATGCAAATCTATTCTACATGTCCACATGCACTTCTTTCGCGTATACCGGTATAGCATGAGTGAATGCTTGCGACAACATTCACTCTCAAGCCCGTTCCTCCATAAGGATCGGGGACCTCCTCCACTCCCGTGGAGTTGTGATCATTCATGATCACTGCTCATATCTAAAGATGCTTATGAATGCAAACATGCAACCTCCATCATAAACATCATATCCAACTTTTCATCAGGTTTATCAACAAAGATATAATCATGTCATTCCATTGTTTGCAATTAAACAAGATAAAAGCACAACAATAATGGTAATAGAAGATAAAGAAAGCGATGATCGATCATTGATGTTTGTCTACCATGCACTTGCCTTTACTAGTTGCGACGCACAATTTGGCTAGCGGATGGCAACAAGTACGACGCCTCTCCTACATTAAATACACAAATCTCAATACAAGCTACAGCAACAAGAATAGCAATCAATATACTTCGCTCCTACTCGTCCCCAAATATACCACGTTACTGCGGTGCGAATAGTTACCGTAGCTGTCTTAGTACTAAAGCGAGCGTAACTTTTGACTCGAAAGTCCGATCACCACAAACCACCCCATTCTGGATTCTTTATAAAATTATCCACAATTTCTTAGATTACAAAGTCTTCTAATTAAATCATCTAACCCTCCGTATTTAGCCCAGAAAGCCGATCTGTCCGCTTCGGAACAGCAGTCTTACTAAATTCATAACTTTTGTTTCACTCAACCAAAATTCGCGTTCTCAGATTCTACAGAACCATTGGACAATTATCTACCTCTTTCATGTAGATCAAAAACTCTAATTAGGCTATTAACTATTTTTAATCTACAGTCTACCAAAACAGCGCCGAACGGCGACAACCCCAAGGACAGCAGCCTTCCGAAAATCATAACTCGAAATCTACTTGTCCGATCGACATGATAAAATATGCTATAGAATGATATCGAAATTATCTACAATTAACTAGTAGATGAGATTTCCAAAATTCGTCATTAAGGTACCCGAATAAATCGTTCAACGAGCAGCGGGCTAAGCGATTGCTAAGCAGATCTTTTAGTCGTCCCTCGATTAGAAAATTCTAAAACCTCTCTATTGCCAAAGCAATTAACCACGAAACTAACCAAGGTTCGCATGAAAACAATCTAACCTCCCAGCGCGATAGCTCGGCTCGTGCCGGCTTCAGCTGGAAACGGTAGCGGCGAATCACCGCACAGCGCAGCGGCGACTTGACAATCGGTATCGGCGGTCGCGGGAAGCGGCGGCGATCGCCGGCGTTTGTTGCCTAGCAATGAGTCTTGGCGGCGGCAGTCCGCAGCGGCGATCAGTGCCAGCGGCGGCGGCAACTGTCAGCGACGCTTGGCTGCGGTCGGCCAGAGAAAGCAGCGGCGACAGCAGCGCGCGGGGAACCGGCGATCGCGGTAGCGAAATAGCGGCGACAGCGCCTTGTGCGGGAACCAGCGATCGCGTGCGGGAGATCGGCTCGGCACCTGGCCGTAGCGGCGGCGGCGGCGATCGCGGCCGCGGGACTCGGCGCCGCAGCGGCGGCGATACACGAACGCGGGGAATTGGTGGCGGCGCGGCTAGCGAATCACCAGCGAGGAGCAAGCGGTAGCGGCGCACAAAGAAAAGATTTTTGGTGGCGGCTTGGAATAGAAAAGCTATTAGGGTTTCTAGAAAACCCACAACCTATTATAGCTCTTAAAAAATTCGAAATTCCATTTATTTTTATGTACTATTTTATTTAATTACGCATCGACCCTTCAGACGTTATTATTAATATTAATATTATTTTTCAGAGTATCACATTCTACCCCCCTTAACAGAATTCGACCCCGAATTCTACTCGCCGTTCTACTCAAATAAAAGCTACACTTCGGAAATTAAACAACAAAATAACACGTGCAGCGTGAACAACTCGGATATTGCTCGCGCATGCGGACTCCAACTCCCAAGTCGCTTCTCTCTCGGATGATCGTCCACGCACCTTAGCGTATACCAGCGTCTTGTGCCTCGGCCTCGCTCAGACCTCTCGAATCACGGTGGGCCAGCGACTCAGCTGTGAGGTCTTGCTCAATAGTCGGTGGCTCTAATGAAATCTTATGCTCTCGATCTCTCAAAAACTTTCGGCATCGAGGCGTGAAACACATTGTGAACCCCACGCATGGACTCGGGCGAGTCAGGCGGTAAGCTAACTTCCCAATTCTTGCAATAATCGGGAGCGGTCCAGCGTACCTCGGGCTAAGCTTCCCTTTGGTACCAAACCGAACAATACCTTTAGTGGGAGACACTCTCAAGAGCACTGGTCACCACAGCAAACTCAAGTCCGCCTCCTCAAATCGGCCTAACTTTTACATCTACTACGGCGCCAACAAATTACGCCTCACCATGGCCACCGCTCAGCGGTCTTGAATCGATCCGGACCCAAAATTGCCTTCTCTCCAGCGCATCCCAACAAGCGGCGATCACTTCCGCCCATAGAGAACCTCAAATGGCGCGGCTCTATCTTGGAATAGTAGCTGTTATTATAAGCAAACTACGCAAGTGGCAAGCGGTCCTCCCAACTACCCTTCAAGACAAAACACAAGATCGCAACATGTCCTCCAAAGTCTGAATAGTGCGCTCATTTGCCCATCACATGCAATGGGTGAAGCAGCGTACTCGGTAGTTTGTGTGCCCAATGCACTCTGCAGGACTCTCCCAGAACTTAGAGACAAACTTGGCGTCCTGTCGAAATGATGGTCTTGGGCACACCATGCGATCTTACTATTTCACGCACATAAATAGGAGCTAGATCACTCATTTGAATTTGTCGTGCGAATAGGAATGAAGTCTTGTGAACTTCTTGAATCGATCCACCACTACCCAAGCGCATCCTTCCCTCGCGGCCCGAGCGAGCAGCGCCACCACAAAGTCCATAGAGATATCATCCCAAGGCCCTTTGGGAACCTCCAAAGGCGCAACAACCTGCGGGGCGCTTGTGCTCGGCCTTCACTTGCGACAAACACCACAGAAGCCACATAATTAGCAATGTCCACCTTCATTCTTTTCCACCAAAAATTACATTTGAGATCCGATACATCTTAGTCTCACGGGATGAGCGATTATGCGCTTGTGGTATCGATGAATTGAATTCCAATATTGGAGAGAAGTTTTACTCCTCGAAGAGAAAGCGGAAGAAATGATGTTTTCTTGAAAAATGATCGTTTCCTTGCTTCTCGTTTGGGTTTTGTCTTTGTTGATAAGTGTTTTACGCACTTTGAGTTGGGGCGTGTTGGCATGTTGAATCTTTCGATTCGATCGAGATAAAAATATTTGATTTGAGTATTCAAGCAAAATTTCTCTTTTAGTTTCGTGGTGTTCTTTACCAAATTGATTCATTGGAAGTGGAATTTCTTCTTGATGAATTGTCACATTTGGGATTTAACCTTTTTGGTGAAGAGTTAAGATTGCGTGGTTGCGATGAGAACTCTCTATTTTCAGTTGGATTCTCTTCATTTCGGCGATATAAGAAATTAGGAAGTGGCTTGCTCGATTTGGCCGTCACGGTACATACGAAATGCATAGCGTAAGGTGCGTCTTTGGTCTTGAAGCAGCGAGGACCATTCAAAGTTTGAGATTAAGTTAAACACGTTGACCATCGAGTAAGGTCGACCTTGATCCTCTTCGATGAGTGTACCTAGAAAGTTCAAGTTGATTGCTAGGTGGGGCGATAAGCTTCACATCTTTGCTTTGTGGTTTCTCTATTACGAGAGAGAGGCTACTTGGGAGATAGAGTCTCGCATCTTGTGGCGATATCGGTTTGTTTGTTTACGGTACATGTTAAATCCGTTGAATTCAACTCCTTGGAAATTCGTTACGGTATTAGTTGCGGTTAGAATTGAGTCAATTCCGTTAAGGGGGTAGAATGTAATACCCGAAGGTGATTGACTTATTAGAAAAAGTTTGGAAGAGGAGCTAATCGAAAAACGAATCATCTTTACAGGGGTTTTACGTGATTTCCACGACAACTGGGCACAGCCACGGCCGAGGAGGGCCCATGTGGTGGCCGGCCATAAAGGGGTTCCCCCCCAAACCCTAAACTCCACATTTCTCTCCCCTCCCCCTTTTGGAGCCGCCGCCCCCTTCTCCCTGCTTGTGCACCGCCTTGTTCGTCGATTTTGGGTAAGATGCGTTCGTTTTCTGTCCCGTCCATCTCTTAGAAAGTTGTAGGTATTGTTCTTAGCTTTCCATAGCCACCGAGATCACATGATTCCGCCTTACGGTTTAGGAGATATGATTTTTTTAGTGTGCTTGTTACATGCATACGGCGAGAAGGATCATCAACTTGATCCTAGGTTTTGATTTAGTTAGAGGCATTTCCAGAACCTCCACCCAAATAAGTTATTGTAGCACTTTAAATTATATTTCAAAGCTGATAAATATCATCTCCATTGGATCTGTATAATCAAAGCTGATAAATATCATCTCCATTGGATCTGTATAATGAAAGTTATGATATTTTCTTTACCAGCATTGCAGATTACAGGCGGATAAATGTTAGTGTTTTCATCTATTATTTAGACTACTGTAGATGGCGAATCGGGGTTTTGCCCTTCTAGAGTTTTATTCACTGGGCGTTAGCTTTCTTTGGCACCAGAGATCGGGAAAATCCGATCTGTAGTTTGGGATATATGAATTTTTGATTCTGAACTGTCGGTTTGTCACGGCGAGGTCGATGGGTTTGTCCCTCGGTTTTGTTCAAATTAGGGGCGAATCAGAACCTTAACTCCACTAAGTTATTTTAGCCCTTAAAATTATATTTCCAAGCTGATAAGAATCATTCTCATTGGATCAATAGGTTGAAAGTTCACGCCGTTTTCTTTATCTACGATCTGTATTACAGACAGGCGTAGATGGGTTGTGTTTAGCTGTTAATTAGCCCTCTGTTTTGGCGAATCAGGGATTCCGCCAACTAATGTTTTGTAGCCTGATCTGTTAAGATTCAGTGAGCACTGTTTCAGGTCTTTTAGATTCTGAGATAATTAATGGTGATTTTTCTAGTATTGCTGCCAGTTTAAATTTATGTCGAGTTTTTGGGTAAACTTGGTAAAATTGATCCCGTTGTTTGTGTGGGAGAGATAGAGGATGGAAGGGCTCTTGTAGCAATGTCATACCTTGTTATTCTTATTTCGATTATACATTTGTGTAGGCGGTGAGGCGGTGAGTGGAGGGCATCTTAGTGTCCTCCTATTACGTCACATCGCGGAAGGCAAGTACCCTATCTTTGTTTGGTGATGTTTCCAATTGTTTGCTTGATGTTGGGATAAATTGTGAATGCCTTTTTCTATCCATCCTGATGTTTATTTCATTTCAAGAAGATGATTCTTGTGATTAAAAATTAGCATTCATTTGATTGTTGCATTCCATTACATGCAACTAACTTGTGTGGCATCCTTGATATATTATGTTGTGTGGGAATGCATACTCATACTTGTTTACATATGTTGTTGAATGCCATGTGTCTTTTCCACTAATATGTGATATTCATTCATACCATGAGAAATCATCATGTTCATTCATAAAATTCATTATGACCACGGAGTGGATTCTTTTAGTAAGTCCCATCAATTCGGTATGGGCATTTGAAAGACCCATCAATTCCGGCATGGGCATTTGAAAACCCACCATTCCAATGTGGGTAGTGTTGACCACCATTCCAATGTGGCAAGTTGGACACCGTATGAAAGCGTTCTTCATACGGTGATTGGAATCCCGTGCTTTGTGAAGTCTGAGCTTAAGTGAACAAGCGGGTGTATCACTCGCTATACTGTATAAGTGTGATTAGTCCATTCCTTCAATGCATTCTTACATTTCATCCATTCATGTATTCATTCCATACATACATGTATGTGTTCCAATAAGTGTTAAGTAATTCAAGCGAATTGTGTTGTCCACTCCATGCTTGATTATTCTTGTTTAGTACTTGCTGAGTCTTGACTCACCCTTGCTTTGTATGTTTTAATTAGGTAATTGAGGAGGGCGACAAGATGATTTGGTGGGGTAGTTCGCACACTACACTTCACTTTTATCCAACGAATAATTATTATTACCTTTCAGTCAAGCCAACTTTTAAATAAATTTCAGTTGTAATAATCCAACTTTAGTGCTTATTTGTTGGTTGGTATTATATTTGTTTATCCATTCTTTTCCATGAATCGGTGATCGTTTATTGTCATTCTTTAGAAATTATTGTTGATTGAATCTGTATAATCCACTTTCATGCTATTCTTAGTAGTTTGATAGTTTTGCGTGACATCTTGGCTTAGAATAGCCGGTGTTACGGATATGGTGGTAGGTTCAAAATTACTATTATTCATAGTTTGATTATCCTCGGTTCGAGAAGTACTTCCTACAATTCTCATAGGATAAATATCCTCAAAAAATGAAGCATCTCTAGAATCCATTATTATGTTAACAATAATCTCATGAGTTTCTAATTTTACTACTAAGAATCTATAGGCCCTACTAATATGAGCATATCGTAAGACACAATCGACTGTTTTAGGTCCAAGCTTTCTGTTTTTATGCAATGGTATATTGACTTTTGCCAAGCACCCCCAAGTTCACAGAAAATTAACAATGGGTTTTCTCCCCTTCCATCCCTCATACGGAGTAATCTCACAACTTTTAGTTATTACTCTATTTAGAAAAAAAAAATGCTGTCAAAATAGCTTCCCCCACCATAACTTGGGCATACCGACACTCTCCAACATGGCATTCACCAAGTCTGTTAGTGTCCGGTTGTTCCTCTCAGTCACTCCATTTGATTGAGGTGAGTATGCTGGTGTAACTTCATGGACTATTCCATGTTCAGCACAGAATTGGGAGAATTCATGAGAGATATAGTCTCCTCCACGATCAGACCTTAGTCTTTTGATTTTTTTTCTACTTGCTTCTCAACCTTGGCCTTATAAATTTTAAAGTAATTTAAAGCTTCATATTTTGTTTCAGTAGATACACATAACAATATCGTGATGCATCATCAATAATAGTTAGAAAATATATTTTGCCTCCTTTGGTCAACGATCATTCATCTCACACAAGTCAGAATGGACAAGATCTAAAGGTGCCAAGTTCTTTTCCTCATGTAACCCCTTAAAGGGTTTTCGAGGTTGTTTTGCTTGCACACAAGTTTAGCACTTTGATTCTTTGACAATTTCACATTTTGGAATTAAATATAATCTGGACATTCTAGCAATACTATCAAAACCAATATGACAAAATGAGAATGCCATATATTGGCCTCACATTTATTCAAACCATTTGCAACATTCATTTTATACTCTAAAGTACTCATACGGAACAAGCCTCCGCTCTCATAGCCTTTACCAACAAAGTTACCAAACTTAGACAATACAATTTTATTTGACCCAAATACTATCTTATACCCATCCCTGCATAGGAGAGAACCACTAACAAGGTTCTTGTTTATGGTTGGCGCATGCTGCATGTTCTTCAAGTGGACAATCTTCCCTGAAGGACACCTCAGATCCACTGTGCCAACACCAAGAACAGAAGTATGTGACATGTTCCCCATTAGGACGGAGGAAGCTCTGGCTGCCTGATAAGAAGAAAACAAGGAAATATTAGAACATTGGCTCCAGTATCAACCCACCAATCAGTGGTTTGACATGCTGAAAATACAATAGGTGGATTACCATAACCTCCTATTGAGGCCTCGCCTATGATCACGTTGACAACCTTATTCTTTTGATGTACACCATCCTTGCTCTTGCGAAAATGACAGTCTTTCGCCATATGCCATTTTTCCTACACACAAAGCATGTGATGTTCCAGATATCCTTCTTCTCAATTTTATTCTTAAAGCTAGTTGTCTTTTTTTGTTTAAAGCCTTTGGTGTTCTTGCCATATCTCTTCTCTATCAGCATTGATCTGATTGTTCTGACTCGAAGTGCTTGGTGCATTTATTGTTCTTTCCTTTTCTTCCACATCAAGGGTAGCAATGAGATCCTCAATAGATATCTCTTCCCTCTTGTGCTTTAAGGCAATGAAAAAACTCCCCCATGAAGTAGAAAGTTTGGCAACAATACCCGTAGCCACAAACTTAGGAGGCAAAACACAACCTAGATGTGCAATCTCTCCGACCAGTAACTGTAGCTCATGAGTCTGTGCAACTGTCGACTTAACATCATCCATGCTGTAGTCAAATAATTGTTCGCACATATAGAGCCACCGACCAGCTTCAGCTTCGGCATATTTGTGCTCGAGTGCATCCTATAGCTCTATGGCGGACTTGAAGTCCATGCACACATCATAGAGCTGGTCAGATAGTATGGTCAGTATGCATCCAAGGGCTGTGTTGTGATCTATGTCAAAACATCTAGTCTGTTCATCCGTAATTGGATATTGTGTATGGATCACCTACCACAACCCTAAAGACATGAGCCAAAACCTAACCCCTGTCTGACATCTACGAAAGTTTTGACCAAAAAACCTCTCATGTTTCATAGTATCAAAAGCATCAGCTATTGCTAGATGACAAAAAAATATCCACAATAAGGTTTCTGGATTGTTTGAAATGTGAACAACATTTTAATTCCAGATTTTATTATGAGGCAAATATTACAAATAACTAGTGATGCATAAAACGATACTAACAGCAGGCTACACATTGCACTTCTAAACATACTCAATATCATGATTATAACAAAATATATTGGTCGTACACACAACTTACAGTATAGGTCGATGAAGAGCGAGGCGGTGCGGATCGTGAGGCGTCGCGGTCACGGCAATTTATCATGTGAATCAACGTCGAAACCTTAATGCCGCCCCGTGCAGGAGAACTCTGCGATAATGGTTCAGAGATACCGCTCACTCTCCTTCCCAGTGCACGCTGAGGAGAAAGAACGACTTGGTTCAAACAGCACAAGAGAACCGATAGGAAGAAGAAGAAAAAGAATTTGAATGAAAATGATCTCTATTAGTCTGTACGTCTCCAAATCATTTTAAGGGTCAAGTCAATTACTCTCTAGTAACTGCTCAATAAAGCACACATTAAAACACTGGTAACTGCTAATTCAAAACCAATTAATGGTCATTTAAGCCGTGTTCATTGATCCTGATTACACACTGGTCTATAGCTTCGACCACTGGTCTACAGCTTCAACCACATTATTTGGACCACTGTGCTTTGACTACTTTATTTTGATCACGATTATCTTGCCACCTGGTCTATAGCCGAGATCTTGAAGTGGTCTAAAGAACTCTCAAGGGAGGTCCAAGAGAATCTCCTGAAGGCCACACTCTCATGGGAGTGATCCGAAGCAATCTCCAAGGGAGGTCCAAGAGGATCTCCACACTCCCTTTGAGTGATCCAAGGGAGGTCCGAAAGATCTTCCGAGGCAAGGAGACCATAGTGTTCTGACCACACTCTCTTGGAGTAATCTAAGGGAGGTCCAAATGATCTCTTGGAGTTCCAAGAGGATCTCTACACTCTCTTGGAATGATACAAGGGAGGTCCAAAAGATCTCCTGAGGAGGTCCAAGGATAGGTCTAAGAAAAACTCTCACTAGTCATATGGGACAACAAAAGAAAGGTGGACTGGGTTCACGATACGTTCACAGTCGTGTGTCGCAATTCACAAGTCACGCTATTGCCACGCGAATAAACACGCGCGTGTGCGTACGTGCGTGTGTGTGACTTTTGCTATAGTCCTCCTCATGCCACCCCATGAAATGTATCGCATGTATCAAGGGGTGACAAGGACTCCACCTTATAAATTGCTCTCCCACTGGCTAGGCAGTGTGGGACTAAATCATGCATGTTTTAGAATTTTAGGAATGAATGGATCTTTACAAATAAGGGTCCAATTCTAACAATCCCCCACCAATTCTAAGGCAAGCAGCAAAGAGGAAGATAAAAACTATTGTGTTGAAGAGTTATTAATATACTAGTCTTTCAGTGTAAGTCTCGTACGGGTTGAGCTTGCACCTAGAATAACAAGATTCAACTTCTCACAACTGATGAATAGACTATGCCTTGAATTCATAGTCTTTCGTGATTAGATTTCACTTGAAATCTCAACTGATACTAGGCTGTCGAGAACCAAGCCTAATCGGAGCTTTATTTGGTCATGCTCCCTTATCTGCTCATGAGCTTTCTAGATAATGCTCCTACTCTCGTGAACTACGGCCTCAGTTAAGCCTCAAGTAGGTGTATTCATTCTAGGTATCCTGTAGGTTAATACATTTTTCCCTCATTGGACACTAGAATACATTAAGACTTTAAGCCATCCTCTTCCATACAGTTGAGAGTACTTTGTCTATCAGGATACAAGTACATATTTTATTAAAATGTACTCTCTTGTTCAAACATCAAGAGGCTAGCACGGAAGGCTAGCACGGAAATCGCCTTCCGTGCTAGCCCTTTTGTGAAAGGGTCTACCAGAATTCCTCAGTTCATATATAATTCGCAGTAATCACTCCGGAGTTCCTCGGTTTAACTTGTGCTTGATCTGAATTTCTGAAACACTAGTGCTGATTTATTATTAGCTTGAAGTATGGGGCGTGGACAATATACTATCTGCATGCACAACCCCGGCCAGTTACCATTCAGACACATAACACGGTCATTTGCCCATGAGATTAGTTTTTTCCCCCTTGTTCCTTGGGGACACGCACCGCCAGTAGTCACCTGACCCGATAAAGCCCCCTCTTGTTTCCCTTGCATACATGGACTTGAGATCATTACACTCTTTGAACGCACTGCTACCCCTGCTGTTCTCGTTTTGTGGCCATCCTCGTCTTCTAAATCCCAAGATCCTCAATTCGCATTTCATATCCCTGCTGTTCCTGTTTGACACAAACTCAGATTGGAGTGACGTTGCCATTTAATTTTACCCTGCTCTCGACAGCATGTCCGTTTCTGCAAGCCAAAGGGTTGAAGTCTCATGGTACGAACTAGATTCGCAGGCGTGCTACGTACAATCCTGTCTGTGACGGGCAGAACACAGAAACGTACGTTGTGGCCAGCCGGGTGGAACGCAGAGAGGTGGCTGCTATTGCTGCCTGGTTAATGATGCAGTTGATCCAAAGTAACATGGCAATTAACTTATTAACTCAAAGGATAAAAGATAGCCCGGGCATGGAAGCACCAAAGCAGTAGCAACCGAGCAATCCACCGAAGCAGTAGGTATCTAGGAAAGACAGCGTGAATTGGTAACCAACTATATCATGTAACAAACAGATGACAGGCAAAGCATTGTGCTTACAGTCAGATTGCTGCTACTCTCAGATGCATTATGTGTAGCTCTATATATGTTTGTAGATAAGTAATGTAATCAGCATTTTCTGAGATGCTATCCATCCTGTTGTGCAAATAGGAAGCAAATCGCTATGCACATGCTTGCTCGTCAGCAAAATAGAATATATATACATCATGTTTTTTGCAAAGAAAAAACGCAGACAATTATACATCATTACAACCTTGAGTTGTTGACCTCACAAAAGTTATGTTATTACCCTTCACTGAAAAGGCCTAAGTTGAAGAGTTCCTGATGACTGTACAATGTAATCATTGACCTAGCCTGACAGTAGGAATACTTGATTGGAGGACATATAAAGACAAAATGCTGGGCAAATTTCATTGCATTGAGCTTCATATCCATTCAGCACAAGTATGCACTTTCCACTCATTAACCATGCATGTTAGAGAAAGAACTAAATACAAACTTGGCTGTATCAGACTGAGATATGACAGCTGCAAGGTCGGTATAAGAATAGAACATGGTATAGAAACTGAAATAGTTTAGTGACATCCAACTTTGCAAACATGCAGCAATTGATAATCATATCTTTGCATGCAAGTACAATAGAGTAAGTCTTTCATAACTCATACAGATAAGATCCTGTCCAACCAGACCAACTTTCTCCTCCCAACATTTTATCCCTGCAGCAGTTAAGTTATCCTGTATAATGGTTTATTTTTGGTCGCTACTCTCCTAACCAACGAGTCAGAGAGGATACGATTATCCAAATGGAAGCATGGAACTGCATTCATTCTTGAATGTAACAAGCAACAAATTTTGGATAAGCATGGGCCATATGGATCGATGGACCAGGATGTAAGAGGTCTTGCAAAGCAAGAAGCCTTTAGGAATTAGGATGCCTAGTGGAGACTTCGTGTCGAACTAAGTCGATGTAAAATTGTGGTGCTGTGCCAAAGGATGAAAAATAAAAAGAAGGGAGTAGCTGAACTGAAGTGTTCTTATCAGGGAGTGGTGACTGGTTAGTAAAGCCACCAGACTCTAATTTGATCCTCGGAGCTGTTTCTGTAATTATAGAATGCTCTGAACATGTAAATCTTTTACAGGTTGCCAATTATTCTATTGCCTCCCAATACTGTTTTGATTTTTTTAAGAAAGTAAGGGGAACAGAATGTAATCACCGATCTTGGCTTCCCAGAATGTCAACTTCATAGAATGGAGATGGACTAATAAATAAATCAGAAAAAAAAAAAAAACTGAGCCAAACTTCATAATTAATCTCTGTATCCATTGCAATCCTCAGTGCAATGCCTTTTGTAAGCGATTCATGTGGAGGAACAGAAGTAGGGATCCATGTCAAGAGAAACTAATTCAACTTTGGTCGAGTATGGCATATATATTGCCTATATATTTTCAAGTGCCGCAAAACAGATATTCATTGATGTTTGCAACACAGTCATACATCAGTTCATACCGATTAACTTTCTTTTTTTTCTTCTGAAAACATACTGCTCGGCATCTTTTATCATAACTGCAGAAAGTGCAGGGTACTAGCCGGAGATTTACTAAAGGCCCCAAAGTGTATATCGATTCAGGGGACAAACCAGATTGGAGGAGAGCACTCTGAAATAAATTCACGCGGGAAGCGCCGAACACCATCCCTAATCTTGAGCGTTTTGTACATGCCCAAGTCAGTACTGGAGAACTTACTCCCATTGTTCAACACCAAGGATATGTCGAAGCTAATATCGTCCAAGTAATAGATATTACCCTCCTGGAGGTTGCTGAACTGAGACACCTCAAAGGCCCTAGAGCATCCTCGACCGAGGAAGAGCACCCGACCAGGCAGCTCGTGGAGCTCCAACCAGGAAACTTCAGAGCCCCCATGGGGCGCAATCTCAACCTTCATCTCAAAGATTCTGAACATACGCGTGCGCCGCCCCACGACGCGCCGGGCAGAGTAGTGCCGCAGCGCCATTAGCAAATTCCCGCGGGACTCCACCAGGTAGCGGGTCACGGCGAACGTCGTGGGCAAGAATTGATCGGGAATGTAATCCACGCGCTTCTGGACCTGGTAGGAGCTGCAGGAAATCTCCAGAGGGGCGTCCCCGGCGCCGTTCGGCGTGTACACAAGGACATCCTCTTTGTCGGTGAGGACATGGAAGCCTTGCTTCACCTCGTTCCTGTGATAGATGATGTCCTGAAGCGGGTCCACATCACGCCGGCACGCGAGCCAGTGCCCGTCCATCCCCGGCCGCCAGAAGGCGATGTTGGAGGCGCTGGAGACGTGCGCGGCGGCGAGGCAGCCCTCCGAGGTGGGAGCGGCCGAGAAGGTGACGGTGCGGATGACCATACGGTGCTCGCAGGTGGTGGTGGTCTGGAGATCGTGCCTGTCGGGGAGGTTGAGCCTGAGCCTATCGGGGAGGGGAACCCTCGCACCAGAGAGGAGGTTCACAGCCGCGTACCCTCGAAACGGGTCGACGGCGACGACGACCCAGCCGCCGTCGTGGGACCCGCAGAAGCGCGCGCCTCGGACGCCCTCCGGGAGGTAGAGGCGGCGGGTGGCGCCGGAGTGGAGGCTGAAGAAGGAGGACGCGTCGAGGGACGGGAGGAGGAGCCACGGGAGCTGGCGCGGTGGGGCGTCGGCGGCCCGCGCGGCAGAGCTCCACGCGCGGCAGACGGCGGCGAAGTAGACACGGTCGGCGACGCAGCTCAGGTGGAGGAGGACGGTGCAGAGGAGCTCGGGTGGGAGGCCGTCCGACCATGCGCGGCGAGGTCTACGGCTACGAGCCATTGAGTGGGGATTTGGGCGAAACCGCGAGGAATCGCTTTGATTTGGGCGTAGCCTTCCGTAATTCTTCCCTTATTGGAGGAAGCTTCGCAGTCGGGACTCGGGAGGGTATTTGAGCCTCAACTGACTGGTGGAACCCAACTGGCAGCCACTGTTAGAGCATCTCCAATGCGCCACATGGTCAGGCCAGCGCTAGCGCTGCGTCCCACTCATGCCACGTAAATGAGAGAGAGAGAGAGGAGAGCGACACGCGGAGCTGCTCCACGGCGCATTGAGTTAGGAAATTGCAGCGTATGGTCACTGACTGCACGGTGGCCGTGCAGCGATCCATCTAATTTCAAATGTTTAATTATTTTTAATTACTTAATTTATTTTTAATTCATCTAATTAGCCAATTATAAAACTTGAATACAGCAAATGAGCTAAAAAAAACTATGAAATTTTTTGTGAAGCTTCCTCACAAATTGTACTTGCTTGTATAATTTTATATGTTTTGAATTTGTCTCACAATTTCATTTAAGTATATTGTCTGTAAGAATTTCTAAATATGGAAAATAAGCTCCAAAAATTACGAATTTTATTTTGAAGGCTACTTAGACAGTAGACTTGATTGTGTAATATTTCTACAATTTTATATATATTCTGAAATTATCTTGAAAATTAAGGGTTTAGGTATCGAAGATTTAGATTTTAGGTTTCAGAAATTATGGTTTCAAGAATTTTCACATAAAGTACTCTTAACAGAATAGGTTTAATCATATCTAACAGAATTGCAGGAGAATCCACACGGCGACCATGCGATGTCGACTTTCAGCACTTGACCTCCTCCTCCGCATCATCATCGCCCCATCATTCTTTGTCCACCTGCCCATAGTTCTACACCCAGCAATGCATCCGAATTCCCGGAGCCAACGCAGCGGCTCCTCCTTCGCTTGGCTATAACTACCGAACTCTCGTAGTCACTCATCGCTCATCTCAATTGCGTTTCGCTTCTCATTCTTGCACTCGTCGCTGGGAACTCAGAGAATGTAACATAATTAGTTTTTTCTAGAGAGTAATTATTTGATTGCTTCTCATTGCTCGCCACTCGGCTTTTTATTGCTTCGCCCAAAGGCGGGTAATTTGTTAGATGCTTTTGTCGTTATTACCGTAGTCGTAGTTAATCAGCCTTAGTCAGCTAGTCGAAATTAATGCAGCTTGTTTGTAATGTTTATAATATAGTTGCAGTTACGGTATCCCTAATTTATTAGTGCATGATACTTTGTGGTGATTAATCAGTCGTAATGTTCATAGGTTGTTTTATTTTCGGTATTAACTAGTTAGTGGTTCAAAATAAGTTAAAATTAAATAGTCATACTTAATTAGTCGTAATTAATTAGCCATAATTAGTTTAGTGGTTATCAGTCTGGCATATTAAATTAGTGGAAATTAACTACTCGTAATTAATTTAGTGGTAATTAATCAGTCGTAATTAGTTTACTAGCCATTAGTTAGGCATAACTAATTTAGTGCAAATTAGTTAGTCGTAAGTAATTTAGTGGTAATGAACATGTGGTTTGATAATGGTAAGCACAGTAGTAATGAATTACTCGTAATTAATTTTTGGAGGAGTAATCAAATTGTTGGTAATTGATTAATTATTTGTATTTAATTACACGCATTTAATCGATCACTTGTATGCAATTTGTCGTTCTTGTTTGTTATATCGCGTACCGCGAATGGGGTTGTTGTGGCTTTAGGCTACCCTGGCAAGGTCGGCGCTCAACGAGCAAAGATCTTTGGCTCGATCTTCGTGATCAAGACGCTGACCGACCAAACTTGCAAGCTTAGTGAGCCCATGTGGTAGTATCAGAACGTGACTTCCGCATATGTGGCAAGCCTCATCAGCCACCTAATTGCGGCAGACGTATCCATCTCTCCCAAGATGTTGATGTCGGAAGTCGCCAATCTGGTTTATTATCCTATCAGCTATAGCAAGGTCCGACGAGCCAAGCAGAAGGTCATCGACTCTATGTACGGGACATATGAAAAGGCGTATAACCTTATGCCGAGATTGCTTGACAGTTGCGAATCAAACCCCGGCACATACATAAAAAAGCTTGAGAGTAAAGATGCTGACGAAGGGCTCAACTTCTTCATACTAGACCAGGTATTCTGGCTTTCCCCTAGGCCATTGGGGGCTTCAAGTTGTGTCGTCCTGTGCTGACGATGGATGGCATTTTTCTCACGAGAAGGTACAAGGGCACTATTCTCACAGCGATGGCGGCCGACGCGACTGATCAGCTTCTCCCAGTGGCATTTGCTATTGTGGAGAGCGAGAACACATCCAATTAACTGTGGTTCCTAGCAAACATGAAGTGGGCGGTGGTGGGAGACCGGCGCAACGTATGTCTTATCACAAACCACAATGCTAGGTTGTTGGCGGCTCTCAACACCATGCAGCATGGGACGGAACCCCGTCACTAGTAGAACGACATGCAAACCCAGTGGTGCATGAGGCATCTTGCATCTAACTTGTTCAGGCAGTACCGCAGTCAGGAAGTTGTAAAGACGTTTAAGGCATTGTGTCTGCAGAACCAGAGGCAGAAGTTTGAGTCCATCTGGAGAGACCTTGAACACCAGACTACGAGGCATGTAAGGGAGTCCACTCCGGAGGTACTAGAGGGAGAGCAACCCAGTAGTGCCATGAGTTTCTCAGAGTGGATTCATCGCCACGCTCCTGAATTAGAGAAATGGTCCCTTCTCTATGACATAGACGGTGCGCAGTACGGGATTATGACAACCAACATGTCCGAGGTGTACGACAATGTCCTTAAAGGTGTGCGCTGCCTCCCTATCACCGCGGTTGTGGAGGAGATATGGGCTTACCTTTATTAGTTTTTAAATCAATAGAGCAGCGCGTGAGCGACATATGGATGATGTGGATATCATGGGGATATACTCGAGATCTTATGATGATGTGACAATTGGCAATGGCGTTAACGGTTTGTCGTTTCACGATTTTTCGGCAAAAGCGATTACTGTCGGTCGAGCCGTCGGCCGGCGAGGTGGCGATCGGCCGATTCATAACGTCGGCCAAACCATAGAAGCGATCGGACGGCAAGTTATCGAGGTGATATTTTGGTGGGCGAAAATAGAGTGCGAGCAAGAGAGAGTCTATTGCACTTGGTCTTATGATTTTTGGAGTCTTGGTCAAAAGTTATTCGTGATATAAAATTCGGTAGGTGCAGGATTTGAGGACAAATTTTGGCTAAGTCCCATCCGTGATCGGGCCGCCAAGCGGTAGCGGTTAGGCCGGCGGGATGAAGCGATCTAACTATTGTCACTTGATCATCGCCCGTTGTGGCGGCGATGTTGATTGTTAGGTCAAAGTCATGAGTTTCAGTGCATATGTGTTGCATGATGCATGTTTTGACTAACGTGGGTCAAGTTGTGAAGAACTTGTTCCCGGATTCAATTTGCTTGTCTATTGTTGTGCAAGTTGCTTGGTGGTCAACGACGGTCAGTGGCGAGGATGATCGGGACTAGCCTTGGAGGCGAGGTCGAGCGATCGACAATGCGGGTGAGTCAATGAACTCAAGTATGGTGCAGAATGGACAAAGAGGACCGAACAGACAGTTCGGTGCGACTGGTTTGATCAAGCGGCGTGGGAGTCGATGCAAGTGCCATGGTGGTTTCGGTGGGAGCCGGATGGGAGAGACTTGTGGACATGAAGAGAGCCGTTGATCAACCTACACGTGGCGGAGCAGGCGAAGTGCTTCGCGTAGATGGACTCGGTCTTCGGAGAAGGACCGAGAAGGGGGTATTTTGGTAATCTTACCAAATACCACCTTGGTGACGGCGGCGCAAGACGACGCAAAGAGAAGCGGTTTAGGTCAAGAGGTATTGAAGACGGCGCTTTAAAATGCGTGCGTGTGTGACCCGTTTGTGTTGGGCCTTAACAGGAGCCCATTTAAGTTAATCTTCTAGAAGGTCTAAGCCTCCACTATAAATAGAGGGGGGAGGTGGCTGCACCCCCTTCAACCCTTTCATTATTGTTGAAACTCTAGTTTTGCTTAGGGAGAGGATTAGTGGAGGTTAGGGTTGTAGAGAGTTTTGATTTGATTTCGTGCTCTTGGATTGAGCTTTGTCCTCCATTTGATAGAGTGGCTATAAACCCAAACCCTATCAAATCAATCCAAGGAAAGTTTGCTCAAAGATGTGTCTCTTTGCCTTCCTTCTCTCTATTTGGTGATTTTGAGTCTTTCCTTGATTCGTGAGTCTTTGATTGATTTATTCACATGATCTAGCTTGCTGTAACATATGGGAACACATTTAGGATCATCTTGATCATCAATCACCCACGAGCAAATTTTTGGATCTAGTTTTCGTTTTAACTCGGTTTTGAACCATCCTCCTCTCAAACGAAAAAAGGTCATAACTTTTTCAAAGATCTTCACAATATTCGATTGGAATAGGTTCCTGACATCCTAGAGAAGGTGTGTTCCAAGTTTCATCAAGTTTGGAGTTGTAGATCAAAAATTGCATCTATTTGTAACTTCATTTTTTGGGCTATTTTTACTGTTCATCAGACTGGAGGTCAGACCACCCAAGGTGACCGGTCCGACCGCCCAAGGTGACCGGTCTGACCGCCATTAACACAGAGGTCAGACCGCCCAACACTTAGAATTTTAGCCCATGTTGATTTTGGTTGTTTTGCTTCGTGGTTTATATTGGATTCAATACCAGTCTTCCGCTGTACTGGTATATTGATCTTCATAGCTTCCATAAGCTATTAGAGTGAAATTTGTATTGAATCTGATCTTGGTTGAAAAAGGTGAGCGTGCTCCTATTCACCCCCCCTCTAGTCGCCTTTTCGATCTAACAGATGAAGCCAAGCAGTGGTCCGAGAACATGCAAAGGCACATGGGTCAGAAGATGGAGAAGGCTCGAATGCATGACACCTGGTTGATCAATGGCCTCAGGAGGAAGTACGAGATCAAGTTTCAGTAGAAATATGTCAACAGTCATGCCAGGGGGAAAATAAAACAAGCATGCACCCTGGGTGATGTGGCGACATGCACCTACAACAAGCTGTTTGCGCAAATGAGGAAGATGTCTACGTCGTACATCTCCAAGTACTACGACATGCATCACCTTTTCGGTACATGGAGTACGGAGTTTCACTCGTACGGATTGGACATGAACTACATAGATCTTTGGCCAGACAAGGTGCAATAGGGCTCGAACAAGTCCTTAAAGACAACAGGGAAGGGACGTCAGCAGACATATCTCTTTCGGAATGACATGGATGTTAGCCAACGTACCAGCATTAGCCGCAAAATCAAGTGCAGGATATGCAAGACCCCTGAACACTCAATAAAGGATTGCCCAAATAAATCGTGCTCGTCTGGTCGTCATTCACTGTCATAACTTAATGTATTGTCCGTCTTATTTTGTTATGTACAATGAAACTTCTACTATACCCACGTATGTCGGACTCATCGACAAACTTCTACGTGAGGATGTTGCAGAAGCGCAAATAGCTTGTGAAGAAGGCCTAACGTCTACAGTACCTAGATTTTTCAATGAAAGATATTCTGGTACCACCATGGTTTTCGGTCCCGCAGTGTCTGATGAAGATCATTCAGTCAACACACCCCGACACCTCCGCCCAGGCGTACTACACGTGTGGGCACCACCTTATAAGCGTTTCTTTCGCACGCATCGATTTTTCACTCCCTACGTTGATTTTCATAAATTTTTAACTTCATCTCCACATAATGGCACCCCAAGATGCGCTGGCACTTCTTCTAATGGATCAACAGCCCAAAGATGTACAATAGGATGTTCATCTAGCAGAAGTACATGCTGAACTACTCGATGCGGGCCGAGGCCTTCGTGCAGTGAAAACCTTACGTACCAGACTCTATTAAGGAGGCACTAGGGGAGCCCAGGGCTCTCCTGATGGACTAGGGGAATGCTCCTGCTACTGAGATCGGCAATCATTGTAGCTTCTCCCGTCGCCCGAGAGTACTCCATACCGAAGAGGTGAGTTACGTACAATTTGTGTCTTGATTTTTTATTTGCCCTTTCATTCTTCTAACAACATGCAATCGTCCAACCCGTATCACAGAACATGGGGGACTTCAACACACAACACCGACATGGGGAGTCCCGAGACAAAGGGGAAGGGGAAGGCTCCTGCGACTGAGCCTAGCCACAATAACATATTGGGTCGCCCGGGCGCTCTCTATATCGATGACGTGAGTTATGTATAATTTACATCCTTGTTATATTTTTAACTATACGGTGCACCTACATCATAGAATCACATGACATGGACGACTTCGGCATACGATACTGATAGGGGGAGTCTCGCGACAAGGGGAAGGGGAAGGCTCCTTCAACTGAGATCGGCTGACGTTGTAGCGTATCTGGTCGCCCAGGCGCACTCCGTATCGAAGATGTGAGTTACATACAATTTACATCATTGTTACGTTTTTCATTGTACGATCCACGTACATCATCGAATCATAGGACATGGACGACTTCGATACTCACCGCCCACGATGGGCGACCAGAGACAAGGGTAGTGGCTATGGCGCTGTGGAGACTAGTTGCTGGCATCATTGCATAGATGATAGATCCAACTACCCTCATGAATAACATTATTAATAGGGCATTCTTTGTTAAGGCATCAGTTTAATGTGGATGATATTCTTTAACACTGTATTATACTACAGACTAGATAGGCTTGTACATGAACCAACTGATGAAAATATGTGGTATGCCAATCATGTAACAACAAACCATAGCCTTTGAAACGCACACGAGTCGAAGGTATGGTACATTGTTATATGATTTGCATGCTACGTATTTCCCTTAGTTGGTTCATGTACAAGCTTATCTAGTCTATGATACAATACAGTAATAAATAATATCATCCATATTAAACTAATAAATTAATAAAGTGTGTCTTATTTGATCAGGGTACATGTGATAATACCCCCCCTCCTTCATCCCGATTGTAATAAACTCGCGCGTGTATCATGTAATACTTGTAACACTTGAAATGTCATCAAATTTATGAATGAAAAGTTACATTGTTCATTGGAATGTCGTCAATTCTCTGTTTTCATGTGTCAGTTACTTAACCATTTTGTGTGGGAATTCATGAAACCCTAATTTCCAAAACCTAAAATCTAAATCTTCGAGACCTAAACCCTTAAATTTTTTTAGATAATTTTTGAGCACATATAAAATTGTAGAAACATTAAAAAATCAAGACCGCTATCAAAGGAGCCTTCAAAACAAAATTCGTAATTTTTGGAGCTCATTTTCTATATTTAGAAATTCCTACAAATAATATAATTAAATTGTGAGAAAAACAGAATGAAAAAATTATGAAAAATTATAAAAGCAAGTACACCGTGTCAAGAGGCTCCACCAGAAATTTCATACTTTTTTTAGCTCATTTGTTATATTCACATTTCATAATTGGTAAATTTGGCAAATTAAGAATTAATTAATTAATTAATTAGGAATAATTAAACATTGGAAATTAGATGGATTGCCACACGGCCACCGTGCGGCCTTAGCGATGATGCACGGTGGTTGTGCGTCCTTGGCGATGTTTCACGGTGGCCATGTTGTACCCCTAACTAGTCAGCCCCATATCAACGTCGTACGGTGGAGGCGTCAATTCTGTAATCTTCGCGCGACGACTGTCATTCTTGTGAATATGACTGTAAAATAAGCCAATACAGCCAAAAAACTCAATGAAAGTCATGTCTCGTATAGGTACATACTATATGTAGAAGAGAATCTGAAGGTGACATATGAAGGCGAGTTTTAGTAGTATTGGCACTTTTTCGTCACATATTTGTAAGAATGGTAGTCGTTTGCGCAGAAATTGTAGAAATAACACCTCCACCGCACGTCCATCGCGTGGAATTGATATGGGGGTGACACATCAGATTGTACCTCACGGCCACCGTGCGGTGGCGCCAAGACCGTATGAGCACTGTGCGGTTCTCCCCTATTCCTCCACGCGGTAGCCCCCCCCCCACGGCCACTGTGCGGTGGCCTCCACGCATCAGCCCGCCCTCCCCAAAGAACCAGTTCAGTTCTTCGGAGAAACAAAAATAGTGCATCCTATCCATCTGTCATTCTGACAAGCCTCCAAAGCTAGGCCCTCCCCATCATTTGTCAGCCTCCGAAGCTAGGCACCGCCATAGCTCCTTTTCACCGAAAAACATGTCACCTCCTCCCGTCCCCTCCCATCACCTCCATCAATCCCCTGTCTAATCATTGTCTCCTGCATATGCATGCATTCATACATGCAAGAGAGAAATGCCAGCTCGTAGGTGCTATAAAAAGTGAGCGAGAGTGATTAAGTTTAGTCGTATCTCTCTCTCTCAGTTCTCTGTCGATTTTATATTCGGGGACGTTTTAGCGTTATTAACCGCTGTTATTTGCAGCCATATTAGCATGTAATTTTGTCATTATATTTAAATTATTTATTAACTGTGTTATTAGTAGATCAGTCATAGTATTATTTTCATACTTAATTAGTTGTCATTTTCTAGGTGTACTCATTTAAGTTTTTTTTGAAATTATCGTAGTTAAATTAATGTTATGTAATTAATTTGTTCTAATTCCTTAGTGCTAATTAAAATAATTAGATGTTAATTAGTTACCATATAATTAGTTTTACTAAAATAATTAGCTGTAAACACTTTGTCCAAATTAATTCTTAATTAACCAGCTGTCATTACTTAGTGCCATTAATTAGTCGCAACAGTTTCAGCAATCTGCTGGGTAAGCTCGTAGTTCTAAAATATCACAACAACAACAACTAGGAGCAACAACAATATGACTATCATGTCGTAAAACAAAAGAAAGCTTGGTTGGTAAGATCTAATGTCTTACAGATTATTTTACTGCAGAAATTAGTTTTAGCCCTAATTAATTTAGTCATGTTCAAATAGCCGTATTTAATTTTGTACTAGTAAATTAGTGTACATTAATTTGTTGTCTTCATTTGGTTGTAATTTTTAATTTGCAATATTGTATTGTCATTATCAATCTTCCCACTAATATTACGTCTATTTCATCTGTTGCAAGGCATGTCTCTACCGGAGTTTTTGGAACACTTCTATGATGAGAACCACCGTTGCAAGTTGTGGATCGTCGGTGAAGTGGATGGCCCTCCGCCCCTGCTGCGTCGGTCGGGGAGGGATTACTGGGAGCTGGACGCTCGTTACGTCCCAATCCTTTGGGACACGGGATTTTTGCCTTTTGTGAAGCTACTCTCTGTCGGACGCTAGTTAACCCTAGAAGCTAGTCTACTATCGGCACTTGTCAATAGGTGGAGGCCCGACATGAACACCTTCCACTTTCGGTGGGGTGAGATGACGGTCACTCTATAAGACGTCTCGTTCTTGACCGGTCTACCGATTCGGGTGAGGCACTTATTCGGTGTCGTCGGTGGCTGGAAGGCTAGGCTAGAAACATCGATTGGCGTAAACATCCCGAGAGTGCGTGGCGTACCCGAACTTGGTTGAGGCATTTCAGCCAATGTACACAGGATACACCTAACGAGGTCGTTAGGACGCACCTCATTGCTTACCTTATTCAGCCCTTTGGTTGGATCATGTTTCCATCCACACAGGGCGATTGGTGCTACCGACAAATCGCATCGTTGAGTCTTTGATTGACCGAGTGGGTCAATGCCTTAGTATAGGCGAGGATCGGTAGTCCTGCGTCACATCTTGGGGTTGTGTGATGCTTGCGGCACGGCGCAGTGCTACCCCATCCTGCCCGTTGCCACGTGCTCCTCGGCTATGGAGTTAGGAGCACTTCTCGATGGATGGCCGACCTTGAGAAGCGATGCACCCATGCGTTGAGTTGGATGACCGATAGATGGGCCCACTATGAGCTTACGGTGGTATTGCCGTCTACAGCGACCAAGGGCGAGCCCGGTGAGTGCTACTCATTGTTCCTCAACGAGTTTGAGTCATTGCACGACAACGACATCATCTGGGCTCCATGGACTCCAAATTTTGTTGAGATAGTAGCGTCACACATCTTTGGTTTGTCCGTGCAATGCACCAGTTCTTGGGTTATGGGTGGCGACTTGCCATCTAGTGTTCTTACATATGATGGAGCCTTACACTTGTAGTCGTGTGTCGCCAATTGCTTTGTGCAGTCGTGGCCCCTCGGACGGTAGGGTCCTGTAGCAAGTCATACAACTGTGAGTCAAACTTCATCTAAGTAATATTTACACTTCTTATGTCTTCTTTTCTAACATCAATTCTTCCAAAAATGCAGGTAATCGAGGGCAGGCCGGGGGACTAAGGACTGGTAAGCTGTCCAGCATGAGTGGATTATGGTATGGATGGAGACAGCGCACTTGTAGGTCTTTGTATGAGTAGTGTCTGTATGACGACCGGATGTAAGGTGAGTACACAGGTGATCGTACCACGATCGCATGCGCCGATTCACCCTTCCTCCACCGGAGCACTTTGAGCAGGTGATGCACCACGAGAGCCTCCACCACTCATTCGATCGTCACAGTGCTTCGCGGCGTGACGACACCGTAAGACACTTACAACCTCTGGCCGTTTCATTGATGATATTTGTACTCTTCGTTATTGAACCTATTATGTATGTCACTTCAGTTGGAGCGGGCACAGCACATTGCAAGCGCATCAGAGACTGCCATCCGCAGCCCAGACACAACACTGGGGCTACTAAAAACTTTAAAGTACATCTTCGCGGAGTCGAATAACATAATAAAGAACTTGAGCTGCGGTCGTTCGACGAACGACGTCCTGCGCATCGAGCACCAAGTGGGGGATCGTGCCCACCCGCTAGGTCATCACGACCTAGCGAGTCTAGCCAGCGTCGTAGTGCTACCTGTTAGTCTTCCGTGGGCCAGATCGGTGGGGAGGTAAGTTATGTACAAATATACGTTATGTTTTTTTGGCTATGACACACGTTCAGCCAAAATCATGTCGTTCTCCAGCCGCATGTCCATCGGGATGCATCATTTCTACCATCACGCTGCATTACAGACTAGCGCTCCCCTCGGTCATCTACTGCACATTCGGAGGTACAAGATTCTCAATTTACGTCCAGAGTGTTTATTTTGACTAACATCATTCTGTCTTGTAGCCTTGATTGGCCAGTGGGGTGACGGACAGTTTACGTCCACTGATGAGGATATGGGCCTCCAAGCTGCTGCTAGAGAGTAGTACACGACGCCAGAGTTTGCACCATGGCAGCCAGGGTTTGGAGTGTCTGCGAGGCGAGCTCCTCAGAGTTCACTAGCACCGTGCGTTCAAGGCGAGCTCCTCGGGTTGGCTAGCACATCGTACATCAAGGCGAGCTCCTTCATACGGCCGGTTGCGAACATCGTACCTTGAGGCGAACAATTGGGAGTGGATTTATCTGATCGATCGTTCATGTGTTCATTGCAGGTGGCCCCAGTTCGGTATGTCTCAGCAGGACGACATGGATGCTTACCAGACTCAGTTTACTGGTGCACATCTACCCACTCAACATACTCAATGGTCTTTGTACGCCCTCCAATCCAACACGCGCTCTCCACGGGACTTGCTCGGCTTGCTCGGCAAAAACCGGGATGTGCGCGGACCTTGAATGTAGCGAGTAAATAGTAGTGGCTCAGACGAGTGAGCCATATTGTATCCCGTGTTATGCGATTTTGTTTTGCTATACTTGTATGCATATTCTATCCAAAAATATACTTGATTCAGAAAAATGTTCAAAAAACATCACAAATGGCAAATTGAGTTGTACTGCACCTTTGATTGTAGTACTACTGTACTTTTTGTTGCTCATTCCAATGTCAAGGTTTGCATGGTAAAGTAAATGTCGCATTTTTCTCTCTCTGGTTGTTACTCTCTAATCGTCGTGCGATCCATACTTAGTCAAATTTGTATGGATTTGATGATAGTTGATGAGTAAAATGCCAATTACAAATAATGTTGTGCCTTTTATGATATGTATGCATGAACCATGTGAATGTTTTGGTATCCGAAATGTGAAGATCAAGCCAGAACTCAGAAATAGTAGATTATGATATGCATGACCTTTGTGTATATTGGGAGTTTCTACTCCAACAAATATCCAAAGGGAGATGTTTGAAACAAAGTTAACTATATCTACCTTAGTTTATTTTTTTATTGATCAGTAAAATGGTGGTAAACAGAAAGTGAGCAAGAACAAAAAAAAGGCTTGGAAAAGAATGCATGCATGAACAACAAGGATGAGGCATCAATAATGGATGCTCCGCGTGGAGTTAATCTTAATCCCACATATGGTATCAAGTTGATTGATGTATCAAAATTTCCTTACAGTTGACATTTGATATAAGCTGTTATGAACTTTAGTTCATAATGGGATAAACATCCGCCGAGAGGAGGTCGAGCAGCGGCGACTTGAGGTACAATAGCGCTAGGCGAAGAGGCACGGTTGGGGAGAGATGAATCTAGAATAGCCGACTGGGGAGAGACGAGCTAGACTTAGGGACTCGGAAATACTTCTTCATTGTTGATTGCTTTCTTAAAGAAGATACAATATCATCTCTTTTACAGGGATAACTTGACTTGACTTCTAAGAAAGAATCTCTAAATTATAGAAACAAACTAACTGAGGATAACTTTTCAAACTAGCCAAATCAATATAATCCCTAACAAATGAAACTATTTATAGGTGAATAGTAAATATATGAACAATACACATGTGAAGAGTACCCACCCATGACATAGACACAGAGCTATCATGTGAACTTGTTATCATCAAACTCATCACGCCTACGATAGGATGGAGAAATGGAATAATTTTGTGTAAATAAAGTGACAAGATGCGCTAACACTAGAGATTTAGTGTAAAGACATTTTGTTATATTCTCTTAAATAAAAAAGTAATGTATGATAGAAATAATAGTACACCTAACTATTGGCATAAATGCAGGAATGGAAAATGGAAGTGACGCTCGTAAAACAAGAATAAAAGGCACACAATTATTTGTAATTGGCATTTGTAACTAGACACAGAGTCATACAGTGCGGTTGATCTCCGGCCGGGCCTCCACCGCACGATGGCCATGCAGGAGCTCCACCACCGCACGATGGTCATGAGGCAGCGCCTCCACCGTACGATGGTCGTGCAGCAGCGGCAACGTGTCAACTCATCCGTCGTCCCACACGATGGTATGCGGTGGAGCGCCATATCTATAAATACTACGGACGGATGTTATTCTTGCAAATCTGAACCCAAACAACACCAATACGATTAAAACTACGAAGGCCCACGAGCGAGGTATACCCCTTGTCACGGTGGACTCCACACATGAAGCGAATACAAAAGGTTGTCTTGCCGCGTAATCTCGTAGGAGAGAGGCGAGGGAGTGACATGTGCAGGTGCACCGGTGCCAAGGTGTACCCACGTATAGGAGGATAGAGTGCACAGCCGTCGAATCATGAGTTTGCACAATTAATCAAGGCAATGATGTTGGATTTAATCCCGTATGGACCCAGGTGGGTTAATCTAGTTTGCTTAGAATTGTTTTCCTTCTCCGTTTCTATTTGAGATATGTAATCCGAGTTAGCTTCATGCTGCTGAACTCGTTTCTTAGTCGGTTGATTAGACTATAAAAGTAGTACCAGGCCATGTAACAAAACACATCTAAGCATAAGCAAAAGCAATAAAGATTAGTCTTCCGCAGCAAGCGTGAAGTCTTTTCTACAAAGCTATTTTTTTCTTCTTTTGCTTTGGATCGGCTAACATCTGGTATCAGAGCCAATGTCGATTGTTCCTCGGGCGGCGGGAGAGGCGGCGGTGGGCGTTCCATAATCCACGGTGGCGACAAACTACATGTCTTTGGGTGATTCGGGTGCAAGCGATGATGGAGGATCAAGGCGTTTGGGAAGCAATCGAGCCGTGATCGGGCGGCCGTCGGCGAAGAACGAGGAAGGCGAGTCGCATCTTTCCAAGCGCTCGGAGGACCTCGATCACGGTAGCAAGGAAGAAAGCGGCGAAGGAGGTTTGGGGCGGTCTCAAGACAAGGTTCATTAGCGCGGATCGCGTCAAGAATCTTGTGATTCTGAGCGTTGAAGAATGACCCGACATCATGCGCATGAAGGAGGAGAAACCACGGACGATCGCGGAAGACTCAATGGCATGTCCGTCGAGTGCGCCAACCTAGAAGCGATGCTCGGCGATGCCGCATTGGTGAAGAAGCTATTCGACACCGTCTTGGATCGATTCGAGTGTGATCGCCGGGATCGGCGATTCTACGATTTCGACAAAATGCCATTCGAGGAAGGCGTGGGACGGCGAAGACTTATGAAGAAGCGTCTGTGACGCGGACATCTGGCGGAAGCAATGGCGGTGACGGCCAACTCCTCACTCGGGCCGAGTGGCGAGCCGCGGCGAAGAAGGATGGCGGCGACTCCTCGTCGAACAACAAGGGTAAATCCTATGCTCCTGCAGGTAGTAGCAACCACGGTCGGAGTGGGCGTGGTCGCGGCGATAAGCGCGGAAGAAGCGGTCACGGCGGCGGCGCGAAACAAAACAGTAGCGAGTGGTTCCAGCGGCGGTGGCGTGACAAAACCACATCCATTGTTTTAAGCTGTGACAAGATGGGCCACTATGCATCTAAATGGAGGGCCCGAAGGAGGAGGAGGCACACCTCACGTGTCTGTGACGACGGGTAGCCACGATGCTCGCGGTGTCGGAGGAGATGGCGCCAAAGCGGCAAAGTGGCGGGGATGCCGTCCTCTTGGCGAGGAGAAGGCGAGGCGGAAGAAAGGCGCTCTCTGTCATGTCAGTACACGGACAGGGCGAGCAACCACATGGCCGTGACAGGCGAAGTTCCATGGTGGGCGAAAATGTCACCGGCAAGGTCAAATTCGGCGATGGCTCGACGGTGCAAATCATGGGCAAGGGATCAATCCTGTTCAATGCGGGAATGGGGACGATGGTGCTCCAAGAGGTATATTACATCCCGAGGCTCCAAAGCAACATCGTGAGCCTCGGACAACTAACCGAGACCGGTCACAAAGTGATCATGGACGAGGACACCCTGCAGGTGCTCGACAAAATTCATGCGAGGCTGCTCATGAAGGTGAGGCGCACTGCAAATCGTCTTTACCAAATTGAGTTGCATCTAGCGGAGGCGGTGTGCCTCCTGGCGAACCTTGAAGATCTGGCGTGGCTATGGCATGCCAGACTTGGTCATGTCAACTTCCACGCTATAAAGCTCCTCGTTGACAAGGGGATGGCGGTGGGTGTGCCGCCGATCACGCACCCGAACCAGCTGTGTCAAGGGTGTTTGGTGGCGAAGCAAGCGAGGCAGTCATTCCTAGCAGCGGCAAATTACAGGCGGGCCGCTTGGTATTACATCTTGACCTCGTGGTCCGATCACACCTTCGACCCTCGCCGGTAATAGCTACTTCATGTTAATTGTTGATGATTACTCTAGGTGGATGTGGCTGTACATGATCAAGACGAAGGACCAAGCTTGCTCTGTGTTCCGAAGATTCAAATTGCAGGTCGAGAACACGAGCGAGCAACGCATCAAGATGTTGAGGACTGATCGCGGTGGGGAGTTTCTCTCCGCTGAGTTCAACCGGCTCTGCGAGGCGGGATCGGCGACACCTCACGCGCCATACACGCCACGACAAAGCAGGCGTGGTGGAGCGGAGAACAGGGCCGTGATGGCGATGGCGAGGTCCCTTCTCAAAGCATGAGCGTGCGAAAGGTTTTGGGGCGGTGCGACACGCGGTGTACTGCTAAACCGCTTACCAGCGAAAACCTTTGGCGACGCCTCCTTCGAGGCTTGGAATAGAAGGAAGCCGCATCGGCACATCTTCGTGTGTTTGGCCGCCAGGCGCCTTGAAGGTGCAACGCCACACTGAAGAAACTCGATGATCGAAGCGGTAGATGGTGTACCTTGGCATTGAGGGCGGTACAAAGCGCCGTCTGTTTGATCCACGGCGCGGAAAATTCATGTAAGTCGTGATGTAAAATTTGAAGAAAAGTTGGAGTGGTCTTTGGAGTGCAGTGCGGCGGCGAGGATCCATCGGTTCGTCGTCGAGGATGAATGTAGCACCGAGCCGACAGAGGGCAACTTCTTGTTGCCGTGGGAGGTCTAGCGGTGATCGGCGCCCGCGGCACAAGTTCACCCAACCCCTTCATCGACTCCGCTGGCCGGTGAGGTGACGCCGGGAGGGCAAGCAACGAGGCGCGTCTTGCGCACGCATGGCGACAACCTCCCGACATGCCCTACCACTCCGATGATGACGACGGCCTCTGGACCGCTGGAAAATGATCTTGCCACGCCTGCCTCGGTTGTGGCCACATCACTGTCAAGTGGGAGCAGCAACACCGATGATGGACATGTTCGTTCTGAGCACATCGGCGACATCATGAGAGATGCTCGAAGGTGGAGCTTGGCGGGAGGACATGGAAGAAGAGGCCATGCTCGTAGAGGCGGAGGAGCCGATCACTGCTACCGCAAGGCATTTGGCGACAAGCACAGGAGGACGCCATGGCCAAGGAGATTGAGTCCATTGAGAAGAATGAAACTTGGACCCTCACGGCGCTATCGGCTGGACACAAGCCAATTGGGCTCAAATGGGTCTACAAGCGAAGAAAAACTTCGGATGGAGGCGTGATCAAGCACAAGGCAAGACTAGTCGCAAAAGGATATGTCTGCGACAAGGAATTGATTTCGAGGAGGTGTTTGCCGGTGGCGGACTTCGACACGTCGCGTCATCCTTGCCATCGGCGCCAATCGCGGTGGCAAGTTCACCACCTCGATGTCAAGTCGCCTTCTGAATGGAGAACTCGAGGAAGAAGTCTATGTTGCCCGACGGAGGATTCACAATAAAGAACAAGGAGCACTTGGTGCTTAAGTTGAGCAAAGGCGCTCTACGAGGCTCCGACGGCGCCACGAGCACAGAACATGCGACTTGATAGAAGCTTGAAGCGGCTCGGTCTTGTGAAGTGTGCTCAAGAGCAGTTTGTGTACACAAGAGGAATAGTAGGGCGGGAATCATTGTCGGTGTATATGTTGATGACCTCATTGTGACGAGGAGAAGACCAGTGCGATCGCGGCGTTCAAGCGGCGGATGATGTCTGGTCGAGATGAGTGATCTCGGTTGCTCACTTACTATCTCGGGATTGAGGTCAATCAAGAAGAAGACCGCATCACAATCAAGCGGAAGCTTACGCCAAGAAGGTCTTGACTCAATTCGGGATGATTGAATGCAATCCCACCAAGATTCCTATGGGCCGAGATCACGGTGTACAAGGACCACGATGGACAACCGGTGGATGCAGCGAGTATCGCCGTGTTATTGGTTGCCTAAGGTACTTACTTCACACGGCGGATCTCTCCTTTGCTATCGGGTGGCTAGCGATTCATGGAGGCCACGGTGATGCATCACAAAGCGGTCAAGCGATTCTCGGTATGTGAAAGGGCGTGGATTATGGTCTTGTATATACGAGAGGAGGAGATCTTGAGGTGATCACGAGGTACAGGACGGTGATCGGCGGCGACAACGATGACGGGGAAGAGTACGGGGCATGGCATTCTATGTCAAAGAATGCTTAGTGTCATGGAACTTCATGAAGCGAAGACGGTAGCCATCGTCATGTGAAGCCGAGTACATGGCGACAGGCGGCGACATGCGAGCGTTGTGGCTCGAAGCTTGTTAGGCGAGTGATCGGGAAGGAAAACGATGCGGTGAAGGCTGTTTGTTGATAATAAGTCCATGTCGCATTAATGAAGAATCCGTATTCCATGGGCGTAGCAAGCATATCGACATGAGGTTCCATTTTATCGTGAATGCATCGAGGAAGGCGGATCGTTGTGGAGTTCATTCGCCGCGGATGAGCAACGGTGATGTCTTGTGAAGGCGTTGCCGACAACAAAGCTGGCAACAATGCGGCACCTGCTAGGTGTTCGTGATCTTGGGCCACATCAGGATTAAGGGGGGGTATGTTGGATTTAATCCCGTATGGACCCAGGTGGGTTAATCTAGTTTGCTTAGAATTGTTTTCCTTCTCCGTTTACATTTGGATATGTAATCCGAGTTAGCTTCATCTTTCTTGAACTTGTTTCTTAGTCGGTTGATTAGATTATAAAAGTAGTACCAGGCCATGTAACAAAACACATCCAAGCATAAGCAAAAGCAATAAAGATTAGTCTTCCGCAGCAAGCGTGAAGTCATTTCTACAAAGCTGTTTTTTTCCTTCTTTTGCTTTGGATCGGCTAACAAATGATGGGCCTGTGATAGAGCGAGGAGAGAAGTCGGTGAGATGAGCACTTGAGGGAGAGGTGAGCACTTGTGTAGCATTTAAAAAAGCTTTTCGTAATCATGTTTGGTATGGAAGACGCTCCGATGGAGATGCTCCTAGGAGAACATCACAATTCACAGTACAGTATAAGTGAGTTCAATCTCAGAATACTGCTGCTTATGCTTTGCTTGAATGGATTTCAAACTAAGACGCAAGATATGCAACCCAAATAGCTAATGACCTTGAAAATTCGTATCACCAATTGCTGCCAAACAAGCCGTGGTTATTCTTGTGGGAAAAAAAGTGGGATACCTAGGTGGAAGGAGGAACTAGGCACCAATTAAATTAAAAAGAAATAGGCATCCAAATCTGGCCCAAAGGGAACTCCAACCACCAGGTTGGAGTGTTACTGTGTTAGTCTATGCTACACAAGCTAGGAAATTACATATTGGCTATTGTACACATGTAGGTGCGGTCCCTGCAATAGGGTGAAGCTGGGTGGGCTCCCGAGGTAGCCGGCGTCGGCGGAAACCCTCCCCACTCCCGGACGCCGGCAGCCCCTTGCTCGGTTGCGCCTTTCCCACTTCCCAGACGAACATACGAAGAGTTGATCAATCGAAGACGTCAAGACGAAGTGCCCTCTCCAGAGTCCAAACCCCAGAGGCCACAGCACAAGGCCCCAAGCCCCAAAGCCAAAGGCCCAGGCCACCGAGCTAAGCAACACCACATCTCATCTCACTCTCACCAAAACTCGTCTCCATCACTTCCCCAGTGGGCAGTGGACAGTGGACAGTTCCCCCAATTTTCAAACTCCAATTTCTAACCCTAGGTGGCACGTGGGCGGCAGCCTTGATGGTAGCGAGCCGATATGGGTAGGGTGAAGCGGGCCTTGGCGGCCGCACACGGCAACATCGCGAGCATCGGCGTGGGCACTGGTGGTGGTGGTGCTGTGATGGGCCTAAGAGGGTGCGCTAACACTAAGCGCGGCGCGGAGCATCTGAGGCAGACCGCCAGAGGGGGCGCGTTGGGGGACGAGCGGACAGCGGCGTCGCCGCGTTGGTGAAGCTTTGAGGCCTGGCTCCTGAGAGTTGAGGGCGTGTTGCACAGGTAGCCAAAGCCTAGAAGGCAGAAGTGCAAAAGCCTAGATTTGCTAGAGAACTAGATATCAAGATGCCTCCTGATAATACAAAGGCAAAGTCGAAAGGCAAAGGTAAGAAGTATTATTGAGCGCTCAAGAGTCAAAATGCATATTGTATTTCATGGCAATTTGATGATGTGTGATACTCATACTGGTACTGACATACTGTGGTAGTGTGATGTATAAATAATTGATAGTGAATTGATACTCAAAATGCATATCGAATGTCTGAAATCTGAATTGGATTGTGAATAGTCAATTGTGAATATTGTGATGGGTGATACTCACGGACTCACTGAGCCATGATGCATAATTGATGATGAATTGGATTGTGATTGGTTGATTACTTGATTTGCTAGATTTGAAGAGCTATTTTACCATTGTGTCGTCATCGAGTGGGTCGACCCCAGGTACCGGTGCAAGCGGGAATGCTATGGTAGCTACAGAAGAAACTGGCAATGTTGAAGATGTACAAGTTGCACAACAACCACAACTGCAGTAAGAAACTGAAGATATTAAGGATTTTAACCTGTATGTTCACATGATGTGGATTGTAGTTTTAAGATCCATTTAGTGTTATATGCCCTATTGAAAGTGATTGCAACGTGTATTATGTATGTCTTGATTTGTTATCGGATAATAGTATTGATTCGTTCCGCCCAACCTAAATTTTAATCCTGGGTCCGCCACTGCATACATGAAGCACTGGAAATATCGTGAGTACAGAAAAATTTATGTAAGCTTGTTGTAAACCATTTTTAACATGTAGGTACCTCGAATTCAAATCAACTCTATGAACTTCTTGTAGGCATTTTTTTTAACACGGGTAGGCCCTTCGAATTCGAACCGATTAAAATTCCTAAACAAACATTCTGCTGTTGCTGTAATTACAGCATGCTCTGAACATGTAGATCTTTTACGGGTTGCCAATTGCTACATTGCCTCCCCGTTACTTGTTTATTAGGGTAAAAAGTAGGGAGCATGTAGCACCCAACTAGCAAGTGAGAAATCGCTTCAGGCTCTAGAAGACAGAACACGCAGGCACGCAGCTAACTGGATGTGGCAGTCCACGGCTTCTGAGCCTATCGGCCGTCCAACATCTTTTCAGGACTGCTAACCATACAAACTTCTTGCACTTCAGTGGCACACAGCACTCCCAGATCTTCTGCCAATATGGGAATTCTGTTGAGCCCTGGAAGAAAGCTAAGTATGCCGATTTGGATGTGTACTGTGCAGAGGATGTGGACTTCCATATAAGTTGATCTTCCTGCTGTCGGTTCAACTGTACTTCAGCAAGTATTTCCCATAGGTTTAAAAATTCCACAATACATTGTATTGAGAGGGCTACCTTGATATCTTTTATCCATGCTCCATTGGTCCAATGCTTGTATAACCGTGCACTTATCCTTGATTATTGTGGGGACTGTTGCGTGGAGCACTGGAGCTAACTCTGAAATGCCTTAGCACACAACCAACAGTCCTTCCAGAATAGAATGTCTTTTCCATCTCCAAGAATATAATGTATGGAAGCGAAGAACATTGATATGATCAAGCTATTCATGCTTGATCATGTGGACTTTAAATTCTCTCCACGGCATGTAATCGCTGGTCTTAGCTTCCCAGAAAGGCAGAACGTCAACTTCACAGAATGGAGATGGACTTACTAATCAGAGAAGGCTGAGGAAAAACTTGAACCCAGTTAATCTCTGTATCCATTGCAATCAACAACGTGATACCTTTCATACAGTGTTTTATATCAAGAAGCAGAGTCATGTCAAATTTGGTGAAATATGACATATATATCCAGGTGACAGAAACAGATATTCATTTATGTGAGCAACATTCATACGGGTCAACATTTTTTTCCCTGGAAACATCTTTTAGCATTACTGCTTAATGGGCAAGGTACTAGTTAAGCACTAGCTAATTGCTAAAGCCCCAAAGTATCTATTAATTCAATGGATAATCCAGATCGGAGGAGAACAATCTGAAGTGAATCCACGAGGTAAGCACTGAGCTCTGACCCTAGACTTGCGCATTGCATACATGCCCATGTCAGTAATGTAGAACTTACTAGCATTCAACACCATGGATATGTCGAAGCTAGTATCATCCAAGTAATAGATGATACCCTCTTGTAATCCATTGAACAGAGATACCTCAAATGCCCTAGAGCAGCCACGACCAAGGAAGAGCACCCGGCCATGCAGCTCGTAAAGCTCCACCCAGGAAGCTTGTGAGATTCCCTGAGGCAATATCTCAAGCTTCATCTCAAAGACCCTGCACATCCACGTGCGCCGCCCCACGCGTCCAGCGGAGTACCTCCGCAGCACCATTAGCAGCTTGCCCCGGGACTCCACCAGGTAGCGGCAAACCGAGAAAAACTCGGGCTGGACGAGGTGATCGGGCCTGTAATCCACGCGCTTCTGGAGCTGGTAGGAGCTCCAGGACATCCCCAGTGGGGCGTGCCGGTCGCCGTGAGGCGCGTACACCAGGACATCCTCTGCGTTGGTGAGGACATGGAAGCCCTGCTTCGCCTCGTTCCTGTGATAGATGATGTCCTCGAGCCCATCCACTTCATGGTGGTACGCGAGCCAGTGCCCTTCCATCCCCGGCCGCCAGAAGGCGATGTTGGAGGCGCTGGAGACGTGCGCGGCGGCGAGGCAGTCCTCCGCGGTGGGCGCGGCCGAGAAGGTGACGCTGCGGATGACCATATGGTGCTCGCAGGTGGTGGTGGTCTCGACCATGTCGGGCTGAACAAACCTAAGCCTGAGCCTGTCGGGGAGGGGAACCCTCGCGCCGGAGAGGAGGTTGACGGCCGCGTACCCTCGCCACGGATCAACGGCGACGGCGACCCAGCCGCCGTCGTGGGAGCCGCAGAATCGCGATCGACGTACGCCCTCAGGAAGATAGAGGCGGCGGGCGGCGCCGGAGTGGAGGCTGAAGAAGGACGGCGCGTCGCGGGACGGGAGGAGAAACCACGGGAGCGTGCGCGGTGGGGCTTCGAGGGCCCGCGTGGCGGAGCGCCACGCGCGGCAGACGGCGGCGAAGGACACACGGTCGGCGATGCAAAGGAGGTTGATGAGGACGACGCCGAGCAGCTCGGGTGGGAGGCCATCCGACCATGGGTGGCGAGGTCTACGAGAACGAGCCATGAGACGGGATTTGGGCGAAAACCCCCGAGGAAGGGATTTTGGCGTATCCTTCCCTAGAAGTAGAAGTAACGGCACAAGTGGACGTGGGCCGTCCGCGAGCCCATATAATTCGTACCAAAAAAAAATTAAGTAGAAACCCACAAGTAAACTTTCAAACTTAAAGTAGATTTATATAACCACCCGAATAACCCACGTAGCTCGCCCCCTCCCCCTCTGATTCTACTTCAACTCACGCGGCGGCGTTACTGCTGGAGGTCGGGCGAGGGCGGTGAAGCGGTGCGATGGAGGCCATTTACCACGCTCCACGACGTTCGGCGATGTGCTTCACGAGGTCCGCCTGCGATGTGTCCATGCGCACCAGACCTGGTCGTGCTTCTCGCATTTCGAGATGCGATCGGATTGCGGCTCCCTTGGGACGAGTCAGCGATGCGGTGACCCCGTGCGGGTGGTGCAGCGGTCGTGTTATCCCGCTGCGGGCCTTAGCGTCTGGGCATCGGCAACTGTTGTCACACTCCTCGCAGATGACGGCCAGCGACACCTATAAGTTGGTGTTCGTGGGGGCACGTCGGACGTGCCCTACGAACTGGACACTACTGCACGCGTTTTTATCACTTCTTGTTGCTAATTAGTTGTTCTTGAGTCTTGCTTTGTGATTTGACAAAGTAAATGTGTCAAAGATCTAGTCAATCTTATACAAAAATTAGTTCTGGGTTCATTTGAATCATATAGAAGGATCAGCTCTCGATTTCTCTTGATTGTAACAAGAACAGAACAATTTGTTTTTTTTGTTTTGCTCACTTCATTCTTGGATTGCTATTGAACATTTAAACTCGTGTGTTATTCAACGTATTGTTGTAGGGGACATCCCAAATGAGGTGAAGGCGAAGTTAAGTACTAGGCGTAGATGGTAGCGTGCACCTTCAGACTGTGCAACTAATTAGGTACGTGAAGTTCAATATCAATGTTTCACTTTCACATACATGAAGCTGAGAAATACAAATGCTAAAATTTGAGTGTAAAGAGCTCTTTTTGTCTAGTTTTTTTTAACTGATGTAGTAGTCAAACAATAACTTTTTAATTATGCACATATTCTACATAAAAAAAAAGTTCCTCAGCTAACACATATGTGACACTTTCTGCAGCCTGCTCATCTCTAAACTCTGATTGTCACTTTTTGTTAGGAAAACATAGCTAATCATACCACGTTCATTGTTGTAGCATGTGATGGAATCTAGCATGTTCCATTACTTTGTCAATATATGCGCTAAGTCTGCAGCTCCTAATTTTAGTAGTGTGGGGTAATGCATGTTGTTAGGAATATGCGCATTTTTATGATTAATTTAATTTTAAAAATAATAATCGATGCAATATTAACCTATACACTAGGCATATTTGAAACTATGATCAGTAGCATGATCATGAACTCAAATACATATATCCCATATATGCGCTAACAAGACAACGTCTAGAACACGAACACTACTAATGGAACTAGAAATCATCATCATCACATGACTAAATTCTAGGAAGCAAGAAATAGCCATCTCAAGTGATATCACTGCGACTTACTGATAATCACTCCGGCGAAGGTCGCTGTAGAGTCTTATACGAAGAAGACGACGTGAAGGGAATTGGGAAGGTACAAGATAAGGGCATTTTTGTCCAATGCATGTCAAATACGTATAGGAGTGGCGTATCTTAGAGTCGTCACTTTGCAATGGCATATTTCAAAATTAGGAACTCTACGATGACATATATCTAAATAACTCTTGTTTAAATGGATCCGAAGCTACAACAATGAAAGTAACCCAATGATTCCAGAAAAAAAAAAACACAGTTAACCGTCGAATGAGTGTTAGTCTATGTTGCATAAGCTAAGCAATAACGTTATTGGCTCTTGAAAAAAAAAACAGTTAACCGTCGAATGATGTTAGTCTATGTTCCTACTCCTGAGAGTAGTTACTCACTATTCAGTATCTCACAATGTAAGAAGTATCTTACGCAACCGAGAGTATGTATGTGTAGTATACGAATATATAAAACCATCTAAGTGGTATTCACACCTTTTTAGGGGTGGTATGTATAATTTTTAGATATACTCCTTTTTAGTGCGAATATGAAGGTATTTACAAAATATGCTAAAAAATATGGACTTTCTTACAAATTTTTCATGTGGTTCGCATTGGAGTGTCTTATAATTAGTATATGAGTATATCTAAAGTGATAAAAGAGTATGTGAAATTCTTTTAGGTGGTATATCAAAGGTGAGAGTACCTACACCCGGGAGTAGAAAGTGTATATATATATATATATATATATATATATATATAGCTAATGGGTAATTCAGTGTTAAGGTGCTAATGTTAATCTTGACCGTTGGATCTGAATCTTGATTAACCGTTGGAGGTGGGAGCATGCATGGTGTTTAATGAAGACGCATTAATGAAGGTGCATTGAAGGTGGTAGCATGCAAAGTGATTAAATGGTTTAGAGGTGAGAGCCCGCATTAATCTTGGTTGTTCAATTCAGATCCAACGGTCAAGATTGGTATTAGCACCTTAGCACTGAATTACCCATTAGCACTAAATACGTTTCCATATATATACAGAGAGAGACACACACCCACACGAGTATGGAATCATTTTTGTAATCATAAAACTTCTTGTAAACATATTTCAAAACAGATACTTGATTTCAAACAGAGTCCACCCTTTCTGCTAATTGATGTTTACCTTTGATTAAAAAATTGTCGTAGGTTTATGAAATCTACGCGTATATAACTTGCAAAACTTTAACATTAGTAAGTAGTTACTAATAACTCATAATTATCAATATCACAGTATGAACCGAGCGTGGAATACTGGAATGGCCCTAGCTTGTCAACCTTCCATAATCTCGGCCCCATCCAATTTCAAACCTCTGGAGATGGATCATTTGCAATGCAGAGAAGCACAGTATTGTGTATTAAGATACATCTCAACCGATCGAGAGACAACGGTGACTACAATAACATTGTAACAGTTTTAAAACAGTAAAATCAGAACAGTGGCCCCTGCAGAAGATTCGGATCCCAAACCTCCGAAGGACCAATTAGCGCTGCCCTCTTTGTCCAAATCCAGTTGTGGTTGGCAAAGGAAGAACATGGCTAGAAAATTGTCGATGTGGGGGCCAATAAGTAAGAACAAGCAGTGGGAGTGGCTAGATAATAACTTTCATGCCCTGTTAGGAATAGATGAGTTCCAAAGGAATTTTTGGAGGAATTGTACTAATTCCTACGAAATTCCTATGTTCCAAACGATTTATTCCTGTCACGTTGCAAACATTCGCATAGCTAATTAGTGTACTTCTGGCGTACCAATACGAAGAACCTTCATGGGTTCTGGTTGCGCGCGACTTGCTGCTTATCGATGCTGCATAAGCAGATATGCTAATACCAGAACAACCGCCGGTTCATCAGAGGATGCAATGAATTAAGCAAAAAAAGTCATCAGTTACACGCTAACAGAAAGTGAACATCAAAGTACGATGCCAATCCTCGCAGCAACAACAACAAAAAACAAACAAAGAAAAAGTGTGATGCCAAATCGTAACAGAAATTATAAATTGTCAGCCAATTCTATGAACTGATAAGTAGCATACAGTCGAAGCTGTAGAACACATAGGTGCTATTGGAAAATTGAAACGTCCAATCGGCGACGGTGTGAGCTGAAAGCAGCAGTAGTAGCATCTAGCACAAAAATAAAAATAGTACTACTGCATTAAAAAGCATAATTAGGCAAAAGATTTGATAGAACTCAAAAGCTCCTAAGCCCTCACCGAAAAGAACTAATTCCTAAACCCTTACCTAACACTACGGGAGTAAGTGCAAAATGCAGCAAGAACTGAATCTAAACGCGCTAGGACAAGGTAGATTAAGGTAATGTTTAGTACAGCTTCTAATCCCAGCTTCTCAGTTTGATTCGGAGGAATCAACTCAAACACTCAGCTCAGGAGAATCACCAGATCCTGCTTCTAGCGAGGATCGAAGCAGAAAATGAACTACGCGTGAGGAGAAACCTATGGACGGATTCTCGTGAGAGCCAACCCGCATGAAATAGAAGCATCATTGGAAGTTCGGGTTAATTACCCGCAAAATGCCCCTCAACTACCCCTTACCCCCTCCCAGTCCTGAGCGCACCTCCAGTCATACCCCTTCGCTCCATCGCAATTTCCTCTCGACCCTTCTCTGGCGACTCCCTTGCGACAACGCAGCTTAGGGCGACGACAACGACCGGCGACAGGGGGAGACGACTCCAGGTGTCACGTGCGCCCCTTATCCGGTCCTCCAGTGAAGGTATTGTGCCTCCACCTTAAACCCTAATTCCGCCGCCGCCTCCTCCCCTCAGCAAGAGCAGCCTCCCGCGACTCATCCCGCCGTTCGGTGGCCCCCAAAATTGCAGATCTGAGGCAGCCACTTTAGATTGGTTTCATTTCATCGTTTTGTAGTGAATTTTGGTTGATTTGTAATTGTATTTGTTCATGTGACAATTGATTTCTCCATCAAGTAACAATGTGGGGAGGCTGGTTTGGTGGTTGCTTGCTAGTTGTTATAGCTGGAAGATCACCGTAGATGTTATAATCAGTAAATATGTGACAATTGATTTCTCCATCAAGTAACAATGTGGTTAAGCTGTGATTCCATGTAAAAAACAATTTTCATGGAATATACAGGATTTCTTATATATTAACATTTCTATCATTAATTCTATCTTCGGAATGTCCCATTCCTAACATGCCAAATTCCTAGAATTTGTTGTAATTAATGGTTGCTTGCTAGTTGTTATAGCAGGAAGATCACCGTAGGTGTTGTAATCAGTAATCATATCATTGTTCTTACAGAAAAATTGATAATTGACCAGCACATAATGACCAAATTCGGTATACCCCATGCTGTCCAAGCCAAATGTATTTTCAGTATGGTGAAGCCTAGCAAATGAATGTGAGAATTTGTCTCTTTTACGTTGGTGAGTACCACAATTGTCAAATGTTTTGCACCCAAACAGTGTATACTGATAAATGACATTAACATACTGTTCCTAGACATAGCATAAAATTTTCATCTCTTGAAATATGTCATCATCTTCATTTTTTTTTTGCTTCCCTAGAGTATTCTTTTTTTTTTACAATCCTGATCAGTGATGTTGTCTTGTCCTGTACATTGTGCAGAGCAGAAATCAGTAGAAGAGAACTTTGATACTATTTCGAAGAAGGTCGTGAAGCCACTGAAACTTTGAACTACAATATTGAAGAAGAGCCTGTGGCAGCTACCAACTTTTGGTATCGCATTTGCTGCATTGGATGAGAAATCAACTAGAGTAGCTACCGTATGCAATTCGAAGAAACCTCTTTGTATTTGTAGATGTCATGAGATTTCCGTAGTCCACTAGTCCCCAGGCGACAAGCTTGAGATGATCTGTTTTCTTATTTTCAGATGTATTAGCACTCAATTATCCTTAATCCTTGGAACACTTCTATGTTATGATGTGATGATATGAGTATGTCTCATTTATATACATTCATATGGTCTTATGAAATTTGCAAAAAAAATAATAACCATAGAAATTTGTATACAAATACAAGGTAAGACACAAATACAATTGAATTACAATAAGGGGCAGCATAGTGTTTTTTTTCCCTCAAACCCTCTATCTATTTCATGGTTTTTAGAGCCAACGTCATAGTCAAATGATTTCCTTAGACAGCTCTACCATTATCAGAGAAGTTAGGAACAGAATTTGAAAAATATAAGAACACGAAGATCTAATTAACAGAGTGCAAATTCACCGGTACTCGCCACGGCCATCACCTCGATTGGCGATCAGAAGTAGTCGGCGCCGGTGAGCAGCCTCCGGCCGACCTCGAAGGAGACGAAGGCGTCGATGCAGGCGTACTGGATCTGCTCGTCGGAGAGGCAGTAGGCGTCCCAGCGGCTCATCGTGACCCTCCGCGGCTTCACGAGGTTGGTGCCCATGACGGCGCGTACCACGGCCTGCAGCCCTGCCTGGCGGAGCTCCGGGCGGTTCAACTTCTCCGCCGCGAGGCCGCGCAGGTCGACCGTGTTGGCCACTGCGAGGCCGTGGTCGTCGCTCAGGCGCTCAGCGTCCGCCTCCACGCCGACGCCGACGAAGCAGTAGCCGGGGTCGGCGAGGAAGCCCGCCAGGGCGGCGGGGAGGTAGTCGGCGTGGAGGAACTGGAAGATGAGGCAGTGGCGGTAGACGCAGAGTTGCAGGAGCGCTACGGGGTTCTGAGCGCCGCCGAAGCTGGGGCGCCACTCGACGTCGAGCCCCACGACGACGTCGCGGATGGGGCAGTGGTACAGGGAGGCGGACCTCCCCCAGCCAGCCCTCCACAGCCGCTCCGGAGGACGTCACGGTGGCGGTGATCACGTGCTCCCCGAAGGCCACGTCGGTGACGTACGTCTCGGTGGCCATCGGATCGCTTCCCCCGTCTGCCTCGCGCAAACGACAAGGGTTTTGAGAAGGGAAGAGAAGAAGGCAAATCGAACGGTGTTGAGTTGCATGGCAAAGATGGTGTTTGCTATATAGAAAGGAGAGGACAGACCGGCTTGGCATGTTGCAAGGAGGACACAAACTCACAAATTCTTTTGAAATTCCAGAACAAAGGGCATCTATACGAGTCATTTTAATTTAGCATTTCGAAATTCCAAAACAGAAGGCATTCCAAATAGTGCTATTTTTTTTTTTTGGAGTAGTGCTATTTTGAATTTCGAAAACAACAGTAAAATAAAGGGGTCTCAGGTTGCTGAACGAAAACATTGGGAATAGACCTTGCACTTTTGCTTTCTGGTTCCAGACTGGCAGGGGACCAGAGAACAGCGCTGACGGATCAACCTGTCGGACGAGATGTTTGACACCCATCTCCTTCTCCCCACGGTGGTCTTGATTTGCCGTCCTCAAGACAAAAGTTATCATCGGATTTGGCCAAATCCCAAATGGCAAGTACTATGTGTTAAGATAATATCTCCTCCTTAACTGTATATCTCTTCATTAACTGTATATCTCTATTTCTGTAACATCAAACTGATTCTCCTGATTATAGGGAACGGATCGGATATTGATTGTATCTCTTGTATTGCCTTGTATCGTTTAGTATATATATACGATGTTGTCTGCTGATTGAGTGCACAAGCCAATATCGAAAACCAGATTATCTTCTAGTTTCTTACATGGTATCGAGCCTTGGCTCTTCCAAGAACATCAAGTCAAGCGAGTCCAACCATGACGTCCAGCCTCCTCGGCCGGTCGGCAATGCCTTCGCTCGGCTTCACCAACTTTGTCAGCGTGAAGCTTGCGGTGACAACTACCTCCTATGGAAGGCTGGCGATGCCTATCCTCAGGGACATCAACTCCTAGGATTCGTGGAGGAACCGAAGTTCTGTTGCCCACGGCCGTGATGATCACTGAGACTATCGGTGATAAGCAAGTGGAGAAGGTTATCTCAACCCGAATACAAGGTCGGCTCCTCAAGGATCGGCAAGTCTGAGTGCTCTTACGGTGTCGCTCGGCCGGAAGTCTTGGCGCTTGAGTCATCGGCTGGCGACGGGCGGAAGTGCAGGTGCACTCACACACATGTTTGCGTCGCGATCCAAGGCTCGAATCATGCGGTCGGATGCGATTGTCCAACACCGTAAGCATGAACTCGGTCTGGTGAGTATTTCAACCGTATGAAGACTCTAGCGGATCGGATGGCATCCACCGCCATCCATTGGACAATGATGATCTAATTAGCTACATCATGTCGGGCCTTGATCTTTGAATACAACCCGTTGGTTTCATCTGTCACAACTCGGTGGTTCGTTAGATCTATCGAGTTCTATGCCCACTTTCTCACCTTTGAAACCCGTGCGGGCGGCGGCGACAAGCACTCAGATTGGTTCGGTGGCTAACATTGCCTCGCGAGGATATCAAAGCGGCGACCATGGTGGTGGTTCGGCAATGGCCATGGAAGTGGTGGCAATAGCGGTACCAAAGCGGAGGTCGCGGCAAGGATCGTGGTCATAGCGGAAGAGGCTGCGGTAATGTCTCGGTCGATTACAAGAAGGGTGGTGGTGGATCACGACCTACGTGCGGTATGTGGTAAGATTGGGCGCGATGCACTAAAGTGCTATCACCGCTTCAATCATTCATATCGGTGGAGGATGATCGTGTGGCGAATTACACCAACACTACCTCCTATAATGTCGACACCAAGCTGTTACACAAACACGGGTGCAATGCGATCATATCAATGGCGAGCTCGACAAGTTGACGGTTCGTGACAAGTATCATGGTCGCGATCGGTGCACACCGCTAATGGTGCGAGTATGTTCATTAGTCACGTTGGTCATTCTTGATTAATACCCGGTTCTTGATTTATCCTTGAAAAACATTCTTCATGTTCCACATGCCAAGAAAAATCTTGTCTCTGTACATCGTCTAACCTCTGATAACAATGTTTTTCTTGAGTACCATCCTGACTATTTTCTTGTTAAGGATCGGGAAACGAGGAGAACGGTTCTTGGCGGGGAATGTAGGGGTGGCCTCTATCCCCTATCTGAGTTCACCATCATGTTCTCCAAGCATGCCTACTCGGTAGCCACAACCACCAAAGCAGATGGCACAATCGCCTCGGTCATCCGTCACCCTCCGTTGTTAAATCGTGTGCTTAGCCTTAATAATCTTCCATGTTCCACTAGTTCACATAATGTGTCGGTCTGTGATGCTTGTCAACAGGCCAAAAGTCATCAGTTACCTTACTGTTCGTCGCATGAAATTTCATTGTCTCCACTAGAACTTGTCTACTCTGATGTATGGGGTCCTGCCATCACTTCTGCTGGTGGATTTAAATACTATGTGAGTTTTATTGATGATTTCATCAAGTTCAATTGGGTCTTTCCGCTCAAAAGTAAGGCTGATGTTCTTCGTATATTTGTTCAATTCCAAGCTCTTGTTGAAAGACAACTTGGTAGGAAGATTATATGCATGCAAACTGATTGGGGGGGCGAATATCAAAAATTACATTCCTTCTTTAATCAAGTTGGCATTGCTCATCGTGTCTCTTGCCCCACACACACCAACAAAATGGTCTTTGCGGGCATAACATCGACACCTTGTTGAGACAGGCTTAGCCCTTCTAGCTTTCTCAGGTGTTCCTCTAAAATTTTGGGATGAAGCGTTTAGCACCGCAAGTTACCTTATTAACCGGCTCCCAAGTCCAGTGATTCAAAACTCCACCCCACTGGAAAAATTGTTTCATGTTAAACCTGACTATACCTTCATGAAGGTCTTGGTGCGCATGTTGGCCTCATCTTAGAGCTTACAATGAGCATAAACTTGATTTCGTTCTCGTCGATACACTTTTCTTGGCTATAGCACTCAACATAAAGGCTACAAGTGCCTCGATCCTCAGTCTGGTCGGGTCTATATCTCTCGCGATGTCGTTTTTGATGAAGGAGTTTTCCGTTTGCCAACTCCTACCCACAGCGAGTCCTCGCATTTTGTCAAAGCAGTCCTCCTTCCACCATTCCTTCCTACTTCATCGATTGGAAATCAGGTATGTCGAGAATGTGGCGCTAATGGACCTACTAATGCCTCTCTAGTTATGCGGCCTATTTTTGCTACCCAGTGCGGAGATCATACGCACCGGCGCACTCTGCTGGCGATATCCCTTTGCATAGCCTTTGTAATGACTATGCTGGACTTGATGAATCTCATACGGCACATATGGTTCCCTTTGGGACGGACTCCACTCTTGCCACATCTTCTCTTGATGGCGCGAGGCTGCCTCATGGAGCGGATGTGGCGCTTGAACAATCGGTAGCGGCAACCCTCTTACATTGCACGTATGCATACGGAGCATCAACCGCGGCGCGTCTTACGCTCTGCACGTGTCGTCGATCGTGGTGAGGTCCACGGCGCACACATCACATGACAACGCGTCTCGGGACAACATTCGGTGCCTCGCGATTCAATGGCGGCCTGTTCGTTATGCTCACAGTGCCTCTCTTGGGCCGGCGTCGCTTGCGGTGGCGCTTGCCAACCCGGATTGGAAGAATGCCATGGACCGAGGAATTTGCGCGCCGGAAGAATGGCACATGGAGTCTTGTTCATCCCACTAGTGGTCAAAACATTATAGGCGTAAGTGGGTTTACAAGGTCAAACACAAAGCGGATGGGAGCATTGGCGGTACAAAGCTCGTCTCGTGGCGAAAGGGTTCAAACAACGATATGGTATTGATTATGAAGATACTTTGATCCACATTGTCAAGCTGCCACTATTCGTTTGGTTCTTTCCATAGCAGTATCGCGTGGATGGGACTTGCGACAATTGGATGTTCAGAATGCGTTCTTGCATGGCGTTCTGGAAGAACAAGTGTTCATGCGACAACCTCCTGGCTACATAGACTCTCGGCAGCCACATCTTGTGTGCAAGCTCCATAAGGCCCTATATGGTCTAAAACAGGCACCGCGGGCTTGGTATGCTCGGTTAAGTTCCAAGCTGCAAGAACTCCGTTTCACGCCATCTCGGGCTGACACATCGTTATTCATTTACATCAGTGGTGCGACTGTGATTTATGTTCTCATCTATGTTGATGATATTATTATCACCGGATCTTCTTCACTGGCAGTTCAGACTCTTCTGCGGAATTTGCAAAGTGAGTTTGCCTTAAAGGATCTTGGCGCTCTCCATTTTTTTCTCGGGATTGAGGTCACACAGCTAGATGATGGCATTGTCCTTTCTCAACCCAAGTATGTGAAAGATCTCCTTCGTCGAGTTGGTATGTTTGCATGCAAAGTGCCACTACCCTATGTCCAATCTTGACAAGCTTTACATCACTATTGGGGATCTGTTAAGAATCGGATAGGCGACCAAATACGAAATGCGGTTGGAGCACTTGATATCTTGTTCTCCACGACGACATTGCCTACTCTGTCAACAAGGTGTGTCAATTTACGCACTCTCCTACCGGCATACCTTTGGGCGGCGGTAAAAAGGATATTCGGTATCTTAACTCCTTTGCATCGGTGGCATGGTTATTCGCAAGTCTACCTCCACTTTGGTGAGTGCCTTCTCCGTCTGATTAGGCGGTGTCGAGATGATCGAAAGTCCACAAGTGGGTTTGTTGTTTTCTTGGCTCCAACTTGATCTCATGGAGTGCACGCAAGCAAGCCACGATCTCGGTCTAGCGAGGCGGAATATAAAGCTCTTGCCAATGCTACGACGAGATTGAATTCAAGCGCAATCTCAATCTTAAATCGATTGTGATTGAGGGGATGTTAAGATAATATCTCCTCCTTAGCGTATATCTCTTCATTAGCTGTATATCTCTATTTACGGTAACATCAAGCGATTCTCGATTATAGGAGCGGATCGGATATTGATTGTATCTCTTGTATTGCCTTGTATCGTTTAGTATATATATACGATCTTTGTCTTCTTGATTGAGTGCACAAGCCAATATCGAAAAACAGTTGTCTTCTAGTTTTCTTACACTATGCCTATGTGAAGTTGAACATTAAATTGTACAATTTTAAAGCTTACCTTCAATTTTATAAAAATGAAGATGGGAACTTGCCTTGGGTTTCAAAATTATCTACAACTCCATTTAGTGTCATTTGCATCGGACAATCCGTAGAGAAAAAGCGCATGTGTTCCATACGAGGCTTTTTGATTATTGATCGTGTTTTACATGATTTATGTGAATTTCTACATTCCAAACCATGGTTATTAAAACAACGCTAGATTGATGGTTCAATAGGGGTTGGGGATAAAAATTAGAGTATGATCAAATGCGGTTAGCTTTGTGTATTTTCTACTAAATTGATGTAAAGCTCACGCTTTCCTTTCTTTAAAAATCCGTATGTCCCCAACCTCCAGGTCCGATAGGTTGCTTAGCCCCATTATTTCACTCGACATTATATCCTGAGAGGCTGCTTTTTTGCCCCCTTTTCAGAGGATGCGATTAAACTGATCCACTTTACAATTCTAAACATTTTGAAAAGTCCAAAAAAACAACCTTGAACTCAAAAACCAAACACACAAACCCATTGAACTTTCCAAACATACCAAATCCCCACCCTCAGCGCCGAATCCAACTGGTTTGGCACAGCGTGGACATCCACATAGCCCTAGTGCCAGCGAGGCTTGGGAGTACAAGACAGCGCGGATTGGGAAATCCCAATCGTCCCGAGAAACCCTATAGACAGAAATTGTGTCGATGTGGTGGATGGCGAGCTCCGGGAGCTCAAGCACGTCGTGTCAGTCGGTGGCTTCCTTGGTGGCTGACGACAGCGATGGGAAGTTCTCTTCGTCGATACTGTACTGGGAGGGATCGCTTGATTATGAGTCGATCGTCTGTTGCAATTGCCTGCAGAAGGCGGCTAGATGGATCTCCAGGAGCGACGCAAACCCTGAGAGGAGGTACTTGACCTGTGCAAAGGTTCGGGTGAGTGGAATTCGTCATGTTGTGTGGTCAGCGATATGTGTTATTGTGCAATTCGTTTGCTTTCTTCTCAATTTGGGCCATGTGCTTGTGTTTATGTAGGTGGGGGTTGCAAATTTTAGAGATGGTATGATCAAGAAATGAGTGAATCTATTCACTAGAAATTGTTGGATTCTGTATTTGTGTAAGGGTTTTGAGGAAGGAGTTGTTCACCAGAAATTGTTGGATTTGTGCGATTGTGTAAGGGTTTTGCAGAAGGAGAACAATGAACTGAAGGCCTCATCTAGCGACGAACATGACAAGTTTGATGTATTTGTCATTGCCAAAGTAGAGGTGTCTTTGAATGGAGGAGAATTGTGGTTCTGACGGAGGAATGTGATGATTTGAGGAGAATTGTTGTCAAAAATGTGGTTTTAGTTGTTCATCATAGTGATACGGTTGAAATGCTAGAAAAGAAATAATGTTTACCATCTTAGTCTTTGGTATGCGATGTGCTTGTTGTAGTTGGCTTGATGTTACGGTAATCTTGTTGTAAATTTATTGATGTAACTTGTGCCTTTGTTATGTGGCCCAATGTTCATTGGAATGGAAATGTCTATCTTCCATTGTTTATCGACATCATCTTCTGATTTCTACGAAATTAAACATGCAAAAGTAACATATGAAATGGAACATGGCACAAGCCAGAGTAGTGCATTGCATAAGTTCAACAAGTAACAAAGAAGTTCAAATAATGCAAAAGTTTAACAAATTCTGAGACAAGTTCACATCTTGCATAAATTTAACAAGTTCACACAATTCATTCCTAACATAGGCATAGTTCTGCCAGTTCGCGCACACACATTCTCAATACACACTTTCACTGCTTGTTGTCGATCACATCACTAGGGGACATCAGAAGCTTCGACAGAGTTCGGGACCTCTTTGTTGGAGCTTTCTTCTTTGGTGGCTCTTGAGCATTGACATGAGTAGAAGCATGACCAAAGGAGAGTTGTACTATAGCACATGGCGGCACGAGAATTAGGGACATTAGACTCTAGCCTTATAGATGCAGAATCTTGTTTGTGGTGAAGTATATGCATGATATGGCATGACAACATGGCAATCCTGTCAATTGCCAGTATCTGGAAGTGCATGTTTTGTTTTCAAGGTTTACTGTAAATCTGTGATCACGATGCTTGACTTAAAATGAATCCTTACAATTGAATATTGCACGGTAATACCCTGATTCAGTTATGTATGCATTGAGTTTCATCACATGTTGTTATCTACATAAACATTGCCTCAACGATCCATTCGTTAAAAGATTCACACATGTTGTTATCTACGGAATCACAGTTAGAACCTAACTTGAACCAATCCCTGCTCCAATGGTGTGGGTCAGTGTTCATCAATGCCTGAGCTCCTTCACACATGCTTTTGGCCAATTTGGCTTTGGCCAGGTTGAAGAGGCTGATGCAAGGTGCTTTGGCACATCTCTAGAACTTTTTCTGCCACTTTCTGTCCTTGAACTTCTTCCTCCAGTTGGCATAGATATGTCTAGCACGACTTATGTCCCTACCTTTGTACATCCAATTAGTTAGTACCAAAAATAGTATGCATAAGCAACTCAAATTTGACAATCTTACTCACCTTTTGCTGATCAGAGATGATCACCCAACCCCTTACCATCTCCAACCCTTAGATCTTTAAAAAGTAGATAACAAAACCAGTCCCAACTATCATTTGTCTCATTTTCCACAGCTTGCCTAGGCTATGGGACACATTTGGTTGTTTGCACCCCTTCGTAGAGCATAAATGAATATTGGTAGCTCATTTGAAGAAGCAACTATCCAGCCCAATGACCTTCCTACACCCAGCAAGAAAGCCTTCTTGCATGCTCCAATACACATGTACATTCATCATCATCGTCTGCTCCTGGAGACATTGCCTCAATCTCATCCTCGTAGTCACTACCTTCCTTGTCAACTTCATCTTCGGACTCCTCTTTAGTTGCTGTTCAATTTATTTTGATGATACACTTTATGGTGATTCTCTATTGGTGAATGGATTATATATTTTGAATCTTAAAGATATGTCTATCTATAACATTAATACTAAGAGACTTCAACCTAATGATTTGAATCCCACTTTTATTTGGCATTGTCGTGTACATTATATAAATAAGAAGCACATGATGAAGTTCCATAAAGATGGTCTTCTGAACTCATTTGATTTTGAATCGTTTGAAACATCTGAATCTTTTTTACTTGGCAAAATGACAAAGACGCATTTCATAGTTATATAGATGAGAGGGCAAGTGACTTATTGTCCCTCATACATACGGATGTATGTGGACTAACGAGCATTTCGGCCAGAAGTGGTTTTTAGTATTTCATAATTTTTACTAATGACTTTAGTAGATATGGCTACATCTACTTAATGAGGCATAAGTTTGAATCCTTTGAAAAGTTTAAAAATTTTCATAATGAGGTACAAAATCAACTTGGTAAGATAATCAAATTTCTACGATCAGATCGTGGAGGTGAGTATTTGATGCATAAATTTTGTGTTCATCTAAAGCAATGTGGAATTGTTTCACAACTTACTCCGCCGAAAATGCCTCAATGGAATGGAGTATCTGAGCGACGAAACCGGATGTTGTTAGACATGGTTTGGTCAATGATGACTTCCATTGTATTTCAGGGGATACGCTCTAGAAACAACGGTTTTCACTTTAAACAGGGTTCCATAAAAAACGACAAAGTAGACATCATATGAGATATGTACTGGAAAGTTTCCTAGATTGTATTTTCTCAAGATATGTGGTTGTGATGTATATGTAAAATATTTGGCGTCTGATAAACTCACAACCAATGGCGTCTGATAAACTCACAACCAAGTCGGATAATTGCTTCTTTGTGTGGTATCATAAGGAAACTAAATGATATTACTTTTATAAGAGGGATGATGACAAAATGTTTGTTGCCCTAAATGGTGTCTTATTGGAGAACGAGTCCCCCCCAAGGAGTAAATGGGAGCAATGTGCTACTCGAAGAAATTTAGGAAATATCTAAAAATATTTTATGTAATACCCTGAAAAATAATATTAATAAAAGCGTATTAAGGGTCGGAGAGTAATTAATTAAATAGTATCAATAAATAATTAATTAATAACGTTTTAAGAGTCGTTGTGCAATTAAATAAAAAGAACTTGGGAAAATAGATTATTTTCGGAATTTTATATGAGCTATATAAATAGATTTTGGGGTTCTCTAGAAACCCTAGCCTTTTCCTTGCTTTCTCTATTTTTCCAAGCCGCTTGCTTGTGCTTCGTTTTTTCTTACGGCGTGCTGGCCTTCTTTGGAGTTCTTCTTTGGATTCTACTGCTGTGGATTCTTCGGCCTTTTTTCTTCTTTGATTCTTGTCTGCTTGTGCATCTTTGCCTATCTGCTTTCATTTTGCATCTTGCTTCTTGCCATTTGTCGCGTGATTCTTGTCTCTTTGTCTTGGTGCATTCTTTGCTTTTGCTTTTCTGTTGCTTTAACCGCCGTGACTTATTTCTTTGCTTTTCTGCGGCTCTGCTTGGTTCTGCTCTCGGCCCGAAGTCTGTCTTTGCGCTTGAAGAAGTCTGCTGCGCCGCCCTTTATCTTGCCGCAAGGTCTGCGTTGCAGTCTTTGTGGAGAGGTTCATTAGAAAGCTAACTGCGCCGTCTTGAGCCGAAGGTATGTCTGGCGATTTTTCTTTGTTGCCGACCGCGAGTGCCGCGAGTTGCTAATTCAATGCATGATTTCCTTTGGTCAACCGTGACTAGATTTTGTATTCTCTGTTTTTCTAGATTAATTAGAGAGGTTCTATAGTTTTAGTCAAAGTATCGACTAATAGATTTGTTTATTATGCTGCTCGGTTGTACGACTTATTCGGGTATCTTAATGGCAATTGTTGAAAATGTCATCTACTAGTTAATTGTAGATAATTTCGATATCTTTCTATAGCATATTGAATCATGTCAATCGGACTAGTAGATTTTGAGTTATGTTTTCCGGAAGGCCGCTGTTTTTAGGGTTATCGTCTTTAGGCGCTGTTTTGGTAGATCGGTTATTAAAAATAGTAAACAGATTAATTAGTGTTTTTGATCTACATGAAAGTTGTAGATAATTGTCCAATGGTTCTATAGGATCTGAGAACGCGCATTTTGGTTGAGTAAAACAAAAGTTATGAAATTTGGAAGTCTGCTGTTCCGAAGCGGACAGATCTGTTTTCTGGGCTAAATACGGAGGGTTAGATGAATTAATTAGAAGTCTTCGTAATCTAAGAAAAGGTGGATAATTTTATAAAGAATCCAGAATGGGGTGGTTTGTGGTGATCGGACTTTCGAGTCAAAAGTTCGCTCTTTTTAGTAACGGACCGCAATGGGTAGCTTTTGATACGGCGTAGCGTGGTATATTTGGGGCGTGTAGGAGCGATGTATATGGATTGTTATTCGTATGATGCTGTAGCTTGTATTGAGATGTGTGTATTTAATGTAGGAGAAGCGTCGTACTTGTTGCCATCTTGAGTCAAATTGTGCGTCGCAACTAAATGCGAGCAAGTGCATGGTAGACGCGATCAATGATCGATCACTTTTTTCTTTATCTTCTATTACCATTATTGTTGTGCTTTTATTTGGTTAAATTGCAAACAATGAATTGGTATGTTTATATCTTTGTTGATGAGCATGATGGAAAGTTGGATATGATGTTTATGATGGAGTTTGCATGTTTGCATTCATAAGCATCTTTGCATAAGAAAGGTGATCATGATTGATCACAACTCCGCGGAGTGGAGGAGGTCCCGATCCTTTTGGAGGAGCGGGCTTGAGTGAATGTTGTCGCGAGCATTCACTCACGCTATCTGCGATATCTGTGAAAAGAAGTGCATGTGGACATATAGAATAGAGTTGCATTGATATTTGAGATTGATAAGCGAGAATGTGAATGGAAGTGCATGTGATGATAATGAAGTTATTGAATCTTTGTTGTTTTATTATTGTTAGTTGTATATGATGTGTTTCTTGAGTCGTGGACTCACCCTTGCTCTATTGTTGTTTTTAGGTGATCTTGAGGATCTGTAATTGAGGCGAGTAGAGCACATGGGCATCACATGATCATTCGCCATGATAATCATTCATTCAATATTGGTTTACCCATGGACATGTTAGTTATTGAATAATGTTTAGGACATCATTTGGACTAGACTATTTGCTTTATTAATTTGGATTCATTGGTTGATCTTTGTTTTAGAATATTTACAGTTTTATTCTACTTGATTATTCATTATCGTTTGATCTATTGATATGATTATTGATGATTTCTTGATGTAATTTTATAGTGTGTCATTAATTAATAGTTTAAAGTGTAGTGTGGTGGCATTCTAGGCTCGGTGTTGAAATTTGAGGGTGTTCTGATTGGTATCGAGGCGGGCTTTAGGTCCGTGGTGAATAGATTAACAACATAGGCAAACTAAAATTGTTAAAATTTGTTTTAGTTTAGTAAATCAACTAAAATTTGCTAATGGTTAACTAACCTAAAATTTGACACACTAGTGCCTGATGGGTTAGAGAGAGTGCGAATATAGTTTTACGCTTAGTTATGTTGTTCATTGATGGATGAGTTTATTTTGAGCTTTGAGCTCATTGTGTATTGTTGATTGTGGTTGATAGCTATGCAGGGGTAGAGGGCGTGGTCGTGGTGGCGCGATGCGTGGAGAGTCGAGGTCGCGGAAGAGGTTCCGTGGAGCCACCTCCTGTGCTGATTAGTCGATGGTGCGGGGTTCTTTGTTGACCCGCCTCGGTTGGGGCCCAAGATGAAACCCACTGCTTTGTTGAGAGAGTTGGTGGGGAGATCCGTGCTCTTCGTCAGCAGCGGATATTTGGTGGGAGGCGTGTTGTCTTGAGGACCGCCACTCAAGGGCGATCACTTGGGAGGACTTTGTTGATCAGTTCAAGGAAGTTCTACCCTATTCATTTGTTGAGAAGATGGAGGTTGCCTTGGCGACCTTTGCTCGGGGAAGAGGTCTATTCTTGAGTATGAGGTGAGTTCAACAACTTGGTTCGCTTTGTCCCTTGATGTGACGATGATCTTGAAAGCCAAGAGGTTCGTCGGGGTCTCAATTACGAGTGCTGAGCATGTGTTGGGAGCTACTCCACTCTGTGACTCTGACTCTGTTGTGGAGCAAGCTAGGGGCATGGAGTTGGAGATCGACTCACAAAGGCGACAAGCCTCGGTGGGTGGTGGTTTACGGTGGTGACGGAAGAGGAGCTTCTAGTGAGGAAGTGGAGTGCAGTCGACACACTTTCAAGAAATTCAAGGAGGACCGCGATCTTTGAGTCTAGCGATCGAGGCCGTTCTCTTCTTGACGCCTCGTCCTTTGCGGTACTCGGCTCTTCGTCTGTCGAGGCGGGGCATGCTTTGCTTTAAGTGCGGTGATGGACACGCGGCTGCTGAGTGCAGGACGGGTGATTGCCGTCGGTGTGGCCGGCCGGGTCACAAGGAGCGGGTGTGTCGCGAGAACCCGCTAAGCGTGATCAAGTGGGAGCTGTGCCATCTTCTTCTTGATGGGTCTGCTCGAGGATCTTTCGGATGATGTTGCTCCTCGGTGATGCCATTTCCTTGACTTAGGCGCCTCGGTAGGGTACTCTGGCGGCCGCCACCTTCGGCACCGCATCGAGGTTACCGACCGGCTTTACACGCACCGCCACAATGATTGTTGGGGCTCGCCGCCCGGCGTCGTCTTCTTCGCCATGGCGCCACAGGAGTGTCGCCATGCCTCTGCAATCTGCGAGTCGTCTGATGTGGTGGCAGTACTTTGCTTGTGGATTCGTTTGATGCTTTAGTCCTTTTGATTCGGGGCTACCTTTTCGTTTGTTTCGGCGGCGTTTGCTAGAAGAAGCGAACTTGAGTATCTGATGGATTTCTCGATCGGTGTTGGTTAGTTCTCACGGGGTATTATTGCTAGTTCTCTTGTTTGTCTGGGTGTTCTATTGTCATTGATGGAGAAGTTCACGGCGAATTTGATAGTTATTCAAATGGAGCCGTTCGGCGTTATCTTAGGTATGGATTGGTTGCACTCTTATCGAGCCGTGATATCTTGTTTACGTAGAAACGGTCTGCATGCGGACCCGTGCGGGAGGCGTTGACCTTTGAGGCGCCTCGCGCTCTCTTTCGATGTTGGTTGGGTGTTCCGGTCGTGTGTGATGGCGGACTTCTTTTAGCTCTTCTTTGAGAAGCGAGTGTGGCCGCGATTGAGGAGATTCGGTGGTTAGTGATTATCGGATGTGTTCCCGGTGAGCTTAGGGTTTGCCACATGCGAGGCGTGGAGTTTCGTATTGATCTTGTTCGGGTTTTCGTCCCATCTCGATGTCTCCATATCGATTAGCACGTCCGTTTGGGACAAGTTGAAGAAGCAATTGGATGAGTTGTTGGCTAAAGGTTTGATCGGCGTAGTGTATCGCCGTGGGGAGCTCTGATACATTCACGAGAGAAGAAGGATGGGAGTTGGCGTATGTGTATTGATTACCGTGCGCTTAATGCGGTCACAATCAAGAATAAATATCCATTGCCCGCATTGAGGATTTGTTTGATCGGTTGAATGGAGCTCAAGTATTCTCAAGATCGATCTCGAATCGGGGTATAATCAAATCCGTGTGCGTGGCGAGGATGTTGAGAAGGCCTTTCTCCACGGTATGGGCATTATGAGTATAAAGTTATGTCTTTTGGATTGACTAATGCACTGCCATTTTATGGAAACCATGAACAACATGTTGCATGAGTATCTAGATGACTTCGTGGTGGTGTTCATTGATGATATTCTTATCTATTCCAAGACCAATGAGGATCATGGCGTCATTTGAGGTGGTTTTAGATACCTTGAGAGAGCACAAGTTCTATGCTAAGTTGAAGAAGTGTGAGTTGGATTTGAAGTGGGTTTTACGGGTCATGTGATTAACCCTCGGGGTATTCTTTGTTGATCCTAGTAAGGTCTCCACGGTGGTGGATTGGAAGAGCCGACTAGCGTGAAGGAGGTGAGGAGTTTCTTGGGATTGGTGGATATTATCGGCGTTTTGTGCGGGATTTCTCTATCATCGCCAAACCGATGTCTCGGCTTACTCGAGAAGGTGTGAGATTCGGTGGGTGATGAGTGTGGCGCGGTTTACGCATTTTGAAGGACAGGTTGGTGACCTCTCCTATTCTCACTCTTCCCGAGGCGAGGGCGGTTCCACGATCTTTTGAGATCGTCTCGAGTGGGTCTTGGCTGTGTTCTCATGCAAGGCGGTAAGGTGATTGCTTATGCGTCGAGGCAGTTAAAAAGCCGGCGAAATTATCCCACTCATGATTTGGAGTTAGTGCGGTTGTTTTGCTCTCAAGATTTGGAGGCATTATCTATCTGGCGAGCCTTGTGATATTTTCACGAGATCACAAGAGTCTCAAATATATCTTCACTCGAAGGATCGAATTTGAGGCAAAGGAGGTGGTTGGAGTTGATCAAGGACTATGATCTTACTATTCGGTATCATCGAGGCAAGGCCAATGTAGTTCTTGATGCTCTTAGTCGCAAAGCGACTCACGCTACTCTAGATTGCCTCATTGCTGATTTTGATCGCATGGGAATATCTTATTGTTATGCGGGCACATCACATGTTGAGACACGATTGATTCTTGAGTCGACCATTCGGGCCGTGTCGGGAAGCTGTGAGTGACCGGTTATTACGGGAGGTTAGGAAGCGCTGGATGAGGTAAAGAGGGTGATTTTAGCATGGATGATTTTGGTACCTTGAGGTTTAAAGGCCGCCTTTGCGTGCCACAAAAGGCGGAGGTCAAGGATGATATCTTAAGGGAGGCACATCGCACCCCGTACACTGTTCATCCTGGTGAGACTAAGATGTATCGAGATCTGAAACAGAATTTTTGGTGGAAAAGAATGAAGGTGGACATTGCTAATTATGTGGCTTCTTGTGGTGTTTGTCAGCAAGTGAAAGCTGAGCACAAGCGTCCTGCAGGGTTGTTGCAACCTTTGGAGGTACCCCAGTGGCCTTGGGATGATATCTCTATGGACTTTGTGGTGGCGTTACCTCGTTCGCGCGAGGAAGGATGCGATTTGGGTAGTGGTGGATCGATTGACAAGTCTGCACACTTCATTCCTATTCGCACGACAAATTCGTAGTGATCTAGCTCCTATTTATGTGCGTGAGATAGTAAGGCGCATGGTGTGCCAAAGACCATCATTTACGCGAGAGGCGAAGTTTGTCTCAAGTTACAGGAGAGTCTGCGAGTGCATTGGGCACCAGCTCACTTTGAGTCTGACGTTTCACCCGAGACAGATGGGCGATCAGGCGGACTATTGGACTTTGGAGGACATGTTGCGATCTTGTGTTCTATCTTGGAAGGGTAGTTGGGAGGACCGATTGCCACTTGCGAGGTTGCTTATAATAATATTACCATTCGATGTTAGAGCGCGCCATTTGAGGTTCTCTATGGCGGAAGTGCGGTCGCCACTTTGTTGGGATGCGATTGGAGAGAAAGCGATTTTAGGTCGGATTGGATTGAGAGACCGTTGGCGTGTAGCCATGGTGAGCGAGAATCATTAGCGGCTCGGAGAACCAGAAAAGTTATCTTGATTTGAGGCGTGACTTGGAGTTTGCGGTGGGTGACAGTGCTCTTGAGTGTCTCCCACTAAAGGTATTGTTCGGTTTGGTACGGAGGAAGCTTAGCGAAGTGCGTTGGACCGTTCTCGATTATTGCATGAATTGGGAAGTTAGCTTACGCTTGGATCTTCACGAGTCCATGCGTGGAGTTCATAATGTGTTTCACGTCTCGATCTTTGAGAAAGTTTTGAGAGATCGAGCATAAGATTTCATTAGAGCCGTTGACTATTGAGCAAGACCTCACGGTTGAGTCGCGTCGTGCGCGATACGGAAGGTCGGAGGCGAGTCTTGAGGCACAAGGCGTTGGTATCGTCAAGGTCTTTGTGGGCGCATCGATCGAGAGAGAGCGACTTGGGAGTTGGAGTCTCGCATGCGCGAGCAATATCCGGAGTTGTTCACGTCGGGTATGTGTTATTTTGTTGTTTAATTTCAGCTGTGCAGATTTTATTTGAGTAGAACGGCGAGTAGAATTCGGGGTCGAATTCCGTTAAGGGGAGTAGAATGTAATACGAAAAATAATATTAATAAAAGCGTATTAAGGGTCGGAGTAATTAATTAAATAGTATCAATAAATAATTAATTAATAACGTTTTAAAGTCGTTGTGCAATTAAATAAAAGAACTTGGGAAAATAGATTATTTTCGGAATTTTATATGAGCTATATAAATAGATTTTGGGGTTCTCTAGAAACCCTAGCCTTTTCCTTGCTTTCTCTATTTTTCCAAGCGCGCGCATGTGCATTTCGTTTTTTTTTCTTACGGCCGTGCGTATTCTTTGGAGTTCTTCTTTGGATTTACTAACTCTGCCGATTCTTCCGGCCTTGTTCTTCTTTGATTCTTTGTCTGCTTTGTGCATCTTGCCTATTTGCTTTCGGTTTATCTTGCGTCTTCTTGCATTGTCGCGTGATTCTTGTCTATTTGTCTTGGTGCATTCTTTGCTTTGCTTTTCTCTTTCTTGGCCTTAGCCAGCCACTATATTCTTTGCTTTTTTTGCTGCTTCTTCTTTGGTTCTGCTCTCGGCCGAAGTCTGTCTTTGCGCTTGAAGAAGTCTCTTTGCGCCGCCCGCTATCTTCTGCCGCAAGGTCTGCGTTGCTTGAGTCTTTGTGGAAATTCATTTAGTTAGAAGGCTAACTGTAAGTCTTAAAGCGAGAAGTCTGTGGCGATTTTTCTTTGTTGCCGACCGCGGTGCAGTTGCTAATTCAATGCATGATTTCCTTTGGTCAACAATGACTAGATTTTGTATTCTCTGTTTTCTAGATTAATTAGAGAGGTTCTATAGTTTTAGTCAAAGTATCGACTAATAGATTTGTTTATTATCTTTGCTCGGTTATACGACTTATTCGGGTATCTTAATGGCAATTGTTGAAAATGTCATCTACTAGTTAATTGTAGATAATTTCGATATCTTTCTATAGCATATTGAATCATGTCAATCGGACTAGTAGATTTTGAGTTATGTTTTCGGAAGGCCGCTGTTTTTAGGGTTATCGTCTTTAGGCGCTGTTTTGGTAGATCGGTTATTAAAATAGTAAACAGATTAATTAGTGTTTTGATCTACATGAAAGTTGTAGATAATTGTCCAATGGTTCTATAGGATCTGAGAACGCGCATTTTGGTTGAGTAAAACAAAAGTTATGAAATTTGGAAGTCTGCTGTTCGAAGCGGACAGATCTGTTTCTGGGCTAAATACGGAGGTTAGATGAATTAATTAGAAGTCTTCGTAATCTAAGAAAAGGTGGATAATTTTATAAAGAATCCAGAATGGGGTGGTTTGTGGTGATCGGACTTTCGAGTCAAAGTTACGCTCTTTTTAGTAACGGACAGCAATGGGTAGCTTTTGATACGGCGTAACGTGGTATATTTGGGGCGTGTAGGAGCGATGTATATGGATTGTTATTCGTATGATGCTGTAGCTTGTATTGAGATGTGTGTATTTAATGTAGGAGAAGCGTCGTACTTGTTGCCATCTTGAGTCAAATTGTGCGTCGCAACTAAATGCGAGCAAGTGCATGGTGAGCGATCAATGATCGATCCTTTTTTTCTTTATCTTCTATTACCATTATTGTTGTGCTTTTATTTGGTTAAATTGCAAACAATGAATTGGTATGTTTATATCTTTGTTGATGAGCATGATGGAAAGTTGGATATGATGTTTATGATGGAGTTTGCATGTTTGCATTCATAAGCATCTTTGCATAAGAAGAAGGTGATCATGATTGATCACAACTCCACGGAGTGGAGGAGGTCCCGATCCTTTTGGAGGAGCGGGCTTGAGAGTGAATGTTGTCGCGAGCATTCACTCACGCTATCTACGATATCTGTGAAAAGAAGTGCATGTGGACATATAGAATAGAGTTGCATTGATATTTGAGATTGATAAGCGAGAATGTGAATGGAAGTGCATGTGATGATAATGAAGTTATTGAATCTTTGTTGTTTTATTATTGTTAGTTGTATATGATGTGTTTCTTTGAGTCGTGGACTCACCCTTGCTCTCTTGTTGTTTTTAGGTGATCTTGAGGATCACGTAATTGAGGCGAGTAGAGCACATGGGCATCACATGATCATTCGCCATGATAATCATTCATTCAATATTGGTTTACCCATGGACATGTTAGTTATTGAATAATGTTTAGGACATCATTTGGACTAGACTATTTGCTTTATTAATTTGGATTCATTGGTTGATCTTTGTTTTAGAATATTTACGGTTTTATTCTACTTGATTATTCATTATCGTTTGATCTATTGATATGATTATTGATGATTTCTTGATGTAATTTTATAGTGTGTCATTAATTAATAGTTTAAAGTGTAGTGTGGTGGCATTCTAGGCTCAGTGTTGGGCTGGGGTGTTACATTTTATCTCCTACTAAACCTCTACAGGATTAACAAAATATTGTAGAACCTGTGGATGAGGCATCTATAGGGATAAGGGTAGGCTACGATAGCAAAAATTCAAAATTTCTACCACGTAAACGGGAAGTCAAACAAGTAGATGATCACAAATCATTACCACCAGATGCGCAGTGCAGCGAAAGAAGAGTTGGAGTAGACCGATCCAACGAAGAACGCGTCGGTGAAGTGGCTGTAGGTGATCGTCCACACCAGCAACCTCTACAGTTCCTCGTGAAGATTGCAGATCGTCCTCAAGCGCAACAACAACCATAGTAGTGTCTCTACGGTATCCACACGTCCAGGGAAGGAACAATCGAATGCCGGTGTGTTAGCACCAAGTCGCACGTCGAGGCTCTTAGGAATATGGCTGATAGGGTTTCGGTGGAGTAACTCACGTCAACTCATCTAACATGACGTTCCCAATAGCCTCATGCATCTCCTTATAAAGTGCCCATGACGGATCCTATCTGAACACGTTTTGTTCCAACCCGTTAAGTGTGTGACCCGTTAGGTTTATGTGTAGTCGGTTGTGACTCGGAAACCCTTTCCGACCACGAATTATTAGCGGTTCCTAGCAGGACATAACAATTCTCGAACACACACAAATTAAATCGGACGGACCTTAATGCAATATGATCTACGACCAGGTCCTCATCACTTACGACCAGGTCCTATCTCTATACAACCAGTTCGTATTTGGTCACGACCAGTTCGTAACTCTTTACGACCAGGTCACGACAAATGCATGGCTATGCACTTTCTTTATCTGATCACTTCGACGGGCCTAGAGATATCTCTCCTGTTATGTTAGGAGGGGCAAATCCTATATCCGACCAGTCATATCTCTCTGCATGTTTTATAGCATACTTGAAAGTTACCTTTATAACTACCCAGTTATGAGTAGCGTTTGGCAACCCCTAACAGTGCTATTACGCATATATGGAACCATGTTGATCTCAGGTCTAAGGATTATACATCATCATTGCTTGATACCAACAAACGACACATAGAATCATAACTATCTCAATAGTATCTCGAGGTGGGTCAATCCAATACCACGTTCTCTAACATGTGTTCACATTATTGATTCGATATCCCTATATTCATGACCGGTGAAATATTATCATCAATCAATAAATGTGATGGTCGATAGAGTCACTAGTGTTTTGACCAGTGACATTTGACTAGGGATAGATTTAGAATGACATCATCATAAGTTAAAAGAACTTCACCAACAAGTCACATACTTGCCAATCTTTATAACTCATGATTTATTCAAGGAACAGAATAACACTTATTCAATAACTCATAAACATAGACGTGATACAATCATCTTTATGATTGCCTCTAGGGCATATCACCAACAACATCAGTCCCACGTAGATCTAAAAGACCACGTCAATTGCCTATAAGGTATAGGCATGACGTTTTATTATTGAATAACAATGAGCCTCAGAATTATGAAGAAAGTCATGGCTTGAAGCCATGAGATTGAATAAAATCCATGTATGACAATCAATTTTGGAACTTGGTTGATCCACTTGATGGTGTTAAAACCCTTTGAGTGCATGTGGTTTTTAAGGAAAAGATAGATATGGATGAAAATATTCACATTCATAAAGCACAATTGGTGGCAAAGGGTTTTAAACAAATTCAAAGTGTTGATTATGATGAAACCTTCTCGCCTGTCGCTATGCTCAACTCTATCCGTGTCATTCTAGCTATTACAACATATTTTGATTATCATATATGGCAGAAGGATGTCAAAACAGTTTTTGTAAATGGAAACCTAAGTGAGTATGTGTACATGCTACAACCTGAGGGTTTCATCGATCCACAGAAAGCTATGAAGATATGCAAACTTCATAAATCCATCTATGGATTAAAGTAAGCATCTCGAAGTTGCAATATTCGTTTTGATGGAGTAATCAAAGGGTTTGGCTTCATTAAGAATGAAGAAGAACATTGTGTTTACCAGAAGGTTAGTGGGAGCAAGCTTGTTTTGCTGATCTTATATGTGGATGACATATTACTGGTTAGCAATGATATTCCTATGCTTGAATCTGTTAAAACTTCAGTAAGAAATAGTTTCTCTATTAAAAAATTAAGAGATGCAGTCTATATCTTGGGCATAAGGATCTATAGGGATAGATCTAAAAGACTAATTGGATTAAGCTAAGATATAAACATTTACAAGGTGTTGAAGCGATTCAACATACAAGATTCCAAGAAGGGCTTCTGGCCCATGTCACATGGAAATAGTATTGGCAAGAGTCAGTGTCCTTCGGCACCTGATGAGGGAGACAAAATGAGTAGAATTCTATATGCTATGCTTTAAGTTAATAGGAAATATGCTTTCTCTATGGGAATGTGTAAACCTCAGAAAATACACTTTCGATGTCACCTTTTATTTATCTCAGGAAATTTCAAACCGAGCAAATTTAAAATGTTAATAGCTTTTGCATACAAACTCCAAATTGAATGAATTTTTTAATAAATTCATAAAAAAATCATTATCTGTCTGAATATACAAAAATATTTGGATTTTATTTTTGTTTAAATTATTTTATTATTTATAATTTGCTATCGGCTCTTTTGAATAGACATGAGAAACGAGTTTGAGATATTTGACGATCCAGCATCCTCATTCTTTGATCAACTAAAGTAAGGCAAGCACCCCATTTTATCATGTTGATCCCATTATTTCAATTATTGTACTTCTTTTTACAAAATCTATAATGCATGCGTGTATGTTTACTTAAAATTGATATATTTGCGGGTAACGGTAGTTATATTCCTATTGTATGCTTTTACTTTGAGCCTTCTAGCTTAGCTTTGATATATATGTCTTAACATGATCTTGCTAGCGCCTTCAGGCTTGATATGTATTGTGTAATTATAGAAATACTAGCTTGTTCTTTTTTGTAATCTTCAAAGCTTCTTGTGCTAAAATATGCAAAATTCAAAAATATGAAGCCACTTCATCGCATTTCATGCATGCTCTTTCTTATGCTTCTTCCTCATTTCTGTATTTTTTATCTCTGGATGAGAGGAAGGGGTGATTCTTTGATGACTCCATTGTCAAAGGGGAGAAGAAGTAGCAAAAATATTAAAGGGGAGCTATTTGGAGAAAATAGAAAATAAAATTTTCTAAAAAAATGATGATCAAAGTGAGGGGGAGCTTGTAATTTGCATTCTTATGATCTTATTGTCATTTCTGAACTGAATTGCAATTCTTGGAACCACACAATGATCAAAGGTCAATTTGAACAATTGTTCTTTCATATGGACCTTAAGTGAAAGTTTGACTCTTCTTTGGAAATTTAAGCTTTCTTGCTTTTTTACTTATCTCGCTTGCCTATACTAATCTGAAGGCAACTTCGTCATTTCCATTGCTTTCTCTTGCTCTTGGACCAAGTTGTGCCTTTATGCTAAAGCGTGAGTATTTTACCTTTCAAAACTTAAAATTACATTTTAGGAAATTGCCAATATATTCATCAAGGGGGAGATTGTGGATATCATGGGGATATGCTCATGATCTTAGGATGATGTTACAATTGGCAATGAATTTAAATGTTTATCGAATCACGCTATTTAGGCAAAAATCCGGTCTTTGTCGGGTCATAGTGATCGGCCAGGCCGGGCGTGATCGGTAGCCACCCACCCTAGAGTCGAGACCGATCGGGCGGTCGGACCGACCATGGCGGTGGTCGGACCAGCCAGATATAAATAGTGGAATTTGGAGCTGGGCCAAAAATAGAGGTTGTAAACAAGAGAGGGGATTCTCATACACTTGGTCTCATAATTTTTGGAGTTTCCAGTCAAAAGATCTATTCATTTGAAATTTCCAGAGAGGTTTCAGATTTCAATTTGTAAAATTTGGCTAAGTCCCATACGGGCGATGTGGCCAAGCGAGACGGACCGGTCAAACCGACCGGTTTTCACTTGTATCGTCGGCTCTCATAGCGGCGATGTTTGTTTGTTGAGTCAAATTCATGAGTTTCAGTGCATATGTGTTGCATGATGCATGTTTTGACTAACGTGGGTCAAGTTGCGAAGAACTTGTACCCGAAATCGATTTCTTGGTCTATTGTTGTGCAGATTGCTTAGAGATCAACGACGGTCAACGGCGAGGATGATCGGGACTAGGGTTGAGAGCCGAGGTTCAGAACGATCGAGGATGCTGGGTGAAGTCTATGGATTTGAGCATGGCGCAAAATGGACTAGGATGACCGAACGGGAAGTTCGGTGCGACGGGTTGCATCAAGCGGCGCGGGGTTCGGTGCAAGTGCCATGGTGATTTCGGTGGGAGCCGGATGGAAGAAACTTGCCGACATGAGGAGAGCCGTTGATCAACCTACACGTGGCGAAGCATGGAACCGCTTCATGGCGATTAGACTAGGTCTTTGGAGAAGGATCGAGAAGAGGTATTTTGGTAATATCACTAAAATACCGCCTTGATTGCTGGCTAAACCGTGGCGCAAGGCAGCGCAAGGAGAAGCGGTTTAGGTGAAGAAGAAGATGAAGGACGCTTTAAAATGCGTGCGTGACTTAAACCCGTTTGTGTGTGGTCTTAATGGGTGTCCAATATGAAACTCTTCCAGAAGGTTAGCCTCCAATATAAATATGGGAGGGTGCTGTGCACCTCCTGAATCTTTTTGCTTATTTTGAAACCCTAGTTTTGTTTTTGAGATTAGGGAGTGGAGAGGTTAGGATTCTTGAAGAGGAGATTGATTGTGTGCTCATGTATTGAGTTTTATCCTCCATGTTGGAGCGGTTGTAAACCAACAACAATCACAAATCAATCTATGCAGGTTTTCTTGAGATGAGTCTCTTTTCGTTCTTGCTCTCTATTTTATGATTTTGGGGCCGTCTTTGATTCTCAAGTTTTCATTTGGTTTTTGCGCCTAATCTTGCTTGCTGTGATATGTGGGAACTCATATAGGATCATCTTGATCATCTCTAACCCACGAGCAAGGTTTTAGATCTAGTTTTTGTTTTGACTCGGTTTTGAACCATCCTTCACTCGAAAGGGAAAACGTCAAAACTTTGCCAAGGATCTTCACGATCTTTGTTTGGAATAGGTTTCTGATATCCTAGAGAAGGCGTGTTCCAAGTTTCATCAAGTTTGGAGTTGTAGATCAAAAGTTACACCTATTTGTAACCGTTTTTGGGTGATTTCAGCATTCATCGGTGGAGGTCGAGACAGCCCAAGGTTCTGGTCCGGCCGCCATTAACATAGAGGTCGACCGTAACACTGAAAAATCAAGTTTTGGTTGTTTTGCTCCGTGGTTTAGATTGGATTCAACACAAGACTTTTGCTGTGCTTGGATATTAATCTTCATAGCTCTCATAGCTATCAAAGTGAAAATTGTGTTGAATCCGATCGTTGTGAAAAAGAGATCATGCTCCTATTCACCCCCCTCTAGTCACTATTTCGGTCCAACAAAATTACTACATATTGATATTGCAAATTAAACTTGCTTAATGCGAAATTAACTTGTAGTGTAGAGCATCATCCTTTGATAGCCTTGCCTTTATAATTATATTGTGATACACTACAAGTCTTGTTGAGTTCAAAATGTACTCAATCTAGATTAAAATTGTTGATGAGAGTATGAGGATGAGCCTATGTCGGACAACGCGTTCTTTGCACCCGGTACCGGAGGGTTTGGTGATGGCTCTTGCTAAGTCTTGTCCTTGCAAGATGCCTAAGGGTATAGATGGGCACACCACCGGACTTTTGGGTTTTTTTTATTATGGTTCTGTTGTTTAACTTGCTACTTCTGATACTAGTCCTCTAATTTAGTCGGTCGGTCGTGTAATATATACTTGTTATGTAATCGTTTAAGTTTAAGTACCATATTTTTTCATGTTGTATGTATATTATGTATGGATATGTATGTCAATGTTGTGGATGTGTGTACTAGCCACTGATCATAGGACTACTGTGGTACACAAACGAGGGCTTCGGGTATTCAAAGCACGAGATCCAGCACTCCACCCACTCCCTTGTGCATCACATCGTGTTCCTAACTGTCACGATCGAAACCCCCCAACTGTCAGGACACAAAAATATAATTTTGGACCCTCTGTGTATAATGCACTAGTCTATGATCACGCTAGTACACACAGTATCAAAATAGATGGATATCGATCCACACAAGATGAATAATAGAATAAACGATTAACTTAAATAACAGATAGCAGTTTTGACCTTGTGGTCGAGTTTACACTTATTAAACCACGCAGGGCTAACAGTACATAAATAAGCAGCAGCGGAACAAAAGCAACTCCAGCAGAAACCCATCGAGTCATGACAAGCAACCGACTGGGATCAAGACCTAACGATTAGAACCTCGTAAAACTCCTCCTCGGTGGCGGTTGACGATTCATCCACTTCAGCTGAATGATTGCAGCAATAATGGATACTCTGAGTACTCAACAAGTTGTACCACAGAATGCAATTATAGATGATAGCTTATTACAAAAGAAATGGTTTTTGTGGTTATTTTACAAGAGAGCGACATTTGCAATTGAATACAAATAATAGATTAAAAGCGTAATTCAAAACAAATAAATAATAATAATTTAACAATTATTTTTTTACAAAGGACACAAAGCCTAATCAAATTCTTTCACACAGCCATATATATTAAACCACACAGCTGTCCCTTCACAATTGTTTTATGAAAATCTACCCCTCGTGTGAAATCCCCGAGCATGACCATGACCGGGAACGCGGCTATTCGAATAGATTGTTTAACACTCTGCAGAGGTTGTACACTTTACCCGCACGATATAACCAGTGCAGCTAGCACTAATCATAACAAAATCTTTCAGAAATTTCATCTCAACAGTTGACACTCTCGGTGTGTTTTACTAACAGCACCAACGCCCACACAGGAAATTAGCCCGTCGCACACCGTTGGACCTGAAAATAATGAACGAACCATTGATGTAAATCACCACAAAGCGACGCACCTCCACCCTGGCACACAGCTTAACCTATCTGCCTAAGTAATCAACATCAAGACTCTTTAACTTACTAAGTTTGGCATGTCCCATCAAGCGTGTGGTTGTACAATAAGGTCTAATTCAATGACACACAAAGTTAAGTCCTTAGTTGATAAGGGCGAGACTGCCAATTTCTAACTAAATAATCTTTCTTTTTCAAATCCCAAGCACTAAGTTCCACCATATCACACGGTTTCACTACTCGCCTTAGTTTAAATATTTTCCCACCCTATTGGTTAAGTACAACACATGCTATCAACGAGTAATAGCACACAACACACAATTTTATACAAAGTCTCATAATCACTTAGTCAGGTTTTATATTTGCAACTCAATGATATGAATGACTCGTGGTATGGCTAAGCAGACTATTCATATCTAACCAACCCACGTTGGTGTTATGATAATACCAACTAATAATTAACCAATCTAGGGTAACAAAAGATCATGATAATACAATAGGCAAGAGTGGATATAAACAAATAGGATAAAAAGCTAAACCGAGAGCATTTAAATAAATACTTAAAGTAGAATGCAATAATTTGAATCAAAATAATTTTGAAAAACTGGGTTCAACATGGTCAATGATACAACTTGTCTTGGAACAAGTGTTGGTACTTGACGAGGATTAAAACCTCTGTTTATTATTTAGTATATAGAGACCATACATCTTCATGGTCGTAACCCCTAAGGCTAATGACCTCACTGGTCGTAAGGATTTCAGATGTTACATAATACATAACCTGGTCGTAAAAGGTCCCTAACCTAGTCTCCGACCAGTCAAATACTCACAAGGCTTTGAACTGGTATCTAGATCTGCGTCCAGGTATATCCTTTACTGTGTGATGAATGGAACATGTGTTGTATATTCCATATCACGCGACGCTACATAGCTCTAAGACACTGGAATACAGTTAAATGGATCACTGACATATAACCACGCAGCAGTTGATACATTGTCAGCGGCGCCTCTCTCCGTCGGACCGTCACTTCTCAGCGAGCGCCTCTCCAGGGTAGCGCCAGCGCTTCATCAACTATATAAGGAGGACCGGAGGGAGGATCGAAAAAGGGGAATCACTCTCAGAAGACAACCAGTCGATTCGATTGCAAAGTCATAGCAGGCATTGTACTCGAGTGTTAGGAGGATTAGCCTTTGGTCTAGATTACAGATACTCCTTGTAATAGCCCGTTCATAGCAATAAAGAGCAGCCTCATTTCTTGCCAGGAGATACATGCCATTTTACCTCTGTCTTTTATATATTTGTAAGTTCGGTGATTTTATCGTCGACTACTGGCGCCGTCCGTGTGGAAGAAGGCACAATTCTCCAAAAGAAGTTCTTCACTCGTTAAATCCTCGCCCATCCTTCATAATCGTTCATGCGACTATAGCAAGAACTTGGGGCGAGAGAAGCGGTTCGATTTGGATGACTACTCCAAACTCGACATGGAAGCCTGCATTCAGGCCATGCAAGAGGATTAGGCGTCATCATCTTCTTCATCCACCGGTTCGCGAGTCGATGGCAACAGCGAAGTCGAGCGAATGGATGAGGATGCACTCTGCGACAAGTGGTACTTCAGGGGACAAGACTCTCAGAGCCAGCTCGAGCGTCAGAAAATCCCTCAAGCACGGTCCTTCCGGCCGTGAAAAGGTGATGAATCCGCAACCCAACAATTTGAGAATCCATACATTCTTGACACAATCATGGCTGATAGGTACTCACCAAGGCTTACGGAAATTCCGAGCCAGCGACATCTGATGCGATGTCGATGAAACTCTCACCGGTTATAGGTGAGTGGGAATGATAAGTCTCGACATCGATCGGCAACGCGGGGATCGGTGAGTTCACCACGAAGACCTCGGGAGGTGCTCATCTCCGACCGGTCTCGTCGTGGAAGTCTCTGGTAGAAGCAGCGGCTCTCCCTTGATTCTGATGGAAGTTCTCGAGAGGATCATTCTTGGAAACACGAAATCAATGCGATCGGAAATACGGATCGCAATGCCGTATACGGTCCTGCACACACTGCCTCGCCACCATGTACTGATGGAAATGGCACGGGCAATCAAGCACCAATTACGAGCGGCGAGGCGATGGGCGTCCATCGGTTAATACGCTTGTTTACGCCCGCCAAGGATGATGGATCGGAGGGACCGGTGCGAGGTCAAGAGAAGGTTGGATCTCGAATGCCAACAACCTCAATGAATCCTCAAGAGACCTTGGTGGCGGTACAAAACTGCGGCGTATGCGAGAATATTCTAAATATCTGACCACCTCTGGCGGGACCTCCGAACTTTGTCAAATTGATGGGACAGGTATCGAAAATCCTTCAACAAATTGTGCAACGTACGGAAGCGTATCGGGAACACAGGACAGCACAAAGTCAGACTACGACTTCGTCCCAACGTTCCTCCCTCGGCAGAGGGCAGCATAGGTATGTTGGGAATCGATCGGTACCAAGACATCCTCGATGATTTCGACCAACGAGTCATGAAGGAAGGAGGTTATTTCAAACCACCACGTCTTCCCCTCGTCGAGAGGATTATTCGCTTAGCCCCAATGATCTGCGACATCGCCTATGCCGAGCAGGTGATCAAGGGCGTCATCTTAACACCCATGATCAGATCGGAACACTGGAGCCCCAGTTTTCTAATCTATGAAACCGGTCTCCGATCGATCACAATCCGACACCTTTTCAAAGAAGGCGCCATGAGTCGATCCGCGGGCTATCGAGCCTTCTCATGAGCTCGAGGCCATGCGTTGGCCTAATAGGTTACGGCCAGGCCAACATGGATAGGATCAATGGGTCCCAGAACCAATTGGAATTTCTCTAGATTTATACCACCGCCATCAGAGCTGCTGGTGGTGATGAAAATGTAATGGCCAACTACTTACCTACGGTACTAGAGGGATCTGCCCGGTCTTGGTTGCTCAACTAGCCAGCCGGATCAATCTACACTTGGGAACAACTCTGCGATCTTTTGATCGTAAATTTCAAAATGCGTCGGCCATACGAAAAGGAGGATGACCTCCATCGGATCCGACAAAACCCAAAAGAGACTTTTCGTCAATATATCAAGAGGTTTAGCCAGGTTCGTAACTCGATACCAGAGATTGCAGAATCTTCTGTAATTCAAGATTTCAAGGCAGGTTTGAGGAATCGGCTATTTACGGAGGATATTGCCATGAACCCTCCATGAACAACTGCCGAGCTTTTTGACATGACTGATAGGTACACAGCCGCTAGTGAAGCAGTTGAATGGAGTGAAGCCATAGATCAAATGCTTATTGATTACGATAACATAGAAGCTCCACGGATCGGTGGCGATCGGGGTAGAATTGGATGACATCGATCTACAATTATCTTCAACATGACCTAATTCCAAAGATGATGTAGAGCGATCTTATAACCGCAACCAAATCATACACTCTAATCGAGCGTACCTTGTACAAGCGAGGATCTCATGGAGTGTTGATGAGATGCATATCTCGCTCGGATGGCATTAAGTTGCTAACAAAAATTCATAGAGAGGCATGGAGCACATCATTACTACGAGAACATTGATCGGTAAAGCCTTGAGCAAGGATACTATTAATGCCAGCCCTTCATGATGCAAAAGAGCTCGTGACGAAGTACGTACAATGTCAGTTTCATAGCCGACAAGTACATCAGCCGGCACAAGCTTTACAAACAATTCCTCTTTCCTGGCCTTTTGCAACCTAGGGACTAGACATTCTGGGACCATTCCCAAGAGCACCCAGGGGCTTCGAATTCCTTTTCGTCATGATTGACACGTTTACAAAATGGATTGAAGCCAGGCGATTGTTAAAACTACAGGCCCGAAATTGCTAAGAGATTCTTGACAAAAAAAATGTGATTATGCGATTTGGTGTACCCAGTCGTATAATCACAAATAATGGTACTCAATTTTCAAGTGGCAATTTCTAGGAATTCTGCGATGAGCTTGGAATAAAAGTCCATTTCGCCTTCGTTGCCCATCCACAGAGCAATGGAGCAGTTGAGCGTGCCAATGGTATCATATTGCAGGGGGTCAAATGCCGAGTATTCAACCAGCTAATAAAGAGGTCAAGAGCTTGGGTTCAAGAACTTCCTTCTGTCCTTTGGGTTGTTTGAACCACGACAAGTCGTGCGACCAGCGAAACATCATTCTTTTTAGTTTATGGAGTCGAAGCCATCATTCCTCCGGAATTAAAACTTGGCTCTGCTTGTACTGATTGTTTCAATGCAAATGATCAGGAGGAACGACGGCTCGACGACGTTAATTTCCTTGAAGAACGACGAAACCAAGCCTTGATACGTTCGGTAATCTATCAACAAGCCATGTGAAGGTACCACAATCGTAAGGTGCAGCCTCGTAGCCTGGCTGTAGGTGATCTGGTTCTCAGAAAAATTCAGAGACAAGTAAATTGCAATAAACTTTCTCCCAAGTAGGAAGGTCCTTACACTGTGGTCGAAGTCACCCGACCAAGCTCGGTACGATTAGCTATGTCCGACGGCAGAGTTTTGTCCAATTCATGGTATATTGATCAATTACGTAAGTTTTTTTGTTTAATTTCATTTCATTTCCTTTAAATTTAATAAATGTTAATTAAATTCAAAGAACTAAGTGATGTTATTTATATGATGGTACCCAACTCACAGTCGGCCTTGCGGTTCATGTGCTTAATATTATGAAGATTATATTTTTATTTTAAAATTACATTTCTACTCTTGTTTGGCTCTTGGTGGGACACGAAAACCTCCTAGTCGAAGTCTCTCCTTTTTATACGTGGTTCAGCCCCTTTGGAAGGAGCTTCCTAGCGATGGTCTTTTTCTTACGATCCTCGCTGCCAGTCGGACTAGAGCATGAGCACGTATTGCGAGATATACATTATATCTTCATTTCTTAGCGGTTCATTCCTACCAGCGTTGAGTACTACATAGAAATAAAACCGCTTATCTTTTATTATATATGTTTTTTCATATGTTTTTCTCTTATCAAGGAAAGTCCTTTTCTTGAGCCATATATTGTCTTAGTAAGTACTTTGATTACGAAAAATAGATTTACAACTAGTCAAAACCTAGCAGTTTAGACCAAAAAAGGTTTCCTAGTATTATCACGATTAATTTTTTCAACGATCGGTACAAACTTTCAAACAATGGTTGAGAATTAAGTTCATATTCTTGGCCTACTGCTTGTATAGTAAAGTTCTTCTACTATAAAACAGTTGAAGGCTAGGTAATACATGAATATCCATAAGTCAACCGGATGAACAAAATATTTCACTGACAAGAGAGAGGTAAGTTTTTATACATTTTTGCATACTCTCTTTTTGCAGGTTTTTTACTACTAGAGATTGCCCATCTAATCACTGCTTGATGGAGATCCGACCTCCATTTCTTTTGCAACCTTGTCTCCAAGAGGTTTAACTTCCTTGAGAAACTTGGTCGCCTCCTCAGGCAAGTAGTTGAAATCTTCTTCAATGGCTTGAAGATTAATAGAGGGGTCGAACGCTTTCAGTTTTGCCAAAGCAAGACTAACTCCACTGGCAATAGATTCTTTTACGGATCGGGCGTAATTCTCTCTTGTAGTCTTGAGCAATCCCTTAAGGTCCTCCAAAAGGTGGCCAAGGTAATTTACCTTTTCCATTGGATCACTCAAGGAGGGCAGCTTTGATCCTAATCTCATATCAAAGATCATTTTATTAAGTGCAGTGATCTTTAAGTTGAGATTAAGCATGAGTGCTGTCCCCATGTCTTGCTCAAATTCCAAAGCTTTCTTTGCTTTGGCTAATGCTTGATTTTGTTCTGTATAAGCAAAACAAGTATTAGTCAAGAAGGATTAGAAGAGATATTTAGTCAAGTTCTGACGGCCTTCTTCTTGGATTTTCTAAGATTTCTTTATTTACGGTTGTCAAGTCTTGATCATTGGTTCTTAGCTTGGTTCTCTTCTTCAAGCTTCAGTCTTCTGGCCTTTTCAGCCATAGCTTTTCTTTTATTTTCTCCAAATCTATCAAATATGATAAGGGAGAGTAATTAAAAGAGAAAAATGAAGACATAAGGAAGAAAGAGTTAAGCGGAGAAGTGTTTACTCTCTAATTACTGAGTGTTTCTACTCCAGGAGTTTTATTCGCTCGGTCAAGCCTCCGATCGCAGTAAATTTTCAACCATATGCTACATAGATAGCATTTCTTCTTCAAGTTTCTAACAAGCTTCAAAGAGAACTATAAGAATGGTTGAAGACACGTACTCGAACGGCCACGTCATTGTGATCGGCAAAAAATTTATCAGGATTCGCCTTTGCAAGATGATCTGACACTCTCCTCCAAGTTTCATCAAGCGCTTATCCTCGATAAATCGATGAGAAAGGAACTTGTTAGTATGGGAGGAGTTGCTTGCGAGGATCGGTCTGTTGTGGATCTGCGAAATACCTACCTCATTGTTGGAGTAACAATCACCACATGATCCAAACGGTTCGTCTTGAAGCGGGCTCGGGGGCTCCTCTAACTACTTCCTCCTCAAGATTTCTTACGAGGAAAGCCACAGTGGAGATGCCCTCGATCCACAGCCTCTTGAAATGACACAGTGGAAACAAGCTGGAACTCAGGGATCTGCACAAAAGAAAGGAAGTTCGGAGTTCAAGTTTATCAAGAATATAAAAGGTATGCATTCATATGATTATTTCATTTAAAGCATACCCGGTCATCTTCTTTATTTTGACTCATGGCCTTGGCTTAAAGTGCATGGCGCTTGCTTTTCTTTTCTTTTCAACAGGTTTACAGTTTTGAACTGGTAGGGTTGGTTGCACCCTCTACATCCTCCAATGGAAGATCAGATGTAATACTTTCAACTAACTGGTCGAGAGTAGAATCCCTGATCATTGGATCAGAAGGTGTAGGTTCGTTGGTCACCAAAGCAGTTGCATCAACAGCCCTTGGCAATTCTTGTGCAACTGTATGGAACTCAATGACTACCGCCTGGTTTAACAAACAAAATTAGTCAGGTGATGAACATATCATTTTATCTAAACGAAAAGTACTTCCTTCGGTTACCTACCTCTACACGATCACGATCCCTAGTGATCGTAAGACTGGTCGGATCGTCAATTGGCTCACATGTTTACATGGCATCATCAATTCTCAGACCAACTGACTACATATCAAAGAGTATTTTTAGGTAAACACCGATCGAAAGATATTATAAAGATGGAAAATAATTAACATGCTTACCCGGAGTCTCTCAGCCCTCTCTTCGGCGGTAGTAACCGCTAAGATCAAAGGGAAACTAGCCTTTTCGTTAGGCTCTCCAGCGCAGATCATCTTGATCCGACTTCTGATCTCATCATAAGACAAGGCTGTAATAAAAAGAGAGGTCTTAGGGTTATGAAAGCAATTAACTAGAAAGGTATACTGGTCGGATTTAACTGGGATTTACCTTCCCTAGAATCCCTGATCGCATCATCACGACCAATGTACGAGAGCTAGCATCGAATGAGCTCTGGCCTTCAAAGGACTAATCCTCTGTATGGAAAAGTCCCTTACCACGTGCCAGGAGGTTAAACCCCTGACACTCAGGAGGTGGATAGCATCAACCCATCTCTCCATTTTCCCCTCCTTGAGAAGGAACGCCATCGCAGGTTCTCGATAGCCTTCTTGCATTGTAATAAAGACCATCGCCCTGCGTAATCTTCATATAAAACCAACTCTTTTTCCATGACGACTACGAAGATTTGGAGTACATAAAATTGTACTCATCAGCCTTCCCGTCATGGAGACGCAAGGTACACTCTCTAGGTGTACTGGTCGTCTTCTTCGTATTTGCCAGTCTGTAGTAGTACTTGAAGAGATCCAGAGTTACTGGAATTTCCAAGTATGCTTCACAAAGATAAATGAAGATGCTAAGATTGGGTATGGCGTTGGGGGCCAGATTAATCAGTTCCACTCCATAGTATTCCAGAACTTGGGAAAGAAAGGAGTGAACTGGGAGTTTGAAGCCGCATTAAATATATGTGAGGAATACCAGAATCTCTTCATCTTCACCACTTGGAGAATGCTCCCCGATTGCTGATCTCCATGGGATCAGATTCCTGTCGGGTAGTAATCCAACTTTCTCCAAACTTTCGAGTTTTTTCTCACTCAGATCCGAAATTGACCGGTTGGTGATGAGATCAGACATGGTGATTTCTTTGGGTGAAGAATTCAAAGGTGATCAGAGGTGGTTTCTTGAAAGATAAAGAGTAAAGCAAAAGGTGTAGGACCCTAACACCCAGTGCTAAGGGGTTTTTATAGCCACAACACTGTAACCGCTTTCGGAAGAAGTCCAATGGACAAAAATCCTTTTTAACCAGCGGACAACGAAGCTTTTCAACTTCAAGGCAATTCCTCAACTTTAAAAATGAATCTGAGACCACCTCAGTACCACAACATTTAATGAGAGTGCATCAGATACAACTTCATTTAAAGTTCGGGGGCTAGCTGACGATGATTAAAACCTCAGTTTATTATTGAGTATATAGAGACCATACATCTTCATGGTCATAACCCCTAAGGCTAACGACCTCATTGGTCGTAAGGATTCCAGAGGTTACATAATACATAACACAGTCGGAAAAGATCCTAACCTAGTCTTGACTAGTCAAATACTCACAAGGCTTTGAGTGGTATACGGATGCGAGTCGGGTATATCCTTCTAGTGTGACGAATAGAACATGTGATGTATATTCCATACCACGCGACGCTACATAGTTCTAAGACACTGGAATACGGTTCAATGGATCAGCGACATATAACGCTGTGATTGATACATTGTCAACTGGCACCTCTCTCCGATCAGACATGTCACTTCTCAACAGGCGTATCTCCAAGGGGTAACTGCCAACGCTTCATCAACTATATAAGGAGGACCGAAGGGAGGATCAAAAAAGGGGAATCACTCTCAGAAGACAACCAGTCGATTAGATTGCAAAGTCATAGCAGAATTGTGCTCCAGTGTTAGGAGGATTAGCCTTTAGTCTAGATTACAAATACTCCTTGTAATAGCCAGTTCATAGCAATAAAGAGCAGCCTCATTCCTTGCCAGGAGATACGTGCTATTTTTCCTCTGTCTTTTATATATTTGTAAGTTCGGTGATTTGATCATTGACAGTACTCGTCTTGGGATTGATCAACTCCTCCTTCCTCGAAACCTATCGAAGTATCAATGTGTACTCGCAAACGAAGCAAATAAATATGAAATAGAGAGATAACAAACTCTAAAAATTAAATACAAATCTCAGAAAGGTAGAGCTTAAATTTAGATGTATTTAGAAACTTGAATGGGCTCAATCGGAGTTCGTATGAGGAAGAACAAGCTTTTGAAATATATAAACCCTAAAGAAATAGTAAATTCTAATTTCTGGGTTTTTCCTATTATTTTTCTACTGGAAATCCCGATTAATGATGTCAGCCTGGCGTCATTAATCAATTCCTGAAATAAAAGGAAATTTAAAAAAAGGAACAGAGGCTAATAGATGGGACCGAGGTCTATGGACCAAGTCCATGGATCTGGTCTTTGGGTCTCTGATTCCGCGGGTTCCGACCGCAGTGCTCTGGCGGTGGGACCCACATGGCATAGGCTTGGCTCACGGTGGAACAGATCTACCGAGATTGGATATGGGTTTACGGTTTGACACGCACAAGCACATGTGGCGCTGATGGGGATGCCACGAGGGCGACACGTAGGCGCAGAGGCTAAGATGGCCGGTGAGGTGATGCGACACGGCGACTAAACGACGGCGAGAGCTCGGGAACCAAGGGTTTCAGAGAATGGTGGCTCCTCGTCGGTGGTGGAGGTGCGCAAAGGGTAGAGGACACTTCGGGGATCTCGACGGTGTGCTCACTGGTGCAAGGAGACCACAAAGATGGCCAGCGGCGAGGTCGAAGCGGTGGCAAGATCTCAAGTTCAATGAAAAAGGCATTCCGGCGATGCTCCGGTGGAACCAAGGCGTCCTGGGTGTTGATCGGAACCTTGCGAACTCGAAGGCGTCGACGGTGAAGCTCGAGCTACTCTAGTGGCAGCGGAATTGCTCGTTGGAGCTTGCAGTGGCGGCTTTATTTCTCTGAGCTTTTTCGGTGGCTAGGGTTTTTCTAGCGCTGAGGCGGCTAGGGTTGGGTTGTGGGGAGCGAGGGCTACCTCATTTTATATCTGGCACCACAGGAGAATCTAGGCGCGAATGCCCAGCGACCCTTGTGGCGGCGAGCAAATCTCGGTAGATTTAGAGATGATAAGCGATGTCGAGTGGGGTCCACAAGTCAGCGAGGGTGGCTCGGGCGTGCTCACATAGCAAGCAGCGTGCGGCGATTGGTAGGTGAAATTTGAGTCTTGTAGCGCCTGAGAGAGAGAGAGAAAGTGGTGGTTGCTTGCTTTGAGTTGGGCCAGAAAGAAAATAAATGGGCCGAAGCAAAGGGGATTCGGTCCATGGGGATTTCCTAATATTTACATAGATTTTGCATTTAAGAAATTACAGTAAATCCAAATAGCAAATGAACTCAGAAAAATTCTAGAAAAATCTAGAAAATATTTCCAAGCATAAAAAACCCAATTAAAATAGTTTTGGAATTAATTGATGTTTATATTAATCACATTAAATTATTTTTCTATTAAAAGTCCATATTAAGCTTTATTAAAATTTAAATAAAACTTGGGTGAAAAGGATTTTTAAACTTCAAAAAATTTGGATGGTACACCAACCAATTTTGGTTTTCGTCCAGAGGAGTTCGTGCCATGGTCTTCTTACGCAACTCCGGCTAAAAGCGCCTCATGCGTAGTCATCCTCTCCCGGTGAACCATTCATCAATTACTCATGCAGGAGCATCACCTCGCCTCCCTCTTTCTTCCCCGCGCTCAGGCTCCCCTCCTCGTAGTGTCATTGCCACAATAGACATGCCCAGCCTCGGGTTCATGCCACCAGCCTTCCTCTGCCACTCCCCGCCTCCACCAATCGGTCTGGTAAGCTTCCCTTGTCTCCTTGGTGCTCGTGCTCACCTCCTCCTTCCCTCTCCCCCTCCAATGCAGCCGCTGCTTCTTCCTCCCCCAGTTTCGACAGCCGCGTACTGTCGCCCAACTGCCACCGCCCACCTCCGGCCATGACACCTCCTCCAATGGGACCGCCTCCCCCTATTCATTCCATTTTTGCCCTTGTCGGCCACCGTCGTTGTGCCTTAGTTGCCCTCCCCTGTATCTCCTTTGCTATATGCTCCCTCTGTTTGTATGTGTGTTTAGACGTGAGGGTGACTATCTGACTCACTGTAAGTTATCCAATGACAATTAGAGTATGCAATTGCCGGTGGGCCTATTCAATTAAAGGACTAATTAAGGCGATTAGTAGGATTGTTAGTAGATGGATATCTCAAATAACAAATAGGCATGTATTAAGATAAGGTGATAATTAATTATGGAATTATTTATCAAATTGAAGCCTTATGAAAATTAGTAATTAATTGAAATACATCATTTGTAGTTAGGTTAAACTTAGTGATATTCCCTGACATAGCTCACTTATTTACACCCTAATCAAGTTAGTTAGCAGGATAATTAGTTAAATGGATACCTCAATGAGCTGTAACATTTTAACTATGTTAAGTAGTGACTAAATTAAGAAGATTAAAACAAGTAATTAGAGATGAATACAAGATTTTGTTTGGTTGTATGACTGGGATGGTAGCGGATGGTTCAATATGGTGTTTGGTTTGAGGAATGAACTTGAATGAGTTTTATACTTATTGAAATATTAACACAATTATTATATTTACCTTAATGATAAAGGGAGTATTTAACTAAATTAATTATTTTAACTATCCACTAATTGGCATGGTCCTTTGGTCGATGGCGTATACGAGAGGAGAGAGGTAACAGAGAGGACGAGTTCGTCCTTGTATCGCGTGGTTCGTCCGTTTTTATGGAACCATGCAGGACAACATATTTAGAAAATATTCTCAGAATCTGTATGACCACATCTAAAATACATTAATTCAGTTTACTCAACTAAATATAAATATATAAATATATTCAGAATCATTCCGTATAGGTATACCACGATTCACCCAACCAAACTATCCATAAGGAACAGGCTAGCCGCATGCATCAACCAAATTGAAGGGATCCACGTGTTGAGGGAGCGTTGATAGGAGATTCCGTTTAGGACCTGCAGTGTAAGCTCCCGTCGTCCCAATTCCCAAGTGGCAACCGTGCTCGTTCCTTCGGAATTCGGAATTTCGGATACGTGTTGGGAACACCGGAGCAAATGCAAACCACCGCTCCCTCCTCTCCGCTCCCCTTCGCACCCTTGCCACCGCCACCGCCACCACCTCCGCCGCCGCGCCGCCCCTTCCCCTCCCTCCACCGCCGCGACATCCTCCTGCTCTCCGTGGCGCCTCTTCCGCTCGCGTTCTCCCCGGCAGCCGCCTCGGCGCGCGGGCTGTTCCGCATGCCGCCGCCGCGGCTGGCCAACCGCTACTTCCTGGTGCGCGCGGGAGAGTCGGTGTACGAGGGGCAGGGCCTCCTCCGCACCAACCCCGTCGCCAAGACCTCCGTCGACAGCGGCCTCTCCCCCGAGGGCCTGCGCCAGGCCGCGCGCGCCGCGCTCGAGCTACGCCGCCTCGGCGCCTGCGAGGACGACTGCTGGATATGGCCCTCCATCACCCAGCGCGCCTACCAGGCCGCCGAGATCATCGCCGCCGCCAACGGCGTCAACCGCAGGTGCCTACCTACCTACATCCCCTCGGGCTCTGTTCCTTTAATATGGCTTCTTGATTTCACATGAGTAATAGTATGGCCGGTGAATCAGTGATCCTGTACTAACTTGTCGGTCGCTTAATTTGAAGCCACCTTGTACCGGAGTACAGCTTCTTGGATGCGCGTGGATTGGGCGCTTTTGAGGGGAAGAGCCTGGAAGCCTTGCCCGAGGTATTACTCATCCGACGGATCCATCATCCATGTTTCCCACTTCCTGGTTGGATGCTAAATTGTTCTTGCTTACAGGGAGTAGTAAAAGAACAATTAACTTAAGCAGTCGCAGAAATACAAAATTGTTATGTGCAGCTGTTGGTATAAGGCAAGTAGGCAACCTTAGTTTCTGGAGAAAGAAATCGGAGTACACTGACCCTGCAGACATCAAATAGCTATACAGTACAGATTTGAAATTTGAAGGAACCGGTGAAATTCTGCTTGCCACGAAGGCTGATGTCTTTGGCCGCTGCTAGCCAAGAAGGCAATAAAACACTGGTTTTAGTATCATACTAATAGAATATGTTAATCTAATTAGTGTTTTGACAGACTGGAGTACACTCAATCTGCTAATAAGACATCTTTAGAAGGATGGAATAAGAATAAGATATGAGCTCTGTGAATTCTGAGATATAATTTGGAGAATTAGAATATTCTGAGATACTCGCTTTATCATGAATCAAGTATCCATGCCTTTTCTGTCTGTTTTGAGGTTGCTGGTAACTAGACAGTGATATTAGTATTTTGATAAGTACATAAAACTGCCTGGCTACAAAACAGGACATGAATTAATATACACTACTGGCCAAATGAGTATCCTGGAGTAATGGAATTCTCAATTTTGGACTATACTAACCGAGTTATGTTTTCTTGGCTCATATTAATTAGATGTATGGATCAGATAATTTTTTGCTTGATAAACTGTATTCCTGCTTTGATTTGAGTTCTCCTTTCTTGTTATGGATTTAGGTGTATGCATCGGATAATATTTCTTCAGACATCAAACCGCCTCCAATTAATGATGGCACACCTAATGAGAGTGTAGCAGATGTATTTGTTCGGGTAACACAGCTCATGTCAATACTAGAGACCCAGTACTCAGGGGATACTGTTGTCATTGTTTCACCAGATTCAGACAACTTGTCAATTCTTCAAGCTGGGTTGATAGGGCTAGACCTCCGGAGGTAAAAACTAGTAATTCTTGTGCATTCCACTTCATTTTGCAAGTTTTTTATCCGCAAGACTTCTGATTACACAGTGCAGTCGTTTTTGGTGATTTCTTGGGGAACATTTCTTAGGCCAAATTATGCATCAGATCATTTGGATTTTCCTTGCATCTCTAGTTGCTGCCGACATAACAATATACTCCATGCATTGTTGCTGATTGAAAGGAAACATATCCTAATTATTTGATGCCATTTCTGCAGGCATAGCAGCCTGTTCTTTCAGCCCGGTGAGGTCCGACCTGTTGATCCCGCCAGCATACCTGAATACAAGCAACCTGCTTCTACTGTTTTTAAGTGCACAAATCCACCAAGTTGCAAATAATTTACTTCTTGTCACTACAGCGTTCATGTTTTCTGTACATGAATGAATACCCCCATGACAATGTATAGTTGAAGTATAGCTGAAAATATGTTGCGTGCGGCACAGCTAACAACCAGCAAGTCAGCTGGCATCTACCATGGTACTTTGTATAATGAATCCAAAGTTCCTATTGTAAGGCATTGCTATGGTTAATTCTTGTAACAGTAATTGCAGTCATATCTGAAAATCAAAATGAAGGAAGCATTCTTGAGATTTCTCATTCTTTTCATTTAGACAGAGGTGCTCTTACAATTAGGGGTGCAATCGCAGAGATGATGCGGTCGGATATCGTTTATCTTGTAACCTGTGTCGGATACCTATTTCTTTATCCTGTATTCGCTCCGCAAACCTTCGGTCGGTTGGACGGATATTATCTGATGAGGACATCCCAACCTTCAATGACCACGCTGAAGATGATCATATCCGCGACCAAGATATTCTCAAGGACCAACAATATCAAGGATCAATCACGAGAAGACGTGCTAAGCAAATACATGATCAAGTGAATGCTAACCTAAGCTACATTTCAGATTCTTGTGACTTAGTCGTGCCCCCACCTCTTCTTCTTTGATTGGACTTAGGTGCCTCGGTGTGGAACGAGAAGAATGACTATGTGCTACCAGTATGGTTTACGTAAAAACAAAGGAGTTTACTACCTTGTGACAGATGTGTTACTTCCCAAGGGCAAGGCGCACCAACCTATCACGTTTCACTGTACATAACCTATATAGATGGAAACATAATTAAGTCTATTTTCACCTCCAACGGATCGTCATTTGGACTTCCGTGGAGAGAGTTATTGCTGTTTTACTGAAGACTGCGCATAAGTTGAGTAGACGCGCGAGAATTCGAGAAGACTCCTTGAATGCTTCAACCAGTTGGCCTTTCACCTTCCAACATGGTGACTTATGTTCATACCCATCTAGGAGGGTTGTTCCTAGTATATATACCCCTCTACCCCCATCCGTGGAGACACTTTTGAGTTTTCGACAAACCGATATATGAAAATTGCAGCAAGACTGCTGAGTGCCTTGCTCCTTTGCTCTTGTGAGTTCTCTTGGATTTGCAAGAAGATTCATCTGGGATCCCCTAATTCGTGCTCTATGCTTCCGGGCGTTTTGTGTGGATTAGTACCGGATTGTGGTTATGTGGTTGTTCGGATAGCGGGTCGGAGTCCAGAAGGCTTCGGATCGTCTCTCCCAAATGTTTGGTCGCATTCAACCTTGGTAGGTTAAAGCTAGTTACCCTTTTCCGCTGCTTACAACTAGTTATCCCCGCTATCCACAACAAAATTTGCTTTGTTCTTCAATCTACACCATGAAGATCGGGGCACCCCTAGCAAGTACGCATCAATTGGTATTAGAGCTTTCGTTGTCACGGTAAGTTTCCATCCACAAATTAGCCTTTTAGTGCATCATTTTTTCTTATGTTGATATTATTTCAATTTTTGTCCTAAGAGTCCAGATCAAAAAAAAAATTACCAAGCCTTTTGTTTAGTACTGTTAATCTTATGTTGTTCGTGCTCATCTTGTTTCTAGTCACCATCGATATCTTGCACCATATTTGTTTTAGTTGTTGAGCTTACTGTTTAGTGGCAAAAAAAGAGAAAGAAAAGAGAACACAAAAAGAAGAAAAAGCGAAGGGTTGTGTTGCGGTTGTCAAATTGCAAGTTTGATTCTTGCTCACGAATTTTTTGATTATTTTGGACCGATGACATTCACGTATCCATTGTGTGGTTTCGGCACTTGATTCGATACTACAACCCTCCTTGTTTAGCCACTTAAGCCCCACTAAAAACCCAAGTCGGTTGTTTTTATTCTCGTGTCCTTTCAATCGCTTGACCACATCCAAGATGTCTGCCACTCTTCTTTGTCTATTGAGAGCATAAGAACATTGGTGAGTAAGAGGTGAGATTGTGTGATTCCACAAATATTACCTATTCCACTTTCTTTTCGCTAACATGGCAAGTTCCAACTCAAGTGTACATGGGGGAAATCATGAAGGAGATGAACAACAAGTCACACGAGTTGGGATGCAACAATTACGTGATCTGATTCAGGCCATGGGACAGATGCTCAATGAATGCCTTCTGCTTGTTGGTGGTGGGGTCTACATCAACCTAACCTCTCTGTTGATCATGGTGAAGCCGTGATGAGAACTTCGATGGGAGTTCTTTGCTAATGGCGACTTCCACGACGACAAAATCTTGGTCGGAGTGATGGACGAGGGGACGGTGCCCATCGTGGCCGAGGCGCAGCTGCACATATTCTGCAGTATGGGGGAGGAGCTCACGGTCGTGGTTTTGGTCACCGTGTGCGCTTCAACGACCAATATGTGCATGACGGTCGTAGGTATGGATAAGAATATGATGACAATAACGAAGTTTTTGCAGATCATGATGGCTACGGACAGCATCCACCCCCACATCGTGGTCTTGCCCATGGTGAGGAGGACGACCTCATGATGCGCCGTGAAAGTGATGATCCGGATAATATTGCTTGGATCAAGTTAAACATCCCTAAATTCAAGGGAATAGAAGACCATGATGCTTGTTTTGATTGGGAAGAGCAATGTGATCAGATTTTTCATGTCCATAATCTCTCTGATCAAAGGCGGGTAAATCTTGCCTCAGTTGAATTCTCAGGTTATGCTCTCACTTGGTGGAATCACATACAACAAAATCAGCTACAATTAGGGCGTGATCATATCAATACTTGGTGAAATAAAGGAAGTGATGAGAAGGCATTTTGTGCCTTCAAGCTACCAGCGTGACCTTCGCAATAGGTTGCAGGCGTTAAGACAAGGGTCTAAAACGGTGGATGAGTACTATAAGGAAATGGAATTACTCTTGATGCATCTTTACTGGAATTAGAGAGGATGCTGAATCCAACATGGCAAGATTTTTGCATGGTCTAAATGATGAAATTTTAGATTTTGTTGAGATGTTTTCTTATAACAATCTGCAAGATCTTGTTGCCCGAGCTATCTTACGGAGAGAAAGATTTGACAAGAAGGGCGTGGTCGATCATTTGAGAACCATTATTTTTAAGCTTCATGGCGTCGACAACAGCCGAGTACATCCTCTACTAGTCGTCGTTCTCTAGGAGCCCCTGTTGGGACTTGTCCATCTACTCCTACTGCCAAGACTACACCCTCGTCGGCTTCTTCACCTGCAGGACACCAAGATAATTGACGCTCTACTGGAAAAATAGGAGCATCATCTGTCACATCGGCAGCAGCATCCACATATTGCAGCTGCAAAATTTAGTGCCATAAGTGCCAAGAGCGTGGGCACATTGCCTCTGAGTGCCCTAGTAAAAGAAACATGCTTGTTAATGAACAAGGAGAATGAGAATCTGTGAGTGAGCCAGAGGAGGATGGGCTACTTGAAGAAGCATCGGATGATGATGGTATTCCTGCTGATGATGGAGACAACAATTGTTTTATCTCTCGACGTGTGCTTAGTGTTAATGTTGTGAAAGGAGAGAATAGTCAACGCACTCGAGACACCATCAAGAGCAAGGTATGTAGTATTATTGTTGATAATGGCAGCTGCAATAACATTGCAAGTCTAGAATTGGTAGAACGAATGAGACTAAAACAACGACGTCATCCTGCCCCATATAAGATGCAATGGCTCAAAGATTGTGGATCACTGCGAGTGAACAGCATTGTGATCGTCCAATTCTCAATTGAAAAATACCAAGATCAGGTGGAGTGTGATGTGGTTCCAATGCAAGCATGCCAGTTACTTTTAGGCGACCTTGGTTATATGATCGTGATGTTCAGATTAGTTGTCGAGTCAATACCCTTATTTTTATGTATAAAGGGGAGCGTATCACTTTGCTTCCTTTAACACCAAAAGAGATAATGATGGATTAATTGAAAAAGAAACAGCGAGAGTAAGAAACACTTGAGTGAGAACCACAAACATAATGAGCAAGTGAAACCAAAGCCAAAAAAAACTCCACAGCCGCAAAATACCAAGACACGTGGAAAAGAGGGATTAGTGATGATGGCTATGAAAGGGGATATAAAAGAATTGAGTGAACCTAATGCTATATTCTTTGTACTCCTGTACAAGGAAATCCTTTTATCAACTAACGACTTATCCTCTACTTTACCGAGTGTTGTGTTGGATCTCTTACAGGGTTACGATGAAGTGTTTCCTGACGAAGTACCACCGGGATTGCCACCAAAAGAGGCATTGAACATCAAATTGACCTTGTCCCTAACGCCCCACTTCCTAACCGACCAGCATACTGCACAAATCCGGAGGAGACCAAGAAAATTCAACACCAAGTTCAAGACCTACTCGACAAAGGGTATGTAAAGGAAAGTCTTTCACCCTGTACTGTACCGGTTCTTTTAGTCCCAAAGAAAGATGGATCATGTAGAATGTGTGTAGATTGCTGAGCCATTAATAACATCACAGTAAGGTATAGGCATCCAATACCTAGACTTGATGACATGCTTGATGAGCTTAGTGGTTCAACCATCTTTTCTAAGATTGATTTGCGAAGCGGCTACCACCAAATTCGAATGAGAGAGGTGATGAGTAGAAAACTGCACTCAAAATAAAATTTGGGTTGTATGAATGGTTGGTCATGCCGTTTGGATTGACAAATCCACCAAGTACTTTCATGAGATTAATGAATCATGTGCTTAGAGCTCTTATTGGCAAATTTGTTGTTGTTTACTTCGATGATATCTTAATTTACAACAAGTCTCTTGAAGAACATATTGAACATCTAGAATGTGTGCTATGTGTCTTGAGAAAGGAAAAGTTATACACCACTCCTGAATTTTAGTAAGACTTTTGAAATTGAATGTGATGTAAGTGGTATAGAGATTGGAGGGGTACTCATACAGGAAGGTAGGCCAATTGCTTATTTTAGTGAAAAGTTAAGTGGTCCAACTCTCAATTACTTTGTTTATGATAAAGAATGGTATGCCCTCATAAGATTTTTGAAAACTTGGCAACACTACTTGTGGCCTAAGGAATTTGTGATACACTTAGACCATGAATCTTTGAAACATCTTAAAGGTCAACTAAAACTGAATCGACGATATACAAAATGGAGTGAATTTATTGAATATTTTCCTTACATTATCAAGTACAAGAAAAGGAAGGATAATGTTGTAGCTGATGCCTTGTCTAGACATCATGTTTTACTTTCTCAACTTGATGCTACAGTTCTTGGGTTAGAAAGTATCAAAGAATTGTATGTTCATGACTCATATTTTTCGAACCATTTTCCAAATGTGGTAATGAAAAGGGCTAGGATAAGTTTCATTTGCACGATGTTTTTTTATTTCGTGCTAATAAGCTATGCATTCCAGATTGCTCTGTTCACCTATTACTTTTGTAGGAAGCTTATTCTGGAGGACTTATATGCCATTTTGGTGCCAAGAAAACTGAGAGTGTGTTGGCTGATCATTTCTTTTGGCCAAATTTGAGGTGCGATGTTGAGAGATATGTATTGCGATGTGAGACATGTCATAAAGCTAAGTTCCGTTGAAACCCTGATGGTTTGTACCTTCTTTTACCTATTCCTAATGTTCTATGGGAGGATATTTCAATGGATTTTGTTCTTGGTTTACCTTGGACAAAGAGGGGAGGACTCAATTTTGTTGTGGTTGATAGGTTTAGCAAAATGACTCACTTTATTCCTGTCATAAGGCGATGATGCTTTACATATTCTTTGAATTGTTTTTCGGGGAGATTGTGCGATTACATGGTGTGCCTCGCACCATTGTATTAGATGGAACACCAAGTTTTGAGCAATTTTGAAGACCTTGTGGGAAAGCTTGGGACCAAGCTATTGCTCTCTACAACATGCAGATCTCAAGCGATGGACAAGCTGAAGTCGTGGTAGAACATTGTCCATGTTGCTTTCAAGTGATACGAAGAAAAATTTGAAGATGCGGGAAGAGTGTCTACCTCATGTAAAATTTGCATACAACAGGGCGGTACATTCGACCACTAAAGTTTGTCCATTTGAACTTGCATATGGTTTTAAACCCACTGCTCCCATAGATCTTTTGCCTTTACCATTGCAGGAGCGCGTCAATTTGGATGCAAACGAACGTGCTGAACATGTCAAGAAGATTCACCAATAGGCGAGAGAGAATATTGCGAAGATGACCTAGCTGTATGAGAGGCGTGCAAACAAGGGAAGAAAGAAGATGTTGTTTGAACCAGGTGACTTAGTATGGGTACATCTCAAAAAAGATCGTTTCCCTGACCAGCACAAGTGCAAGCTACAGCAATGAGCAGATGGTCCTTTCAAAGTGGTTCAAAAGAACAATGACAATGCCTACAAGATTGATCTTCTCATAAAGTATGGCGTTAGTGAGACCATCAATGTCTCAGACCTCTCTCCATACTTTGGACCAAACATGTCGAGAACGACTCCTTTTCAAGAGGGGGGATGATGAGGGCATCCCAACCTTCAATGACCACGCTGAAGATGATCATCTCCACGACCAAGATATTCTCAAGGACCAACAATATCAAGGACCAATCACGAAAAGACGTGCTAAGCAAATACATGATCAGGTGAATGCTAACCAAAGCTACATTTTGGATTCTTGTGACTTGGTCGTGCCCCCACCTCTTCTTCTTTGATTGGACTTAGGTGCCTCGGTGTGGAACGGGAAGAAGGATTATGTGCTACCAATATGTCTTACATAAAAACAAAGGAGTTCACTACCTTGTAGCAGATCGTCACTTCTCAAGGGCAAGGTACACCAACTTTGTCATGTTTCACTTGTGCATAACTTATATGGATGGAAACATAATCAAGTCTATTTTCACCTCCAACAAGCGGCTCATCATTTGAACTTCCGATGAGAGAATTGTTCTTTATTTCTTGAAAGCGCATAGAAGTTGAAGCGGAGCGCGAGAATTCGAGAGACTCCTTGAATGCTTCAACGAGTTGGCCTTCTACCTTCCAACGTGGTGACTTATGTTCACACCGACTAGGAGGGTTATTCCTAGTATATATACCCCTCTACCCCCATCCGTGGAGGCACTTTTGAGTTTTGACAAACCGATATATGAAAATTGCGGGAAGGCTGGCGAGTGACTTGCTCTTTTGCTCTTATGAGTTCTCTTGGATTTGTAAGAATATTCATGCAGGACCCCCTAATTCGTGCTCTCGCTTACAGGCGTTTTGTGTGGATTAGTTCAGTTGTGGTTACTGTAATTGTTAGGATAGCGGATCGAGTCGAAGGCTTGATTGTCTCTCCCAATGCTTGGTCGCATCCAATCTTGGCGAGTTAAAGCTAGTTACCCTTTTAGTTGCTCACAACTAGTTATCCCATTGTCTCTGACAAAATTCGCATTGTTCTTTAACCTCGCCGTGAAGATCAAGTCACCCATAGCAAGTGCGCATCATTATCATTTCTTTTGCACTCTTACACAAGACATTAGATAATAGGAGTGCAATCGAGCGAACACGGAGAGACTAATCGTTGAGATGTAGAAAAAAACACGTAAAAACACGTAGTATCCTTATCTGCTCAAATGTAGCAACCTACATATACATTATCATATTTCTAAGTGAAGTCACAATAGATTTATCTCATACCACCTAATATATGGATACATACTGACGGATATTGCACATTAGTATCCTATTCCTTATTTTTTCCTCAGTCGGACATGGATAGTCTTAGAATAACCATTTATCTTTTAGTATTAAGCTTTGCAAGCTTTCGATCGGTCGAGAATTATTCACTCGTTTGCACCCCTCTGACAATGGAATTTCCCTTTGTTCGATGCAATTCATGCAAATCCTTCTAAAGTTTGTACAATTCATCTTTATAAATTCAAAGAAAAAGTAGGCACCAAGAAATCCTAACACTTTCACTTGGTGAGGTTCTCTCGTGCGGTTTGTGTGGATTTCATGGGGATATGCTCGAATCTTAGGATGATGTGACAATTGGCAATGGCGTTTACGGTTTGTCGTTTCACGCGTTTTCGACAAAGTGTCGGGCTTCTTGGGCGGCGGTCCGACCGGTCCTTACACGCAGCGATCCCGACCGATCCCAAATCGGTCGGACCGGCCATGTAGGCGGTCGGACCGGCCGTGACTAAAGTGGTCAAAATGGTGGGCCAAAAATAGGTGTTGTAGGCAAGTGAGGATCCAAATGCACTTGGTCTCATGATTTTTGGAGTCTCGATAAAAAGTTCTATTGGTTTAAAGTTTCCAGTGGGTTTGGATTTTGGGGTTGAATTTGGCTAAGTCCCAAGGCGGTCGGCCGCTCTCACGAGGCGGTCCGGCCAAGAAGGCGGTCCGGCCGCTCTCACTGGCGGTCGAACGGTTTCTATGAGCGTCGACCAACCGTGGCGATGTTGTTTTGTTAGGTCAAAGTCATTGGTTTCATGTCATATGATTTGCATGATGCATGTTTTGACTAACATGGGTCAAGTTGTGAAGAACTTGTTCCCGAATTCGTGTTTGCTTATGCGTGGTTGTGCGGGTTGCTTGGTGGTCAACGACGGTCAGCGGCGAGAGAATCGGGACTAGACTTGAAGAGTTGAGGTCGAGCGATCGGCGATGCGGGTGAGTCAACGACTCAAGCGTGACACAAGATGGACAAGGATGACCTATTGGCGAATCCATGGCGCATGGTGAAGCGGTTTAGGTCAAAAGGTTAAAGGCGGCGCTGCGAAGCGTGCGTGTGACCCGTTTGTTAGTGGGCCTTAATGGGGCCCAATTAAGTCAAACCCTAGGAGTTCTAGGCCTCCACTATAAATAGGAGGAGATGGTGGTGCACCTCTTCCTCTCTCGCTTTTATGTTTCAAAACCCTAATTGTCTTTAGGGAGTTGAGGTGGAGGCTAGGGCTCTTGATGGTTTGTGGTGAATTTCGTGATCCTTGATTGTCTCTTGATCCATGATGGTGTGGATGTAATGCGGCTTCAATCACGAAATCAATCTATGCAAGGTTTGCTTGAGATAAGTCTCTTTTCGTTCTTGCTTTCAATTTGGTGATTTTAGGGCTTTCTTTGATCCGCGAGTTTGTGATTGATTCTTTCACGTGAATTAGCTTGCTGTGATATGTGTGAATCTATCTAGCATCATCTTGATCATCAATCTCTCACGAACAAGCTTTAGGATCAAGTTTTCGTTCTTGCGGTTTTAGACCTTCATTAATCAATTGACAATTGCTCAAGATCGTTCAAGAATTATCATAATATTTGATTGGAATAGGTCCTCAATAGCATATAGAAGGTGTGTGCAAAGTTTCATAAAGATTAGAGTTGAGAATCAAAGTTTCACCTAATTGCAACCGTCATCGGGCTGATTTTCTTGTTGCGGATCGGTTCGAGTCGGTAGGTCGGTGCTTCGTCATCACCGGTCGGACCGATTTTGGGCGGTCCGACCGCCCGACTAACGCCGGTCGGACCGCCCAATCGGTCCGACCGGTTGAGTATAATTGGTCGGACGCCGTCTTTGTGAGTCTTAGTAATCTTAGTTGATTTTGTTATATTGCTTAGGGTTTAATTGGATTCAATACTAGTCTTCATTTGTCTTGGTATATTGATCTTCATAGCTTTCTAATAGCTCTTGGAGTTAAATTGTATTGAGTCCATAATTTGTTAAAAAGTGGCGTGCTCTATTCACCCCCTCTAGTCGCCTTTACGGTCCAACAAGTGGTATCGAGGCGAGTTAGTTCAATCTTGATCTTAACAGGTCCTTGAACTTTAGCGATGGATAAGTTTTCTACTAAACCGCATATCTTGATGGGCACGACTATGCCTATTGGAAGAATCGTATCGCGCGTCTTTCTTGAGCGAGGACAAGCTATTTGGGATGTTGTTAGAGCCCATTGGTTATTCTGAAATTGCTACACACTACGCAATCCTTTTGGCTAACAACAATAAGGCTAAGAATCTTTTATATGGTGCACTTGGTAGACAAGAATATGATAGAATTTGCAATCTTTCAGCTGCGCATGAAATTTGGAACACTCTCGAAACATATCATGAGGTTCATCCCAAATCAAAAAGTCGTAAGCAGTTTACAAGCGTGAATACAATAAATTCGAGATCGTCTGGAGAGAGCATCGATGACATTTCGATCGCTTTAATAAAGTAATTAATCAAATGAAAACATTGATATTGAATATTCTCAATCAAAATGCCACCCATCTCTTGGTTGCAATCAACACCAAGGAGTGGGAGATGAAGGCTCTTGCTATAGAAGAAAATGTTGATCTTTCAAGTCTTACTTTAGAATTGCTTTATAGTAAACTCAAGACTCATGAAATTAAAAGAGTTGATCATCCCAAGAAAGATAATTTAGCTTTGGTAGCAGATCCTCTCAAAAGGCTTTTGATGACTCTTTTGAATCTTCTTACGGATTTTCATTTGCTTGTTTATCTGCTATTCATGAAGAGGAGCTTGAAAGTATTCTGAAGCAGAGTTAGCTCTTCTAGCTAAAAAATTCACAGGCCTATAATAATGTGAGAAACAAAAGAGAGGTGGTCAGGTGACATGCTATGAATGTGGTGAGCTAAATCATATCAGGGCAAATTGCCCCCAAGCTGAAAGGTAAGAGCAATCATAAGGAAGGAAAGACGACTTGGAAGAAGCCTCCTTTCAACAAATCAAGGTATGAGGCTAATAAGCTTGTGAAGGTGCTCACGGGTCCTTGCCGCTTTGAGGATCAATCCTTGAGCGATGTGGATCTTGGGAGTGAGGAGGACAAGGAGGAGGAGATCCCTCAAGGCAAAAGAAAGGAAGGCCAAAGACTTCAGCTGGCATGTGCTTCATGGTGACAAGCGACATTGATGATGATGAGGTATCTTTTCTTATGATGAGCTCTCTGCTAAATATGATTCTATAGTTGAGCAATTGCTTAGTCAAGATGAAGCGCTAGAATTTGTTATGACAAAAATAAGAAATTAGAGTCAAAGATTAACAAACTGAAAGTAGAGCTTAAAAATGCTAAGACTCTTGAACACGATGAATGTTTATCTTGTCATGCTATGCACTCGAAATTACTAAGTTACAAAGCGCTCATAATATTTACATACAACAACTTGAGAATGCTAGATCTGAACTAAATGAAATTAAAGTGCTCCTTGTGAAAAATATTTAGAATCTAGTAAATTGATTGCTTTTGATGTATTTGATTCTAGCCCTTGCACTTCATGTTTAGAAAAGAGCGTGAAATCAAAGATATCTTAGAAGTGCTAGAGTCAAATATGCTAAGCTTAAGGACAATATTGAAAATACTACTTGTGCTTCTTGTTCCACTCTTAAGCTTGAAATTGCTTCGTATAAGGAGAAATCTATGAATAAAACTTGTGATGCTTGTGTTAACTTGAGAAAAGAAAATGCTTACCTTCATGATACGGTCCAACAGTTTGTTAAAAAGTGAGCGTGCTCCTATTCACCCCCCCCCCTCTAGTCGCCTTTACGGTCCAACAGTTTGTTTGTCATCAACCTGCCTATATGGCTATATTGTGTGACTCTACAAAGATTTTAGCTATGCATTGTGATACTGGCACTAGCATAGCAATGGAAAAAGGCGGGGGGGGGGGGGCAACTGAAGCAAAGATTCAAACATCAGCAGTGCTAGGCTTGTGAAACCAAACAATAGAATTACCCGCTCCAAAATATAGCAGGAACAGTTATATCGGACCCAGATTTTTTCAAATCCCGGATCCTCTGTTAACAATATTGTGCTACTCCCTGGATCAGTAGGTAGCACTCACAGGCTCGTTGCTGAATCATATCATACAAGGCGCAAATTGAGACATTTAAGTATAACATACATAAGAGTGACATAGACCACGTCGGATTAAGTTTTACATAAGGGCCACCAGGCCAAATCGATTACAATACGCAAAAGCACAAAGTTGCAGCGGAAACAAAAGAGAGGATAGGGCTCATCTCTCCACAGGCAAGCGACTGGGGTGACCGACGTACGACCGATATTATCCAAGGATTGGATAATATTGGTTGTCTTATAATCTCCGAAAAGAGTCCACGAGATTGGGGCGAGACCTACACTACAGAATCTACACTACTCTTCAGGGTTCCGTGGCCATCGACCTCAGGCTCCTCGTAGTATGCGTAGTCTCCTTGATCCACATCATCTGGAGGTTTGGGGAGGAGCGAGAGTGAGCACAACTACCGTGCTCGCGAGCCAACACACAGTATGCAATAGTATACATACAAGGCTTAACAAGGATGGCTCAGGTTCTTTTATTTGCTAAAGTATCATTTTCAATTATCATAATTACAAAGTCCTATGACTTAGCATTTTAAACAGATTGCATTTTCATTAAAGAGAATAAGTGCAATATTAAATAACAGTAGAGGTTACCTCCACCTCATGCTAAATTTTGATAGCGGTTACTTCCACCGATTATCAACACTGGGTAAGGCTACCTAGGAAAAATCCAAAACATGGGCTAGATGAGCCCAACACATTTCCATTTCACCCACAAAGATTTTTGAAATAGAACTAACTCAGGTTAAGTTCCCATGTCCGCCTTTGACTGTAGGCGCGGCTGTTTAAACTGAGAGACCATGTGAGAGGTCCTCCATTCTGAGTGATGAGTATTTGACATCGTGTTGAATAGGTTGAGAGTTGAGTGTCTAGGTTTGGGTATTTACATCTTTGAATCGGGAAATCGGAACTACATTGTGTATGGGCGGAAGTTCGATGTCGAACTACTGGCGTTGGAAATAGGAACTTCCGATTTACGAGGGTTTTGAGTTGGTGAAGAAATGGAACTTCCGCACCTAGGGTGGCGGAGTATCGGATATCTTGGCGTTGTGTGTTCCTCTCGAGATGATAATCGGTTTTGAAAAAGCTGAAAAGCGGATGTTAGAAGATCGGAAGTTCCATGATGTTAAGCGCGGAACTTAGATAATCGACAAGTCGCGGACGTTAGAATCGGAACTTCCGCAAGGTAAATCTTGGAACTTCGATTGTGTCGAGTATGCGAGAGAAGGATATTTTGTGATTTTGATTACGTATGAGTTTGAGTCTTATACAAATGTTGATGCTATGATATTGTGCAATGCTATGTGATGTGTTTTATGCTGTGTTGACTGCGGGACATCGAGGCGAAGTCGTGGCGAGACACGAGGTGATCGGACTAAGCGCGGCGGCGTTGAGTCGAGCGGTCGGATGTGTCGAAGGCGGCGTGAATCTTGAGGTGGTTGCGTGTCAAGGACAGCAAAGGCGTCGGGAGGCTTCCAGAAGGTGCGCAAGGGGCAAAACGGGGATTTCGCAAGCGGCACAAGTGGAGCGGTTCCGTTCGGGTGTAGCGGGCTTAATGGGTTGGAGGCCCATTAAGCAAAGGCTATAAATAGAGCTCAACCCCTGTTGTTAGGGTTAGACCTTGAGAGAGGAAATTAGGGTTAGCTCCACCAAAAGGGTTTGTTTTGCTTTTTGAGAGAATGAACTGAAAATACTTGTAATCATTCCTCTGTGTTTCCTCTGTGATTTCTTGGCTTCTATCAATGAAACTCTGAGTCTTTGATTACATGTTTATGCCTCTTTTTATTCCTCTCTGTTCATGTTGAATATCTAGGGTTTGGCATATCTTTTGATTCGTCTTATGAAATAGCATGAAACTTGATATCTAGAGTCGTTTTGATATTGCTATTACATACTCAAAGTTTCATGAGCTAAGATTACGAGAATCGAGTCTATTTAGGTTTTGGTCTTTCTTGCCCCTTCTTCAAGAAATCCAATTTTGGCTTGATTGTTGAATCTTTGTCTGCGATTCTTCTCCATGAGGTCAAGATGTTGCTTAGGATGATGTCATGTGAAACTTGACGAGAAGATCAACAAATTAAAAGTAGTTTGGATTTTGGACAAAAACCCGGCGTTACTGTTCTTGATCGGGATAATGAACTTCGATTTTACAAGCGGAAATACGCAAGAGGAACTACTGCGCGCCATACACAATGGAACTACATAAGCGGAACTTCCGCACCTTATTGGCCGAGCTTCCAATTTCTGAAGAACGGCCAGGAGGCTGTTTTGTTATTTGATCTTGCTTCATTTACCTTCTTTAGATCTCCAGAGATCTTTGTAGGCTTGTTTAAATCTGGTAAAGTGGAGTTATTAATTTTAAGGCACCATTCACCCCCCCCCTCTGTTACCATTTCGGTCCTTCAATTGGTATCGAGCGGTTAGCTCTTCTTGATAGATCTTAGCAGGTCGGTTGAGCCATGGCAGCGGACAAGTATTCCACCAAGCCTCCAGTCTTTGATGGCATGGATTACCCCTTCTGGAAGAGCCGAATGGAAACATACATCCAGGCTCAGGGGTATGCCATCTGGAGAAAGGTGAAGGTGAGATTTGCAGTTCCTGCCGATGAAAACATCAATGCGGGAAACATGCCTGATGTTGAGGCCAATGCTAAGGCTAGGAACATCATCATTCAGGGTTTGAGTAGAAGTGAGTTTGATCGCATTTCTCATTTGACTTCTGCTTACGACATCAGGTGACCCTCGATGCATACCATGAGGCACCACCCGATTAAGACGGTTCGACAAGACCGGTTCAAGCGTGAATACGATAAATTTGAGATGCTTCTTTGGTGAATCTCTTGGCGAGTGCTTTTCGGCGTTTTCACAAGATTTTGAGCAACCTCGTGCGGTCGGTCTTACATACCCGACTTCGGATAACGCTCGACAGATGCTTTGCACTTGATCTTCGTGTTTGGGAGATGAAAGTGACTACCATCAAAGATAGCACGGACCTCTCGACCCTGACTCTTGATGCGCTTTACTCGCGTCTCAAGACTCACGAGATTGACATTGTCTCTCGAAGGTCGAAGTCACAGTCGATGGCTTTAGTCAGCGATCCCACCTCTGGATCTTTTACGAGTCGATCTGCGGGTTCTCCTAGGCTGCTCTCGTGACATAGCGATGATCGGTTAGAGCGACTTGAGGATGAGCAGCTAGCCCTCCTAGATCGGAAGTTTTCCCATGCTTACAAGAGGAGGAGGGATGGGAAAAGAGGAGGTCTGTGATTTGTTTAGTGTGGTGGCCCCAACCACATCAGAGCAAGCTGTCCCAAGCTTGGGAAGGGCAAAGGTGACTATAGCGGTCAGAGCAAGAACGACTACATCGACAAGAACCGCAACACGAAGCCCTCAAAGACTGACCAAGGCAAGAAGAAGTTCCGCAACTTTGGGAAGGCAAAGAAGCTGTTCCATCGCGTCCTCACCGCCCTCGATTTAACTGGACACCATCGAGGTGGAGGGTGGAGTGGCGATGATGGGAAGGGCGATCATGATCCCAAGGCGGCGGCAACTTCTCGGCATGTGCTTCATGGCCTCGAGGTGAATCGAGCGACAATGAGTGTACTCCGACTCAGATGAGGTTAGTCCCACTTATGACCAGCTTAATGATGCTTTTCTTAAGCTAGGTAGATTTCATGCTAAGTCTAGGACTAAGTGTCTTTGAGTTGGAGAAGAGTAGCTAGACTATCACGGGCTTTCTTTACTTACATCCGCTCCCTCCCGTGATGATTGTGACACATCTTGTGCTTTGCTTGATGACATGGAAAAACTAAGGACCTTGCATGATAGTGTGTCCTCGAACTTGACATGATTAAAGTAGAGAACATTAGCCTTCTTGTTTGAATTAGAGATGAGTAGAGTAGCACCTCCTTCATCTACTCTTTGAGGCTCTGCTTGCACCTCATGTGAGGTTAAGGACAATTCATTTAGAGTCTTTATACCATGTTGCTCGATCACTTTGAGACTTGTGAAAATTGTAATAAACTCAAGATGAACCTAAAGCAGGCGGATCACAAACTTGTCGAATTTCAAGGCTGCGCTACTAGAGCCTATTGTTTCTTGCTTAAACGTCCTAAGTTAGCTGTTTGAACTAGAATCAGTATCTAAGCGGTTCAAGAAATGATTGATCACAATAACAAAGCGCTCAAGATGCTTCTAAGGACCTTGTTAGCTCACCATGCAATCAATGTAATAAACTAAAATGTGATTTGGTTGCCTTGGATGAAAAATGTATGAAGCTAACTAAGGACTTTCTAGAAACACAATCTTACCTTGTATTGTGTGTCTTTGGGAAGAAGTCTAAGGGTTTGGTAGAGGCGCTTAGCAGCGTGAACCAATCTGCTAGCAATAGGATCGTCCCCCAAAGTCATTTGTGTATGCACAAGCCAATCTTTCCTATCTTTGTTGGTTCTTCTTCCTCTACTCCCTTATCTTCTGCTGTTCCTTCTTCCCCACTGCTCTTCTTGCACCTCTCTTTTGAGTGTCGGTATCTTATGAACACTCTTGAGAAATTTGTAGGAGGCAAGAAGAAGCTAAATCTCATTCTAGACAAATCCAAGATTTGTAAATTTAATCAAGGTCTAGGATATGATTTTCATGAGGATATAAGGAAGCATCCACAGTCGTGCTCGAACCATAGCACGGTGTGATCAAAACTAAGCCGGGATGAGAAAGTCAATTTCAAATCGTGGGTTTTGTTCAAAGGATCTCTGACGACAAGGTGATTCCACTGCGGTTTGACCTCTCTGAAGGCGAAGTATCATTGCACCTTTGTTAGAAGGATGGAAATTTGGTTGATCATTGCTTGGTAGCGCCAAGATCGCGTAGAGACCATGTTGATTCTTTTAGGCGCATTCATGGTCGCCCCGGACCATGAGTGCACCTAAGACCAACATGAGGTCTAGGTTTGATCTGTTGGTGATTTAGGGCGACATCGAGGACTTGGTTTTTACGAGTTTTACGATTTTCGTCCTCATGCTCCTTTGATCGTGACTTCGTCGCTTTGAGGTAGATCTCGGTTTTCCTTTCGAGATGGCTACCCGCGGCGTGATCAGCATGTTGCCAGAATTTCGACTCGCTCTTCCATAGCAGTCGGATTCAAGAATGACTTCGTGTCTGCACTCGGACCATCGACTTGTTGAGCGGCGAGAGCGTAGGGTAGATAGAGTCGGTCTTGCTTGACTACTTCATCATTCGACGTGTTACTCGGTATTGGGTGCCCAAATCACCGTTGATTCACCCGATCTCGAGACTTTACTCTCTGTTTGACTCAGGGTCGCCGGGCTGGGAAGGCAAAGGTTTGGATTGTAGACTCCGGGTGTTCTCGTCATATGACCGGAGACTCTCGTTGGTTTTCTTCCCTAGCCCGTGCTCGAGGTGATGAGACGATCACCTTCGGAGATGCTTCTTTTGGGCGCGTCATTGCTAAAGGTCTGTGAGCATTAATGATTCTTTTATTTTAAAAGATGTTGCCTTAGTAAGTAAGCTGCAGTATAATCTGCTTTCAGTCTCTCAGCTTACCGATGACGGTTTCGAGGTGAGCTTTAAGAAAAACAATTGCAAAATTCTTGATTCTTCGGGTAGCCTAGTTTGCGGGATTTCTCGATATGGGAGGATCTTTCGTGCTGATTTTTCTGAGTCTTCTGGTGATCCTCTCCGGTGTTTAATTGCTTCTGAATCCCGTGATTTGACCTTCTGGCATAGGAGACTAGGTCATATAGGTTTTGATCATTTGACACGAGTCGGTGCCACGATCTCATTCGTGGTTTGCCAAAACTCAAGATGGTCAAGGATCCGGTTTGCTCTCCATGCCGACACGGCAAGATGGTTGCCGCTTCTCACTCTCGATCCAAAGTGACAATGACTAGTGCACCGGGACAAGCGCTCCATATGGATCTGATTGGTCGGCTCGAGTCTTGATCGCAGGGAGGAAGTGGTATATTCTTGTAGTGGTCGATGACTTCTCGAGGTACTCTTGGGTGTTTTTCTTAGCCTCGAAGGATGAGGCGTTTACTCTTTTCGTGGTCTTTTAGTAGGCTTTCGTTGAGCTCCCGGTGCATTACGAGCAATTCGCGACGATAATAGCACCGAGTTCAAGAATTCCTACTTTGAGAGTTTTGTGGTGAGGCAGTGTAGAGCACCAGTTCTCGCCTCCATCGTCCCCCAACAAAATGGCGTGGTGGAGAGGAAGAACCGTACCTTAGTCGAGATGGCGGGACGATGCTTGATGAGTACTCTACACCTAGAAAGTTTTGGTGAGGCAATTACTCTTGCTTGTCATGTTTCTATGAGTTTTTCTTCGGACACTCTTGCATCACTTCTTATGAGTTGAGATATGGGCGAAAACCCAACGTCTCGCATTTTCGTGTGTTTGGTTGCAAGTGTTTTATTCTGAAGTCTGGGAACCTAGATAAGTTCGAGTCACGATCTTGTGATGGGATCTTTCTGGGTTACTCGACTTCTTCTCGTGCCTATAGAGTCTGGAACTGCGAGTCTAGTAAAATGGTAGAAACCTGTGAAGTGACCTTCGATGAGGCCACCCAGGACTAGGCCCGATATCTCGTGTTCTCTAGAAGCGATGCGAGTCCATCTTTGTGGACGAAGAGGAAGACGGAGATGAGGGTTGTCTACCTGATCCAGTTCTTCCTCCTCCTCTTGAGGTGCCTTCTTCCACTGCACCTCGAGGAGATCAGCCCTTACCTTCTGCTTCTTCTGAAGCTAGTGGCTCTGTTCCTATCTCATCTGCTAATGAGGTAGAGGCCACTTCTTCATCTCACCCTGGACCTCCAAGACACATTCAAAAGGACCATCCTTCAGAGCAGATCATTGGAGACCTCTTCGAGCGTGTCACACGTTCCAAAGCTGGCTTGTCTCTTTTCTCTCCATTCTCGCCTTCGCCGCCTCATTTGAGCCCAAAGACGTTTGTCATGCTCTATCCGCGAGTCTTGGACAAACGCTATGCATGAGGAGTTGGAAAACTTTGAAAGAAACAAGGTCTGTCCCTTGTTGAGCCCCCTCAAGGTCACAATATCATTGGGACCAAATGGGTGTTCAAAACAAACAAAGTGAAGATGGGTTAGTCATTGAAACAAGGCTAGGCTGGTAGCTCAGGGGTATTCTCAAGTTGAGGGTCTAGATTTCGAAGAGACCTTTGCCCCTGTAGCTAGACTTGAAGCCATTAGAATCCTGCTTGCCTTTGCAGCCTCTAAAGGTTTCAAGCTTTACCAGATGGATGTCAAGAGTGCCTTCCTCAATGGCCTTTTGAGGAAGAAGTCTATGTCGAACTGACCTCACAGTTTCGAGAACCCCAAATACCCTAACCATGTCTCTGAGCTTTCCAAAGCTTTGTATGGACTCAAGCGAGCTCCCGAGCTTGGTATGAAAGACTTAAGTCCTATCTCTGAGTCATGGTTTTGAGATGGGTAAAATTGACAAGACCTTGTTCATCCGCCGTCTTGGCACTGATCTTTTGCTCGTCCAGATCTATGTGTGTAATACCTCATTTATCCGGTTAGGTTGTATCGTTTTATTGGTATGGGAATTCTATTCGAAAACGAGATTTTCAACTTTCCTAATCGGTTCAGTAGAAAGAAAGAGGTCGGAGAGAGTAAAAGAAATCGTTTTAGTCGGAAAATCCAAATCTTCTGGGGTAAATGATATTGCGGACAACCCGGGCCGCAGTCACGACCAGTGGCCCATGAGGGGCCGGCCCATGTAGGGGCGGCCAAAGGCCAAGGGGGCACCACTCTCCCCCAAACCCTAAAGCCCCACCTCCTCCCCCTTGGAGCCGCCCCCACCTCCTTCCCCTTGGAGCCGCCCCCATCTCCTCCTCCCTCCTCCTAGGCGCCTCCCCCTCCATTGGTGGCTGCCATTGGAGATCCCCGGAGCTGCACACCCGGTATTCCACGCGTTCTTCTTGGTTCTTCCCCGCACGGCGTTTGCATCCACTCGGTTCGCTGATTTGGGGCGGCCATTGAAGGAGAGGAGCAACCTTGGAAGTTGTTCCTCGTCGTTCTTGGGTCTACAAGGGTAACGAGAGACCCCATCGCTGTTTGATTGCATTAGAGTTGTCGAATCAATGTTTTTGGTAGTATCGCGTAATCTCTGTTAATAGATCGGTTCTGTACAGTATGTTTCAACTCGGTTTTGGGTGCCTTAGAGGCAGAATTGGAGGTTTTCGCCTTCTAGAGTTTTGTTCCTTATTTCATTAGCTTTCTTTTGGCACCTGGATCACGAATTTTCACCCAGTAGATTAAAAGTTATGACTGTTTTACTACGTGCTGGTCTGTCTGTCAGAACTGCTGGGTATAGTCGGTTGCACCTAGGTGTTGATCTAGTTAGAGTCAGAATCAGGTCGGCCACCCAACTAGGTTTTTGAAGATAATTTCACCATGTTTCCAGGCTGATAAAAATCACTTTATTTGGATCAGTGGTTTAAAAGTTAGAGCATTTTATTTAGGGCTGATCAGAATTCTGGGCAGACTGCAGTTGTAGTTTTTCATTGGATGGTTAGACCTCTGTATTGGCCGAATTAGAGTTTTCCATCAACTAGAGTTTTGTAGCCAGTTAAGTTAAGAAAATTTGAGCACTGGTTTCAGGTCTTTTGGACTTACGGTTTTTTATTGGTGAATTTTCTAGTAAAACTGCCAGATTAGGGATAATTGAAATGTTTGGGTAAATTGATCAAATTGAACTTTTATTAGGTTAGTTTGGTTAGAGATTGAGGGAGGTCACGTGTAGCATTTCCATACTCGCTTGTCCTTATTTCGATTATTTTATATTGTAGGCGGTGAAGCGGTGAGTGGAGGGGTATCTCAATTACCTCCCAACCTGTTCTTGTTGTAAGGCAAGTAATTTGTATTCAATGTTTGATATCATGTATGATGTGTGAATGAATGCTTACACCTGTTCGTATTTGTAGATGAATGCCATGTGTTCTTTTCATTTATGATTACTATTCAATATTGACATGGAATCATCATGACATGCATACATTATTTTGATAAGACCCATCAATTCGGTATGGGCACTTGAAATCCCATCAATTCCAAGATGGGTGCGTGAGTCCACCATTCCAATGTGGGCCCGCGTTCGTGAGTCCACCATTCCAATGTGGGCCACGTTGGACAGTCGTATGAAACGTTCTTCATACGATTACTTTAAGTGAACACCGACGGGTGATTCACTCGCTATACCGGTATATGCTGCATTATGTCCATTTCCTTCAATGCACCATTCCACTTCATCCATTCATAAATTCGCTTTCAGTAGTTGTTCAAATTATGTTTGTGATATATTGCTCATTGTATGCTTCTTTGGTTACATACTGATTGCTTGTCGAGTCTTTGGCTCATTCTTGCTTTATTGTCTTATTTAGGTAAATGACAAGGAAGAATGATCTTGTGGAGGGTAGTTCATCACGTTGCACTCACTATCATATATCAAACAATTTGAGGACTTTTGTTATCGTTAATTATGATTTGTGTTGCATTGTAATAAGCCATCATGGCACAGTTTACCATATCTTTCTCAATGCTTACTTCCATTTCGTTGATTAAGACTTGAGGATGAATACTTGTTTCTATAAATTCATAATACTCGCTTCACCTTGTCATGCGATTTGATGTTATTCATTTGAAGAGTAGTGATTGCAGGTGACATCCTGACTTCTTTATAGTCAGGGTGTTACAGTTACTTGAGGATGAATACTTGTTTCCATAAATTCATAATACTCGCTTCACCTTGTCATGCGATTTGATGTTATTCATCTGAAGAGTAGTGATTGCAGGTGACATCCTGACTTCTTTATAGTCAGGGTGTTACAATGTGGATGACATCATCTTTGGCGGCTCCTCACATACTCTCGTGTCTCAGTTTTCTGATGTTATGAGCTCGGAATTCGAGATGAGCATGATGGGCGAGTTGAGCTTCTTCCTTGGCTTCCAAATCAAACAGACTCGGGAGGTACTTTTCTTCATCAAGGCAAATACACTCGAGACCTCCTGAGCGCTTCGACATGAATGATGGAAAGCCGATGATCAACTCAGATGGCATCTACAGCTGCTCTGGATCCAGATGAAGACGGCGAACCTGTTGACCAAAAGGAGTTCAGGAGCATGATTGGCTCTCTCTTGTACCTCACAGCCTCGAGACCAGACATACATTTCTCTGTGTCTTTGTGCTCGGTTTGAGCTTCTCCTCGTGTATCTCACCGTCGAGCGGTGAAGCGCATCTTCGGTACCTTGAGCTATCATTGACTATGGTATCGGTACTCTTCCTCTTCTTGTCTATCTCTTAGAGCCTTCTCCGATGCAGATTTCGCTGGCTGTAGGATAGATAGGAAGAGCACTCCTGGCACTTGCCAATTCATTGGCACTTCTCTTGTCTCCTGGTCGTCAAGGAAGCAATCCGGTGTTGCGCATCCACTGCAGAGGCGAGCACGCTTCGCAGCGACCGATTCTTTGTAGCCAAGTGCTTTGGATGGTCTCGACCCTGCAGGATTTTGGTTTATCTATCGACTGCGTTCCACTCTTTTGTGATAATACGCTCTGCGATTTGCATTGCCAAGAACCCAAGGCAACATTCTCGGACCAAGCATATTGATATCAGATATCACTTTCTTGAGACCATGTAGAGAAAGGTGACATTGTGCTCGGTTTGTGGAGAGTGAGCACCAGCTTGGTGATATCTTCACTAAACCTCTGGATAGTTCTCGGTTTTCACTCTGCGAGAGAGCTTGGGGTGGTTTGTCCCTCACTGATTTGTTGTGAGGGGGAGCTATGTGCTACTCTTGTATTATATTATATTTATACTATTACTCCTTTAGTTGCATTTCTTTTTATATTTTGGGTGAAGTCCTTCCAAAGATAGGTTAGAGTGGTTCTCTTGCCAAATTGCTTTGATTGCTATTTCTTATCTTGTGTTTCTAGGATGTCGCTTATTAGTGTCTCTTCTTTCTCTAAGTAGAGCTTACTCACTTCTTATAGGTTCTAGCAGGGGTCGGGCCACCCTTGGGTAGACAGGGACAGTGTTTGCTCCTTAGTGTATGAGTTGATCAGCTGATAGTCCTAGAATCATATGGGGTAGATAAGAACCTATCTGAGCGATAGTTTTCTCTATATCTTTTCTATGCTCTAAAGGATTGCCTTTTGCTTTCTCTTATCGATTCTCGTTTTGTTCCTTTGGTTGGGGAGTTCATCTTGGTTATTCCAGTTCTTAAATTTGTCATAACTCAACTTTGAATTAAAAGATGCATCTCATTCTCAAGGAATCGGTTTTCCTGCATTTCATCATGCATTGCATTATAATCAAATGGATCCTTGTTTATTATCCCTTATGATCTGCTTTCACTGTTTTACATCTTGCCATGATTTATGCTAAACTGCTAGATCTATCATGACTTTTTATGTGTAGCTTAGTCTTTGTCATGCTAAGGTGATTAAAAATGCTAAACTTGAATTAAAATCTTGTCATGATAGCTCTTGAGACTAGTCTGGTTGAAGCTATCCTTTTATGATATTCGCCATGTCAAGTAGGCTGAGTTGAGTCTTGTATCTCCTTTGAACTTTTGAGTAAGCTATGTCAGTTTGTTAAGAAATTTGACTTCTCTTTAAATCGCTGGTCTAAAAACTTCAAAAGAAAAATGATCCCTTTTGTGCGAAAAAACTGATCTCACCAAATCTTTCTCATGAGACTGCTTGCCATTGCACTAGGCATGAACTCAGGGGGAGCCTTGGATGACCTAAGATCACCTCCTTAAGTCTGTTGCTTGGAGTGATCGCATAAGGCTTGGGATCTAGCACATGGCTAAGATTTGAGAAATTGGTTGAAGCTTAGGAGGCAGTTGTGGATGGCACCTAGTCTAGAGCTTGCTTTACTGAGATAAAACCATAAAAAGCCTTTAAAAAAATATGCTAAAATTGCTTATCATTAAAAAGACCAAGTTCTGGATAAAATGAGTCTTTCTTCAACTGGTAGCACTCTAAACTGTTCGATATGAGTCTTCTTGGTTCAACTTAGATTATTTGACATGACTTGTATCATCCTTGGATACCTTTAGCTAGACTGCAATCTTGGTTTAATTGACTTGCTAAAGAATTGGATCATTAATCAGATTATTGATTTTCTGTCTTAGCTATTCTATACATCAATTGTCATGATCTTGATAGCATTCTTCTGTGTTATGGCTTGGTGTAATTCTCTAATAGTCATTTTGGATAATCTACATGGCTCTTAATGCTTAAAATGAACATCATATAGTCTTTTCCTCCCTTTTCTACATCTTGATGATTTTATTGCCAAAGGGGGAGAATTTTGGAGAGAAAAGCCTTGAGAGTTTTATGCGAAAATTGCTCTTTCATATTGCTCTTTCATCTCATCTCAAGTCTTTCTCTTTTGTCAACTTGGTCGTGAGCTTATCTACTCTTGTTTAGACCTTGGTTGATTTTAAACTCAAACTCATCTTATGCTTTTTCGGTGATTGTCAATATACTCATCAAGGGGGAGATTGAGAGACCATGTGAGAGGTCCTCCATTCTGAGTGATGACTATTTGACATCGTGTTGAATAGGTTGAGAGTTGAGTGTCCGGTTTGACTGCTTGTCTGTCTTTGAATCGGAAATCGGAACTATCGTTGTATGGAGCGGAAGTTCGATAATCGAACTACCGCGTTGGAAATAGGAACTTCCGATTTACCGTGGTTTTGAGTTCGTGAAGGAAATCGAACTTCCGCACCTAGGGTGGCGGAGTATCCGATATACCGACGTTGTGTGTTCCTCCGAGATGATAATCGGTTTGAAAAAGCTGGAAAAGCGGATGTTAGAAGATCGGAAGTTCCGCAGTTGTTAAGTGCGAACTTCCGATAATCTCGACAGCGGACGTTCGAAATCGGAACTTCCGCAAGGTAAAGTCGCGAACTTCCGATTGTGTCCGTAATCGCGTAGAAGGATATTTTGTGATTTTGATTACAGTATGAGTTTGAGTCTTATACAAATGTTGATGCTATGATATTGTGCAATGCTATGTGATGTGTTTTTATGCGTGTTGACCGCGGGACATCGAGACGAAGTCGTGGCGAGACACGAGGTGATCGGACTAGCGCAGCGCGTTGAGTCGAACGGTCGGATGTGTCGAAGACGGCGTGAATCTTGAGGTGGTTGCGTGTCAAGGACGGCAAGGCGTCTGGAGGCTTCGGAGAGGTGCGCAAGGGGCAAACGGGATTTCGCAAAGCGGCACAAGTGGAGGCGGTTCCGTTCGGTGTAGCGGGCTTAATGGGTTGGAGGCCCATTAAGCAAAGGCTATAAATAGAGCTCAACCCCATTGTTAGGGTTAGACCTTGAGAGAGAAATTAGGGTTAGCTCCACCAAAAGGGTTTGTTTTGCTTTTTGAGAGAATGAACTGAAAATACTTGTAATCATTCCTCTGTGTTTCCTCTGTGATTTCTTGGCTTCTATCAATGAAACTCTGAGTCTTTGATTACATGTTTATGCCTCTTTTTATTCCCTCTCTGTTCATGTTGAATATCTAGGGGTTTGGCATATCTTTTGATTCGTCTTATGAAATAGCATGAAACTTGATATCTAGAGTCGTTTTGATATTGCTATTACATACTCAAAGTTTCATGAGCTAAGATTCTGAGAATCGAGTCTATTTCGGTTTTTGGTCTTTCTTGCCCCTTCTTCAAGAAATCCAATTTTGGCTTGATTGTTGAATCTTTGTCTGCGATTCTTCTCCATGAGGTCAAGATGTTGCTTAGGATGATGTCATGTGAAACTTGACCAGAGAAGATCAACAAATTAAAAGTAGTTTGGATTTTTGGACAAAAACCCGAGCGTTCTGTTCTTCGGTCAGGATAATCGGAGCTTCCGATTTTACAAAGCGGAAGTACCGCAAGCGGAACTACCGCGCCATACACAGCGGAACTACATAGCGGAACTTCCGCACCTTCTTGGCCGAGCTTCCGATTTCTGAAGAAACGACCAGAGGCTTGTTTTTGTTATTTGATCTTGCTTCATTTACCTTCTTTAGATCTCCAGAGATCTTTGTAGGCTTGTTTAAATACAGTAAAGTGGAGTTATTAATTTTAAGGCACCATTCACCCCCCCCTCTGTTGCCATTTCGGTCCTTCATAAACAGTTTAGACTCTGCAGAGGTTGTACACTGTACCCACAAGAGATAATCATACTCGTTACCCCACATGATTTCTTAGTCATGTAGTTGAGCGATCGTCACAGTAACGTTTCAAACTATCTTGCCCCTTCCGTCATCTCACCCCTATGGCCAATTCCATAAGTTGTGCGGGATGCTTACCACAACGACTAGCGCAGCTGATAACTTCACCGTTTTTGGTGTCCCATTCAAACTAGCATACGTCTTGCCGCTTGCACACTTCTAAACACCAGTTGTGGGATGACATTCAGGGTTCAATAATTTTACCAAGCCAAGTTGCAATTTGCAGACTTGCGGTTGTACTTGTTTTACACAGGAGGTCATGACAAGATTAAGTCCTTAATTCATCTGGACGGTTCATACCACATACCAACCATTTTCATGCTACGTCCGCACCTACCACTCTTTCCATCCGTCCAGATGTGGTACTAGCAAGTTGTTTTAGGGTTTTGGGAAGGAAAACCAATTAACGCAACACATCAGTCATCTACATCCAATGACTGCCTAAAATCATTTTTCATGTTTAAAGGATGATGATCGGGACATTTATTGTTACGGTACTTAAGCAAGACTAGCATGTCGCTTAAGTACAACCTAGGCTAGTATTTGCCACATAATTACTAGGGTGACAAAGAATACTGGATTCAATTTATCAAAGGATGGCTTAATAAGTAATTAATCAGCACATGGGTTTTAACTACCTTAAGCTTTAACATATCATTGATTACAAAATTAAGGCATGCAACTTTGATATTTTAAATAAACATAGTTTGCATAAAATGTAGGCTCAGAATGATCAAAGTATTGACTCACCTTGGTTAAAGGCAGTGGGGTCCTGATATTCTTGAGCTTGGTCGAAGTTGAGGTCTCCTGCGTCGTCGAATCCTAATCGGTCGAAAGTACCGGAAAAAGACATAATAGCAGAGAGAGCAAATAAATACCAAACTCATAAATAATGAACTCCAAAATGAACAAGACCAGTGCCATTAGCAAGATCTTGATTTAAAAAAAATTTTGAAACTGGTTTCATAATTTTTGGAGTTATAAAGAAAAAGATATGAATTTTGAAAGCTTTTCAAATGAATTTTTAATTAAAAACTAAATTAGAAAATCAGAAAATCCCTCGTGCCGACACGTGGCACGCACGGAGCGCGGTCCACGGGTACTGTGCTTGTGGACGGGTCTACAACACAGTGTCGGTGGGGCCCATTGGTCAGCGACACATGCGAGGGCCACTTGTCGTGATGGCGGCGGCGAAAAATGGCGGCGCGCTGGCGCGTCGCCTCGTCTTCTCCGGCGCGAGAAAATGAGGAGCGGAGCGGCGAGGAGAGAGAGGGGAGGCGAGGCGCGACGGGCGGCCGAGGTGGAAGCGAGCGGGAGCGGGCGCGGCGGAGGCGAAGGAGAAAGCGCCGAGGCGGGGCTGGAGCCGAGCTGGAGGCGGCAGAGGACGATCGCGATGGCATGACGGCCGAGCGGCGGTTTACGACGGAGGAAAGGAGCGGAGAGCGAGCGCGGCCGGAGCCGGAGGAAGGATGAGAGGTGGGGAGGGAAAGAGGAGGAGGCCAAGGCTCGGCTTTTATAGCCGAGGCGAGGGGGAGCCGGGCGCGGGAGGCGGGAGCGGAGGGCCTGGCGCGTGGCAGCGCGGCGCGCGAAGGAGAGAGAAAAGGGCTCGGCACGGCGTGTCTGCGCGGCGTAAAAGAACCGAGGCGAGGCGGCGCCGCAGAGCGGCGAAGGCGAGTGAGCGGGCGGACGCTACTGGCGGCGGGCGGCGGCTGCCAAGGAAGCGGCAGCGCGCTGGCGCCAAGGGAAGTGGGCTGGCCGGAAGGAACCGGGCCGAGGCGGTCCAGATCGAGGTTAGGGTTTGAGCATTTTGAAGATTTTTTTGAAAATTTGAAATCCAAATGTGATTTTGAATCTTATTTGCAAAAACAGGATGTTACAAGTTATGTATTCTCGGTCACAGTAATCTACCAAAGAACCAATCCGAACAGGGGTTATGAGTTGCAAACAAGTACCATGCAATGCTACAGTAGCATAGTCTTTGGCTGTCCAAATTCTAAGTTTTCTTTCTAACCATAAAATATGTAGCTTATACTCCATGACCATGAGCAGAACAGTTAGATATTTAGACCAGTTACTTAGCTATTTGAACAAATCTAAAAAAAGGCTATCTGAACCCACTAATCTCTGGTTGATTAAATGTGCAATACTAGAACTACAATAATTCAACAGCACAGAAAATATGTGTCACCTCTGCACAGCAGCAAGTGCCGCACAGAACACCATGTGGTCATGGCCCAAGGCCGAAGGGTGTCTCTGACACGCTCCCAAGCAACCACTACAGTACCCGGCTGGCACCGGAGGAAGACGCCGACTACTCGGCCGCGCGCTGGCCACCTTCAGCCTAAGGCATGGTCTCCTCGCGCGCGCGCTGAGCGTGGGACGGCCGCGATCCTTCCCCGGCGATCTTGACGTCTCTCCCAGTCACCCGGCCTCTCCGATTTCCCTCTCGATTTCTGAGGCCAAGGCGCGGAAGGAGCAACCTAAAGCACAGAGGCGGCCGTTGCTGTTCAAGGAAGCACTCACGGGAGAAAAATAGAGGGGAATTGATTGTATACCGTCCTTTAATTGGCAATCTAGGATCTTTAACTGTCCTTGAGGATATGCTACTGTTAGACTTGATTGACAATATTACCCCTCTCCCTTCTTCCTTCCAAATCCTACACTTCTCTCTGACCTCACCGGCTATGGCAACCATCACCGTTCGCCTCTCTGCTCCTCCCTCCCCACGCCGCCGCCGCCTCTCCTTACACACATGTGCTGCCACCCCTCCCCGACCAGCGCCGCCGCATCCCGTCTCTTCCTCTCCCTCTTCTTCCCTGACCCCGCCACACCGACTGGCGTTGTTGCCTCTCCTTCCTCGTGTGCCGCCGCCCCTCCCCAACAAGCACCGCCACGTCCCGTATCTTCCTCGGACTCGTCTTTCCTCAATCGCGACCTCCCCGATTGGTGTTGTCGTTTCTCCTTACACGTACGCCGCTGCCCCTCCCAACCGGCATTGCCGCAACTGCCTCCTCCCACCTCTTCTCGATCGTGCCCCCGCTGCGTGCACCGCATCCCGCCGGCGTCATGGCCGGTGCCCCTCTCCTCTTCTTTCTATGCGGTGAGTCAATGACCACATCCACCGAAGAGAAGGGGAGAGAAGACACGAAGATAGGAGTGGGAGGAGGAAGATAAGGGTAAAATCGTCCATAGTGATATATTATCAAGCATTTTAACTAGAAGATGGTAAATAATCAATTACATTGAGAAGGAGGTTATATCCTTGTCAGGACTTGAACGTGCAAATCCGGAACCTATGCGTCTTCTGCACTAGTCCACCATCGTACAAGTGCATACAGTGTCAATATCGATGAACATCGTACCATACACAATGGAATAAATTATAACATGCTGAATTTAATATGCAAATAGTTGTTAAGACCTTAGGCTTGTGCTTACAGCGGATTTAATATGCAAATTATGATGTACTGGATTTAATATGCAAATAGCTATTAGCACTAAAGAGAATAAATTGCAGCGGAAAACTGGAATAAACTTCAAGCAATGGCCCATCAATACGCCACATGCAATCGACTGGGGTATGAGTCCTAGCGATCGACCTCCTCGTAGTACTCCTGCAATAGTGGTGTAGACTCATCCTCTTCGGCAACTGATTGATGCTTATTGCAAGTAAGAAGACAAAATCTGTTAGGGAAGATCTAGCGTGCAGGCTCTTTCTCCAGATCTAGGTCTTCTTCTTCTACAGCGACACCTTCTAAACCAAGACTACCAACCTCTCATCCAAGGAATGTGGAACTATCTGCTTATCTGGATAACGATACGGTGAATTTCAACTCAAAAGGCTTCAAAATTGTGCAATGGTTATATAGCCATAAGTTAACATATCCCGTGCTATCCATACATGGACGCAATGTGTTAATTGTTCCTGTCTCGACGGCTTCCTCCGAGTCCACTTTTAGTCTTTCTGGAAGAATATTGGAGGAGAGAAGAACACGTCTCACGAGTGAGATGGTGGGGATACTTCTAACTGTGAAGAACTTGGAACAAGCTGATTCACGAGCACAACACTCTGTGGAAAATCCAGAGTTGTCAGATGTGTTCAAAAATATGTACCTAGACAACGATACGCAGAACAAGAATGTATGTAGAGTTATATGATGTACTCTTTTTTCTTTGTCAAAGTTTTCTTATATTGAGTTTTTACTTGGTAAAGGTTTTAACGAGACAACCATTTGAGCATTAATAAAGCTCTTTATTATATTTTCAATATGTTTGTCTCATTTTTTTTTATAATTTTTATATGTATTTCTGAATTCTACATATTTTTTTGAATTATCGAGCCTAATGGGCTAAGTGGGCTGGACTTGGCCCATCGGGCCAAACAGGTTTGGACTAGCATGGCACGGCGTGAAAGGCCATCGGGCCGTGCCTAGACTGCCTCACCGACACGCGGGTCGGCATGACATGACCTATTTAATTTGTGGGCTAGAATGGGCTGTGCCTAAAAGGCCGTGCTGGGCGGCCCATCCGGCCACAACTACTAAGGATACGATTCCTGTATGTGGTGAAAATGTCCCATGTTAATTTTATCCATTTTGGAATGTACCTCTATAAAGTGGTGGGCTCAGATGGGAGTTTTAGGCTAAAATATCACGATTTCACGATGAAATAGTAAAATAGTTTTCTGCGAATGAATTGACAAAAATAGCACCGGTGTTGCGCTAAAAAATCACAGCAGGGGAGTTCGTGGCAGGTCACCTGCCACCCCCCACGCACCTAGTTCACGGTAAGCCCCTGTCTTGATTTTTTAGCGTTGTATCGGTGTTATTTTGCCAATTCATTTGTGGTAGGATTATTTTGGCTATTTCACTTTATAACAATGTTATTTTAGCCAAAAGCTCCTTAGATGGGCGTGTACTCATGTAGACTTTAGAATAGTGGTGTCTATCAATTAGCGTGTGTGCATGAAGTACACCAGAAATATGCAATGCAATTAGTTTCTTTTTATTTTTTTTATTTTTTAAAATATAATTTATCCTTAACTTAATTTTTAATTCTGACTTTTTTTGATCACGTCATGACCCGTGGTGTGACCTGTTATGGCGTGACCAAACTGTACTATCACGCCACCCTCTGAGTCAACACATGTCTGTGTTTTGGGCTAAATCCTGTCACACTAAGAGGAGTGGTGGGACAGTCCTGTCACACCAAGAGGAGTGGTGTGACAACACTTGTTTGCCACACCGAGATCCGTGGAGTGACAATTTGCTTTTGTCACGCCACGTGTTGTGGCGTGATCAAAGATAACAGAATTGAAAATAAAGTTATGGAGATGTTACCTTTAAAATATATTTTTTAAAATAGATTAAATAGTACGTGGTGTGACCAAAGAGAACAGAATTGAAAATAAAGTTAGGGAGATGCTATCTTTAAAATATTTTTTAAAAATAGATTAAATAATAGAAAATGCTCTAGCTCAGCTAGCAATTTCTGAAATAATGTGGCGTGATCAAAGAGCGTGATCAAAGAGAACAGAATTGAAAATAAAGTTATGAAGATGTTATCTTTAAAATATTTTTTTTAAAATAGATTAAATAGTATGTGGCGTGACCAAAGAGAACAGAATTGAAAATAAGGTTAGAGAGATGCTATCTTTAAAATATTTTTTAAAAATAGATTAAATAATAGAAAATGCCCTAGCTCAGCTAGCAATTTCTGAAATACTGCAATGCTTGTGGGATAGCCGTATTTGCACTTTGAATCATTCATCATCTTGTAAACAACCGCTGCTCGTGGTGCAGAAGTCACAAGGTAAGAGGTAACATTGCAATGCCATCTGCAAACTGTCTCTTTACCGTTCAGCTTAAGGCCGTTTGGAACAATAAACTACAGGTTTCCTTAAGAAAATTTCCGGGACATCCAAAAAAAAAAAAAGAAGACAACGGCCCCCTGGTCCCACCGGGCAGCTCAAATTCGTCGCTACGGCGCATAATGTTGCGAGGCCCAGGCCCATCTCCTCCGCTGGTAAGCTCGCATACACGGAAGCCAGGAGCGCAGCCGCACGGCGTGCACCACTCCGCTCCAGCCTCCACGCCGGCACGCCCGCCCGCCGTGTCTGAGCAATGGAATCAAGAAAGCCGGCACCTCCGCCCTCGTCGACAACTACGTGGTAAGCCTCGGCCCTTATCCTAACCTCCAACTCGCTATCTCGGCGGATTTCGACTCGCCCCCCTCACCTTACCTCACCGTCGTGCCTAGGTCCCTGGCGACGTCGTCCTGGACCTCTCCCAGATGACCAACCAGACCATCAAGCTCGGCGCCGGCCTGCGCCAGGTAAACCGTTTCGTGGTGGAAAGTGGGAACAGTTGTCCTGTGTGAGATTTAGGGATTTAGGGTTTAATCGGGGTTAATTTGGGTCATGAGGCTTATGAGTGATTCGTGGGGCTTGCAGGATTGCGACACCATCCAGGCCACTAGTGCTGGGAGGCTGCGACTGTCCAAGCCCAACAAGTATTGGGTCGAGAGCTCCCAGAAGAGGGTGAGCCTTCTGTTTGCGCTCATAGATGCTTACACTGTAGAGCTCAGATGTATGAGTTTTTTTTGTCTGGTTGAAAGAAAAAAATATTGGGATCTATGGTTCATTGCTGTAATGAGAATGTGAAACTCTTGATCAAATTGAAATATGCTTGCTGTGTATAGTGTAGCTACCACATGCTGTTTTAACTCCGATGCTATGTTCATCCAAGGTTTTTTTACACAACATGGTTGAATTGAAGGATAGTTCTGTTGCTATTTCTATGTGATTACTGATTACCATGGCTGTAGTACGCCAATTGATTAGATATACAGAATATGTGTGACCCTTCCTCTGTAAATTACCAAACTAATGTGGCAGCTTAAAGTTCTGCTCTTGTGGACTGGGTTATGTTAATCCAATGCTATGTAATTCCAGTACTGATGCACCCTAAAGTGCATTTGTAGCGGTCGTAGTTATTACCTTTAAACTATAACATATATATTTTTTTGGCCTTTGTTTTGAATGATCTTTCAAGTTTTCATTGTTTCAACACATTGACTTCTCTTCAGCTCTTCCAAGCACAATTAATCAGTTTGAAAAGCTCTAAACCTTTTTCTTTGTATCTGCTTAACTGTGGAGTGCGAGATTGCGCATAGTGCTTTGTTCACTCTCCTTGCTTTCTGTTTCAGCAGCTGCCTATTCATGTGATGTTTGTTGTTTTCTGGCAGTATATACCTTCTGTAGAAGATACAGTTCTTGGTATTGTGGTTGACACTAAACCAGATGTAAGCATACATTTACATTCAGAATTACCTATCTCTAGTGCTAGTTATATGATTGCATTTATAAGTATCTACATGTAATTCTGACCATATGCTCACTGTTTAAATATATTACCTGAAATCAAAATGAACATTCGCAAATTTGACCATAGAACACTGACTAAAAGTTTGATTTTAGTTTTTACATTCATGAATGTATTCTGGATTCTGGAACACCTTATATGATGTTCTTACTCCTTTTTGCTGAGCTGGAGTTGGTTATTCCAGAACTTCTTGGTGGACATAAAGGGGCCTAATTTGGCCTTTTTACCCGTGCTTGCATTTGAAGGCGGTACTAGGAGAAACATACCGAAGTTCGAGGTATGGCATTGGGTCATCAATTATTGTTGAATTTGTTTTATCCAAAGTAATTTTTTTTTCATAAAATTAACGATTAATTCATAATAACTCATTTATTGGATCAAATTGTTTGGTACTTTAGTAGATAAATAAGTTCTTGCATGATGCGTATTTCAGTTTTTTTTCCATCTTTTTATAAACTGCATATAGTTTTTATTGAAAGTTTCTAGGCCAAAATATAGGCCGTTACATTTCTACAACATGTCAAAAAAAAATTTTGTAAAACTTTTTTTCATTTTGATTGGTTAACTAACTATTCACTTGATAAAACGTGGAGGAAAGTAGGGGAATTGGTCGGCTGAGTAGGATTCGACAATGGGATTGAGTTTTAGTGATTCAATAATTTAATCAACTTCCTTTCCTTGATCTCAATCTGGATTGGTGTGGCAAAAATGATGATAGAAAAAAATAAATTAAACAAACATGGTTTAGCGGATTCGGCCTTGTGGAGGTCTCGGATGTCTACGGCAGATCCGATCGGTCTCGTGATGAAGAGAAGTATTTTCCGATCTTCTAACAAATAGAAGTCAATTTTGAGTTTATCGTGAGAGTTTTTTTGCTTGCTTCTCGGCGGTCAAGGCGGAATTCATACATCAACTACCTAGTCGCTACACCTCATAGTGATGTCTTGTCATCTGCATACTGCAGATGACTTAATCCACCTCCATGCACTAGGTGTGGCAGAAACTAGCAGAATCGGAATGCCCCCCGAAAGGGGCACCACCTTTGTTGATTCTCACCCGTCTGTCAATCTTTATACCAAAATGGTACAGTAGGCCGCCTTATGTAGTTCCAATAACATGTATTCAATCCTGTGTGCATTGCTGTAATTTGTTAAATATCTTACCTGGATGTTATAGTCAGCTAGGGAGTATGTGTCTATCTAACATGATCTCAGCTTCAATTGATGCCAAAAGGTGGTGCCACAGTGTTGAAGTCTAATATTCAGTTTCCTCTCTTGAGCTTGGTGTACTGTAATTATATATGCACCATAGTACCTTACCACGGGTTTTCTCCTGCAGATTGGTACATTAATATATGCCCGAGTGGTGAAAGCAAATAGCATCATGAATCCAGAGCTCTCATGCATGGATGGTAAAGTTTTTAGCTTATAATTCAGCTTTTCTAATTGTTGCTTGCCCGTTAGAACTTAGAAGTATATAAAAGAAAACTCACGTTGCGAACCTTCATTCCTTGGGTGTGAGAACTTTTCACCTTGTGAAATGATACTGTTTCTGGCTAGACTGTTGTAGTATACTCATTCTATTAGTTTCGTGGTACCACTATCGATAATGCTACAGACTTTATTTTGCAGCTATGGGAAAGGCAGCAGAATTTGGTCAATTGAAAAGCGGCTATATGTTTGAAACATCAACTGGCCTGTCAAGAATGTGAGGACAATACAAACCATAATTCTTCTTTTTTTTTTGAAAGAACAGTAGCATTTGTTTTTCCTTATATATTATACTGTTGACTGCTTGTAGGCTGTTAAGTTCTCCAACATGTCCAGTTCTAGAGGCACTTGGGAAAAACTATCATTTGAGATAGCTGTTGGACTAAATGGTCGAGTTTGGGTACAATTCTGGCTTCCACCATTCATTTATTAATCTTATTTATTTTTTAATTGAAAAACTGTAAATTGGTAATATGTGTTGTGCTTGTCGTATTGGTTTGTATCCTGTAGGTGAATGCTCCTTCACCAAGTAATGTCATTATTGTATCGAGTGCAATTATGAAATCAGAATCTTTGAGTGGCATACAACAAAGAAATATGGTGGAAAATGTATTGGAGAAACTGTCATGATGGTAAGTCTTTTTCGTTAGTTTGTAAATATATACCCAGTTTTTTCTCTGTGGAAAGTATGTTGCACTGCGCTAAAAGTTTAACTGCTGTCAGTTTTCACCTTGAGCTCTCTGCATTTGCTATCTCCCACTAGGTGAAATAAACTTCTTACTGTTGTTTGATTTCCCATTTACTGTTATATCATGCATCCACTAACTACATATGATGGAGAATAGGACAGCATCATTTTACATGCGCAAATCATATGCAGTTAAATGTGGACTTCTGAGTCACGAATGTGTATTCTTCCATATGTGTTTTCTCACTGGATTAATGGACAGACACCATTACATTTTATGGCCTTACCATTGAGCGATATCATAGTCTATTCTCCTGGGTAAAGGAGAGATACTTGCACTATCGCTTTCGTTAGTCTACTGTTCTCTAGTCAGAATTGTGTGAAAAATGATGGCCTTTTCCTGTGCAGGGAACAGGGCATACGCTGGCGCTATGAACAGATTCTGAAGCTTGTTAGACGCTACAGATGATTCTGCAAACGTGAAAGATGGGCAATCATTATCAAGTTATCTCAACTGGGAACAGAAGATGGATGGTACGCAGAAAATAGATACATGAGAGGAGCTCATGCGTTTTGATGTTCTAGGTCTCAAGTAACTGGTAGATTGGTAATCTTTTTAAACTAGAGTGCGAATTTTGTACTTGTGGTCTTGTAAGAACAAGTTGTAGATTAGAGATTTGCACAAGGTTACTTGCTGATCTGCGGAAAGATGATTGATGGATATTGAATTATTTTCAGATTCATAGCGTGTGAAAATTTTAAACTCTGTAAACTAGGCCAGCTTAACTCCTGCTCAATGAAGTGATGCAGAATTGGCTTTTACTGATCGCAGCAGTTGACTTTGGGGATTACTTTTATGCGTCTGGAGGGAAAATTTAGCTCTATGCCACGCAAGCTGTCACTTTTTCTGCTGCTTTCTACTCGTGATAAAAAATGTAACAGGTGTAGAATAGGTTTGAGCTTAAAAATCAACATCCGCGTTCAGAGGAAAAAATATTTTTACCCTGGCTTGACAGATTAACTTATCTGCAAGCGTTATCTTTTGCTTTCTTGTAGTTGTAGGGCTGGGCAAGCTAGTTGATGCGGCTATTCTTTCACTTCTTCCCGTGTTATCATTAGCTGCGTGTTCTCCACTCTTTGGGTGGCTTGGCTCGCGTGAGTCGCTGCAAGTCTGCAACCAAATCGGTGGCTCATCGTAGCCGCTGTAAGTTGTGTTGGCATCTTGAATTAGAGCGCACTGTGTTTCTTTCTCTTTTCGTTTTTTTTTTTGTGAAACGGATGACAAGAGCTTTGCTCACTGTGTTGCTTTCTCTTTTCTTTTCTTTTTCTTAAACAGATGACAAGAAGTTCTGTCCGTTCATTTCATTTCTGAAAGGCAAAGAGAATCACACACACTACCTGTACTTTGTTTGCTTCTATCTTGACATTCACACCAGCCTCCAAGCCCGTCTGGATATGCGTTGCCTACCCAAATCAGAGAGAGAGAGAGAGAGAGAGAGAGAGATTGTAATTTGTCTAAATTATTAAAATGTTGTGATTTTTGTTATTATAGACATTTATTTTTATCATTGAATATATTTTACTAATTCCAAACATCTATCGTGAACATCCTGTCCCGCCACTGACCCCCACGCGCGCCGAAAGCCCCCGGCGGACACGGCGTCCGTGCCGCACCGCACTTGCGGCGCTGCACCCACGTCGCCCGTCCGTTCCACCTCGTCATCCTCCGCCCTCAGCTCTTCGTCCCTATCTCAAACTCTCTCTTCGCCCCCTCCCTCTGTACACGAGTGCACGACACTGACGTGATGTGCGTCTATCTAGACACTAAAACCGGCTGTGGATTCGATTCGCGTCCGAATAATATAGCACCAGCACGCACTCATCACTCACCTTTCCCCTCCCTATTCCACTCTCTCCAATCCTTCGCAGAATCGCTCCAGATTTCCCAAGGTGACCTCTCTCTCTCTCTCTCTCTCTCTCTCTCTCGCAGAATCGCTCCAGATTTCCCAAGGTGACCTCTGTCTCTCTCTCTCTCTCTCGCGCGCGCGCGCTCTACTTTGCTGTAGCTGGCCGGTGGGCCGCGAAATTCTCAGATCACAGGTCAGTGGCTCCGCCGGAGATTAGATTGTGGCTCTGTGATTTTAACTGAATTATGTTGGGTTTGAGAGTATGAGTGCTCCTGGGGAGATACGAATCGGTATGTCTTTGGTGTCATGGTAGGTTGGTTAGAGCCTTAGAGGTGAGCTGGTCCTTCTTAATTCCAATTATCATAGGCGTTTTATTTAATAAGCAGCGGTTGGGTTTTGTATTCTTCGAAGCAACACAGCACTCTCCAATTGATCTGCCAATTTGTTCGCTGTGATTACATCATCTTCGGTTGCTTATGAACTTCTCGGTTTTGAGCGTTTGAGCCGTGGAGTGGAGATAGTAGTTATGGGTTTATGGCAAATTGGCAATACTACATCTACATGAATACATATGTTGTTTATGTCTTTGTAGGGTTGGAAAAAAATAAGTTCTTTTAGTTTGCCTTATTGATGCTTAACGCTATCCCGTGCTGGTGTTGTTGAGCAGCTCCTGCCTCCTGAAACTACTTTTTTTTTTTCTTTTTGAAGGCAGAAGCTACTTCATCTTTAAAAAAATCTTTCAGTTTTTTTTTCATTAGTGTTTCTAATTGTTTTGAGATTTTGAAATTTGCAGGCTGAAATTTGCTGCCCTGACCTGCCCCAGCCATGAGTGGCAGGAGGTATACCAGACTTGTCTCTTCTACATCTCGACCGTATTTCTGCTACACGATCACGAGTCTGTGACTTATCTGATGCTGAATGGCAGATTTGAAATAAGTGCGAGGAAATGCGGGAAACATTCAACAGCAAGTAAATCGATGTATGCAGATACTGCTGATGCTCAAAAAGTCCTCCGCTGCCAAGTTAATCTTCGAACAGCAAGATATCGCGATGCTGGCTCCTACTCTGTGAAGCACCACTTCCCATCTCCTATCGTTTCTTGGATAGAAGACCTTTCGAGCTTTGGTGACGTTTTTTTAAGCCCTGATCCTGAATATGTGGATGAGCAATCAAGAGCTTTTTCAGTGGGGCAGTCTTCAACATCTAGCAATTTGCATGACATGCAAATAGTACGTTCTGTTTCATTTCTCATTTCTTTGTCTCACTGTGTGCTGTTGCTAGGAGCATGTGAAGAAACTGAAGTTTTAGATGAAATAACTGCTTTATGCATTCTCTTCAGTCAGTGAGATTGACAGATGAATTCATGGAACTTGCAAAGGAGAATACAAGCAATAATCTAGAGACCTGTGGAATTCTCGGTGCTTCATTTGTAAGTGTAGTGGAATTTTTTTTTTTGAAGGCGACAAGCATGCCTATTTTGAGACATGGATCTTGAATCCTTTTATGTTTATTGCAGAGGGATGGAACTTACTATGCGACTATGTTGATTATACCAAAGCAAGAAACAACTGCTCATTCAGTATGTCAGTAATTGAATGGTTTGAGAAAAAATATTTACATAATTTATCATCATTAGGTTAATATATGTTGCTTTCATTTATACTCCTTCGACACACTAAAGGTGTGCTTTTTTTTGTTTTTTCAAATGCAGTGTCAAGCTGTTAATGAGGAGGAGATACATGCTATATTATCAGAGCAGTCACTTTACCCTGCAGGGTGGATCCATGTATAGATTTTAACCATTCTGTACTTCATAAACTTCATTTTTCTATTGGTTCAAATTTTAATCTTGAAAATGAAAGGAAGTACATATAAGTAATCCGCCTCACGACACGGATTCGCCATTTTCTAAAAAATAGCTGAAATATATATATATTATTGTGCATGCTGCACAAGACAAATCCAAATTACAGTGTATTCTGTGGTTGGTGCAGCAGGAGCTTTAGCAAAGGTGTGCAATGTCACTCGTTTGTCTTCTGATTTGAATCCAGCATTAAGTTTTTAAACTTTTAATGAACTAGATCTTATTATCACTGGAGCTAATAAGGAATGTTGGGATATGTAGAGAGAGGTGTTAGCCTAGGGTGATGAACGGGCTTGAATGGTCATATTGACCGCCAAACGTGTTGATACGTGTGACGCTGCCAAATTCCGAGCCGTGTCGAATTTGTTTTTATTTATTTTGCGACCATTGGCTCGAATAGAGCCGCGTGAGCCGATTCATTCCAACGGATGGCCTATCGATGCTTAGTAATCCGCCCACGCCTCGCCTTCAAAGATATATGCCAAATCTACAGTGTATTCTGGTTGCGCCAAGTTAGGTGTGCAATGTCACCGCTTGCCTTCTTATTTGAATCAAGCATTAAGTTTTTAAACTTTTAATGAACTAGATCTTATTATCACTGGAGCTAATAAGGAATGTTGGATATGTATGTAGCCTAGGGTGTTCTTTGCATATTGACCGACCATGTACATGATATATTGGTCTTTTGGCCCATTGGACATTCCAACATGGTATCGAGTTAGGTTAGAGTATCCCACTTGCCGCCGCCGCCCCCACCGATCTCTCCGCCGGCTTGCCTGCTTCACCTCGACTCCCTCCCTCCGATTTTGGTTTCTCTATCTAGCCGAGCCACCGCTTAGGCTTCGCCCCAAGCACGCCGCCTCCCGACTCGATCCGGCCAAGTCACCATCGATGGCTACTCATCGGCCTCATTCGCCATCCTCGCCGCAGATCTTGTGGCGCTTAATGCCGCACCTTCGGTGCCACCGGTAAGATACCCGAGGTTGCGCGCCCGCCGCTTCGCCTTGGCCGCTGCCGCCTCGCCGCCGCCATCACGCCGGCCCGCCTTGATCGGCCTTTGCCATCAGATCGCCTCGCCGCCGCCACCTCGGCCAGCATACCAGCCGTCCGCCCTTTCCAGACACCGCTGCCTCGCCGGACCGCCGCCGCCGCTTTCGCTTCGCCTGTTGCGACCTCTGCAACGCCACGACCAGATCGCTCGCTCGTCGCTCTTGCTTCTTAGCAATCCTCGCCTCCGCCACCTCCCTCGTCCGATATCTTATCTTCGTGGATCGTAGACTCTGGTGCTTCTTTTCACATGACATCAGATTCTACTCGCCTTAGTTTTGTGAGTCCCACAACTTTTCCTTCCACTGTTCAGATTGCAGATGGTACCTCTCTTCCCGTTGCAGGCCGATGCATCCTTTCCACTTCTTCCTTTCATATTCCTGTCGTCTCTCATGTTTCTCAACTTACTATGATGGCTAGTCAGATCACCGATCACGACTGTCGTGTTATTCTTGAGTTCGACTCTTGTTGTGTCTAGGACTGCCGCACGAGGACTCTTCTTGGTGCCGGCCCTCGGCACCGTGGTTCGCAGCGTCTTTGGGAGCTCGAATGGCTACACTTTCCTTCCACTGTCTCCACCGCCAGTCACCACTACACTCGCCTGCTTTTTTGCGCCCTCATCGCTTCTTTTGCTCAGTGGCACCATCGTTCGGGTCATCTCTGTGGATCACGATTGTCGTCTTCAGTTGGTCATGGTCTTTTTTGTTCTGTTTCTAGTGACTCCTCTTTACCTTGTATGGGTTGCAAGCTTGGCAAGTAGCTATAGCTCCCCTATCCCTCTAGTGATTCTGCCTCTACGTCCTTCGATCTTGTTCACCCGATATTTGAGGTCTAGCTCCTTTCATTTTGAAAGGGGGTCATCGATACTATGTGATCTTTATTGATGATTATTCTCGTCATACTTGGATCTACTTCATGTCCTCTCGTAGTTAGGTTCTCTCTATTTACCAGAGGTTTGACACCATGGTTCGCACTTAGTTTTATTCGGCCATTCGTGCTTTCCGTGCTGATTCTGTTGGCGAGTACCTATCTGCTGCTTTGCGTCACTTTCTCGCTGAGCAGGTACGCTTCCCCGATACTCTTGTCCTAGTGGTCACGTTCAGAATGGTGTCTCTCAGCGTAAGCATCGTCACTTGCTTGAGACAGCTTGCACTCTCATGCTTGCCTCTTCTGTTCCACCTCACTTCTGGGCAGACACTGTCGCTGCTGTTGCTTTCCTCATCAACATGCAGTCTTCCACTTCTTTAGGGTTCTACTCCTATTGAGCGTCTCTATGGTCGGACTACCGAGTACAATCACCTTCGCTGTTTCGGTTGTGTCTTCTTCGTCCTTCTTCCACCTCGTGAGCGCACCAAGCTGACTCTTCAGTCAGTTGAATGCGTTTTTCTTGACTACAGATTTGTGCATAAGGGTTATCGTTACTACAACCCTATTGCTTGCCGGATGAGGATCTTTCGGGATGTCACCTTTGATGAGTCCCGGCCTTACTCTCTCTATTGTCAGCTCAGATTCTCTTGTTGAGTCAATCTCCTTTCTGACTTTTCCTGACACTCAGTTTTCCACTCTTGTCTCGCTTTCGCCTTCACCTTCGTCGCTTCCCTCCTCCGGCTCCAACTGTTCCATCTCCGCTGGATTTTCCTTCCAGCTCTTTTGTTGAGATTCCACCCTTTCCCCTGCGCTACTCTCGCCGTTCTCGGCCTACTTCTCTAGTTGAGCCTCCGCCTTTGTTGGGCCTTACTCGTAGTTCTTCGTCCTTGATGGGTCCTGCTCTACCTTCTCCTTCCAGATACGATCTTCGTGGTCGTTGCACTGTCAGACCTCTAAGCGCTATGGCTTCACGGCCGCTGCTCTTTCTAAGTCTACAACCTACCATGAGTCTGCTGCTCACCCTAAGTGGTAGCTCGCGATGTCTGAGAAGATTGATGCTTTGGAGCGTACTAGCACTTGGGACCTTGTGCCCTTACCAACACGTGTTACTCCTATCACGTGCAAATGGGTGTACAAGATCAAGACCCACTCGGATGGTTCCCTTGAGCGCTATAAGGTTCATCTTGTGGTGTATGGTTTTCAGCAGGAGCATGATCGTGACTACGATGAGACTTTCACTCGTATCACTCACATGACCACTGTTCGCACTCTCTTTGTTGTGGCCTCTGTTCAACAGTGGCTCATCTCTCAGTTGGACGCCAAGAATGTCTTTCTCAATGGCGAGCTGTGTGAGGTCTACATGCAGTCGCCCTCTGGGTATTCTATCCCTGATGGTATGGTTTGTCGCCTTCGTCACTCTCTATGGGCTCAAACAAGCCCATCTTGTTTGGTTTGACCACTTCTCCTCTTGTCACTCTGCGGCTTCTCCGCCAGTGATCACAATCCTACCCTCTTTGTACAAAACTCTCCTCGGGGTCGGACGCTCCTCCTTATATATGTGGATGATATGATCATTACTAGAGAGGACTCTCAGTACATTGCCTTTGTGAAGGAGCGTCTCAGTGAGCAGTTCTGATATCTGATTTGGGTCCTCTTCGTTACTTTCTTAGGATTGAGGTCACTTCTACGTCTGAGGGCTACTACCTCTCCTAGGAGAAGTATATTCAGGACATCCTTGCTCGCCCTTGTCTCACTGATCAACGCATGGTGGATACTTCTATAGAGCTTAGTGTTCACCTTCGACCTACTAATGGTGAGCATCTTGAGGATCCACTCGCTACCGCCATCTTGTCGGGAGCCTCGCCTATCTTGGGATCACTTGACCTAACATTTCTCACCCAATTCACATCTTGAGTCAGTTCGTCTCTGCTTCCACTCAGCTCCACGGCAATCACTTTCTTCTGTGTTATGCGATATCTTCGTGGGACAATCACTCGTCGCCTTTTCTTTGCTCGCTCCAGTTCTCTGCAATTTCAGGCGTACTCTAATGCGACCTGGGCTAGCGATCATTCTTTCTGCCTATTGTGTTTTTCTTGGTTCCTCTTTGATTGCTTAGAAGACAAAGAAGCAGACTGTCGTTTCCCGTTCGAGTGTTGAGGTTGAGTTGAGAGCCATGACGTTGTTGACAGCTGAGATCACCTGGCTTCGGTGGCTACTTGAGGATTTCGGTGTTTCAGTTTCTGCACCGACCCCTCTCTTATCAGACAGTACTGGTGCGATCAGCATTGCTCGAGATCCAGTGAAGCATGAGCTCACCTAGCACATTAGAGTAGATACTTTGTACATAAGATCGCAGGTGCAAGACCAAGTTATTGCTCTTCACTATGTACCTTTGGAATTTTAGTTAACAGATTTCTTCACTAAGACACAAACTAGAGGTCAACACAATTTGTACCTTTCCAAACTAAGTGTTGTTGATCTACCATGAGTTGGGGGGGTTATGTATATGCCTAGGGTGTTTTTTTGCATATTGACCGACTCTGTAGTTGATATATTGGTCTTTTGGCCAGTTGGAATAGATGAAGATTCATTCCAACAAGGAAGATATTCTCAAGACAAATCTTCAGAACAACGCACTTGGTTGCTTCTGACATGCCTCTATGGTGGTTATTTGCTATTCCCATTTACTGACATGAAACGTGAATACAAGCACTATGATGGCTTTTCATTTGTTATTGTCGTTCTTGCATTATCCATAGGAAGGACAAGCGGTGCATGTTATAGGAAAAATAATGTGGACCATGACACTCTTCCTTTTAGTGGTTTATACTAGCAGCATGCCCTAATTTAATGCTGAATTAACATAATATTCTTGTTGTTTTCAGTATTTCATGATAGACTGCAAACATGACCTTCCTTCAATCCAGTATTTTATCTATTGTATCAGTTGTTTTAACTCTGGTCCATATGAAAGAACAATGGCATAAAGGACAACTGATATTTTTAGTTTCCCCATAAGTTAGAAGGGTAAACATATTCAACCTAGTAACCTACTTTTATTATTGAAAAATAGTGATCCACTGTTTGGTTAGCAAGTTAGGTCTTTTTCTGTGCTGAAAGTCTTTTTCCTTGATCTTAATAATATCCTGTTAATTTTCAGATCCAATTTGATTTGCGTTATTGAGATGCAGCGTGGAATCCATATTTCCACATGAAACATTGTTGTTTTTGCATGCCTTCTTATTGTGCTTAGATGTAATGATCACTTTAATTTAGCAATTCCTCTGAGGTGACATTTTCTTTCTCTTTTCCAGACTCACCCTTCACAAACATGTTTCCTGTCATCGACCGATTTGCATACTCAATACTCTTACCAGGTGATTGAATATGTGGTGGTGTGTCGTTCCAAAAAAATATGTGGTGGTGTGTCGTTCTAAAATAAAAGGTGGTGGTGGTGTTGTTTACGAATTAAGGAGATTAGGCTTGTTAACTGTAGAAATTTACATTTTATATTTTTTAAATGAAAATCCGTCAAATCATTATATATTTATGGATGTCCCCCATGAAAGAATTAAATTTGTATATCTGTCTATAGAATGGAATCTTCTGAGTTTTCACTTGGGTAGCCTCTGCAAATGATTCTACCTTGTATGTAAGAACACTCAAATAAACTTTTTGCATTATTAGTACGATGTGCCTTATCTGACCACAGGATCTCTGTACGGGCCCTTAAACTGCTAGTCGTAAAATGAATAAAATGATAGGTTTATAGAGCTGGTATTTAAGGGGTATATATATGCCTTCTCTTCATTTCCCCACCATATCTCAAATAGTCCAATACAAAAAAGGGGAGATCAGTATTAAGAGTTGCAGTGATATTTCAATTTTTAAGATGTCTAAGCTTTGTAATATAATATTTCTAAACTAAACTTAGTAGGTCAGCCAAGTTAATGCAATTAGCAAAGCATGATCTAACCAAGTTAGTGCAATTAGTGTCTTCCTGGTTGTACCAGCATTGATAGAAACCTGTAGCCCAGAATTGCCGGTTCTTCTATAACAATCTGCATTGAACTCACATGCATGTCTTTTACCTGGTTTGTCATGTTGATAGATGAAAAATATATCAACTTTCTGCAGGTTATGTTACCAGAAGCTATTGCAATTGTGATTGCTCCCACCGATCCTACTAGGCAGGTGTTTCTTGCTCAAAATTACAACAGTTAACATAAACTGGGCAGTCATACATTTGTAATTTTGTTATACCTAATTTCTTTCGGTGATACCACCTGGCTAACTATATCGTAGAATGGAATCTGAAAGTGTTGCGACTGTTCTCAAATCCTCTAGGAGCTGTGGAATATTCAGGTTGACAGACCCAGGAGGAATCGATGTGCTCAGGGAGTGCAATGAAAGTGGGTTCCACACTCACCAAGAGACAACTGATGGCAGTCCAATATATGAAACCTGCTCCAAGGTGCAATTCAAACCTAATTTGCGCTTTGAGATTGTCGATCTGCGTTCTGTTGCATGAACGATGTAATAAAAGCTATAGCAGTTTGTGCCTCTATATATTCCTGTTTTCTGGCAGAAGTATGTAAGTATGACGTATACACCATAGATGATAGATCTTACAGGTGAATGAGTACCTGTTAGGTGGCTGTTTATCAGCTGCATGGGTGAGTGCAACGTGCAAGATGTTCATGTTACTGATCTGTAATATCAACAAAGCTTTGAATTCCGATGCTAATCTGGTATTTATCAGAATGAGGTGTAACCCAAAAATAGCGACAATTGTCTAAGAACTCTGGCCTTTGTGCCGGTAAATGTGAATCTGAGGTATCATACAACCGAAAGACTAGTACTTGATTGTTTTAGTAATGGGAGTTTTTGCCATAAATAGGACTGTTGCGTCTGTTTTTTTTTTTTTGCAAATTTAGTGTTTCTCACACTGTATTGCAAAAAAACAACAGCACGAACGTGCCTGTCACGCCTAGTCTAACACTCGCCCCTAGTCTAGACACGCCAAATTCTATGCACCCCTAGCCCGATTTTTCCTGCACTGGCTACGTGTCTATTCTGCACTGCCTACGTCCGGACAAAGCCACCTACCCTTAGCCGGTTTGAATTCCGATGGTAATCTGGTATTTATCAGAATGAGGTGTAACCCAAAAACAGCGATAATTGTCTTAGAACTCTGGACTTTGTGCCGGTAAATGTGAGTCCGAGGCATCATACAACCGAAAGACTAGTACTTGATTGTCTTAAGAATGTGAGTTTTTGTTTAAATGATACTGTTCTGTTTTTTTTTACAAACTTAGTGCTCCTCTTCAAAAAAAATACAGTACGAACGTGCCTCCGGCCGCCACGTGTCCTCTACTGCTCGTCCCTTGTCTGGATGTGCCAAATTCCGTACACCCCTAGCCCGGTTTTTCCTGCGCACACCACGTGCCTACTCCGCACTACCCGTGCCCAGACAAAGTCGCCTCCGCGCATCCCTAGCCCGATCGCGACGCTGTCGCACGCGATGTCGCCCCGACAGTGCTGTCTGTATGCGTGTCGCCCGGATAGTGATGTCTGCACGCATGTCGCCCGGACGCCTGTGCTACCGCACACCCACGACCCGGACAAGGCATGACCGCTCATGTGTCACCTAGACAACCCTCTATAAGATCGATGAGGCCGACTAGAGAGGGGGGGGGTGAATAGGCGGTTTTAATTTTTTTTTTTGGCTAAAAACAAGTTTTATGCCGAAATGTGAATCAATTCGGGTTTGCTCAATTAAAACCTAAATCGACTAGTTTTGACTACGTGCATCAACAAGCTAATACTATTGACAATGATGTTTTACCGTGGTGTTCGAAGGCTTGTCGGTCTCCCCTAATCCATGTTGGGGTAAGCCCAAATAAATTAGACCAGCTCCACGAATTAAGCCAAACAACTCATTTCACTCGATGTTGCTCTTCCTCCACTCCGGAGATGGCGAGCACCAAACCACTCACAAGCTTCTTGAAAAGATCACTGGACCACGACGTCTCCACACCGTCTAGGTGTCGGTAAACGCCAAGAGTAATAAGCCAAGCCTTTTGCTTCACTCTCACCACGTGCAACAAATGCACAAGTTTAAGTGGATATAAAATCCACATCTAGATGCAACACATGCAACTAGAGATCTCTCTACCTGCTCACAAGGTGCAACATATGCACAATTAAGATGAGAAGCTCACACTAGCTCAATATAATGAAATAGGATGCCAAAAATTATCTCTCAACCGACCAAGAGGGTATTTATAGCTCACACCACAAAAACTAGCCGTTGAGATGAAACTCAGCAAAAAATCAGTATTTATGGTAATGCCGCTGTACAAACATGATATTACCGTTTTTACTATTCAACGGTCGGAATGAGTGCATTAACTGCTCAAAAACTAGCTGTTAAATATTTTAGTGCGATAATACTGCGGTACAAATCCGGTATTGCCGTTCTGTGGTCATACCGTATTTAAGGGCGATATTACCGCAGTCAATTTTCAGCAAAGACGACACTCGGTAAAAAGAGCATAACTTTTGACTCCGATGTCAGAATTGAGTGATATTAGGCTCTTTGTAAAGCTTATTTAGAGGGCTACACAACTCATCTATTTTTCATAATCTCAACACATTAGATCAATGAAGAAAGCACAAGAACTTCCAAAGAGTCACTACCATGGTCCAAGTCCAAGTAAATAGCAACAAACAATCTTAAACCATGCCAAAAGAAGATGTATGAGTCCCAACAATTTGCAAAATACATTTGTAAACTTAGATCATGCCACAAGGAGTAGGTAAATGGACTTCAACTATTTGCAAAATATATTTACAAAGTATAGTCACATGCTACAAGCATTAAATGTATAACTCTCAACTATTTGCAAAACACATTCGCAAATAATAGAATCATGCCACAGAGAGATAGAGCAAGTGGGATTGAGCTATCAACACATGATGAGACTCAAGCTACAAGACAAGACCCCTCTTAATAGTATGACAATCCTATACTAGCAATCCGGTCTTCCAACCAAATACTAAGACCGGTAAAAGACTAAGAACACATCCTTAGCCCTAGCTAGTTATACTTTTGCCTTGAACATCCTCTTGAAGCTTGATGACACACATATTCACTTCAAGTCCGGGTCATTATCTTGATATGCATCAATCCATGATTCATCCTTTACATGCCCTCCATCAACACATGATGGGTCTTCTCTTGACTTGATGATCAACTCATGATCATCTCCTCTTCAAGATCTTGATATGCATCAACACATGATGCATCCTTTTCGTGAACCTTGACTTGATGACGATCAACTCATGATGTCATCCAAAGTCTCCATCGTCATGGAACATAACCTATTCATCCAACTAACAGAAAATATTAGTCCCACAATGATTAACCAAGATATACCTGAATTAAATACTTCTGAACAAGCCATTACTGACAGGTGTAACACCTTGGCTATTCGGGAGACAAGATGTCACCTAAACAATCTCACATACAACCATAAAGCGTAAGAATTTAAACAATATCTCATCTAATGACATAAAGAGATCAACATATAATAGAACAAATGCAGGAATATAGTCCGAATCCAACGACAGTTCACAAACTCCAACTATTCAAGTCTAATGAATCCACTAAGATGATTATATCGAAGGAGTAATCAAGGATCACAAGTAGTTATTTAATCATCCTTAACATAGAGAAAGATATTATCCAACATCTAACTCTATTTATTACAGTTCATCACTTAACAAATGAAAGACAAGAACCAAATCATATTATTGAAACTTGAATATGGTGAAGTGAATGAATAGTGCATATCTACTCCCTCCCAAATGTCATCATCAACGAACACCTAAAATAAACAACAAAGTCAAAAGTGAGTCCGAGAGTCAGCAAGTACAGAGAATAATTTGAACTACACTGAACATGAACAATACAATATCATTAAGAATATGAACATAGAACTGACAGCGAACATATGAATGAATGGAATAAATGGAATGAATGAACTACACTTATACTTATACCGATATAGCTAGTGACACACCCGTCGGTGTTCACTTAGACCTGCATTTAACAAAATGCAGGGATCCAAGGTCCGTATGAAGAACGTTTCATACGGAGATCCAAATCTGACCACATTGGAATGGTGGGTCTTACGTGCCCATACTGGAATTGATGGGTCTTTAATTTCCACTCCCGTGGAAGAAACATGAACAAATGAATGAATAGAATGAAACATGAATAATGAAAGACATCATCTCTTTCAACATGGATTAACGGATATGAAAGGAACATGAAGCATTGAATGTAATCATGGATCATAGAAATAACGGTATGAATACCAGCACTCATCATTCATCAACATAAAGAATTTCAATGTACTTGCCTTCCGCTCATGCGGCGCTATGAGGCAAGACTAAGTCGCTACACTCGAATTTCCCCCTCCTACACCAATTAAATATATTTGAATGAGGAACCACGTGAACAGGACCTCACTCGAACCATCTAATCACATCATTCTAACCCAAGGATCACAAAGTCGATCTACTCACATAAACCAATATTATAACAGGACTACAATCTTGACAAAGAAGTACAAAATAAATCATAACTAATGATCCGAGACTCAAATGGAGTGCTCTAAGATCCTATGGAAATATAACGAATATATCTACAAAAGTCTAGTTGGCGAGATCTATCAATTTGGCCAAAAGAATATGCTAACAGGTAGATGAAAGTATAAAACAGATTCTGTCTAGACGAAAAAGACAGCAGTAAAGAAAAGATCAGAACTTTAATCTACAACTCCGATTAGGGCGTTCTTTATCATTCTAGAAAGTTTATAAAAATTTCTACAATAACCTAGTAGAGTGAAAACCCTGAATCTACCATTAACTTAATCATATTTTAAAAGACAACTTGACAGTTCATTCTCGTCAGGAATTCAGGACAGCATGGAAAGATCAAACCATAACTTTTGATCCGTACGTCAAAATTAGGTGTTCTTGGCGGCTACAGAAAGCTAAGAACAATATAAAAATATCTCTAGGAGATGGAAATCCCCAATTCGGCCTCTAAGAATCCAAAATTGACCACGCAACAATCTGGACAGATATGAATTTCTAACAACATAGTTTCGATCCAATCCAACTAATCGAATTCGCATCTAATAATCATCAAACAACGAAGAAAAACACTTCTCTACCCTTGTAGAACCTTAGGGAGACTCTGGTTGATCCCCCACGAAGAAGATCCCTCGTCTTCTCCTCCTTTCTCTTTCTTGGCCAACGGCAACCTCGGGGCTTTCTCACCTTCTTGCCTTCGCCAAGAAGCAAGGTAGCACCCAAAGGGAGGAGGAGCTGGCCATAGGAGGGATGGAGGTGGAGACGCTAGGAGGAAGGGAGGTGTGGCGCCAAGAGAGGGAGAAGTGGAGGCGGCTTGGAGAGGGAGGGGGAGTTTGGCCTAGGGTTAAGGGGGTGGGGCGGCATGGGCTTGCCCTTGGGTGCCTCCCCCCTTCTTGGCCCACACATGGCCGGCCACCAGGCTGATCTAGCCTGGGCCGGAGGCCCAGGTTCCAAAATCTCCACAGACACCTTGAATTTTTCAATTAATTCCCTCTCCTGATTAATAATCTCTCAAATCGATATTCGGGTATTACAACAAAGCGGTATTATCGCTAACTAGAATCCAGACTACCACACGCGGCTGTACCGCTGCTCAAATGGTAGTACCGATTTCTACAGGATCAAAATAACAAAAAACACCTCTCTCGAAATAACGATACATATAGAAACCGGTACTACCGCACTCCGGTAGTACCGCTAAAGAAATGCGGTCATACCGATTTCAAGTTTCAAGAAAACTTCCAAAAACATGCTTTCTGTAAAATACATACCGCCAACTAGATTCTGGTATTACCGACTTGTGGTAATACCACTCATCAATTGCGATCATACCAATTTTGGGATTTCAAGAAAACATCCAAAACATGCCGCTTGGAAAATACATACCACCATGTAGATTCCTAGATATCGACCTACTGAATACCGCTTATCACATGCACCGATTTTTCTCATCAGCTTAAAAGCAAAGGCAAATCAATGCATGACTCGATCAAGATTTAAATAGTCATTCAAGCTACTAGCCATGATTCCTTTAAAAGCAAAACCGACTAAGCCTTTAAATGCAATGCATGACTCAATTACAAATAGTTGATCAAGATGGCATATCTTTTAATAATAGTCATTCAAGCTACTAGCCATGATTCCTTTATTGTCTTTACTACGCATTGCTATTTTCATACTACATGGTCGCCTTCACGACCACTACTATAAGACCTTCTACGACTACTACCGGTCTAAGTCCTTTAAAACAACTTAGTCAAACACAGCAAGTTAGTCCGGTCTACACGCACTAATTCCGCAAGTTACAAATAATTGAATATAAAACAATATGAGTATATCGCCATCATGCGCCCATTATCGCTCAATTAAGGCGCCTTCCGGAGGATAAAACGGCTACTCCTTCACGACTATATAAGGGCATCAATCGTGAGACAAAGGGAGGGACAGAGAAAGATAGAGCGAGTCAAGGAGAAATACAAGTACTATTCTCTCGTAATAGTCTTAGCTTCTTACTTGATCGCCAAGAATACCACACACACATAGGATTAGGGTTATTATTCTCTCCTGAGAAGGCCTCGAACTCGCCTAAACATCCTGTCAACCACTCAAGGTGATTTCATCTCTAGGAGACCCCGAATCAAATAATCTTTACGTAAGATCGGTTCTAATACACCGACGCTGGCGCCGATCGTGGGGATACTCCGCAATCTCTTGTCAACATACTCTTTTTTCCAAATCTCATGCAATCATGGCAGGGAGGATGGAACGAGAGAACTGGTTTGACTTGGCAGACACGTGACGCCGACATGGATGCCGCTTTACTACGAGCCGAGTGATGCATCCGCCGATGGTGATGTTGCCTCCGAGATTATTCTCCAGAAACCATCCCATCAATGGAGTTGAGGAGGATCCTTATCCCCACAACGATACGCCCAACAGAGGAGCCAATTCCTCAAAGGACAAGGGTCAATCCGACTGAACCGCACCCGTGAGGACTCACAACACAACGAGAGTTTTTCCTCCAAGTGTTCAAGTCCCCTAAGGCGGTCCGACTTGGTAAGACAAGTTCGGGAGCCACCATTCCAGACTCCACCAAAGATCTAGTGATCCTCTCTCGTGGTAACTCCAGAGGGTGGGATCAAGCATGATTTTCTCGCAAATTGACCGCCTCCGCAAATCTCATTTGCGAACGGAGACAATTATAACCCGAGTTCCCCTACCGAGGGGATTACCCAAGTCGCCAGATGGTGTCTCTCGAGCACTCCTCAAGCGGGAGGCCTCGAGCGCAAGTGAGAATCATCAACGGAGGTCTTCGCCCTTCCTCAATCGTGGTCACCTCATGGAGGCCGAGATAAGAACACTCAAGATCACACACCGCGCCTCGTGGTAATGGCAAGGGCACCACCGTGACTGACGTAACCAACACTTTGATGAACGCGAGGAAATCCTCGATATTCTCGCACTCCACCGAGAAGGCCTCAAAGACCGATGAGGAGGATTTTGAGGTCGTCCAAGAAAGAAAATTGCAGCCGTAAGAACTCGCTCGGGCGCATTCAACATCACGGAGGAGGTACAAGAACTCCGAACATCAACGACTTGCTCGAGAATCCCAATCAAGAGCTTGCTCGAACGCTGTGGTATGATCTCTTTGTCAAGAGATTGCACAAAGGCTTCAATCGTGATGACAAGACCGAAGTACCTTGTCGACAACATTCGTGTAGTCGTAGCAATGCGATTTCCTCGCCTACTACCAATCGAATATTTCACGAGGAATCGACACGCCATAAGTCGAATCGATCCCTATTCGAGAAATACATTTCAATCGGCCGATGATCAAGAAGCCCCTGAGAGGTGATCATTCACCACTTCGACAAAGAAATTCATTAACGGTGGAGTACGAGGAGTATTCCTCGAGAATCGAGACCTACTACGTATCAGTCACTGCTCTCGGTATCGTTGAATACGATCACCGGTGATATTAACCCTTCTTTCTTACAAAGAAGGCGTCAAGAAGTGATTACCGGATGCCGCATTACCGACGACTTCGAAAGCGCTTCACGCCACCTCATTTTCGACCAAGGAACATGGAGAAATTTGATGGATCTCAAAATCCCATCGAATTTCTTCAGATCTATACAACACCGTCCGAGCAAAGCAGGAGGAGGAGAGCATGTAATGGCAAATTACCTTCCGATCAGGTTCGAAGGATCCGCCGATCGTGGTTATTAAACCAACCACTCGAGTCGATCTACTCTTGGCAACACCTCTCGCGATCTTCTACAGCGAATTTCCAAGGCACATACAACCGCCTCGAAAGGAAGACGACTTGCACCGGATAAAATGTACAACAACGAGACTTTGCGCTAATTCATCAAACGCTTTAGTCAGTTCGTAACTCAATTCCGAAATTTCGATTCCTCCGTGATCGTGGCTTTTAAGCAAGGAGTCCGTAGTAGAAGGATAACGGAGGATATTGCTTTGAATCCTCCCAACATCGCTGCCGAAGCTCTTCGAGATGGCCGATCGATATGCAACCGCTTCGAGGCAATGAGTGGAACAACACTATCGATCGAGAAACGACACCTCGAGAGCCGTGAAGTTGGTAAGGACAAAAAGCAAAAAGTCCAAGAAGAAAATAAAGAGTCAAAACCACAAACCGGGTTTCAAGGAGGTCTTGGCCGTGAAAGATAAAGAGCCCCAACCACCAAGTCGCACTCGATCAAGGCAAAGGTAAGCTACCGATCGAGGAACGACAAACCAAGGTGGTGTCCTTTTCATAAAAAGGAAGGACATGACCTCCAGAATCGCCGAAGTTTTCCAAAGAAAGCTCGAGGACTACTACAACGTAAAGCACCACTCCCTACTCGAAAGGTGTAGGACATACGAGTGGCCAAAAGTCGCTTGATGATGAGGAGACGCTGCTCCAAGATCCGCAACATACCGTAGAGCACATCTACGGAGGATCATCAAGATACGACTCCAAACGACAACTTAAAGTCACGGACGAGGTAAATTCCATACATGCTCCTCTCACAATAATTTACCGAAGTGGTCGGGTTACCATCTCTTTTGAGAAGGATGACCGCCGATCACTACGAGTCGATCAGTCGATATCCAATTAGAGTCGAACCCACCATCAACAACCGTCGGGTCAATCGAGTGTTGGTTGATGGTGGCGCCTTGAACATACTATTTACTAATGCCCCGGACGAGATGCAAGTACCCGTGATTAAGGTAAGGCCTCAGACGATACCCTTTCATGGAATCGCACGGGTCTTCGCCAAACCCATTGGCCAAGTTTCTTCCCTTTAACATTTGGCTCGCCAAGTAATTTCGTGACAGAAAGTCTCTTTGATGTGGTCGATTTCGACATCAAGATATAACGCCATACTCGGACGACTAACTTTGGCAAAATTCTTAATGGCTACTCATTATGGGTATCAATATCTTAAGATGCCAGTCCCAAAGGAGTGATCACCATTCAATGTGACAAAAGATGGCGATAGTCATGACCGCCGATCCTCGAGATGGTTGGTCAAATACCAACTCGAGATGAAAGTCACCTTCGACTAGCAAGTCGGGCTTAAAGTCGCACTAAAGCCAAACGACTAAGTCAAAGAGGTTCCTCCGACGCAGAGGAGCCTCAAGATCGCTCAGATCGGGAGACTTCCACCCCAAATAGGAAGACGCCTCATTACCTTCCTCCGAGCTAACGCAGATGTCTTTGCGTGGCAAGCATCCGACATGCCCGAGTCCCTGTGGAGGTGATCGAGCACAAGCTAGCTTTACTACCGATAAAGTACCAGTAAAATAAAAATTACGGAGATTTGCCTCGATCGACGAGATGCTATTAAATCGAATTGATAAGCTACTTAAAGCGTGCTTTATAAGAGAAGTCAACCACCCGAGTGGTTGGCTAACCTCGTAATGGTCAAAAAGTCAAACGGCAAATGGCGATGTGCGAGACTTTATCGATCTTAATAAAGCTTGTCCAAAAGATGATTTCCTTTACCTCGATCGATCACCGGTTGATTCTACCGCAGTTGTGAGATATTACGCTTTTTAGATGCATATTCGGATACCACCGATCAATATGTGTCTAAACGATGAAGAAAAGACCGCATTCATTACTCCATTTGGTACCTTTTGCTATGTCAAAATGCCATTTGGTCTAAAGAATGCCTATGCTTTTCAACGCCTAATGCAATCGACTTTTTCATCTCAATTAGGCCGAATTTGGAAGCCTATGTTGATGACCTAGTCGTAAAAAGCATTAAGAGACTTAAACATATCATCGACCTACAAGAAACATTCGACAACCTCGTAAAGCACCGCTTAAAACTTAATCCGAGAAGTGTGTGTTTGGAATTTCTTCAGAAAATTGCTTGGATTCCTAGTATCCGAACGAGGAATCAAGCAAATCTCGAAAAATAAAGGCCATCCTCCAGATGCGCCCTCCAACCACAAAAAGGAAGTCCAAACTCACAGATGCATGGCGGCTTTAAGTCGTTTCATCGCACGACTAGGAGAAAAGGACTACCTTTCTTTAAACTTCTCAGAGATATGAAGGTTTTGAGTGGTCGAACGAGGCAAACGCCGCTTTGAGGATGTCAAGAGGTACCTTCGAGTGCTCCTGCTCGTTTCTCCAAAGCCGTAAGAGACACTCTTAATTTACCTAGCCGCCACGCCACAGCAAAGAAGCGCAAGATCGTCGAGAACGTGAAAACGCATAACGACCGGTTTATTACGTTAGCGGTTTTACACGCCTAAGGAGCGCTACCTCGTGTCCAAAACTTCTATATGCCCTCCTCATGTCTTCGAGGAAATCGGCATTATTTTCAGCACAAAAATAGTGTGCTGCCCGAGTTTCCTTTGGGAGCAATCCTCCATAATAAGGAAACAATGACGCATGGCAAAATGGTCATCGAACTTGGGGAGTTCGACTCCATTTCGTGTCCCGAACGGCCATAAAATCCAGATCTTGGCGCACTTTGTCGCCGAATGGACAAATCCCGAACTGCTCAGATCCCCAAGACGATTCCCACGACCGCTGGATGATGTACTTTGACGGTCACTTACTTTAAGTGGCTCTGGGTCAGTGGTCCCGTATTCCTACGGAGAAACCTTAAAGTATGCCATACAATTAAACTTTCGTGCCACTAACAATGTGGCAGAGTACTAAGGTTTGCTAGTCGGCATACGAGCTGCGAAAAGCACTCTCAATTCGCCGACTACTCGTGAGAGGAGACTCTCAACTAGTCGTGAATCAAGCCTAAAAGAGTACTGTTGCTCTAGCTCGACAATGTCTCGATACTTATCTGAAGTACGCAAGCTAGAAAAGAATTTTTAGGTTTTGAGGTACAATTCATCCTCGAAGGATAATTTCTCGCACCAACTTGCTCGGATGGCTTCTTCCGATCTACGGCACCAAAAGGAGTTTTTTGAGCAACTCCAAAAGCCGTCTCGGTCGAAGAACTAGAGACACCTCCTATTGAGATGGCCTCATTAGACTACGAGGATACCGGATGACTCCCATCTACGAGTATCTTCGCAAGGGTTCCAGACCAAGATGATCTTGAGGCGCATCGCTTAGCATAACTTTTGACTCGATGTCGAATTGAGTGATATTAGGCTCTTTGTAAAGCTTATTTAGAGGGCTACACAACTCATCTATTTTCATAATCTCAACACATTAGATCAATGAAGAAAGCACAAGAACTTCCAAAGAGTCACTACCATGGTCCAAGTCCAAGTAAATAGCAACAAACAATCTTAAACCATGCCAAAAGAAGATGTATGAGTCCCAACAATTTGCAAAATACATTTGTAAACTTAGATCATGCCACAAGGAGTAGGTAAATGGACTTCAACTATTTGCAAAATATATTTACAAAGTATAGTCACATGCTACAAGCATTAAATGTATAACTCTCAACTATTTGCAAAACACATTCGCAAATAATAGAATCATGCCACGAGAGATAGAGCAAGTGGGATTGAGCTATCAACACATGATGAGACTCAAGCTACAAGACAAGACCCTCTTAATAGTATGACAATCCTATACTAGCAATCCGGTCTTCCAACCAAATACCAAGACCGGTAAAAGACTAAGAACACATCCTTAGCCCTAGCTAGTTATACTTTTGCCTTGAACATCCTCTTGAAGCTTGATGACACACATATTCACTTCAAGTCCGGGTCATTATCTTGATATGCATCAATCCATGATTCATCCTTTACATGCCCTCCATCAACACATGATGGGTCTTCTCTGACTTGATGATCAACTCATGATCATCTCCTCTTCAAGATCTTGATATGCATCAACACATGATGCATCCTTTTCGTGAACCTTGACTTGATGACGATCAACTCATGATGTTATCCAAAGTCTCCATCGTCATGGAACATAACCTATTCATCCAACTAACAGAAAATATTAGTCCCACAATGATTAACCAAGATATACCTGAATTAAATACTTCAACAAGCCATTACCGATGTGTGTAACACCTTGGCTATTCGGAGACAAGATGTCACCTAAACAATCTCACATACAACCATAAAGCGTAAGAATTTAAACAATATCTCATCTAATGACATAAAGAGATCAACATATAATAGAACAAATGCAGGAATATAGTCCGAATCCAACGACAGTTCACAAACTCTAACTATTCAAGTCTAATGAATCCACTAAGATGATTATATCGAAGGAGTAATCAAGGATCACAAGTAGTTATTTAATCATCCTTAACATAGAGAAAGATATTATCCAACATCTAACTCTATTTATTACAGTTCATCACTTAACAAATGAAAGACAAGAACCAAATCATATTATTGAAACTTGAATATGGTGAAGTGAATGAATAGTGCATATCTACTCCCTCCCAAATGTCATCATCAACGAACACCTAAAATAAACAACAAAGTCAAAAGTGAGTCCGAGAGTCAAATCAGAGAATAATTTGAACTACACTGAACATGAACAATACAGTATCATTAAGAATATGAACATAGAACTGACAGGAACATATGAATGAATGGAATAAATGGAATGAATGAACTACACTTATACTTATACCGATATAGCTAGTGACACACCCGTCGGTGTTCACTTAGACCTGCATTTAACAAAATGCAGGGATCCAAGGTCCGTATGAAGAACGTTTCATACGGAGATCCAAATCTGACCACATTGGAATGGTGGGTCTTACGTGCCCATACTGGAATTGACGGGTCTTTAATTTCCACTCCCGTGGAAGAAACATGAACAAATGAATGAATAGAATGAAACATGAATAATGAAAGACATCATCTCTTTCAACATGGATTAACGGATATGAAAGGAACATGAAGCATTGAATGTAATCATGGATCATAGAAATAACGGTATGAATACCAGCACTCATCATTCATCAACATAAAGAATTTCAATGTACGTGCCTTCCGCTCTGCGAAGCGTTATGAGGCAAGACGGAAGCTGCTACACTCGAATTTCCCCCTCCTACACCAATTAAATATATTTGAATGAGGAACCACGTGAACAGGACCTCACTCGAACCATCTAATCACATCATTCTAACCCAAGGATCACAAAGTCGATCTACTCACATAAACCAATATTATAACAGGACTACAATCTTGACAGCAAGTACAAAATAAATCATAACTAATGATCTGAGACTCGAAATGGAGTGCTCTAAGATCCTATGGAAATATAACGAATATATCTACAAAAGTCTAGTTGGCGAGATCTATCAATTTGGCCAAAAGAATATGCTAACAGGTAGATGAAAGTATAAGATGATTCTGCTCTGCGAAAAAGACAAAGAAGAAAGAAAAGATCGAACTTTAATCTACAACTCCGATTAGGGCGTTCTTTATCATTCTAGAAAGTTTATAAAAATTTCTACAATAACCTAGTAGAGTGAAAACCCTGAATCTACCATTAACTTAATCATATTTTAAAAGACAACTTGACAGTTCATTCTCGTCAGGAATTCAGGACAGCATGGAAAGATCAAACCATAACTTTTGATCCGTACGTCAAAATTAGGTGTTCTTGGCGGCTACAGAAAGCTAAGAACAATATAAAAATATCTCTAGGAGATGGAAATCCCCAATTCGGCCTTTAAGAATCCAAAATTGACCACGCAACAATTTGGACAGATATGAATTTCTAACAACATAGTTTCGATCCAATCCAACTAATCGAATTCGCATCTAATAATCATCAAACAACGAAGAAAAACACTTCTCTACCCTTGTAGAACCTTAGGGAGACTCTGGTTGATCCCCCACGAAGAAGATCCCTCGTCTTCTCCTCCTTTCTCTTTCTTGGCCAACGGCAACCTCGGGGCTCTCTCACCTTCTTGCCTTCGGCCAGCAGTTAAGGTAGCACCCAAAGGGGAGGAGGAGCTGGCCGGCCATAGGAGGGGATGGAGGTGGAGACGCTAGGGAGGAAGGGGAGGTGTGGCGGCCAAGAGAGGGAGAAGTGGGAGGCGGCTTGGAGAGGGAGGGGGAGTTTGGCCTAGGGTTAAGGGGGTGGGGCGGCATGGGCTTGCCCTTGGGTGCCTCCCCCCTTCTTGGCCCACACATGGCTGGCCACCAGGCTGATCTAGCCTGGGCCGGAGGCCCAGGTTCCAAAATCTCCACAGACACCTTGAATTTTTCAATTAATTCCCTCTCCCGATTAATAATCTCTCAAATCGATATTCGGGGTATTACAACAAAGCGGTTATCGCTAACTAGAATCCGAGACTACCACACGGGGGTTGTACCGCTCGGCTCAAATGGTAGTACCGATTTCTACAGGATCAAAAATAACAAAAAAAACACCCTCTCTGGAAATAACGTATTGCCATATAGAAACTGGTACTACCGCACTCCGGTAGTACCGCTAAAGAAATGCGGTCATTCCGATTTCAAGTTTCAAGAAAACTTCCAAAAACATGCTTTCTGTAAAATACATACCGCCAACTAGATTCTGGTATTACCGACTTGTGGTAATACCACTCATCAATTGCGATCATACCAATTTTGGGATTTCAAGAAAACATCCAAAACATGCTGCTTGGAAAATACATACCACCATGTAGATTCCGGTATTACTGACCTACGGTAATACCGCTTATCACATGCGGTCATACCGATTTTTCTGAACAGTTTCCAAAAGCAAAGGCAAATGCAATGCATGACTCCTAGTTGATCAAGATGGCATATAAATAGTCATTCAAGCTACTAGCCATGATTCCTTTATTGTCTTTGCATTGCTATTTTCATGTCGCCTTCTATAAACCGGGACTAAGCCTTTAAAACAACTTAGTACACACATTAGTCCCGTAACACAATTACAAATAATTGAATATAAAACAATATGAGTATATATGAACTACACAAGTTTTATATACTCAAAGGATATGTTTCAAAGTAGAGATCCCCAATATAAGTGGATAAAGAAATATGGATCAATACTAACAAAACCAAAAACATAGAGTGAACTTACCTTAAATGTGTGCATACACAAATGTGTAATAAAAATATATGCACATATTGTAACACCCTGGCTATTCGGAAGCCAAAATGTTACCTAAAGAACTAACATACAACCACATTGCGGAAGAATTTAAACAATACCTCAATTCAATAGCATATAAAGATCATCATCTATTGGTACGATTGCAAGAATATAATATGAATCCATCCACATAACATAAATTCCAAATATCCAAGTCTACTGAATCAAATAAAATAATTCAATTACAAGACTAATTAGAAATTACCAGCAGTTATTTAAACAACCAAAACGTATGGAATGATATCATCCACCATCATACCCTATTTATTACAGTTCAGCTTTAACAAATGAAAGGCAAGGACAAGTTCAAATAAATGAAAACTGAATGTTGTGAAGTGAAAGAAAGAATGTGAAGTGAATGATGTGATCCACGTGACTAAGCCCTCCCATGCATGCCGTCTTCAATAGTTACCTAAAACAAATAAACACTGCAAGAATGAGTCAACGACTCAGCAAGTACAACGGAATAAAGCGAACCATACAGAATATGAACATAACATCGCCGAATAGAAATTGAAGGTAGAATGGATGAAATCATATGAATGAATGAAATGCATGAACTCCATACCTTATCTCAGATATAGCGGACACACACCGTCGGTGTTCACTTAGGCCCGCATTTAACAAAATGCGGGGATCCAAGGCCCGTATGAAGAACGTTTCATACGGGGATCCAAATCTGCCCATATTAGAATGATAGGTCTTACATGCCCATACTGGAATTGATGGGTCTTTACATTCCACTCCCGTGGACGAAATATGAACAATGAATGAATAATGAATAATGAAAGACATCATCTCATTAAACATGGATTAACGAACGTGAAAAGAACATGAAACATTGAATCTAGTTCTGGATCATAGAAATAACAGTATGAATCAACAAGCACTCAGCATTCACCAATAATAAGACTCACAAGGTACTTGCCCATATTGAAATTATGAGACTTCACTACCCACTCCCGTGGGTGAACAGGAACGAAGGAACAAACGGATATAATGAACGTGGCCTTATTATTGAAGATTCATGGTATATCAACTATGAAAGAAAATAAGGAATACCAAAATTACCCATTTCATATTCATCAATCAAGTGGAATAAACAACAAACAAGACAAATCAATTACACTTGCCTTTCGAACTGTGACGCGTTAGGAGGCAAGGACGAAACCACTAATCTCGAATTCCCTTTTCCTACATAAATTAATTACTTAAATAAGTAACAACGTGAACAGGACGCTACTCGAAACGCTTAGTAGCAGCATCCTAAACCCAAGGTTCACATAGTCGATCTACCCAATTAAACCGATAGTCTAGCAGGACGGTAATATGGACAGTGATACTAAAACACCATATCTTTTGTTCTGAAACTTGAAAAGGGGTGATCTCAGATCCTATGGAAAGGTAACGAAAATCTCCTCGTTAACCTAGTTGGCTGAACCTTCTGATTCGGCCAACAACCTAGGCTAACATTTAGATGATAGTCTTAATACAAAATCTATCTAGCAGAATTACACCGCAGTAAAGAAATAATCATAACTTTTGATAAAATTAACCAAAATCCATGATTCTTGTCATTCTAGAAAGCTAAGAACATGACCTTCAAAAGTCTGGTTGGCATGATACTCATAATTTGCTTTAACAAAGTCTAGCCGACGGCTCAAAACAGACAACCATTCAGGATAGCAGCACGGCAAAATTCATATTTATTAATCTGGGACTCGGAACGAGGTGAGGCCAGATCCTATGGAAACTTAACGAACATACATACAAAATTATAGTTGACAAGATCACCTAATTCGGCCAAACTAAATTGCTAAACAGTGGATGAAAATACAAGATGAGTTCTGTCTAGATGAAAGGAACATCAGTAAAGAATATATCACAACTTTGAACCTACAGCTCCGATTGGGGTGTTATTTATCAATCTGGAAATATTATAAAATTTTCTACAATAACCTAGTTGGGTGAAAACCATGAATCTACTATTAACTTTTTTATATTTTAAAAGACAACTAGACAGTTCATTCTCGACTGGCAGTCAGGACAGCGTGGAAAGATTATATCATAACTTTTGAACCGTAAATCAGAATCTTGTGATCTTGGTGGCTATGGAAAGCTAAGAACAGTGGCTACAAAACTCTCGTATATGAAAATCTCAACATCGGCTTCTAAGGACCTGAAACGGACCACGCAACGCACTGGACAGAACTGATCTACTACCGATAGAATCAAAACGAATTGAATAATCTACTGAGCGATCGGGGATCGAGGTTACCCTTGACGAATCGCTGGAGATCAACGCCTCGCTGTGTGTACACGCCCTTCTCCTCTTTCTTCCTCCTCCCTTTCTTCCTCTTCTTTTCTTCTTCTTCCTTCCTCTCCTTCCTTTCTCCTCTTCTCATCTTGGTAGAGCAACATGGAGGGAGGGACTGCTACAGTGGCAACGTGCACTATAGCTACAGTGTTATTAGGGTTTTCCCCCTCCTTTTATACGTGGCTGGCCCCTCATGGGCCTCCTAGGCCAAGGCACGAGGCCTAGGTTGCCAAAAAACTACAGAAACCCCCTTTTTCTTATATTTAATTTCCCTTTTGAGAACTTTCTTTCTTATAATAATTTGGAGTATTACATTCTACACCCCCTTAACAGGATTCGACCTCGAATCTACACACCAATCTACTCGAAATAAAACTACGACTGGAATTTAACAATGATAAACACGTACCCGACAAGAACAATTCCGTATTTCGCTCGCACATGCGGGACTCTAGCTCCCAAGTCGCTTTCCGCTCGGTCTGATGCGACCACCGCACGCTGACGAACTAACGTATTACGCCTTATTACTCCTCCCGATCTTTTTAGAGCCACTCAACAGATATGACTCGAAGGCACGGTCTGACTCGTGGATCAACGGCTCTAATGAAACCTCACACTTGAGATGTCTCAAGTACCCCCTCGACACCGGGTCGCACAAAATGTTGTGTACCCTGCGCCAAGACTCGAGACGGTCTTAACGATACTCTACCTTCCAAAATCACTGCAACCTCCAAAAACAAACCAATGTACCTTAGGCCAATCTTCCCTTCGGTACCAAATCACACAACCAACACAAAACACATGGAACTCTTGTTCCATGTCTCAATCAGTTCCTTCACCTTAGCATGGAGCACAACCTTTAACTAGGAACGCAAAACAGAATTCGTTTTTAAACAAACTATTTTGCAAATAGAACCCAACTTGAAAATAAAAGATTCTCATCGTAACCACACATATGAACTACACAAGTTTTATATACTCAAATGATATGTTTCAAAATAGAGATCCCCGATATAAGTGGATAAAAAATATGGATCAATACTAATGAAACCACAAAACATAGAGTGAACTCCCCCTAAATATGTGCGTACACAAATGTGTAATAAAAAGATATGAATATATTCAAGCTAAACTTTTAGTGGAGTTCAACCTATATTTTGGATATGAAGAACGCAACAAGATATAAGAATATGATGTCAAATGCATACCTCCATAATTTTCATATTTTCTTCCAAATAAGAGTACACAATAGGTATATTAATAAGAGTGTTAGTCTCACATATGGATTTATCATTAATCACCAAAATACTCCATTAACTCATAATGTTAGGTCTAGATTCTTCACTCTTCTCCACATGCCCCCCTGCCCGTACCCGGCCAGCTGCCCCTGGTCTGCTTCCAACCCCACAATGTTGCAGGAGCACGTAGGAGACAACAAGTACTGGTTCACACCGATGACACGCCACGAAGCGTCATAAACCCCATGTATATGGCGCAAATGATGCCTGATCCCTAATTGTACTAAGGCATCACCCCAGCCTTCGCGCCAGCCAATGGCTTGGTGATGCGGACGAAGCTGGGGTATACCCAATCACCCTCTGTGGTGGAAAACAATGTCGAACTCCAGAGACGAAGAAGGTAAGCGACGAGGTGCGTCCTAATAACCTCGTCAGGTGCTTCCGCCAGGCATTGACTGAAATTCCTTAGCCAAGTCCGAGGGACACCACAGGTGCTATCCGGGACAAGTATGCTGAACCGATGCCCCAACCGGGCCTTCCAGTCGTCGGTGGACGGCTGGGAACAAGTGGCTCACCCCTGACCGGGAGATCGGTCAAGAATGAGACGTCCTGAAGAGTGACTGTCTTCTCTCCCCACAAAAAGTGTAAGGTGTGCATCTCAGGTCTCCACCTGTCGACCAGTGTTGACGTCAGACTGCCGTCTAGGGTGGAGTAGTGTCCGACCGAGAGTAGCCTCGCAAAGGGAAACAAAACCTATGCCCTGAAGGATTGGGACGTAGCGAGCGTCGGGCTCCTAGTAATGCCTCTTGGACCGAAGCACGAGGGGTGGAGGACCATCCGCGTCCCCAGTAATTCACAACTTACACCAGTGATGCTCGTCGTTGAAGGTTTCTAGTAGATGTGGTATAGGCATGGCTTACAAGACATGAAAGATACATATTATTAGTGAATAAATTGATATCGACAATGAATTACTAGAGATTAAAAATTGCGACTAAATACAAACAACAAATTAATATACACTAATTAACTATGACCAAATTAATTGAGACTAATTAAGTACGACCAATTAATTAATTATGTACAACTAAATTAGTTTTGACTAAATTAATCTGAGTAATTCAATACCACTAAATTAATTAGGACTAATTAATTTACAAAAATGAATTAGACATAGATAATTATGACTTAGTAATGACAACAAAATTATTCAGGACTAAATTCATTACAAAGAATTAACTATCACTAAATTAATTACGACTAATTAGTTAACACAAATTAATTACAAATAAATAATTACGATTTAATAAGGCCACTAAAATAAATATGGCTTAATAAGGCACTAAATTAATTACGATTAATTAACTACGACTAAATTAATTACAAAGAATTAACTATCACTAAATTAATTACGACTAATTAGTTAACACAAATTAATTACAAATAAATAATTACAACTTAATAAGGCCACTAAAATAAATATGGCTTAATAAGGCACTAAATTAATTACGATTAATTAACTACGACTAAATTAATTACATCTAATTAATTAAGACTTGATTAACTATGACTAATTAATTTAACTAACACTAACTGATTTCAACTAATTCATTACGACCAATTAATTAACTAACACTAACTAATTACAACTAATTAACTATGCCACGAATAATTATGTAAAAAAATGAAAACAAGTAAATTAATTACCCCTGAATAACCAGAACTGATTAACTACGACTAATTAACTATTTACAATAGTTACGAGAAAAAATACCTGCTAATATGGCCGCTATGATGGCTCTAAATAATCCTTAATCGTCCACGAAAATGAAATCGACAGAGCGAGCGAGCGAGGGAGGATGAGATTTTGCGAAGCGTCTAGCCGTCGCCTCCGAATTTATAGCTGACCAACACAAACCGCGAATGACCGCGAAGCAATAGGAGTAATCGGATTACCTCTGCACGCGGTTTGCATGCATGCATAGCCAAGGCAGTGAGGTGACAGGGAGTAAAGCGCGAGCATCCGGGCGTAGAAAATGCTGACGTGGAGGCGAGTCTGGGGCAGGGAGGAGAGGACGAGGGACAGTTGGCGTGTTCGGGCAAGGGGCGCACGAAGGAGGGATGTCCGGGCGACGTGTGGGCGGCCACGCCTTGTTCGGGCCGTGGGCGTGCGGTTGCGCGGGCGTTCGAGTGGCACACGTGCGGATAGTGCTGTCCAGGCGCGGGGTGTGCGAAGGAGACACTTGGCGTGTGTAGGAAAAACTGGGCTAGAGGTGCACGGAATTTGGCTTGTCCGGGCTAAGGGCGAGAGGTGGAGGACACGAGGCGGACGGAGGCACGTCCGTACTGTCATTTTTTGCAATACGACGCGAGGAGCACTAAGTTTGCAGGAAAAAAAAGGGTAACCGTGCCATTTAGGCAAAAAAAAAAAAAACTCTTAAGAATGGACCGAAAGTGTGATGGGAAAATAGCGCTTGCCTGCAATATTGTCATATTATCAAATACAGAGCATAATATTCCTGAAGTTTCTGGTCGCGAGCATTTACATTTGAACTTTTAGAGAATTGAAACCATATGTGCATTAGAATCTGTACACAGTAATTTCGGGTCACTGGAATGGGACGTTTTGCTAAAACAAAAGTTGAGTTACTGTCTGAGCAACATCATGCAAATAAGATTTCCGTGACACTCATTTTCAAACAGTTCACTGAAACTTCAGTACTTGTCCCCTGCATCAGGGCCACCTGACTGACGCTGATAGTGCTACGAAGTTTCGTAGCAGGAATTTGTTTAGTTACCAGTATGGACAGAAGGTGAACTGTCTACTACTCCCTGATAGTCAGGTCGTCATCTGTACGTTAGCTAGACTTGAACTTGACTACTTCATACGAGCTTCACGGCGCTGAGCAAGTTCTTAGCATAGTAGTAGGAGCTGCATTTGCATCGGTGGTCTCGTGGCAGGAGCCAGGAGGAGAAGGCTAGAAACCGAAAGCAGAATTCGCTGAAACCCAGCGAACCAAATAACCTTCTTAAGAGCCGAGCTCGAGAGGGGCCGGCCGAGCCGACGCACCGGCATGGCGCGCGGGCACCGCCGAGCGCGTTCGACGAGATCCACCACCGATCCAATCCGGAACAACCCAACCCAACCCAATCATGGCCCCCGCGCGCACGCGTCGTAGGCGCGCGGCAAGGGACGTGGAGTGAGACCGAAGAAACCTCGCGCGCGCCACCCCTGTCTCCACTCTGTTCCCCGGCCGCTCGATGGATGGAACTGAAAGCCCCCACACACGGACACGGGTAGCTAGCGCGCGCATGAGCCCACCGCACTAGACGTGTACACCAGCTGAGCTACCGGTGGTAGCTTTCGTGCGTTCTGGCTAGCAGGATAGCTCAGCTCAGCCACCTAATGGCTCGATCACTCACCGTCCCACAGAAAAAAGAAGTGGGCAACTCAGATGGCGAAGCGTGCGTGCGTCCGTGTTGGATTTGCCTGAAATTATAAGGAACGTAATGCTAACTGCTCATCTAGTTCTCAAAATCGAAAACAAGGAGCGTCGTGTGTATGGTTGGGTTTGGTTTTGGTTAGCGCAGCAGCCGTCGTCGCGTTCGTTCCCTGTGGCCTACTTGATGGGTGGATGGATGGGCGCCGTGATAACGAAACGATGATGGACACCAATCAAAGCTAGCTAGCTAGCTAGCTCCAAAGAGTAAAGTTTGGGAAAAGGAGGTCGATCCAGTAGTCGGTGAGGAGCTGCAGAATTATTGATGCGCTCTCTACTTAATTATCGGTTATATCTCCACATCTGATGGAGAAGACATATAATTGAGGGCCGGGCGTGCATCTCTTTTGTTTCCCAGTATTGGACGAAAGCAAAAGTGATTAAATACTATTAGTATAATAAGTCTGCAGCATAGTTTGGACTTCGGTTATGCTGCAATTTGCACCGGTAAAGCACGCACCGAAGAAGCCCAAGATTGATAGGAAGTGGGAAGAAAAGGAAAGGAAAGGACGATGCGTCAGATAAAATGGCGTGGTTGGCAACTGGATAGATATAGCAACCAGATTCTTGCTTATCGTACTAGTATAATACTATCGTAAAAGTAGCAGTAAGTGATACTAGTATCAAGAGAATGTGCCGTTTGTACACACATACACGAGGATCTGCCCTCCAAACATTTTTCATGAGAAGCCGAGGAGAAGGAACAAAGAATTTCGTCAAGATCGTTGAAATGATCAGTCTCTGTTTGGGTGTCTTCACGTACAGATTGCTTTCGCGACATGAACTGTTCATGAATTTGTTTATACGTATGCGTATCACACTACGTCATACTATTCAAATCAACAGTCGCTCGGCGCTCACACAAGAAGACACGCTGAAACGAAACAAGAAGCTATGCTATTCACGGATTGACCGATACCAAGCCAATAAAAAAGACACAAAACTATCTCGCTCTATACAAATCATTAGCAGGGACGGTTTCATTTTGTACATGTAGAAAAATATGATCTGAGATTAATGCAAAAGAACAAAAGAACCAAAAGAACAGCAATTCTGAATGAAGCAGTGCGTGGAGCTGAGACTTGGGCCGTGTTTTTTGGGGCTAGCTCGAGACCCGATCGGCACGGTACGGTCTAAGCATGATACGATACGACACATGGTGAGCCGGGCCAGTACGGCACGAACGGCGGTCGGGCTGGGTACGAGAATGTGGCCCGTTGGGCGGCACGACCAGTTGGGCTGTGTTTGGACTGGTCCGGTACGAAATAGGCATAACTTTTTTCGTTCTAACCCAATCCCTCCTCCATCGGTCTGGCCCAATCACTCCCTCGCCTAGCCTGACCCCACCAATCACCACCTCTGCCACCTTGCCTAGCCCAACCTCCCTCCCGACCTCCCCCAACCTCCATTCTCAACTCATTCTCCCGAGTCTCGGCTCCCAAATTCCCGATCCCTAATCACATTCCTTAATTCCACTCCCTCTCCACGCGTCGTCGATCCCTGCCCTCCCCCCTCTCCCTCCACTCCTCCAGCCACCTCCCTCTCTCCCCCTCTCCCCCCTATCCCTCCCGATGCACCGCCTCCCTCCCTCTCCCTCCCCACGCACCGTCGCGCGCCGTCCTTCTCACCCCGTTCGCAAGCACGCGGCGCAGCCGAGGTGAGCGAAGTTCTTCATGGTGTCCGAGGAGGAGGCTATGGCGAGGGAGAGCAAGCGTGAATAACACCCAGGTGTCTTTGTCTTCCTAGGCGGCGGCGACGGCTGTCGTCTTCTTGGGCGTCTATAGTTACTTAGGGCCAAACTTGGACTAGGACAGTACAAGCCCAACACAACAGGTTTTTAGCTATGCCTGGGTCTAACCAGAAATGAGACGGACCGACACAGCACGATACGGCCCGAAGCACAGCAGATCGTACTGTGCCAGCTCGGCCTGGCTCACTGACCACCACTAGCAGTAAATAACAAATGAAGAACCTACGTACAAATATGTATTCTCTGCTTCTCCAATCTCCATTGTCGAGATGGTGCTATATATTTCTCCTATTTACTTTGTCAAGCCAATTGTAATATACATACACGCCAATTTTATTTCTAACACAATGCATTGAGAGTAGTATCCAGTATGCACACAACAGACAAGGGTATGCAGACAGAGAGAAAGAAGGGAAGAGTCGCATTAAAACGGGTGATAGCTTCGCCGCAACCCACTGACGTTGGCGAACAACCCAACAAGCTCTTGCTTGTACGGAAGATACGACCTCCTCCGGCCGCCGTCGCCTCCTCCTCTGCCGTAATAACTCCATCCACGGCCACCGACGCCGGCACCGCCGTCGCCTTTGCTGGCGCCCTTCTCCTCGTCCTCCTGCTTGGGAGGCTCTGAGCCGATGGCGCTCAAGAAGACGAACTTCTCCTTGCCGTCGCTGTGGCTCCGCCCGACGAGGCGCTCGCTGATGCGGCGCCACCGGAGGACCGACCCCGTGGATCCGCTCTTCCGGCACCGCCGTGGGGACGCCGGTGCCGACTGCCCGGGTGCCCAAAGGCAGTAGCTATCCGGCGGTACCCCCTCCAGCTCGCCGTCCCCTCCGCCTTCTTCGTCCCGTTGCTGCGGCTGCGCCCGTGAGCCGTCCCGCTGCCGCGCCCGGAAGTCCCGCTCCTCCAGCAGGAGCCTCCCCAGCGGCACCCGCACGGTGGCCGTCTCCGGCTCCTCCAACGACCCCAGAGGAGGCGACGGTGGCCGGCCGAAGATGGGGTACACGGGCACGATGAAGGCGCCCTCCGCCGCGAGCGGCGGGACGGGGAAGGTGAAGCCGCCGCCGCCTTCATCACTTTCCTCGTCGTCGACGACGCCGACTGCCTCGTCGGCGGGAGATTCCCGAAGGTTCTTGGCGGGGCCGTGGTCTTTGTCCTCCATGACCCTCCCCCTCTCCCTCTCCCTCTGCATTTTCGGCTTTTGGGAGACGGTAGATATTAGCTCATCTTTATTTGTGGCTCGCTCGGCTTGGCTGGGCTCGGGTTCGATCTTTCGGCGTCAGCCGGTGGCGGCGGGAATAGAACAGAAGGCGGTATATGGCACGGGCGCGTGAGGCAGATAAGGGCGCGCCCTATGACACTGACCGGTGGGCCTAAACACGTTCCAGGGACCATTCGTCAGTGGAAAAGAAAGGGGAGATGCTTGAGGCCGTAGCTTCGGCGTTCGGTTGGGGGGAGTGGGACACGTGTCGGTGCAGTGACGCTTCTAGAAGCCCGGGAAACGCGAATGGGAAGGGGGAAGCACGCGAGCTTGACGCCTAGCTAGTCGAAATGTGTGGAGTGAATCCCAGTGGCAGACTGGTACCGTGCTGTAACAGTGTGTCTCGTCTTCCATTCTCCTCTCTCCTGTCTTTTCGCTTGATTCCGTCGTTTTCTTCTTCTTGAGTGTGTTATTTTATAAAGAAGGATGGTTAGTTTTGGTTTGGTCCTTGGAACGTGGATGTTCGCAGTGACGGACCAGAATTTTTAAGATAGTGTCCAGATAAGTTAATACTAATACGCTAATATCGAGAAATGGTATTTTTCTCACAACACACACAAATATATATATATATATATATATATATATATATATATATATATATATATGGGCGTATCTAATCTTAATGGGTAATTCAAATTGGCTAATATCAATCTTGACCGTCGGATCTGAATTGAACAACCAAGATTAATGTGGGCCATCACCTTTAAATCATTTAATCACTTTGCATGCTCCCACCTTCATTAATGCGTTTTCATTAAACACCATGCATGCTCCCACCTCCAACGGTCAAGATCTAGATCCAACGGTCAATATTGATATTAACACCTTAGCACTGAATTGCCCATTAGCACTAGATACGTTCCCATATATATATATATATATATATGATTTATGAGGAGATGGGTGATATAAAGCGAGTATAATGACATAAATTAAACAACAAATTATAGATATCAATGACAATTGAGGAGGTAGAAACTAGGAACAAAACTGTTTTTTAGCTCGAAGCTTCTGATTTTGTTGAGTTATATTGTTGTTGTAGGGTGCGGCCAAGACCTATGATTGGTGCTTGGCTGTTGTTGTTTTTTTTTCATGTTCTAGGTTGTAGCAAGTAGAATGCTAGAGCTTATTTTCTTCCTTCAATAGTGATTGACAAAGCTCTTGTCTTCTTCTTTTTTTTTAAAAAAAAAAAGTTGCGTACCTTGTTAATTCTGCTCTTTTCCTGTCAACAAGACCCCATCTAAGAGGAAGCTATATGTTCCTTCCATAGAGCAAAAATTAGCATGCAAATATATGTAACAAGGGTCCAACTAATTGCTCATTGTTGAAGACAAAGATTGTATTTTTATACAATATTCATTGGAAAGAACCAAGGAAGCAGAGGCAGAGACTAGACTCCAGAAAGAACCGAAGCAGAGAGAAGAAAGTGGATTGGGCGGAGCACACTTGGATCTGGAGAGATGACAACGACGGTGAGCTAGAGGTGCTTCTCCCTTCCCGCTGCCAGCTCCCTGCATCCCTATCTGTCACACTGCCACCCGCGTAGCTGCGCTTTCGCATGATTACCCTCACGCCTCACGCCTGCTTGCCACCGCGTCCTGCCCACCGACCGTAGCTCACCTTCACAGCTCGTGCCTCCGACCGTTCGCCACTTAGAGGCCAAAGCCCCCCTACACACACATTGAGATAGTCACAAGATGAGAGAGAAAATAGAGGTTAGGGTTTGGTGGTTTGAAGTGAGAAGGAAAATTACCCTAATATGTTACTTTGGGCCGCCGTATAAGGTGTGAGTAGTGCGAGTTGAATTCATTTATAAATACAGATATATAGTTTTGGCCTAACTAACACTATATACATCTAATATACCTATTATATACCATATATTTTGGCAAAAAAATAGCTGGTCGGCTAAACACCCATAACCCATCGACGGTCGGCCTGCGCGCTTACCGAACTGCATGCCGCGGCAAGAGGAGGCCACGTCAAGGAGGTCGGCTGGCTCGTTAGGTCCCCGAACACGGGTTGCACCGGTGGTGTGGGTCCTTTTGGTTGGAGAAACCCACAAACCTAGCAAATGCCTCCTGAACGGAACAATAAGCCCACACGACGCGACCGCGCGCGTACGGGTGCTTGAAATCTTGGCATCGCATGCAGTCGATCGCCTCCATCGATCTTGCCTGCTTCGACTCCAGCAAGTCCTGACCGGACTGACCGACTGTTGAATTAATTTCGGTCACGTGGATCTACGTAAGTTTAAATAAATATCAAGTGCCTATTTTTAGTTAGCTCAAATATATAAAATAATCAAATAACATTATTAATAATCTGAGTATCTATTAAAAAAATATGGACTAAAATCTTTAAATCTGTGTAAAGACCTATTTAGAATCTATCTTTAATTATAGGATGAGATATAATTTCATACAAAGGCTATAAATAAAGACCAGATCATCTCATTAAAGTAACATGTTATACCACATATCGCTATTTGTAGTTGAAATTTGTCTAGATAGACAGACTGATGGCATCATCAGATATATTTTCGTGTTTTATAACTGCATATAAGATCTGTCATGCGTTTTTGTAACCATTCTTGTAATCATTACATCGGATCCAATTCTTTCCCGTAGCTTCGGTTTTTCAGATCGGATTGGATCTGTTCCGTTCTTGCCCCTCTTCTGCTGCGCGTCTCCCCTGCTCGGGTGTCCCAGCGCCGCTGCGCGCCTCCGGTCTCCCATCTGCCAGCCTCCGCGCCTCCGCGCGCCGCGACGTGTGCGCCTTCGCTTCGCGCCCGAAGCGCCTCGCCGCTCGGGATTCTGCGTGCCCTCTAGCTTTGTCGGTCATCTGCGCGTCCTCGCTGCGTCGCAACCCGTTCGGGCTCCCGTGCGCTTTGTGTGCCGAGAGACGCCTCGGATTCCGCCGCCTCTCGGCTGCGCGCGAGCGAGCTCCCACGCCTTGGCCCGCGATCGCGACGCGAGACCCTCCGGATTTTTTTCCGCCGCTCCTCCGGGATTCCGCCCGGCGCAACCCTCCGTCTGGGTGTCACGACTGAAGCTTGAAGTCTGTTTTGTCAATCTGTTCCTGTAGCGTGTCAAGTTACCAGGAGCGGCCAAGATCAGTTCCTGAGGAGATAAGGAGCGTGGACGACGGAGATTAAAAGAATCTTAGTTATCATTACTGTATCGAACATTTAAGATTTTACTGTTACTCTGTAATCTCATTCCAGATTTACTTTCGGAATTGAAGTCTGTATTAAACGGTGTGAAGCTGTGAAGAGAAGGGCATGATGCCAAAATATCTTTCCATAGCTAGCGTAGTTGTTGGTAATATTTCTTAGTTTACACCTTTCTTTCCAGAACTCTAGTTTCTCTGTCTTTTCGAGACGTTTTGGATTCAGGTTGTGGCAAAATGGTATCAGAGCATTGAGATCCATCGGAAGCGAGTCGATTCGTAAAGGAAAAACTGTGAAGACCCGGTTCTTCTCGTCTAGATCGAAGTGGCGGCCAGGTTCCACACACCATGACCAGAGGAGGTAAGAAGGAAGGAAACAGTGACGGCGCTGAAGGTACAGAGGCGGCTGCTGTGAGGTTAGAGATGGTGGAGATGAAATCTCAGATGGAGTCACAACTAGGATCTCTTCAAGGAGATGTTAACGGACTAAGAGGAGAACTGGGAGAGATCAAAGAACTCCTTCGTTCTTTGGTAAGGCCATCAGGAGGAGATACTAATTCCCGGGTTCTTAACGCAGAGGCGCAACATGAAGCTGAAGTAGAGGAGGAAATGAGAAGGAGAGTGCGAGCACTGGCTGATTTGGATCTGATCGGTGAGGAACTCCCAACCAAGTCGCAACAAGGGGGCTTTCATGCAAGCAATTCAATTCTGGGGTATTCAGCCGCACCAAAAATCAGAGGTAATCATCAAGTTCATACTCCTGACGCTCCTACCTTGAATTTACTGAGTGGATTGATTGGTAGAAGAGAGGTCAGAGAGCTAGTGCATAATATTATGAATTCTGAAGAGAGGAGTAATGAATTCCTGAAATCCATCGCTAAGGGACCTAGATTGGACTTTCCTGTGTTTGATGGTGACAATCCCCTAGGTTGGATTAGACAATGTGAAAAATATTTCGAACTAGCCCAAGTTCCAGAAGAAAATCGCATTGAGTTGGCCACATCATATATGATAGGAAGAGCTGATAATTGGCTGAGAGGTTCAGGCTTGCACCTTGAGCAAATCACTTGGTCTCTTCTGAAGTTGAAAATATCACGATAGATTTTACGCCACAAAGATCTATGACATCATTGAAGAATTTCATGCAAGGCAACAACATCAATCTACATGAGCTCAAGACATTGATGATTCGAGGAACTCATGGCTATAATGAGAAGTGAGAATCCCATGTTGGGCGAGAACTATTTTGTTAAAAGTTTTGTTAAAGGATTGAGAGAAGATATCAAGCATTTTGTCAAACCTCATAGACCTCAGAATCTCTGTGAGGCTTATTGGATATCTAAGGATTTGGAGAAGGGTGCCAATGCTAATGCAAAAAAATCTGGAGCAGGATCAGGATCTGGGTTTCCGAGAGTTGGAATGGAGAAAGGAGGATTCCAAAGACCATTCTTCAGGGCTGTGACAGCTAACAAGCCTGGGAATTTCAGGGATACTTCTGACTCGGGGAGGAAACCGAATAGGTCGGTCTATCCTGTGGTAATCACAAGGGAACCAGGCAAATGCTGGTAATGTGCCGATAAATGGGCTTCGGGACACGCTTGTAAGCAATCCAAGGTACTTAATACCATGGTTATGGACCCTAAAGGAATAGAGGAAAGTGGATTAACAAATTCCCAGGAGAATGAAAAAGAGGAAATCCAGGAGAAGAGTGATGAGGCATCAGTAGAAGGAGAGTTATTGCAGATTTCGGTACAAGCTTTAAAAGGGGTCCCTACAATTGCCACATTTTCAGTGATTATCACGTTAAAGGGGAGAAGAGGAGTGGCACTTGTGGATAGTGGGAGCTCTCATACCTTTGTGGATTTGAAGTTCGCTGCTAGTGCTCGGTGTAAGGCTCAAAACAATGATCTGCAAAAAGTGACAATAGCAGGTGGAGGAGTATTATTCACAGGGGCGCGTTTAGCCAATCATGAATATAGTATACAAGGAGAGAAATTTGTAGGGACATTCAAGGTACTGAAGCTGCATTCCTATGATGTAATTTTGGGTTGTGACTGGTTGTATACACACAGCCCTATCAAGCTCAACTTGAAGACCCGGGAGTTATCTCTTAGAAAGGAGGGACAACAGGAGGTGATCCTCAAAGATTTCACTACAGCACGGTCTGTCCAAACCATTAATGCAATCCAGCTGAATAAGATGTGCCACAAGGAGGTCATGGGATATTTGATACAACCATATGAAGAGAAGCAAGATGATATGCCTCATTCCCTTCCTTTGGAAGTTCAGTTGCTTTTGGATAAATATCAGTCGGTATTCTCTGAACCAACAGAACTTCCCCCTACCAGGGCTTGTGATCATTCCATCCCACTTAAACAAGGTTCTACACCACCAAATGTGAGACCATATAGAGTGCCCTACCAACAGAAGAATGAGCTAGAAAAACAGATAAAACAATTATTAGAAACTGCTGTGATTCGGCCTAGCGAAAGCCCATATGCTTCTCCAGCTATATTAGTGAGAAAGAAAGATGGGAGTTGGAGAATGTGTATAGATTACAGGAAACTCAATGATCAAACTATTAAGAACAAATTTCCAATTCCTGTAATAGAAGACTTGCTTGATGAATTGCATGGAGCACAATATTTTTCGAAATTGGATTTGAGATCTGGTTATCACCAAGTTAGAATGAAGGAGGAAGACGTTTTCAAGACTGCTTTTAGAACCTATTTTGGGCATTTTGAATATTTAGTGATGCCTTTCGGTCTCACAAATGCCCCAGCTACCTTTCAATCACTAATTAATAACATATTCAATGAGTTCCTCAGGAAGTATGTTTTGGTCTTTTTTGATGATATCTTGGTCTATAGTAAGGACTTAAGGGAACACCTTGTGCATTTGGAGACAATACTCAGATTGTTGCAGAAAGAACAATTGTTTGCGAAGTTAAGCAAATGTGCTTTTGCTATGAGGCAGGTTCATTACCTAGGCCATGTTATTAATGGAATGGGAGTGTCTACAGATCCTTCCAAGATTGAGGCTGTGAAGGAGTGGCCAAGACCGGCCAATGTAACTCACTTGAGGAGCTTCTTGGGACTCACAGGGTATTACAGGAGGTTTGTTAAGGTATATGGTCTAATTTGCAGACCCCTCCATGAGGTTTTAAAAAAAGGGGCTTTCGAGTGGGGAGACAAGCAGGAAGAGGCTTTTATAGAGCTCAAGACACGCATGACAACCACACCAGTATTGGCTCTGCCCGATTTTTCTAAACCTTTCACCACAGACGATGCACATGGGACAGAATTGGGGCAGTGCTGATGCAAAAAGGAAGACCACTTGCTTACTATAGTAAGTCTTTAGGAGTTAAGTCTGCTGCACTATCCAAATATGAGAAGGAGGCTATGGCTATTCTATATGCACTAAAGAAGTGGAGACATTATTTCCTAGGTAGTCTACTCATCATTAAGACAGATCAGAAGAGCTTGAAGTTCATAACAGAGCAAAAGATTTCCGAAGGGATTCAGCACAAACTCATGTTGAAGCTTCTGGAGTTCAACTATATGATTGAGTATAAAAAGGGGAAAGAAAACAGAGCAGCGGACGCCCTTTCCAGGAGGGAACATTGTAGTGCAATCTCAGTTGCCACCCCGGTTTGGATGGAAGAAGTAGGAAAAAGTTATGAGAAGGATTCTCACTGTCAAGAATTACTAAGTCAGCTGGCTATCTGTGCTGAACCTGAAGGGCAATATTCCTTACATTCGGGAGTAATAAGGTATAAAGGGAGAATTTACATTGGTGAAGACTCTGCTTTGAAGGACAAGATTCTGGATTCCCTACATGCCTCAGCCATTGGAGGGCATTCTGGAATTGCCGCCACTTATCAGAGGGTAAAACGACTGTTCTACTGGCCGGGTATGAAGAAAAAGATTCAGACATTTGTGACCGAATGTGCAGAATGCCAGCGATCAAAAGGGGAACACTGCCACTCTCCTGGTTTACTTGAACCCCTTCCTATTCCGGATATGGCATGGACACACATTTCAATGGACTTTATAGAAGGATTACCCAAATCCAATGGTAAGGAAGTAATATTGGTGGTCATTGATAGGCTAACTAAATATGGACACTTTATACCATTGGCACATCCATACACTGTCCAGACAGTAGCTCAAGCCTTTATCGACAATGTGTTCAAACTGCATGGATTGCCTAAGGCTATAGTGACTGACAGAGACCGTATTTTTACTAGCCGGGTTTGGCAAGAATTGTTCAAGGCCTGGAAAGTATCACTGAGGTTCAGTACCGCCTATCATCCACAAACCGATGGCCAAACGGAAAGGTTGAATCAATGCCTTGAGTCATACCTCAGATGCATGGCATTCTCAGAACCAAAGAAATGGTACTTCTGGTTGGCTTTGGCTGAATGGTGGTATAATACCACATTCCACTCATCCTTGAAAACTACCCCTTATCAAGCTTTGTATGGAAGTCCTCCTATCATCAGTGAAGTCTCAGTCCCAGGTCCTGAGGATGTTGAAGCTCGCAATTTCCTGCGGGAGAAAGAAAATATGATCCGACAAATTAAGGAGAATCTGGTACGATCGCAAGCTAGAATGAGGAATTATGCAGATCAGAACAGGAGTGAAAGAAGCTATCAAGAGGGTGATATGGTGTATTTGAAGATGCAACCGTATCGGTTGGCAGCATTTGGCTTTCGAACTTCTCTGAAGCTGACCAGCAAATTCTACGGCCCTTTTCGTATTTTACAGAAGGTGGGAGCGGTAGCTTACCGGCTCCAATTACCAGCTGCAGTCAAGATCCATCCGGTGTTCCACGTCAGCCAGCTTAAGAAGCATGTGGGACCCCATGCAATTCCAGATCCTCAATTACCATTAGTGGACAGTGAAGGGAAGATCAAAACCGAACCAGCTGTTGTATTGGACACACGTGCTCTACCGAGACATCCTCAATTGGTTACTCAGTGGTTGATTCAATGGGCCAATTTGTCACCGGAGGAAGCTACCTGGGAAGATGCTAACTTCATCAAAGGAACTTTTCTAGAATTTTATGCCAAAACAATTCAGAGTTGGTTTCCCTTGGTTGATTCTTGAGACAAGAATCATTTCAGAAGGGGTATTGTCACAACTGAAGCTTGAAGTCTATTTTGTCAATCTGTTCCTGTAGCGTGTCAAGTTACCAGGAGCGGCCAAGATCAGTTCCTGAGGAGATAAGGAGCGTGGACGACGGAGATTAAAAGAATCTTAGTTAGTTATAATTATCAGATCGGACATTTCGATTTTATCACACTCTGTAATCTCATTCCGCTTTACTTTCGAATTGAAGTCTCAGATAAACGGTGTGAAGCTGTGAAGAGAAGGGTATGATGCCAAAATATCTTTCCATAGCTAGCGTAGTTGTTGGTAATCTTTCTTAGTTTACACCTTTCTTTCCAGAACTCTAGTTTCTCTGTCTTTCCGAGACGTACTGGATTTAGGTTGTGACACGGGCTTCGCCACCTCCGCGCAACTCCTCTCGGTCTTCCGCACCTCCATAGCACCGCGCTCCTCTCGCTTCTGTTGGCTCTGCGTGCGCCACCACCTCCGCGTCTTGCGCCCGCCTCCGCCTCTGGCCGTCGCCCCTCTCGCACAGAGCGCCCGCCGCCGCTACCACTTTTGCGTCTTGGCCACTGTTCTCGCCACCTCCGCCCTCGGCTCTCAAAGACTGATTCACCCGACTCACCGTCACGCCGCTCGACCTCGTTAAGTGCAATTTGTAGGTTGACCCTAGCAAGTGCTGAGGACATCTAATCACTTTGGTGTCCTACCCAAGAGCAAGGTTTTGATGGGTTCTTTAAAGGTCGCCACACCGCTTGGGTATAGCACCAAAGGCGTGCAAGTATTGTGGCATATAGCTTCTGTTTTGAGGTTAATTTGCAGTTAAGCCTTGCGTTATTGATTACTCATGGCATATAGCTTCTGTTTTGAGGTTAATTTGCAGTTAAGCCTTTGCGTTATTGATTACTCATGCAAATTTCAGTTTATCTTAGATCTGAGGTTATATTTTGCTAATTCAGGTTAATTTGGTTATGATCGACAATTAGCAATTTTTTTGGTTATGATGCCTCAGAGAATTTTATTAATGCATTGTGGTATAAATTGTGGACTCTTTAAAGAAATATCCTCTTATGAATAATGATGATACGATTCAAATTATTTGGCCAGCTAGTGTTCTGCATAGATTAATTAAAATTCTATGTTGCCAAAGCTATTGTGGATTCAAATACTGCCTGTGCCTTGGGCGAGCCAGTCAATCATCGGGCTTTTGTTTTTGCACCTTGTATTTTTGGCTGGGCATTTGCTATTTTACATGATATTTTTTGCTGGGCCTCGGGCCATTGCCCGGGGGGCCCGAGACCCAACTCCGCGCCTGGCCAAAGTAATCTCTATTATGTAGGTTAATTTATTCAGAACAACTAGGTTTTTGTTTTTTATGTATAACTCATGCATCTATTGACTTGCCCAATGGAAAGTTAATATTTGGTAGAATTACATATGCAATTGTGGCAACAAATATGTAACAGTTATCGAGGTTCCATGTGAACAATAAGTTAGACCAAAGTAAGGCATATTGTTTGATAGGATTTACTGTTAATTTTTTATTACTACATCAAGGTTACCACTTGTAAGTTAATATTTCTGTCCAAAGACTAAATATTAATGTAACACTGGGTATCTTGCGTGATGGAATACACCAAAATTTTGAATCAAACCCTAAGTATGTTATTCTTGTTTTGATGTGAGCATTTATTTATTCCATTATTTCAGCTACAAATCCTGCTTCCAATATTTCTACTAGCATCAATTTCATACATATGCTTACTGGTGCAAACTTTAAAGAATGGAAAGAGAACATTTTGATCGTTCTTGGGGTAATGGATCTAGACCTTGCACGTCGTATAGAACAACCCGCTGCTCTTGTGGCTAACAGCTCCATTGAGGAAAAAAGGGAGTCTGAGAAGTGGGATCGTTCAAATCACATGAGTCTTATGATCATGAGGCGTGCTGTTCTGGAAGTTTTTCAGGATAGCACATCAGAATAGGCCACTACAACTAAGGGTTTCCTTGACAGTCTTGATCAAAGGTTTGCCAAAAACGAAATGGTTGAAACAAATACGCTTTTGACAAAGCTTATCTCAATGAAGTATAAAGGTAAAGGAAACATAAGGGAGTACATTATGGAAATATCCCATCCAAAAGGATAAATTATCCCTTAATGAACTCATCTCCTAATGTGTGCAAGAGGAGGATAGATGAAAACAAGATATAACTGAAAGTGCTAATTTGGCTATGACCCCTAAAGTCAAGAATAACAAGAGGAAGAGCAAAGAAGCTGCAAGTGCGCCATCCATAAAGAAGAAACATGGGCCTAAATCGGTTTGTTTCTTTTGTAAGAAGGATGGTCATGTAAAGAAGGATTGTACCAAATATCACACTTGGCATGCTAAGAAAGGTACAATTTTTGCTATGGTTAGCTCTAAGGTTAACTTAACTTCTGTACCTGAATACACTTGGTGGTTAGACTCTGGTGCAACATCTAACATTAGTGTGTCCATGCAAGGTTGCTTGAACCGCCGAAAGCCAAGTGATGCTGAAAGATTCATCTATGTGGGCGATGGCAAGAAAGTGAAAGTTAAGGCTATAGGCACATTTAAGTTGCTGTTAAAGACAAGATACTATCTGGATTTGAAAGAGACTTATATTGTACTGTATTTTAGGTGGAATTTGGTTTCTATTTTTGTATTGGACAAATCAAGTAATAATTGTTCTTTCGGAAATGGTTTATTTAGTATTTTTTTTAGAATTCCAATAAAGTTGGTACCAGTTCTTTAATTTGGCATGACAACCTGTATTTGCTTGACACTATTACCTCATATGATGAAGTCTTGCATACGGTTTCTCGTGGTATAAAGAGGAAATTTACTAATGAGAAATCAAGTTCTTTGTGGCATAAGCATTTAGGTCATATCTCCAAGCAGAGAATTAAGAGGTTTGTGTCAGAAGAAATTTTAGATCCCCTAGATTTCACATATTTCAACATTTGTGTTAATTGCATTAAGGGGAAACAAACAAACATGAGGAAGTTAAGTGCTAATCGAGTTTTAGATGTCTTAGAACTGATACATACAGATATCTGCGGTCCATTCCCTACGGCTTCTTGGAATGGCCAAAGGTATTTTATCATATTCATAGTCGACTTCTCGCGATATGGTTATATTTATCTTATTCATGAGAAGTCACAGTTCCTAGATGTGTTCAAAATTTTTAAGGATGAGGTGGAAAACCAACTTGGCCAAAGAATTAAGGCCGTTCAATCTGACCGTGGTGGAGAATACTATGGTAGAAATGATAGATCACGTGAAAAATGTCCAGGACCTTTTGCTAAATTCCTAAAGGAATACGGGATCGTCTCTCAGTATACCATGCCAGGATCTCCTAGCATGAAACGTTGTTGCTGAGAGGCAAAACAGGACTATTAAGGATATGGTGTGGAGTATGATTAGTCATTCTAACTTACCAGAGTCTCTCTGGGGAGAAGTATTGAAAACTACAGTGTATTTACTCAACACAATACCAACTAAGGCGACTAACAAAACCCTGTACGAACAATAGATAGACAAAAATCCTAGCATCAGGCATGTACGTACATGGGGATATCCATCTGAGGCAAGGCCGTACAGGCCTAATGAGAGAAAATTAGACTCAAGAACTGTTAGTAGCTATTTTGTTGGTTATTTTGAAAGATCTAGGGGTTACAAATTCTATGATAGATAATTTTTGAAACGGAAAATGCTCGGTTCTTTGAAGATGTTGAGTTTGAAGGGGGATATATAGTTAGGAACATTAATTTTGAAGAAGTTTCTAAAGGGGATTTATTTTCTCTTCCTTTGGTTATTCCTAATAATGATCGGGATTAGGTTACTTTACCCGGTATTATTGAGGAAAATACAATTCAAAGTAATATCCATGAGGTTCCTCCACAAAATGATGTTCTTACGGAAGAACAAACTCATCAACTTTAAGAATCAGTGCCATTAAGGAGATCCACTAGAGAAACAAGAAGTGCAATCTGTGATGATTACATTATCTTTCTTCAGGAAAATGAGGTTTGTAATGAAATTTTGGGAGAAGATCCTATCAATCTCCAAAAGGCCATGCAAAGCCCAGATTCAATTAACTGGATCAATGCCATGAATGAAGAGTTAAAATCCATGAAGGACAATGATGTTTGGGATCTTGTCCTATTGCTAGAAAGAAAGAAACCCATTGGTTGCAAATGGATATTTAAGACCAAACGAGATTCGAAAGGTAATGTGGAGAGATATAAGGCTCGTCTTGTTGCAAAAGGATACACTAAAAAAGATGGCATAGACTATACAGAGACTTTCTCTCTGGTTTATTCTAAAGACTCCTTTAGGGTCATTATGGTACTTGTAGTACATTTTGATCTTGAACTTCATCAAATGGATGTAAAAATAGTGTTTTAAATGGAAACATTAATAAGACGATTTATATGAAGCAACCAGAAAACTTTGTGGTCGATGACCTGAAGAAAATAGTATGCAAATTAAAGAAATCCATCTATGGGCTCAAACAGGCTTCCCAGCAATGGTACCACAAATTTTATGAGGTAATTATCTCGTTTGGTTTTGAGGTAAATACAGTTGATGATTGTGTGTATCATAAATTCAGTGGGAGTAAGTTCATATTTTTGGTTATGTATGTTGACATATTGCTTGCTTGTAACGATATAAGTCTGTTGCACGAAACCAAGAAATTCTCTCTAAAAATTTCGAGATGAAGGATCTTGGTGATGTTTCTTTTGTATTAGGAATTCAAATATACATAGATCGCTGTAATACCCCGGAAACGAAAAGAGTAAAGAATCGAATCGAGTAATTTGAATGGAAGCCGGGGAAAGAAAAGACAGTTAAAGGAGTAGAAATTCCTGAAAAATAGAAGGGGTTTTGTAATACTCCGGAAATGTTCGGTAGAAAGAAAGAGGTCGGAGAGAGTAACAGAGATTGTTTTCGTCGGAAAATTCCAATCTTCGGGGGGGTTATTTGTTATTGCAGACAACCCGGGCCGCATCGCGACCTGTGGCCCATGAGGGGCCGGCCGCCCATGTGGTGGCCGCCAAAAGGCCAAAAGGGGGCACCACTTCCCCAAAACCCTAACTCCTTCTCCTCCTCCCCCAAGCCGCCACTTCCTCCCCTCCCTTCCTCACGGCGCAGCACCTCCTCCTAGGCGCCTCCTCCTTGGTGGTGGCCGCCATTGGTGTTCCCCGAGCTGCACTCCCGATCCTCCACGCCTTCACCTTCGGTTCTTCCTTCGCTGGCTTCCGGGGTCGCTGATTTGGGGCTGGCCAAAGAAGGAGAGGGAAGGCTTTGGGAAGTTGTTCCTCGTCGTTCTTGGTCTACAAGGGTAACGAGACCCCATCGCTGTTTGATTGCGTTAGAGTTGTCGATTCCATGTGTTTGGTAGTATCGCGTAATCTCTGTTAGTAGATCGGTTCTGTACAGTATGTTGCAACTCGGTTTTGGGTATCTTAGAGGCAGAATTGGATGTTCTCGCCTTCTAGAGTTTTGTTCCTTATTTCATTAGCTTTCTTTTGGCACCTGGATCACAAATTTTCACCCAGTAGATTAAAAGTTATGGCTGTTTTACTACGCGCTGGTCTGTCTGTCAGAACTGATGGGTATAGTCGGTTGCACCTAGGTTTTGATCTAGTTAGAGTCAGAATCAGGTCGGCCACCCAACTAAGTTTTTGAAGATACTTTCACCATGTTTCCAGGCTGATAAAAATCACTTTATTTGGATCAGTGGTTTAAAAGTTAGAGCATTTTCTTTAGGGCTGTTCAGATTTCTGGGCAGACTGCAGTTGTAGTTTTTCAATGGATGGTTAGACCTCTGTAATGGCCGAATTAGAGTTTACCATCAACTAGAGTTCTGTAGCCAGTTAAGTTAAGAAAATTTGAGCACTGGTTTCAGGTCTTTTGGACTTACGGTTTTTTATTGGTGAATTTTCTAGTAAAACTGCCAGATTAGTGATAATTGAAATGTTTGGGTAAATTGATCAAATTGAACTTTTATTGGGTTAGTTTGGTTAGAGATGGAAGGAGGACACGTGTAGCCTTTCCATACTCACTTGTCCTCATTTCGATTATTTTATATTGTAGGCGGTGAAGCGGTGAGTGGAGGGGTATCTCAATTACCTCCCAACCCGTTGCAGCGCGGCAGGCAAGTAATTTGTATTCAATGTTTGATGTCATGTATGATGTGTGAATGAATGTTTACATTTGTTCGTATTTGTAGATGAATGCCATGTGTTCTTTTCATTTATGATTACTATTCAATATTGACATGTGATCATCATGACATGCATACATTATTTTGGTAAGACCCATCAATTCCAGTATGGGCACTTGAAATCCCATCAATTCCAAGATGGGTACGTGAGTCCACCATTTCAATGTGGGCCACGTTGGACAGTCGTATGAAACGTTATTCATACGAATACTTTAAGTGAACACCGACGGGTGCTTCACTCGCTATACCGGTATATGCTGCATTATGTCCATTTCCTTCAATGCACCATTCCACTTCATCCATTCATAAATTCGTTTCGATAGTTGTTCAAATTATGTTTGTGATATACCGATCATTGTATGCTTGATTGTTACATACGCTGCTTGTCGAGTCTTTGGCTCATTCTTGCTTTATTGTCTTATTTAGGTAAATGACAAGGAAGAATGATCTTGTGGAGGGTAGTTCATCACGATGCACTCACTATATTATATCAAACAATTTGAGGACTTTTAATATCATTGATTATGATTTGAGTTGCATTGTAATAAGCCAACATGGCCGTGTTTACCATATCTTCTTTGAACTGCTTACTTCCATTTCGTTGCTTAAGACTTGAGGATGAATGCTTGTTTCCATATATTCATAATACTCGCATCACTTTTTCATGCGATTTGATGTTATTCATTTGAAGAGTAGTGATTGTAGGTGACATCTTGACTTCCTTATAGTCGTGGTGTTACATTGGTATCGAGCGGACTTCGTGTCCGTGGTAATAATATTAAAATGACACATCGTGCACAATAGGAAGGGTTGGGTAAACCATTGTTTTTTCCGCAATTGCTTGGTTATGCCCCAATTATTTTGTTTATCGCTTCGTTGAGCTAAGTATTTGATTTTCGCTCATTGTGTTGTTCTTAGATGGCAAGAGGTAGAGGCCGTGGTCGTGGTCGCCCACCGACCCGTAATGGTGGTCGGGCCGCGTCCGCAGCCTACATCGTCTTCGTCAAGGGTTGGTGGTCTTTGATCGAGGAGATTGCCTCACCGCGCCTCGGCTTGAGCCACCGCCGCAACCGTGATCTCATTCGCACCTTAATAAGGGAGAATCAACAACTCCGCCAACAATTGCGGCGGCCATTCTGCGCCGCTTTGCCGGTGGCGGAACTCGTTGTCGCTTCTTTGTTCCACCCGAGGCTAGGATGAGCCTCCGTGAGTGGATGTCGCTTCGTCTGGACACTTTTGACGGAGTAGGTACACCGGTTCAGGCTGCGGACTGGTTGAGGTACATGGAGCGCCGCTTGGATCCTTAGAGCCGCATCCGCGAGAAGCGCGATTGTGGCCTTCACCAAGGGCCAGCCGACATCTGGTGGGAAGGGGTCCTGTCTTCCAGATTCCAGCACAGGTCTTGTTACTTGGGAGGTTTTTGTGGAGAGGTTCAGGACACAGTTTTATCCTGACTCCTTCATCGAGAAGATGGAGCAATCCTCCCGACCTATGTGCAAGGAAAATGCTCAGATATCGAGTATGAGGTCGGATTTAACAACTGCGCGCTTTGTCCCACCGTGGCAAGTGATGATAAAGAGAAGGCTAAGAGGTTCGTGGGGCCTCAATCAGAGTATCGCCGATTCGGGAGCAACAGTCTCACGTGACTTTAGCTCGGTGGTTGAGCGAGCTAGAGGATGGAGTTGGAAAGAGCTCCTTCGCCGCAAGGGCATGTTGCTAGTGGTTCCATTGCTCGTGGATCTGGCGGTGGCGAGCGGAGTTTCGTGGAGGTGGTGGGTCTTTTCAATGACCGCCGCTAAGAGGTTTCACAAGAACCAACCCTCCCGTCCGCTCAAAGAAGGCGCTTCTTCTTGGCGCCACGTTCTTCATCTTTCGCCCACAGCTTGCGCCATGTTCCGTGTCGGGGCATGAAGTGTTTTCGGTGTGGTGACGGGCATCGAGCTTGAATGTTCCTTCAAGGAACATGCCAGCGATGTGGTCGAGAGGGCCACAAGTCCTCGATGTGCAAGCAAAATCCACTAGTATCATCAAATGGGAAGCCGTCCCACAGACTTCTTCCTCCAGCTTCCACAGAGGTTCGGTTCAGACGACAAATAGCCTCGCACCACAGCACCCTCCAAAGATGGGGTCCACTGCAGCTTTCACTCCGGCGCCCTGCAGGTTCTATTGGAATCCCGCACCATCCGCCTCCGTCGCTTGTTCCTCCAAATTTGTTTCCAGCTTTCCGACGCAGAGTGTTGGTGCGTCTTATGCACCGGTGCATCAGGGGGTTTACGCCATGCCCACCCCTGAGACCTTGGGACGTCCTGATGTGGTGACAGGTACTTTACTTGTTGATTCGCATGATGCCTTTGTCTTTGCTTTGATTCGGGGCTACTTACTCGTTCGTGTCTTTGGAGTTTGTTAGAAAAGTGGGTTTGAGTTTTGACTTATTTACGAGTCGGTGGTAGTCGGCTCCCGGGAGGACTTATTTCTAGCTCTACCGTCTGTCCCGGTTGTTCTATACTGATAGATGATGAGGTTTTCACTGCGAATCTTATGGTTATTCAATTGGCACCATTCGATGTTATCACAGGTATGGACCGTTATTCCAATACCGTGCCAAGATTTGTTGTTTCTGGAAGACGGTGACCTTGCTAGCTCCTTCCGGTGAAGAACTGGTATTCCAGGGCAGCGCACCGTCTGATTCAGTATTTGTACTGGCTAATCTATTCCCTAGCCGTCGTGCATCGACCATCGGATTACTTTGCTCCTCAATGAAAAGACCGATTCTTTGCAACAGTATTGAGGAGATTCCAGCCAGAAGGAGTTTTCCGATGTCTTTCCTATAGAACTTCCTAATGCCTCCGGTGAGGAAAGTGGAGTTCGGATTGATCTTGTTCCGAACTCGGCCGTTGTCCAAGTCTCCTTACCGTTTGGCTCGGCCATTTCAGGAAGAATTGAAGAAACAATTGGACGACCTGCTGTCCAAAGGTATGATTCAGCGGAGCGTTTCGCCTTGGGGAGCGCCTGTTCTCTTTATAAAGAAGAAAGATGGCAGCTGGCGTATGTGCATAGATTATCGGGCGCTTAATCAGGCGACGGTGAAGAACAAATATCCTTTGCCTCGCATTGATGACCTTTTCACCAGTTGAAAGGAGCTAAGATATTTTCTAAGATTGATCTCGATCGGGTTATAATCGATTCGAGTTCGTGGCGCGGATATTGAGAAAACGGCTTTCTCTACGAGGTATGGTCATTATGAGTATAAAGTTATGTCTTTTGGACTAACGAATGCTCCTGCAGTTTTCATGGAAGCCATGAACAGTATGCTGCATCAATACCTTGATGATTTCGTTGTGGTATTCATAGATGATATCTTGATTTATTCCAAGACAGAGGAGGATCACACCCACCATTTGCGGTTGGTACTTGAAACTTTAAGAGAGAATCAATTCTATGCCAAGCTGAAGAAATGTGAGTTTTGGATTTCTGAAGTTGGATTTTTGGGTCACGTTATTAATCAGAAGGGTATTTCAGTTGATCCTAGTAAGATTTCGACAGTGGTTGAGTGGAAGAGACCAACCAATGTTAAAGAAGTAAGGAGTTTTCTGGGTTTAGCTGGCTATTACCGGCGGTTTGTGGAGGGTTTTTCAACCATTGCTAAACCGATGTCCCAGTTGACACAGAAAGGTGTTAGGTTCCAGTGGTCTGATGCTTGTGAGCGCAGTTTTTGCTCTTTGAAAGATAGATTAGTGACTGCTCCAATTCTTACTCTTCCTGAGCCTGGGAAGAGATTCACTATCTATTCAGATGCGTCCATAGTTGGACTTGGTTGTGTACTCATGCAGGATGGTAAAGTGATTGCCTATGCATCGAGACAAACAAGAAGCATGAATGTAATTATCCCACCCATGATCTAGAGCTTGTCGCGGTGATTCATGCTTTGAAGATCTGGCGTCATTATTTGTATGATTTAATCTTGTGATGTGTTCACCCACCACAAGAGCCCTAAATACATCTTTACCGAAGGACTTGAACTTGAGATAGAGGAGATGGCTAGAGTTGATCAAGGACTATGATCTTACTATTCAAGACCATCCGGCAAGGCTAATGTAGTAGCCGATGCCTTGAGTCGCAAGGCGACACCTCCTATCCTCGATTGTCTTATTGCCGACTTTGAGCGTATGGATATTTCTTTACGCTTATGTACCGCATGCATCAAACTCGCTTGATTTTAGAGTCACCCTTCCGGATCGGTGCGAGTAGCACAACAAAGAAGATCGATGTTCCAACGAGTGAGGAAGCGTTGCGGCGAGGGCAAGCGGTCACCGGTGTGGACAAATTTGATTCTTTGCGATTTAAAGGGCGCCTTTGTGTGCCACAGAGTCTCGAGTTAAATTGGAGATTTTGAAAGAGGCCCATCAGATTCCTTATACCGTACATCCCGGGAGACCAAGATGTACAAAGATTTAAAGAAAAGTTTCGTGGAAACGGATGAAAATTGATATCGCATGATGTGGCTTCATGTGGGGTGTGCCAATGGTCAAGGTGAGCACAAGCGACCAGCAGGATCATTGCAACCCTTGGAGGTACCGGTTTGGCCATGGGACGATATATCTATGGATTTTGTGGTTGGTTTACCTCTTCAGCGAGGAAAGGATGCTATTTGGGTAATTATGGACCGGTTCATGAAGTCGCACATTTCATTCCTATTCAGACAACCAATTCGACAGCGATTTGGCTCTTCTTTATGTACGAGAAATTGTGCATTTGCACGGAGTGCCAAAGACCATTGTTTCGACCGAGGCGCCAAGTTCGTTTCCAAATTCGGGAAAGCTTGCGAGTGCATTGGGTACACAACTCCGTCTTAGCACACCTTTCATCCCAGACAGATGGGCGATCGAGCGCACCATTCGGACTTTAGAAGACATGCTCGGTGTTGTGTTTTATCTGGAAAGGTAATTGGGAAGAGCATTTAGCCTTGGCGAGTTTGCTTATAACAACGCTTATCATTCCAATATTCGAGCCGCACTATACGAGGTTCTCTATGGGCGTAAGTGCAGTCCCGTTGTCTTTGGGATGAGGTTGGAGCGGGCGATCTTGGGTCCCGTGGGTTCGTGACGATGGCTAGAGTGGCGAGAGGTTAGGCGAAATTTGTTGGTGCCTGAGCCCGACGTAAGAGCTACGCTGATGTCGAAGGCGAGATTTGGAATTCGAGGTGGAACGAAGTTACATTGAGAGTATCGCCATCTAAAGGCGTAGTGCGTTTCGGCACCAAAGGAAAGCTTAGTCCAAGGTATGTTGGACCCTTCCCAATCGTGGCACGAATTGAGAAGCTAGCTTACCGTTTGAACCTTCCTGATTCTATGAGTGGGGTTCACAACGTGTTCCATGTTTCGATGCTTAGAAAGTTTCTGAGAGACCCAGATCATGTCATTCCTTTGGAGCCTTTGATTGTCGAGCAAGACCTTACCTTCGAGTCCGGCGGTGAAGATATTAGAAGAATCGAGCGGGTTACGAGGAATAAGACCACAAGTATGTCAAAGTTCTTTGGTCGCATCGATCGAGAGAGAGGCCACTTGGGAGTTGGAGTCCCGCATGAGAGAGCAATACCCCGACCTGTTCGTTTAAGGTAAATTGTTTAAGTTGTAATTTCTGGTATTTATTTCTCTCTGTTGGATCGTTGATTAGATTCGAGGTCGAATCCTGTTAAGGGGGGTAGACTGTAATACTCCGGAAATGTTCGGTAGAAAGAAAGAGGTCGGAGAGAGTAATGAGATTGTTTTCGTCGAAAAATTCCAATCTTGAGGTTATTTGTTATTGGCAGACAACTTTGGGCGCGATCGCGACCAGTGGCCCATGAGGGGCCGGCGGCCCATGTGGTGGCCGGCCAAAGGCCAAAGGGGGCACCACTTCCCCCAAAACCCTAACTCCTTCTCCTCCCTCCCCCAAGCCGCCACTTCCTCTCCCCCTCCCCTTCCTCACGGCGCAGCACCTCCTCCTAGGCGCCTCCTCCTCCGGTGGTGGCCGCCATTGGTGTTCCCCTGGAGCTGCACTCCCGATCCTCCACGTCTTCACCTTCGGTTCTTCCTTCGCCGGGCTTCCGCGGGGTCGCTGATTTGGGGCTGGCCAAAGAAGGAGAGGGAAGGCTTTGGGAAGTTGTTCCTCATCGTTCTTGGTCTACAAGGGTAACGAGACCCCATCGCTGTTTGATTGCGTTAGAGTTGTCGATTCCATGTGTTTGGTAGTATCGCGTAATCTCTGTTAGTAGATCGGTTCTGTACAGTATGTTGCAACTCGGTTTTGGGTGTCTTAGAGGCAGAATTGGATGTTCTCGCCTTCTAGAGTTTTGTTCCTTATTTCATTAGCTTTCTTTTGGCACCTGGATCACAAATTTTCACCCAGTAGATTAAAAGTTATGGCTGTTTTACTACGCGCTGGTCTGTCTGTCAGAACTGATGGGTATAGTCGGTTGCACCTAGGTTTTGATCTAGTTAGAGTCAGAATCAGGTCAGCCACCCAACTAGGTTTTTGAAGATAATTTCACCATGTTTCCAGGCTGATAAAAATCACTTTATTTGGATCAGTGGTTTAAAAATTAGAGCATTTTCTTTAGGGCTGTTCAGATTTCTGGGCATACTGCAGTTGTAGTTTTTCAATGGATGGTTAGACCTCTGTAATGGCCGAATTAGAGTTTACCATCAACTAGAGTTCTGTAGCCAGTTAAGTTAAGAAAATTTGAGCACTGGTTTCAGGTCTTTTGGACTTACGGTTTTTTATTGGTGAATTTTCTAGTAAAACTGCCAGATTAGTGATAATTGAAATGTTTGGGTAAATTGATCAAATTGAACTTTTATTGGGTTAGTTTGGTTAGAGATGGAAGGAGGACACGTGTAGCCTTTCCATACTCACTTGTCCTCATTTCGATTATTTTATATTGTAGGCGGTGAAGCGGTGAGTGGAGGGGTATCTCAATTACCTCCCAACCCGTTCTAGCCAAGCAGTAAGTAATTTGTATTCAATGTTTGATGTCATGTATGATGTGTGAATGAATGTTTACATTTGTTCGTATTTGTAGATGAATGCCATGTGTTCTTTTCATTTATGATTACTATTCAATATTGACATGTGATCATCATGACATGCATACATTATTTTGGTAAGACCCATCAATTCCAGTATGGGCACTTGAAATCCCATCAATTCCAAGATGGGTACGTGAGTCCACCATTTCAATGTGGGCCACGTTGGACAGTCGTATGAAACGTTATTCATACGAATACTTTAAGTGAACACCGACGGGTGCTTCACTCGCTATACCGTATATCTTTGCATTATGTCCATTTCCTTCAATGCACCATTCCACTTCATCCATTCATAAATTCGTTTCGATAGTTGTTCAAATTATGTTTGTGATATCTTGATCATTGTATGCTTGATTGTTACATACTGATTGCTTGTTTGAGTCTTTGGCTCATTCTTGCTTTATTGTCTTATTTAGGTAAATGACAAGGAAGAATGATCTTGTGGAGGGTAGTTCATCACGATGCACTCACTATATTATATCAAACAATTTGAGGACTTTTAATATCATTGATTATGATTTGAGTTGCATTGTAATAAGCCAACATGGCCGTGTTTACCATATCTTGCTGAACTGTTTACTTCCATTTCGTTGCTTAAGACTTGAGGATGAATGCTTGTTTCCATATATTCATAATACTCGCATCACTTTTTCATGCGATTTGATGTTATTCATTTGAAGAGTAGTGATTGTAGGTGACATCTTGACTTCCTTATAGTCAGGGTGTTACAGGTTTTCCATAAACTCTCGACAACCTGGGCCTGGGCCACGGCCCAGGAGGGGCCCATGTGGTGGCCGGCCATAAGTGGGGGGGTTCCCACCCCCCAAACCCTAAACTCCACATTTCTCTCCCCCTCCCCCCTTTGGAGCCGCCGCCCCCCTTCCCCTTTCCTGTGCACCGCCTTGTACATCGATTTTGGGTAATATGCGTTCGTTTTCTGTCCTGTCCATCTCTTAGAAAGTTGTAGGTATTGTTCTTAGCTTTCCATAGCCACCGAGATCACGTGATTCTGCATTACGGTTTAGGAGATATGATTTTTTTAGTGCGTGCTGCTCTGTCTGTCTGACGAGAAGGATCTATCGGCTTGATCCTAGGTTTTGATTTAGTTATATGCATTTTCAGAACCTCCACCCAAATAAGTTATTGTAGCACTTTAAATTATCTTTCAAAGATGATAAAGATCATCTCCACTGGATCTGTATAATGAAAGTTATGATATTTTCTTTACCACTGTTCTGAATTCTGGGCAGATAAATATTAGTGTTTTCATCTATTGTTTAGGCTACTGTAGAGGCCGAATATGGGGTTTTGCCCTTCTAGAGTTTTATTCCTGGGAACGTTAGCTTTCTTTTGGCACCGAGATCAGGACAATCCGATCTGTAGTTTGGGAGATATGAATTTTTGATTACGAACTGTCCGGTCTGTCTAAAAACTGAGGTCAGTAGGTTTGTCACTCGGTTTTGTTCAAATTAGGGGCCGAATCAGAACCTTCACCCAACTAAGTTATTTTATCCCTTAAAATTATCTTTCCAAGCTGATAAGAATAATTCTCATTGGATTAATAGGTTGAAAGTTACGCCGTTTTCTTTATCTCTGATCTGTATTATGGACAGACGTAGATGAGTTGTGTTTAGCTGATAATTAGCCCTCTGTTTTGGCCGAATCAGGGGATTCCGCCAACTAATGTTTTGTAGCCTGATCTATTAAGATTCAGTGAGCACTGGTTTCAGGTCTTTTAGAGTTACAGATAATTAATGGTGAATTTTCTCGTACCGCTGCTCAGAAGGGCTAAAATCTGGCTGAATAATTTATTTTCATTTTGGGTCTATGCGGTATATTGGATAGTCAGGGGTTATTGTAGAACACCGGTAGCAGTGTTATATCGTTATTCTTATTTTGGGAATATGCTTGTGTAGGCGGCGAGGCATCATGTGTGGGAACACCTCCATTGCCTACTAACGAGTCACAACGCGAAAGGCAAGTACTGTATGTTAACTGGTGTTGAATTCAAAGGAATGCATAATGATATGTTGTTTACATGAATGTTCTTGTGCTTTGTTCATGGTGTTGATATACTGCAAGTGACTAGTGTGGCCTTATTGGTACATTATGTTGAGTGTGAATACATACTTATACTTGTTTACACATGTTGTTGAATGCCATGTGTCTTTTCCACTAATGTGTTATTCATTCATACCATGAGAAATCATCATGTTCATTCATAAAATTCATTATGACCACGGAAGTGGATTCTTTTAGTAAGTCCCATCAATTCCAAGATGGGCATTTGAAAGACCCATCAATTCCAAAGATGGGCATTTGAAAACCCACCATTCCAATGTGGGTAGTGTTGACCACCATTCCAATGTGGCAACTTGGACACCGTGTGAAACGTTCTTCATACGGTGATTGGGTCCCCGTACTTTGTGAAGTACGGGCTTAAGTGAACACCGACGGGTGTATCACTCGCTATACCTGCAGATATCAAATCGATAAGTCCATACCTTCAATGCATTCTTACATTTCATCCATGCATGTATTCATTCCATACGCATATGTATGTGTTCCAATAATTGTTCGTAATTCAAGCCGAATTGTGTTGTGTGGATTTCATGGGGATATGTTCCGCATCTTAGGATGATGTGACAATTGACAATGGCGTTTACGGTTTGTCGTTTCACGTGTTTTCGACAAAGTTCTGAGCTTATTGATTGCGGGCGGTCCGACCGCCCTTGCACAGCGGTCCGATCGGTCCCAAATCGGTCGGGCCAAGCCATGTAATGGGGCGATCGGACCGGCGGTGACCAAAGTGGTCAAAACAAGTCGGGCCAAAAATAGGTGTTGTAGGCAAGTGAGGGATCCCAATGCACTTGGTCTCATGATTTTGGAGTCTCGATAAAAGTTCTATTGGTTTAAAGTTTCCGAAGGTTTGGATTTTCAGGTTGAAATTCGGCTAAGTCCCAAGGGCGGTCCGACCGCTCACAGGAGCGGTCCGATCGTTAGGCGGTCCGACCGGCTCATATGGAGCTGATCGACCGCTTTCTTGAACGTCGGCCAACTTGGCGATGTTGTTTTGTTAGGTCAAAGTCATTGGTTTCATGGCATATGATTTGCATGATGCATGTTTTGACTAACATGGGTCAAGTTGTGAAGAACTTGTTCCCGAATACATGTTTGCTTGTCTGTGGTTGTGCAGGTTGCTTGGTGGTCAACGACGGTCAACGGCGAGGAGGATCGGGACTAGACTTGGAGAGTTGAGGTCCGAACGATCGACAATGCCGTGAGGTTAATGACTCAAGCGTGACACAAGATGGACAAGGGTGACCTATTAGCGAATCCATGGCGCATGGTGAGCGGCTTTAGGTCAAAAGGTTAAAGACGGCGCTTTGCGAAGCGTGCGTGTGTGACCCGTTTGTTAGTGGGCCTTAACGGGAGCCCAATTGAGTCAAACCCTAGGAGTTCTAGGCCTCCACTATAAATAGGAGGAGGTGGTGGCTGCACCCCTTTCTCTCTCGCCTTTTTATGTTTCAAAACCCTAATTGTCTTTAGGGGAGTTGAGGTGGAGGCTAGGGCTCTTGATGGTTTGTGGTGAATTTCGTGATCTTTGATTGTCCTTTGATCCATGATGGTGTGGATGTAATCCAAAGCATGAATCACTTAAATCAATCTATGCAAGGTTTGCTTGAGATAAGTCTCTTTTCGTTCTTGCTTTCAATTTCGTGTTTTAGGGCTTTCTTTGATCCGCGAGTTTGTGATTGATTCTTTCATGTGAATTAGCTTGCTCGTGATATGTGTGAATCTATCTAGCATCATCTTGATCATCAATCTCTCACGAACAAGCTTTAGGATCAAGTTTTCGTTCTTGCCCTGCTTTAGACCTTCGTTAATCAATTGGCAATTGCTCAAGATCGTTCCAAGAATTATCATAATATTCGATTGGAATAGGTCCTCAATAGCATATAGAAGGTGTGTGCAAAGTTTCATAAAGATTGGAGTTGAGAATCAAAAGTTTCACCTAATTGCAACTTCGTCATCGGTGATTTTACTATTGCGGATCGGTTCGAGTCGGCGGTCGGACCGCCCGTCATCACGGGTCGACCGATTTTGAGCGGTCCGACCGCCAAAGACTACGCCGGTCGGACCGCCCGCAATCGGTCCGACCGGTTGGGTAGTGCAATGATCGACCGCCCGTCTTTGTGAGTTCTTGCAATCTTAGTTGATTTTGTGATTTTACTTAGGGGATTTAATTGGATTCAATACTAGTCTTCCGCTGTACTGGTATATTGATCTTCATAGCTTCATCATAGCTATTGGAGTAAAATTGTGTTGAATTCATTATTTTGGGAAAAAGTGAGCGTGCTCCTATTCACCCCCCCTCTAGTCGCCTTTTCGGTCCAACATGTTGTCCACTCCATGCTTGATTATTCTTGTTTAGTACTTGCTGAGTCTTCGACTCACCCTTGCTTTGTATGTTTTAATTAGGTAATTGAGGAAGACGACAAGATGATTTGGTGGGGTAGTTCGGCACACTACACTTCACTTTTATCCAATCGAATAATTATTCTTGCCATTCATCAAGTCAAATTGTTGAAATAAGTTCCATTGTAATAATCCTATGTTAGTATCGCTTTATTTGCTCGTGGTATTATGACCGCTTATCCATTCTTTACCATGATTCTAGTGATCGTTCATTGTCTTTCCTTAGGAATTTATGTTGATTGAATCTGGATAATCTAGTTTTAATGCTATGCTTAGTAGTTTGATAGGTTTGCGTGACATTCGGCTTTGAATAGCGTGGTGTTACAGCTTAGTATCGAGGGCTTTAGGTCCGTGGTTCATTCAAACATATTAAATTGACACATCGTGTGCACATTAGGAGGGTTGGGTAAACTATTGCTTCCGCATTTCAATTGTGGTGACTCGAGTATTGAGTCGTTGTTAAATTGTGTTGTGCTATGATGTGTTAATCTATGATATGATGTGATAACCTCTATCTATGAAATTATTCTATGATCGTCATGAGATGATCTGATATAAATATATATATTCATAATTGATTGCATTAGTTATGCGTTTCGCTAGCGGGCGTTGATCAGTTGAGTTCGTGGTTGATGTCCTGGGTTTTGCCAGGCTACACCACTGTTTGTAGTATGATATTAGAGAACTTCTTACCTCTGTTCCATAAGCTCTGTATTGAGCATGAGCTCATTGATGAACTTGTTGCCTTTCTCGAACTGATATCTGGTTTCCTGGTTGTGGTTCCTGGCAGTTCGTGAATTCTTTTGAAATTGGGGTTTTAATGAAGAAGGCAAGCTCCAGCAGTTCTCTGATTCGTTCTTTGAAACAAATATTGCCCTTTCGACTAATGTGATATTTCTGCTCCACGTGAGCATAGTTGAAATGCAAGATTCCTCTTTTCACAAAAGACTTGTTTTACCCCTGTTGGGGAAATTTACCTCATTCGTTCGTTTGGAATCTCGGTATTGGAAGACTTCTTTTGCAAGTTCTTTATCAAGTGTGTATTGATCTTGCATATTTCTCTTGGGCTGCTTTAGTACGTCGTTCTCTTCCTTAATTTTCGAATTTGACAAATTCTTGTCCGGTGGCGATTGATGAATTTCTCTTGGGTTCATGATGTTGGTAGACGAGTTTAAATAAGCCTTTAATGGTACTCCGAAAATATTATTGTTTTTCGATTGTCGAATTATTTTTACTACGAATGATCTTTGTAAATTGACAACATTGATATTTTCATAGTTGTTCTTTCTTTCTCATTGGAAAAGAGCGACTCATTTACTCGTTTGATGGTTTGCCTAATGAGAATTCTTGTTGCAAGATCGTTAACACGAGAAAGCATTGACTCAATGTATTCCTTTTGGAACCCTCTGCTTGTTGAAATTTGATGCATCTCTTTTCTGAAGAAAAGCGTTAAAACCCTTTTGGAGTGCTTGGTTATGCTTAAGTCGGGGGTTGCACCCAAACAAAGATTGTGGGCTACGGGTTTCTATTAGACCCTATTTGTTTTTTCAAAATAGTTTCTTACCTTTCTGGCTACGGAGCTCTCATTGCTGTTTGTGAACGTTATTCTTGACAAGATCGTTCTCTTTATGTTAGCCCTATCTCTCTTGTTGATAAGGGTAGCTCGGTTATCCGTTTGACAGTTCGGAGAATAAAAATTTCCTTTCACAAAGTTCATTGAAGAAAATTTTGACTATGTTCATTTCTTTGGAATATTTGGAGTGTTGGAGTTTAGAACCTCCATTTGAAAAGAAAAGTGTCGAAATCCCCTTTCTCTAGAGTTTTGTAGTGTTGGGTGTGACGTTTGTTCAACTTTGTGGTTTTCGTACCAGAATTCTTTTTCTAGAATAAGTTGTTATTACAATTCCATTTGATGTTTGAAAATTTTATGACCCGATTTGTCATGTTCCCTTTAGAAGGTTTATTGACACGATCAGTAATGTGAGAGTAAGGTTGATTCTGTTATAGAGAAAGAAGTTTGACCACCTTTCTTGTTGTTTCTAAAATGATCCAATTTCAAGTTTTGTGTTCATGACCTTTTGGGGGTTCAAGTTTATTTTGGTAAACGAAGTCTGCCACGTAAAACAATTTGTTGTAAAGTTATAATAGTTCTTGATGATCGGCGCTTTGATATTGAATGCTCGTTGTTATTATCTCGCTAAGGTCGGACATTCTCTTCTTTTGAGGCTTATGCTTTCAACTGTGGACTCCTTATGTTCAATGAGTTCATTACTTAATTGGTTTCTCCTTGGTCCGGTGTTTGTAGCGAGTGGTAAATGATTTTCTAGTTGGTGAAAATCGTTTTCATGTGCCTCTTCTTTTGAGAAATATTCACCCATTATTTTTGCATGAGTCTTTCGAGGTGTTTTCTAATTGACGTTGTGAGATTGATGTTGAAACTTGTAGTAAAAATAATCACCTCTGTGATACCGCCTAAATGAGAATACTTCAAGTTTAGTTTCCGTGACCTTTGGAGTTCGTGAATATTCAGTAGCGAGATTGTTTTAAGTAAAATGGTGCATGGAGATATCCTATTGCTTCTTAAGAGTTTAGTGTGATTTAGTCCTAAAGGATCCTTGGTTTGAGTTCGCAAAGTGAGGTTGCAATCAAAAGAAATTTTCGTTGCTTTCGTTGAGAATCCGTTTGCTTTTCGTGAAGTCTGTAAAGGAAAATGCTTGTTTTGTGGTGAGGTCATTTGGATTACATGTTTCATGAGTAGATGAACTATTTGAACTAATTTGGCGTGTTGAAAATTTTATTTGTTCTTAAGTAGTTCCGTGGGTTGAATCAAGAACTTACTTTGTTCATGTGGCAAGGTGTTATTAGTTCAAGAACTAATTGTTGTGTTAAAGGAAAGAGTGCAAGAGAGTATTTGATAATTTGAGTCAAGTTTTGTAACTTGTGATTATTTGAATCGTTCCTAAACCTCTTACTCTTTCCGCTCAAGAGATGTCGAGTTTCAATCGCAATGTCTTTCTTTCGTATCGGATGTTATTTGCTATTCTCTCTTGAGGATGTGTGCCTCAATCGCGAACTTAGTTTTCGTTTTCCAAGATCACCTTTAGCGTAATATTTCTTTTGGTTTCTTGGCCGCCATGGTGAGGAACGCTTTCTGTATGAATGAACTTGTTTTTGTTCGCCTCTTCCTTTTGAGAAAGGATCACGCTTTGTGTTGCGAAGTGTTTGCAAGGTGAAAGTTTGGCAACTGTTTGGTGGTGGATGAGTAATCGTAGTAATGATATTTTGCTACCAAGTTAGCGGAGGAGTAGTAGAATGTGAAATGGTTTTGATCTGATCCCTTGGAGGAAATTGATTCACACGAGATGTTTGACTTGAAGTAAGTCCGAAAAGTGTTACTACCGATTAACACACTGTATAGTGAAATTCTAGAACTTCAATTCAGGATTTAAAAGGTTGGTGATTATCGGAGGTATGGAAACCTTCATTGAATTTTTAGAGTAACGCAATTGGATAGCATTACGAGATGGTGTGGATGATGTATTTCAGTTTGAGCATAATTTGATAATGTTCAATTAAGAGGTTTAATCTCTTGAGGTATGCGATGAATTCGAATTCTAATATTGGAGAGAAGTTTTACTCCTCGAAGAGAGAAGCGGAAGAAAGGATGTTTTCTTGGAAAATGATGCGTTTTCTTGCTTCTCGTTTGGGTTTTGTGCTGTTGATAAGTGTTTTCTGCACTTTGAGTTGGGGCCGTGTTGGTATGACTGAATCTTTCTAGTTCAGTCGGAGTAAAAGAAATATTTGATTTGAGTATTCAAGCAAATTTCTCTTTTGGTTTCCGTGGTGTTCTTTCGCAAATTGATTCATTGGAAGTGGAATTGCTTTACTGATGAATTGTCACATTTGGGATTTAACCTTTTTTGGTGAAGAGTTAACATTGCGTGGTTGCGATGAGAACTCTCTATTTTTTCAGTTGGATTCTCTTCATTTCCGGCAGTAGAAGAAATTAGGAAGCTGGCTTATCGCTTTGACCGTCACGGTACATACGCCAACGCAGCGTAAGGTGTGTCTTTGGTCTTTGAGTGGCAGCAGGACTATTCAAAGTTGGAGATTAAGTTAAAAACGTTGACCATCGAGTAAGGTCTTACCTTCGATCCTCTTCTGATGAGTGTACCTAGAAAGTTCAAGTTGATTGTTAGGTCAGACATCGCTTCACATCTTTGCTTTGTGGTTTCTCTATTCCGAGAGAGAGGCCACTTGGGAGATAGAGTCTCGCATGCGCGAGCAGTATCCAGACCTGTTCGTTTCTGGTACGTGTTTATCCTTGATAATTTCCAGGCGTAGTTTTTGTTCGAGTGGATTGGCCTGTAGATTCGAGGTCGAATCCTATTAAGGGGGGTAGAATGTAATACCCCGGAAACGAAAAGAGTAAATAATCGAATCGAGTAATTTGAATGGAAGCCGGGGAAAGAAAAGACAGTTAAAGGAGTAGAAATTCCTGAAAAATAGAAGGGGTTTTCCATAAACTCTCGACAACCTGGGCCTGGGCCACGGCCCAGGAGGGGCCCATGTGGTGGCCGGCCATAAGGGGGTTCCCACCCCCCAAACCCTAAACTCCACATTTCTCTCCCCCTCCCCCCTTTGGAGCCGCCGCCCCCCCTTCCCCTTTCCTGTGCACCGCTTTGTACATCGATTTTGGGTAAGATGCGTTCGTTTTCTGTCCTGTCCATCTCTTAGAAAGTTGTAGGTATTGTTCTTAGCTTTCCATAGCCACCGAGCTCACGTGATTCTGCATTACGGTTTAGGAGATATGATTTTTTTAGTGCGTGCTGCTCTGTCTGTCTGACGAGAAGGATCTATCGGCTTGATCCTAGGTTTTGATTTAGTTAGATGCATTTCCAGAACCTCCACCCCAATAAGTTATTGTAGCCCTTTAAATTATCTTTCAAAGCTGATAAAGATCATCTCCATTGGATCTGTATAATGAAAGTTATGATATTTTCTTTACCACTGTTCTGAATTCTGGGTAGATAAATGTTAGTGTTTTCATCTATTGTTTAGACTACTGTAGAGGCCGAATATGGGGTTTTACCCTTCTAGAGTTTTATTCCTGGGAACGTTAGCTTTTTTTTGGCACCGATATTAGGAAAATCCGATCTGTAGTTTGGGAGATATGAATTTTTGATTACGAACTGTCCGGTCTGTCTGAAAACTGAGGTCAGTAGGTTTGTCCCTCGGTTTTGTTCAAAATAGGGGCCGAATCAGAACCTTCACCCAACTAAGTTATTTTAGCCCTTAAAAGTATCTTTCCAAGCTGATAAGAATCATTCTCATTGGATTAATAGGTTGAAAGTTACGCCGTTTTCTTTATCTCTGATCTGTATTATGGACAAACGTAGATGGGTTGTGTTTAGCTGATAATTAGCCCTCTGTTTTGGCCGAATCAGGGGATTCCGCCAACTAATGTTTTGTAGCCTGATCTGTTAAGATTCAGTGAGCACTGGTTTCAGGTCTTTTATTGTTACAGATAATTAATGGTGAATTTTCTCGTACCGCTGCTCAGAAGGGCTAAAATCTGGCTGAATAGTTTATTTTCATTTTGGGTCTATGCGGTATATTGGATAGTCAGGGGTTATTGTAGAACACCGGTAGCAGTGTTATATCGTTGTTCTTATTTTGGGAACATGCTTGTGTAGGCGGCGAGGCATCATGTGTGGGAACACCTCCATTGCCTACTAACGAGTCACAACGCGAAAGGCAAGTACTGTATGTTAACTGGTGTTGAATTCAAAGGAATGCATAATGATATGTTGTTGACATGAATGTTCTTGTGCTTTGTTCATAGTGTTGATATACTGCAAGTGACTAGTGTGGCCTTATTGGTACATTATGTTGAGTGTGAATACATACTTATACTTGTTTACACATGTTGTTGAATGCCATGTGTCTTTTCCACTAATGTGTGTTATTCATTCATACCATGAGAAATCATCATGTTCATTCATAAAATTCATTATGACCACGGAGTGGATTCTTTTAGTAAGTCCCATCAATTCCGGTATGGGCATTTGAAAGACCCATCAATTCCAAAGATGGGCATTTGAAAACCCACCATTCCAATGTGGGTAGTGTTGACCACCATTCCAATGTGGCAACTTGGACACCGTATGAAACATTCTTCATACGGTGATTGGGTCCGTACTTTGTGAAGTACGGGCTTAAGTGAACACCGACGGTGTATCACTCGCTATACCAGTATATGCAATGATAAGTCCATACCTTCAATGCATTCTTACATTTCATCCATTCATGTATTCATTCCATACGTACATGTATGTGTTCCAATAATTGTTCGTAATTCAACTGAATTGTGTTGTCCACTCCATGCTTGATTATTCTTGTTTAGTACTTGCTGAGTCTTCGTCTCACCCTTGCTTTGTATGTTTTAATTAGGTAATTGAGGAAGACGACAAGATGATTTGGTGGGGTAGTTCGGCACACTACACTTCACTTTTATCCAATCAGAATAATTATTCTTGCCATTCACCAAGTCAAATTGTTGAAATAAGTTCCGTTGTAATAATCCTATGTTAGTATCGTTTGACTGTTCGTGGTATTATGACCGTTTATCCATTCTTTACCATGATTCTAGTGATCGTTCATTGTCTTTCCTTAGGAATTTATGTTGATTGAATCTGGATAATCTAGTTTTAATGCTATGCTTAGTAGTTTGATAGGTTTGCGTGACATTCTGGCTTCCGAATAGCCAGGGTGTTACAATCGCTCTCAAGGTATACTTGGATTATCACAAAAGAATTATATCGATAAGTTATTGCAAGTATTTGGCATGCAAAACTGTAAACCTTTAGATAGCCCTGTGGCCAAAGTTGAAAAATTCAGTCTTAGCCAATGTCCTAAGAATGATTTTGAGGCTAAGAATATGCATAGTATTTCCTATTCATCTTTGATAGGGAGCTTGATGTATGCTCAAGTTTGCACTAGACCAAATATAGCATATATTGTTGGAATGCTAAGCAGGTATTTAAGCAATCCAGGATTGGATCATTGGGTCGAAGCAAAATGGGTGTTGCGGTATTTGTAAAAGACGAGGGATTTCATGCTCGCATATAGGAAATTGAATCAGTTGGAGATCATTGGGTATTCTGATTACGATTTTGCTGGTTGTCAAGATACTCGCAAATCCACTTCAGGTTACATTTATTTACCTGATGGAGGTATGGTTTCTTGGAAAAGCGCTAAGTAGTCACTCATTGCACCATCCACAATGGCAGCTGAGTATGTTGCTTGCTATGATGCTTCAAATCATGGGATATGGTTGCAGAACTTTGTCACAGAGCTGCGAATTTTGGATGAGGTCAATAGACCAATAAAGTTATATTGTGACAATAAGTCTGCAATTATGTATTCCAATAACAACAGGAGCTCGTCAAAGTCTAAATATATGGACATCAAGTTCCTAGTTGTGAAAGAAAGAATTCAACGTGGTAAGTTGTCAATTGAGCATATAGGTGTTCGGATACGGGTAGGCTACACTAGCTGACAATTCAAAAATTGTACTGCGTAAACTAGGATGCCATGTAAGCAAGAGATCATAGATAGTTACCACTAGATGCGCAATACAGCGGAAGAAGAGTTGGAGCAGGCTGGTCCAACGAAGAGCGCGTCGATGTAGTGGTCGTAGTCGATCGTCTTTGCAGTCGATAATCCTCGTAGTCGATCGTCTCCTCGTAGTCGATCATCCCCTCGAGCAACCAATCGAGTTCCTCACCAAGGTCGTGGATCGTCCTCGAGCGCATGGATCGTCCACGAGCGCAACAGCAACTACAGTAGCGCCTCTATGGTTTCCACACGTCCAGAGAAGGAACAACCGTACGCCGATTTGCTAGCACCAAGTCGCACGGGAAGACTCTCTCAAGAAGATGATGGCTATGGTTTGGACCAACTCACGTCAACTCTTGTTGTGTGTCTCCTCTGTTACACGTGTCTCCCCATAGCCTCAAGCATCTCCTTATATAGTGCCCGTAACGGATCCTATCTAAACACGTTTGACGAATCGTAGCCATACCGATTTGTTCCAACCCGTGAAGTGTGTGACCCTGTAGGTTCATACGTAATCAGTTGTGACTCGGAAACTCCTTTCAGATCACGAGTCGTCAGCGGCTCCTACCAGGACATAACGATTCCCAAATACACACGAATTATATTGGACGTACCATAATACAATAGATCTACGACCAGGTCCTTATCACTAACGACCAGCTTGTTTCTCTTTACGACCAGTTAAGATTCGGTCTCGACTAGTTCGTAACTCCTTAGGGCCAGGTTTCGATCACATAGTGATCATGTTCGACCACCTCGTATCTCCATACGACTAGTCCATATCTGATCGAACTGAACGACCAGTTCGTGTATTCTCCCTTTACCTCATGATATCTGGTTGAACTCACGGTGAGATCATGTCATCCATGGACTATTTAATACATTCTCGATCAAGTGTCGGATAACATCACGTGGTCGAACTCTTCGACCACTAGTGGCATGACCATGTACTTTCTTTATCCGACCACATTGAGGGGCCCAGAGATATCTCTCCTATTATGTTAGGAGGGGTAAATGCCATATCCGAACAATCACATTCCTCCGCATGTTTCTTAGCATACCTGAAAGCTATATTTAGAACTACCCAGTTACGGGGTAGCATTTGGCAACCCCAAAGTGTACTCTTACACGTGTAGGAAACCATGCTGATATCAGGTCTAAGTATTATACATCATCATTGCTTGAGACCAACTAATGACACATGAAATCATAACAATGTCAGTAGTGTCTCAAGGTGGGTCAATCCAATACCATGTTCTCTAACATGTGTTTACATTATTGATTTGATATCCCTATATCCATGACTGGTGAAACATGGTCATCAATCAATAAATGTGCCGGTCGAAAGAGTCACTAGTGTTCTGACTAGTGACATTTGACTAGGGATACATTTAGAACGACATCATCATAAGTTAAAAGGGCTTCACTAACAAGTCACATACTCGTTAATCTTTATAACTGATGATTCATTCAAGGAACGGAATAACACTTATTCAATAGAACATAAACATAGACATGATACAATCATATCTATGATTGCCTCTAGGGAATATCACCAACAGTCTCCTACTTGCACTAGAGTCAATCAAATAGGTATCAAGTACCCAGAGCTCCTGTGTGAACCTAGTCATGTTCGATGAGTCTACGACCAGCTCGTATCTCCATACGACTAGTCTGGATCTGGTCGTATCACTATACAACTAATCTTGGATCTAGTTGTATCACTATACGACTAGTCTTGGATATGGTCGTATCTCTATAGGACTAGTCCGGGATTTGGCCCTATCACTATACGACTAGTTCATACCTGGTTGAACTTGCAATAGAGTCAATCATATAGGTATCTTATACCCATTGCTCTTGTGTGCGCCTCATGCTTAGGTTGCGGGAGAGACTTTGTTAACGGGTCAACAATATTCAAATCCGTGTGCACTTTGCATATCGTCACATCACCTCTCTTAACAATCTCACGAATAATGTGATATCGCCGAAGTATGTGCTTGGAATTTTGATGCGATCTAGGCTCCTTTGCTTGTGCAATGGCTCCACTATTATCACAATAGAGATCCATTGAACTAGAAGCACTCGAAACCACACCCAGTTCATTAATGAACTTTATAATCCCACTACTACAAAAAGGCTAATACTGGACACCTCATCACAGACTGTTTACCAAAACCGCCTATATTAAATACAATCACATACGATTTTAGTTTAGTGACCGTCTTTGTTTCTGACTACACTAAAAATCATTTGTGAATAAGTAATATCACAAACGGATCGTGTTGAAAACCGTCTGTGAAGTATCACGGAACCGTCTGTGATAGTATTAAATTCACAGACGGTTATTTATTAAAACCATCTGTAATTAGAAACAAATGATTAGCCGATTCTGACTACCACTCTTGATCGGGCTAGATTGATCTTTTAAAGTAGTCGAATTGAAGCTGATTTCCCCAACAGAAGAAAGCAGAAGATATGTAATCTGGTAGGCACCTTGCTATGTATCATGTGCAACTTCATTGTCTTGATGTGTAACTTTCGATCAACAGAATAATGCAGAAGTACTTCACGTGATCGATCGATCGATCGGAAGTTACACAACATTGATTGTAAAGTGCTCACCTGATCGTAGGGATACAATTTTCTACCAATTTCTTGAAGACTTCTAATCCATATACCAAATTGACTTTCCGACTGCCTAAATTGAATTAGTCGCTTGATCATCCATGGATTTTGTTTTTTCCATGCACGGTAGTCGAAAAGTCAATTTGTTCTGTGAATTTTGTCTTTCTAGAGATCGAGATGAGAAGAAAAGATTGAAAGTTTGTGAGTGATTTTTTCTTAGTTCTGCGTGCGTGCCCCTTCTGATTGTTATTTATAGGCTTAACAACTTGTGGTAAGATTAAATTAACGAATAAAGATGGAAGTTCGACGAATATGATTTATTAGAATCTGCTCCTAACAAATCGTTGGTAACCAAAGCATCACCATCTTTTCGGGAATTGTTTTTCATAAATACGGTTGCACTCCTTTTCCTATGTTTACAACTGAAGCATCACATACGGTTTTTAATAAGAACCATCTGTGATTACATACTTCATAGATGGTTTTTAATAAGAACTGTCTGTGATTACATACTTCACAGATGGTTTTGAGATATAACCGTCTGTGATAATTTAATCTTTTGGCTCCCGCGCGATGCGTCTCTTCGTCTGATACGCCAACGTTATGATGTGTCTCTTCGACGTTTTAGAAGAATGTTCATCGTGCGCCATGGTAAGCACGCATGGTATTGGTAAGCACGCGGAGCATGACGATGAGGACCAAGGCAAGGAGGTCGGTGATCGCCGTCGCTTTTCCTCACGATGTTGTCGTCCACATCGTCGGCCTTGTGTCTACGAGCTCTCCTTAGCCCACTGTTGACCTCTGCAACCTACGAGCCACGTACATATTATGTTATTTTGTTTTTGGTAGGTCTGAAGGACCAACATTCTGTTCGGTTTTTGTCAGTTTCTGAAGATGGATGCAGCGTATCATATCTTAGTTAATTGTCTGAGGATGACTGTAGCGTATCATATCTCGTGTTGATTTTGTTTTGTGTCTAATATCCAATTCTAAACTAAATTTGTGTCCAACCATCACAGAACACCTTAATTTGGCATAGCTTTTAATTTTCTCTTAAGATTATGTTATCTTGAATTTTATAGTTACAACGCTATGTACAAGGCGTCTAAGGAGTGCGCCAAGGGGAGGCGCGTGGTGCTAGGGCGGGAGGAGGCGATGAAGTGGCAGGACGATAAGTGCTACCTCGTCATCGTCAACTACTTGGTCAGCGGCAGCAACCCGGAGGTCTGCTTCATCGTCGACCTCGCGCTTGTCTTCGCACCCCAAAACATGCAGTGTGACCACGTGTTCCTTAAACGGGCGACCGTCGCCGGCCACAAGGCCACGGCCTACATGCTCAGCCTCCTCCTTTACACAGCCGACGGGGCACACAACGTTGGGAAGCACAACATTAGCCAGGTCGTGGGTGAGCTAGCCGGCGGCAGTGTGAGACGGCCAAGAGGACCAACCGAGAGTGCAGGCCGTGCCAGAGGCTCACTGCGGACATGGTCCAGGAGGTGACGTGGAAGAAGATGGATGGGCCGCTGGGCTAGGTGTGTGCACTGTCGGAGGACGACCACCTGTGCACGAGCACCGGCTGTGGCATGATGGAAGGGTGGGACGACTACGTCGTCTTCTGCAGCGATGACTGCAGGATTAGGCATGAGTATGCCAAGTTCTTTGCAGAGGTGTTGAACTACTTACCGTAAAATTATCGGTTTTAGTATAGTTTTAGCAAATATTCATATATAATTCTTTACTAATATGTGAATGTGTCATATGTACTTCTGAATTTGCATTTATGTATAAATATTATAACAGACGGATCTATTATGGAACCGTCTGTGATGTGAGACCATATCACAAACGGTTACATAATAGAACCGTCTGTGATATCCCTTTATTAATAGGAGCCCGCTAGGATTTGCACCCTAACTCGTCTCTCCCTAGCGCCCTTACTCTCGCTCGTTCCCCTCCCCACCCGAGCGCCCCCGACCTCAACGCCGTCACCCAAAGCCTCCTCCCGATGGCTGCCCCAAGTCGCGCCTTCTCCCCGCCGCCGCCCTTCTTCCCGTCGCCACCGGTTGTGACGCCACGGTTCACTGCACAAGACACTCTTACGATAAGAGTGTCTTATGCAGTGTCACCATCGTGACACAACTATGGTGACGCCACCGCGGCTGCTGGTCCAATCTACCTCCCCCCAGCAAAATCCATCACCCCACCGCCAGATCTGCCTTCCCCTCTTCGACCTCTCCACCAACCTCCCTGGCTACCTCTCTAGTGACCTCCCCCAGCTACCTCTCCATTCTTTGTTGCTTCAGTTTTTGGGTTTGAGTTTGACTTTGTTTACTGATGTGGGTTGCTGCTTATGCATACATGCAAGAGATGGATGTGGTGAGCTACTGCTGGTGGTCGATTTGTCGGTTACACTGGGGTAATTACTCCCCTTTCCTCTCTATATATCTCTTTCCCTCTCCTTGCTCGATGATGTGGGTGATAATGATGTGGGCTATGGTGGGTGTTCTGTGATGGCTGGATGATATGGGTGGGTTCTCTATGTATGATGTTGGTCTATGAGATGTGGTTCGGATAGGGCAAAACATCAGTCTTTACACATACAAAATTTCCCATTCTCTATTGCTTCAGTTTTTGGGTTTGAGTTTGACTTGTTTACTGATGTGGGTTGACTGTTGGTGGTCGATTTGCCGGTTGCACTGGGGTAACTACTCCCCTTTACTATATATCCCTTTCCCTCCCTTGCTCTGTGATGTGGGTGATGAATGATGTGGGCTATGGTGGATGTTATGAGATGGTTGGATCATATGGGTGGGTTCTCTATAAAGTCTCTCAAGCAGTGGCTGGTTATGCCTTTAAAACCAGCTTCATATTATATATATATATATATATATATATATATATATTTGTTCGTAGTCACTTTCGGGGGGTCGTCCATGCAACATGAGGAGGATGAGATAGCAGCCACGGGCAACCTCAAGAAGCATGGCTGTCAGGAGAGCAAATGGACATCCAATTATCTGGATGCCATCGACAGGTAATTGGACGTCATTGTGTTCAGAAAATGGCATGGACGAGCAGGTACTCCGACTGGGAAGTGACATCATGTATCAGCAACCAACCATAGAACTTAACAACTTGACAAGCTGATACATGTGCCACTTCCCAATCGGAATACCTACGTGTCCACGCGATATTCTGAACACAGCGACATCCAATTACCTGTCAACAACATCCAGGAAATTGGATGTCCACATGCACTCTTGACAGCCATGCTTCTTGAAGTTGCCCGTGGCTGCTGTCTCATCCTCCTCATGCTGCGTGGACGACCCCCTGAAAGTGGCTGGGGGACTCCGAACAATATATATATAATATATATGGAGCCGGTTTTAAAGGCATGAGCTGCTACTGCTTGGAGACTTTATAGAGAAGAGTCATCACAGACGGTTTCATCTACAAACTATCTATGATACATCAGTCATCACAGACGGATTCATCTACAAACCATCTATGATACATCAGTCATTACAGACGATTCCATATCACATTCGGTTTGTAGATGAAACCGTCTGTGATACATCATCTATCACAGACGGTTTCATCTACAAACCGTCTGTGATAGTTGACTATCACAGACGGTTCTAAGTTAATAACCGTCTGTGATAGTCTGCATCACAGACGGTTCAAAAACTGTGTGTGATGACCTCATGTCATTACTGATCCATAAACTCAGACGGCTCACGAAACCGTTTGTGATGACATTTTTGAAACGTCTGCAAAGACCTTTTCTGTAGTAGTGTCCACACGGCCTCTTTTGCAGCTTCCAAAGGTGCAATGTACTCAGTCTTTGTTGTAGAATCAACAACCGTTCCCTACTTGGAACTATTCTTGCTTACTGCTCCTTCATTCAAACAAAACACAAACCCTGATTGCGATCTAAAATCATCCTTGTCGGTTTGGAAGCTAGCATCGGTATAACCATTTACAACCAGCTCTTCTTCACCACCATACACAAGGAATGCATCCTTAGTCTTTCTCAAGTACTTATGAATATTCTTGACTGCTATCAAGTGACCTTAACCTGGATCAGACTGATATCTGCTCGTAACACTTAGAGCATACGACACATCTGGTCGTGTACACAGCATGACATACATGATAGATCCGATAGCCGATGCACATGGAATTCTATTCATTTTGTCTCGCTCATCAGTAGTAGTAGGAAACTGAGTCTTGGTAAGATTAATACCATATGACATGGGTAAGAAACCTTTCTTGGAGTCTTGCATGTTGAACCGTTTCAACACCTTATCAATGTACATATCCTAGCTTAATCCAATTAGCCTTTCAGATATATCTCTATAGATCCTTATACTAAGAATATATATTGTATCTCCTAAATCTTTTATTGAGAAACTATTTCTTAATGAAGTTTTAACATATTCAAGTATATGAATATCATTTCCGACCAGTAGTATGTCATCCACATACAAAATCAGAAACACATACTTGCTTCCACTAACCTTCTTGTAAACACAAGGTTCTTCTTCGTTCTTGATTAAGTTAAACCCTTTGACCACTTCATCAAAACGAATGTTCTAACTCCGAGATGTCTGCTTCAATCCATAGATGGATTTCTTAAGCTTGCATACCTTTCTAGCTTCCTTTGGATCGACAAACCCTCAGGCTGTGTCATGAATACATCCTCACTTAGGTTTCCATTTAGGAAACCTATTTTAACATCCATTTGCCATATCTCATAATTGAAATATGCAAAAATTGCTAGAATGATCCGGATATACTTAAACATCGCGACAGGTGAGAAGGTTTCATCATAATCAACACCTTGAATTTGATTGAAACCCTTTGCGACCAGTCGTGCCTTATGAATGTGAATATTTCCATCAATATCTATCTTTTTCTTAAAAATCTATTTGCATTATGTGGTCATAATACCATCATGTGCATCAACCAAGTTCCAAACTTGATTATCATGCTTGGACTTTATTTCGAATCTCATAGCTTCAAGCCATAACTCAGAGTCTGGGCCCATCATCGCTTCCGTATAAGTCTTAGGCTCATCATTATTCAATAATAAAATATCATGCCCATACCTTATAGGCAATTGACGTGACATTTTTGATCTACGTGGGGTTGATACCTCATCTACAGATTCAACAACATCTTGTTCATGCTATAGAGGTTCAGTAGGAGTCGAAATATTTTCAGATGGTTCCCGAATTTCTTCGAGTTGCACCTTGCTCCCACTGACTCCTCTGGAAAGAAATGCTTTCTCCAATAAGACACCATCTCGGGTAACAAACACTTTGTTATCAACCTGATTATAAAAATAATATCCTTTCGTTTCCTTATGATACCCCACAAAGAAGCACTTATCGGAGTTGGGTTTGAGTTTATCAGACGTCAAACGTTTTACATAAACCTCACGACCCTATACCCAGAGAAAAGGCAATCCAGGACTCTCTTGGTCCATATCTCATATGGTGTCCTTTCTACAATTTTTTATGGAACCCTACTTAAAGTGAAAGCAGCTGTTTCTAGAGCGTATCCCCAGAATTACAATGGAACATCAGATTGGCTCATCATTCACCGAACTATGTCCAACAATGTTCGGTTTCATCATTCAAACACCCCATTCCATTTAGGCGTCCCCGACGGAGTAAGTTGTGGAACAATTCCACACTTCTTCAGATGATCACCCAACTCATGGCTCAAATATTCACCTCCATGATCAGATCGTAGGTATTTGATTATCTTGCCAAGTTGATTCTGCACTTCATTCCAAAATTCTTTTAACTTTTTAAAGAATTCCGACTTATGTTTCATCAAGTAGACATAGCTATATCTACTGAAATCATCAGTAAATGTTATGAAGTATTGAAAACCACCTCTGTTCAAAGTGCTCATTGGTTCTCATACATCCTAATGTCCTACGATCAGTAGATCACTCGCCCTCTCACCTCTGGTCGTAAAGGGTGCTCTTGTTATCTTACCAAGTAAACAAGATTCACATGTTTCAAATGATTCAAAATAAAATGAGTTCAGAAGACCATCTTTATGGAGCTTCATCATGCGCTTCTCATTTATATGACCTAGTCGACAATGCAAAATAAAAGCGGGATTCAATTCATTAGGTTGAAGTCTCTTAGCATTTATGTTATAGATGGGCTCATCCTCAAGATTCAGAACATACAATACATTCACCAATGGAGCATGGTCATAAAGCATATCTTGAAAATAAATTGAACAACAATTGTTCTTTATTCTGAACTCATAACCTTCTGCTTCTAAACATAATAACAATGATTTAGTTTCATAACTGATCCTAAGGGTAAAGCTAATGGAAAAATGCTAATAGCTAATGCAGCAACTCTCGCTCCATTGCCCACACGAAAATCAACATCTCATCTTACCAAACTTCTACTCCTTATTAGTCCTTGCATCGAATTGCAAATATGAGAAACCGTTCCGGTATCAAATACCCAAGAACTGGTCGAAGAAGTGGCAAGATTAATTTCTATAACATTTATAACTGAACAGGAAGTCTTACTTTCTTTGTTCTTTTTCATCTCTGCTAAGTACTTCTTGCAATTTCGCTTCCGAGGATCCTCTAGAACATATTCCTTCTTTTTTGTTTCAGAACAATTATCAAATTACGAAACTAGTCAATAATAGATCACAAATTAAAGGTAGATGCAGAAGAAGTCATAGGTGCCATGATCTGTAATAGAAATATATGCAAAGATTCAGTACTATGTGTATGTAAGATCTTCAATTAGACACTCATGTTGGTAGTCATGTTCGACCAGTCTACGATCAGCTCGTATCTCCATACGACTAGTCTGGATCCAGTCGTATCACCATATGACTAGTCTGAACCTCGTCGTATCACTATACGACTAGTCTGGACTACGCTGGATCTGGTCGTATCACTATACGACTACTTTGGATCTAGTCGAACTTATTCATCAACCGTCAATGAAAGATACTTCTACTATATGTTCTAAACCATGTTTCCCTCAAACATTATATAGTGAGTTCAAGATCCAAAAATTATTGAGTCATGGTGAGATTTGGCATCACTGCTTGAAATCTAGTGATTTTAGGCAGGCAAGCCCTTGCCAATCATATCTCATATGACTCTTGTCTGTTGTGTAGTACTCTATGCCTCGGCAACCAACATTACTATACCCCAAGGCCCAAAACCCTTTTGATAGTATTGTTAAGTTAAACCAATACTATGCATGTGGGTGTCCCACACCCACCCTATCTTATAAAGATAGTTAATGGCACCCTACTAATTTGGCAGACGGCCACACACTGCGGCATACTCCGATGGTGGAATTCCGACAGTAGGAGTAGCATGCAAGGCAGTCGAAAACAAGTCGAGTAAATCATCTGGTACTCTTAACTTGTACCTCTCGGCAAACCCATCTACTACCACTGAAACCCGATCGATCTTACCGAACAGTGCCTAGACCGTTCCATCCATATGAACCGATCTAGATTACCAGACCAAACAAGTAATAGATCCAATCTACTACTGCCACATATTTAGTATATGCAACCGATCTAGATCAAAAACTATGTAGGATGGCTCTGATACTACTGTTGGGATACGGGTAGGCTACACTAGCCACTAGCTGACAATTCAAAAGTTCTACCACGTAAACCAAGATGCCAAGCAGGCAAGAGATCATAGATTGTTACCACTAGATGCATAGTGCAGCGGACAAAGAGTTGGAGCAGCCTGGTCCAACGAAGAGCACATCAATGTAGTGGTCGTAGTCGGTCCTCCTCGTAGTGGATTGTCCTCGTAGTCGATCGTCTCCTCGTAGTCGATCGTCCCCTTGAGCAACCAATCGAGTTTCTCTCCAAGGTTGTGGATCGTCCTCAAGCGTAACAGCAACCACAGTAGCGCCTCTATGATATCCACACGTCCAGGGAAGGAACAACCGTACGCCGGTGTGCTAGCACCAAGTCGCACGAGAAGGCTCTATCAAGAAGATGGCGGCTATGGTTTGGAGCAACTCACGTCAAGAGCAACTCATGTCAACTCTTGTTGTGTGTCTCCTCTGTTACCCGTGTCTCCCCATAGCCTCAAGCATGTTCTTATATAGTGCCTGTGACGGATCCAATCCAAACACGTTTGACGAATCGTAGCCATACTAGTTTGTTCCAATCCGTGAAGTGTGTGACCCTGTAGGTTCATACGTAATCGGTTGTGACTCGAAAACTCCTTTCAGATCACGAGTCGTCAGTGGCTCCTACCAGAACATAACGATTCCTAAATACACACGAATTATATTGGACGAACCATAATACAATATGATCTACGACCAGGTCCTTATCACTAACGACCAGCTCGTATCTCTATACGACCAATTAAGACTCGATCTCGACCAGTTCATAACTCCTTACGACCAGGTTTTGACCACATAGTGATCATGTTCGACTAGCTTACGACCAGCTTGTATCTCCATACGACTAGTCCGTATATGATCGAACCGAACGACCAGCTCGTGTATTCTCTCTTTACCTCACAATATCTGGTTGAACTCCATGTGAGATCATATCATCCATGGACTGTTCAATACTTTCTCGATCAAGTGTCGAATAACATCACGTGGTCGAACTCTTCGACCAATAGTGGCGTGGCCATGCACTTTCTTTATCCGACCACATAGAGGGGCCCAGAGATATCTCTCCTGTTATATTAGGAGGGACAAATCTCATATCCGAGCAGTCACATTCTTCCGCATATTTCATAGCATACCTGAAAACTATCTTTATAACAACCTAGTTACGGAGTAGCGTTTGACAACCCCAAAGTGTACTCTTACACATGTAGAAAACCATGCTGATCTCAGGTCTAAGGATTATACATCAGCATTGCTTGAGACCAACTAATGATACATGAAATCGTAACATTATCAGCAGTGTCTCAAGGCGGGTCAATCCAACACCATGTTCTCTAACATGTGTTCACATTATTGATTTGATGTCCCTATATCTATGACCGGTGAAACATGGTCATCAATCAATACATGTGCTGGTTGAAAGAGTCACTAGTGTTCTGACCAGTGACATTTGACTAGGGATACATTTAGAACGACATCATCACAAGTTAAAAGAGCTTCACCAACAAGTCACATACTCGGTAATCTTTATAAATGATGATTCATTCAAGGAACAGAATAACACTCATTCGATAACAAATAAACATAGACGTGATACAATCATCTTTGTGATTGCCTCTAGGGCATATCGCCAACAATAGGTATAGACTCCCTAATTGCAGATCCGTTCACTAAAGGCTTGACACCTAAAGTGTTCCATGAGCATGTTGCGCACATGGGTATGGTTTCAACTGAGGAATTTAGTTCTAATGGGAGTTTGTAATTTTTATACTCATGTGACAATACCAATTTGGAGTAAAGACCTTCAGTTATATTCTCTAGAGAAATAAAGTTTATGTTCTTTTACTCTGAATTCATATCATCTTATTTGGTTATGAGAAGATGTTTTGATCTCATAAGGTATAAAGTTGGACCAGTTGGAAATAGGAATATTATGATCACATCTCATGCAATTTCCATGCTACACATCCATATTTGATCCATGTCGTTTTTTTATGCTGACATATGTGACCATTGATGAGTTGAGTTACGCTTTAAAGTGATGACTATCGCTTTGATCCTATGTTGATATAATTGATGGACCGGATTGGTTTAAAGATGCTCATGACATAGCTAGCATTTTTGGAGCTCATAAAGTGCTCATAAAGTTTTTGATATATATTTACTCATTTGTTCAAGTGGGTAATTGTTGGATTAATTTTCGTTTTGGATCTACATGAGTTTAAATAAATATCAGCTATCTATTTTTTTTTGGCTAAAATATATAAAGTGATCAAACAATATTATTAAGGCCTATTTGTATGGATTAGGATTTTTAAATCTGTGTAGAGACCTATTTGTAATCTATCTCTAATTATGGGATGGTGAAGAATCTAGATCCATCATTATAAGTTAATAGAGTATTTTGGTGATTAATTACAAATCTATTTGTGAGACTAACACCTTAATTGTTATACCTATTGTTTAGTCTACATTAGATGAAAATGTGAAAATCAAAGAGGTATGCATTCAACATCATATTTCTATATCTTGTTGCATTCCTCGAATCTAAAATATAGGTTAAAATCCACTAAAAGTCTAACTTGAATATATGCATATGTTTTTATTATACATTTGTGTATGCACACATTTAGGGGGGGGGTTCACTCTATGTTTTGCGGTTTCATTCGTATTGATCCATACCTTTTTTATCCACATATATTAAGGATTTTTATCCATAAGTAAACTAGATGTGGTACCTTCATTATCCAAGTGAGATCTAAAATTGGTGTTCACAAGTGGATTTCTATCCTTCAAGAGAAGATCAAGTACCCAAATTAACTTTGTGTTTACAAAGGATATTAGTTGTGCATACAAATGGTATCAAGTATTTACAAATGGAATCGAATATTCTTGTTATAAATTATGCTCACAAGTTGTAACACCCTAGCTATTCGGAAGCCAAGATGCTACCTAAAGATACAACATACCATCAAATTGTGGAATAAGGTTCAATATGCCTCTAATCAGACAACAATACCATGGTAACGGGGTGAAAATAACCAATTCATCAATAGTGAATAATCAAGGAACTAATCATGGAACAACATAACATGAAGTCTAAACATTACTTATTACAGTTCATCTCTCATCAAAGATTAACATAGTTGAATCCATTAATGAAAATATAATGTAATGAATCGTGTGGAGCGTCTTTGGTCTACTCCCTCCCATTAACATTATCATCAACAAGGTTCACCTAAATAAACACAGAAAAATAAGGGTGAGTCGAAACTCAGCAAGTACAATAAACAATTCAACATAGCAGGTTATGAACAAGTCGGTCTCATTACGAATTAAGAATTAATCTCTGAAAACTTATGTATATGAATGGAATGAATGGATGCATTGAAAGGAATGGAATAACACATGCTCATACCGGTATAGCGAGGGAGACACCCGTCGGTGTTCACTTAAGCCTGTACTTAACAAAGTCCGGGGACCAAATTGCCGTATGAAGAACGTTTCATACGGGTGTCCGAAACTGCCCACATTGGAATGGTGGGTCTTACATGCCCATACTGGAGTTGATGAGTCTTTACAAATCCACTCCCGTAGAATGCATATGAACAACACATGAATTGAATGAACATATGCAATAAATTTTATCACTTTCTTCCTCATGGATTATCAAATAGGAACGGAATGTACATCATGGAATATGAACATGGATCATCAACTCATCGTCACAACAACCAACAGCGAGCGTTCCACAGAAATCAATATATCTTAACACATTGGAATTGCATGTAATGGAATATGAATATTGATTAACATATTTGATTGAAAATGTAATATTCTGAAGAAAGTAATAATAATGATAATATTAACGTCTTTAAGGGCTGGTGCGTAATTAAATAAAGAGGATACGTGAAAATAGGATATTTCAGAGTTTTTTTAAGAGCTATATAAATCGTGGGAGTGGAGTTCTAGAAACCCTAGCCGTATTTTTTCTTTTTCCACCCAGCCGTCGCCTGCGCCCTATTGCGCCGCCTGGACCTTTCCGCGTCGCCCGCGTCCTATTGCGCCGCACGCGCACTGCCGAGCCTCTGCCGTCGATCAGCCTGCCGTGCGTCTTGCTGCGGGCGCTTTGCAGCGTAGTCTTCTTCTTGTGTGATTTTCTTGCCGTTCTTGCGCGAGTGCGAGAGTCTTCTTCTTCTGCGTGATTTTACGGCGCGTGATCTTGCTTGCATGCGTAAAGGCCCAGCCTGTGTGCTGCACTGCCGAATGCATGTGGTTGTGAAGGCTCAGTGTCTCCCGAGAAGGTACACAGAAATCAACAAGCAAAGCCATGCGTGAGATTTTTTTGACGTGAATGAAAAGTTTTGTTTTCATGAAATTACTCTTGTAGTTGAAGGCTTAATCAACACATGAGAAAATAGGAGAAAAGAAGCTAAGATCCGGATTCTTGTGGGTAATGATATGCAATTTTCGTTTCTCTGTTTTCTAGGGTAATTAGAGATTGTTAGAGAGGTTTTATAATTTTCTAATAGAGAAGCCGAATAATGAGTCTGTTTAACCTGCTGTTCTGTTGAACGATTTATTCGGGTACATTATTGGCGAATTTTGAAAATATCATCTACTAGTTAATTGTAGAAAATTTTGATATCTTTCTATAGCATATTTAATCATGTCAATCGGATAAGTATAATTCGAGTTATGAATTTTGGAAGACTGCTGTCTTTGTGGTTGTTGTCTTTCGGCGCTGTTTTGGTAGACTGCAGATTAAAAATAGTAATTGGACTAATTAGAGTTTGTGATCTACATGAAAGATGTAGATAATTATCTAAGGGTTCTTTATAATCCAAGAACTCGAATTTTGGTTGGGTAAAACAAAAGTTATGAATTTAGTAAGACCCGTTGTTCCGAAGCGGACAGATCGGTTTTCTGGGCTAAAAACGGAGTGTTAGATGATTTAATTAGAAGACTTTGTAATCTAAGAAAATGAGGGGAATTTTGTGTAGAATCCAGAACTGGGTGGTTTGTTGTGATCGGATTTTTGAGTCAAAAGTTACGTTCGTTTTAGTACCAGGACAGCAATAGGTAACTATTCGGTACCAGAGAAGCGTGGTATATTTGGGGACGGGTAGGAGCGATGTCTATTGATTGCTATTCTTGATGCGGTAGCTTGTATTGAAATTTTATGTATTTAATGTAGGAGAGGCGTCGTGCTTGTTGCCATCTTCTAGCCAAACCGTGCATCGCAACTAGTAAAGGAAAGTGCATGGTAGACAGCGATCAATGATTGATCACTGTTTTCTTTATCTTCTATTACCATTATTGTTGTGCTTTTATTTTATTTAATTGCAAACAATGGATTGGTATGGTTAAATCTTTGTTGACAATCATGAAGAAAAGTTGGATATGATGTATATGATGGAGTTTGCATTTTTCATACATAAGCATCTTTGCATATGAGCAGGTGATCATGAATGATCACAACTCCACGGAGTGGAGGAGGTCCCGATCCTTGTGGAGGAGCAGGCTTGAGAGTGAATGTTGTCGCGAGCATTCACTCATGCTATCTGATATCTGTGAAAGAAGTGCATGTGGACATGTAGATTAGAGTTGCATTGATATATGAGATTAATGGGTGTGAAACAAAGAGAGATATGACATGAGAATATTAATAGAAGTACTGTGATGATAATGAAGATATTGAATCTTCGTTGATTTATTATTGTTCGTTGTGTATTGATGTGTTTCTTTGAGTCGTGGACTCACCTTGCTCTTTGTTGTCTTTAGGTGAACTTGAGGGCCGTGTGCACGAGCGAGTAGAGCACATGGATTAGATCCATACTTCAATCACATGATCATTTGCCATAAGAACCTTTTCATTCAATGTTGGATTACTCTTGGACATGTTAGAGGCTGAATAAAGTTTAGATCACAGTTTGGACTAGATTATTTATTTGATGATTTGGATTGATAGTTGGTGCTATCTGGATTGTTTACAGGTTATTTGTTTATTTACTCTTGTTTGATTCATAATTATGCATGCTCATTTGTGATCTAAGGATATGTCCATTGATGTTTTCCTGCTGAAATTTTATAGTATGTCAATAATTATATGTTTAGAGAGTAGTTTAGTGGCATTCCAGGCTCAGTGTTGGGCTGGGGTATTACAGAAAACATGGATCATAAAAATATTAGCATGAACACAAACACACATCATTCATCAATGTAAAGAATTTCAATGTACTTGCCTTTCGCGTCGCGACGCGTTAGCAAGCAACAAAGGTATTCCCACACGCGATGCCTCGCCGCCTACACAAGTACATATTTGGAATAAGGATAACGTGGCACGACTTAACTACAGGAGACCTACACTAACCCTCCGACTAACCAACACAATTAACGGAGTTAAACTGATATTACACTATTCAACCACCTGCCCATCCTACTGGACAGAGTATAATAAAAATCATAATTAATTATCTGGGACTCGAAACGACATGAAACCAGCGCCCAATGAAACTTAACAGATAAACCTTCAAAACACTAGGAGACAATATTTCCTAATTATGCCCGTACATAAGGCTAATCTGCAATTGAGAGTGCCTCACAGACATCTGACCAGACTACAGAACAGCATTAAGGAAAAATGCCCTAACTTTCATTCTACAGATCCAATAGAGGTGATTTTTATCAACTTGGAAACATTATTTAAAGGTCTACAATAACCTAGTTGGGCGGAAGTTCTGAATCTGACTCTAACTAGATCAAAACCGTGGAGCAAACTGACAGTCCCCAGATCTCAGACAGACAGAACAGTGCGCGGTTAAAAATTCATATCTCCTAAACCGTAAGGCGGAATCTCGTGATCTTGGTGCAAAAAGAAAGCTAACGACCGCAGGAACAAAACTCTAGCAGACGAAAACCTATGATTCGGCCTCTAAAGAATCGAAACTAGCCCGACAAGACAATCTGTCAAATCACGTCAGCTCTCCTGGACAGTCGCGATAAAACTATCATATCTCCTAAACCGTAACTCCAAATCAGATGATCTCGGTGCCTAAAGAAAGCTAAGACTAAGGGCTACAGCTCTCTGAGAGGTGGACATATCAAAAAAACGTACGAAACTTACCCAAATCTGACAAACAAATCTAGCACAGGGGGAAGGAGAAAGTGGCGCACGGCAGGGAGGAGGGTGGCGGCTCCAAGTGGGGGAAAGGGGCAAGGGGGAAGGGTGTAATACCCCGAAGGTGAATCAGCTTATTAGAAGAAGTTTCGGAAGAGGGAGCTAATCGAAAAACCAGAATTATCTTTTCACCGGGGGGTTTTCTGTGATTTCACAGCAACCTGGGCTTTGGGCCACGGCCTAATAGGCCCAAGAGGGGCCCGGCCAAGGGGGGTGCCTTCCCCCAAACCCTAGCCGCCCCTTCTCCTCTCTCCTCACCAGCGCCTCCACTCCCCATCCCTCCCTCATCAAGCCGCCACCCCCTCCTCACCTCTACCCGCGCCCCCTTGCCCCTTGGTGCCGCCTCCTCCTCGGTCTGGTCCCCGGTGATCGCCGTCGTCGTCTCCCATGCTCCGTGCAGTTCCTCCCAACCGGCCTCTCCTCCTCCCCTCGGTTTGGGTGGCCGATCCAAGGGAGAAAGGGGGATTTTGGTGGGAGCTTGATCTTCATCCCTCAGCGAATCTTCAAGGGTAACGAGATGTTTTCCCTGCTGTTTGATGTTGATTAGTTGCGAAACCGATTAGTTTGATTGGATTGATTTGGTGCTGTAGATAATCAGTTTCTGTCCAGATTATTGCGCATCCGTTATCGACCTGTTAGAGGCCTATTTGGAGGTTCTCCCCTTCTAGAGAATTGTAGCCACGACTCTTAGCTTTCCATAGCCACTGAGATCACGTGATTCCGCCTTACGGTTTAGGAGATATGATTGTTTTAGTGCACGCTATTCTGTCTGTCTGACGAGAAGGATCTGTCGGATTGATCCTAGGTTTTGATTTAGTTATAGGCATTTCCAGAACCTCCACCCAAATAAGTTATTGTAGACCTTTAAATTATATTTCAAAGCTGATAAAGATCATATCCATTGGATCTGTAGAATGGAAGTTATGATATTTTCTTTACCACTGTTCTGAATTCTGGGCAGATAACTGTTAGTGTTTTCATCTATTGTTTAGACCACTGTATTGGCCGAATCAAAGGATCCCGCCAACTAGAGTTTTGTAGTGTTGTACGTTATGTTTCACTGGGCACTGGTTTCGTGTTGTTTCGAGTTCCAGATAATTAAATATGCTTTTTCTCGTACCGCTGCTCAGAATGGCTGAAATCTGGCTGAATAGTTTATTTTCAATTTGGGTCTATGCGGTATATTGGATAGTCAGGGGTTATTGTAGAACACCGGTAGCAGTGTTATATCGTTGTTCTTATTTTGGGAACATACTTGTGTAGGCGGCGAGACATCATGTGTGGGAACACCTCCGTTGCCTGCTAACGAGTCACAACGCGAAAGGCAAGTAATGTATGTTAACTGGTGTTGAATTCAAAGGAGTGCATAATGATATGATGTTTACATGAATGTTCTTGTGCTTTGTTCATGGTGTTGATATATTGCAAGTGACTAGTGTGGCCTTATTGTTACATTATGTTGAGTGTGAATACATACTTATACTTGTTTACACATGTTGTTGAATGCCATGTGTCTTTTCCACTAATGTGTGATATTCATTCATACCATGAGAAATCATCATGTTCATTCATAAAATTCATTATGACCACGAGTGGATTCTTTTAGTAAGTCCCATCAATTCCAAGATGGGCATTTGAAAGACCCATCAATTCCAAAGATGGGCATTTGAAAAACCATCAATTCGGAATGGGTGCGTGTGATCCACCATTCCAATGTAGGCCACGTTGAATTTGCCGTATGAAGCGTTCTTCATACGGTAACTTTAAGTGAACACCGACGGGTGATTCACTCGCTATACCGGTATATGCAGTCGATAAGTCCATACCTTCAATGCATTCTTACATTTCATCCATTCATGTATTCATTCCATACACACATGTATGTGTTCCAATAATTGTTCGTAATTCAACTGAAATATGTTGTCCACTCCATGCTTGATTATTCTTGTTTAGTACTTGCTGAGTCTTCGACTCACCTTTGCTTTGTATGTTTTAATTAGGTAATTGAGGAGGACGACAAGATGATTTGGTGGGGTAGTTCGGCACACTACACTTCACTTTTATCCAATCATAACAATTATTATTTGATGAGGACATCGACTCTAAGGATACAACCACTGCTTCAACCTGCTGCACTGCATCCTCTACTTCCTTTACTTCACCAACATCTTCTCCAATTGGACTTTCGGCTAATGCAATGCCATATTACCCAATTAGATCGAGCTACGTCTACATACCATGGTGCTACGTCTACATACCATGGTACTATATGTACATGCCATGGTGCTACTACATGTGCCAGCGGGAGTTCAAAATTTGGATACATTTTGGTCAGATCAGTTCGGAATCAGCCTGACAGCACCAACTTAAAACAGATATAACTTTTGCAAACGGAGTCCGATTCGGGTGTTCTTGAGCTTGTTGGAAAGCTAACGACGATATATTTCCAACGGATCCAGTCGCACCTCCAAATTCCTTCTGTAGACTTCGGAATCGTCAAAAGAAGGTGCTATGTCACTAATTTGGGCCGATTTAGGCCTTGTAATCGTACCGGAATTGGCCCATATGCCGCCGGCCCACCTGGGGGTGTGATTACTGTTAATGTGAACAGTAATTCGTGCATTTAGTCCCACCCCTCTATTTCTTTTAGATTTGTGGCTCCTCATCCCCTATTTGAGGAGGACGCACCCCCTCTAGTTTCCTTGGATTTTGTATAGTTAAAAGTTAGCCTTGTTGCAACTTCGTGTATTGGCTTGTGTCGACTAGACCAACCATAATACCGCTTTTCGAAATCCCAATTTTAATATTTGAATCTTTATTTGCAATTTCAGATTGCTTTATCTTGTTCTTGCGTGCTTCTTCGGTGTATGCAGGAATCGACCTTCGTGGTCAGGTCAACCGGGTATTCGTGCATAGTTGATAACGACTTGTCGATCAGTTCAGCGATTGCGTGGTTTCGAGCCTTGCGTGTTCATAGCCAGGATCGTCAGAGTTGAGCGACGCCTACCGGACTTATCGTTCTCATCGAAAGATCGGGCCAACAAATCAAACCTTAGGGTTCATCATTATTGCCATTCAGTCAAGCTAAATTGTTGAAATGAGTTCCAGATTGTAATAACCCTATGTTGGTGTCGTTTGACTGTTCGTGGTATTATGACCGTTTATCCATTCTTTACCATGATTCTAGTGATCGTTCATTGTCATTCTTTAGGAATTTATGTTCTGGATAATCTAGTTTTAATGCTATGCTTAGTAGTTTGATGGGTTTGCGTGACATTTTGGCTTCCAAATAGCCAGGGTGTTACAAAGGGGGTTTAGGGTTTTTGGGGGAAGGTCATCCCCCCTTTGGCTGGGCCCTTCTTGGGCCACATGGGCCGTGGCCCAAGGCCCAGGTTATCGGGAATTCGCAGAAAACACCTTGTGATCACTGAAAATTGTAATCACTGTTTAATTCTATCTCCCGAATACTCTCCTATTCGCCCGAATAAATTTCAGGGTAATACGCAAGTGGTATCAAATGTCATCATAAGTGTTAACAATTTCAAAGTGGTGTATGCTCTTCATGGAAAAGATAAAGGAACCACAAAAGGTTAAAAGAGAGAGAGAAAACTACAATTGTAATATATTTGGTATTTAGAGATATAGGAAGAGAGATGACAAATGAGAAGATAATAAGATGGAAAAGAATCCTTTGTGTGTCAAATGAGAAGAAAAGAATGTCAAGAAGAACCTTTATATAATGGGGAGTTTTTCTTTGTGAAAAATATATTAAAGATTTCGTGCTTACTTAAAAGGGGTAAAGTATTAATATTGGGAAAAATATTTTACCTATTTCCCCTAAATAATTTATGAATCTTGTAAATGCATATTTTCATTCTCATTGGCTCCATTTGGTATTTTTGGAGTGAAATTGTCAATGATAAGCAAGTTTAGCATTTTTAAAGAGCTTCTTTAGTCAAAAGTCAAAAATCTTACATAAAAGGATCAAATTTGTGAAAAACTAGATAAAAATACATAAATATATATTTTTTAAATGGTTTCCAATACTTTTTAAGTAAAAATTATTATTTTAGAAAATAAATAACAAATTTGGCATCAAAATGATCTTGTTTGATGATATTTTTTATTTAAATGATATATTTCCATAAATCAAAATCTATTGATTTTTTTAAAATGTTGTCAATACCAAACTTGTAGGGTTGGTCATTTCAAATATTTCTCTAGTTCAAAGTTTTTACAAAAGAGTAACCGTGGAAAAGTTATATTCATTTGAAGTTCACTGAAAAACTAGTTTTGATCCAAAATTACCTATTCTTGCATATAGCGAGTGTGTCTATTTGGGCCGGATTTCTTTGTGTATATTGGTTAAAAAAAGTATTTCTAACTCATACAAAACCAAGAAAGTGAAAAACTCCACAAAATTCAAATTGGTTTGCATTTTCAACCTTCAATGCAAAATCATTATCTTTATGTGTCTACAAAGCACATTTTTCGTTATCTTTTAAAAGAAAATTCCTTTTATAAAAATTATTTTTGGATAACTTTTTAGGCAATCCAATGTTCGTTCACTACTACACAAAGGGTCATCACAGACGGTTCGGAACCGTCATCACAGACGGTTTTTCAACCGTGCGCATTTTTATGTCTGTGATAACAAAGGTTATCACAGACGGTTTTGCAACCGTCGTGATACGCAGTATCACGAGCGGTTTTTAATAGAACCGTCGTGATACGGACGTATCCTGAGCGGTTCTTGGTTTAAACCGTGCGTGATACGAAGTATCACGACGGTTTTAATAGAACCGCTGCGTGATACGGAAGTATCACGAGCGGTTCTTTATTCAAACCGTCAGTGATACTTCAATATCACAGACGGGTTTTAATAGAACCCGTGCGCGATAATTCGATATCACGAGGCGATTCTATTAAAAACCGTCGTGATATTGAAGTATCACGAGCGGTTTTAATCAAGAACCGCTCGTGATACGGTGTCACGACGGTTCTATTAAAACCGTCGTGATATCGAATATCACGATCGGCATGACCATCGATAGTAGCAAAACCGAAATGGGAAATCGGGGTAGCTACGATTTGAGTTTTAGCAAAACCGAAATTTGACAGATTGCGAGAAATAATTTGGTGCTTCATTAGACTAAGAAAATGATATTTTGATTAAGCTACAGCTAAATGAGCAATATTTAAAACCTATCTCATCACATAGCATCAGCTAATATTCACTAGCAAGATGATTAAAATCGGACTACGATTTGAGTTTCTAACAAAACCGAAATCGGACAAATCTCAAAGAAACGATTTAGAAACTAGGATTTTAGAAGAAAATGCTACTCTGGATTAATTCTCAGTTAATTGAGAAATTTACCAAGTCTAATTCATCACTAACTATCAGTTATCAAGCAAAATCAAATTCAGTTAGACTGTGCTACAGTTTCAGATATGGCAAAATTGAGATTTGGGCAGATTGCAAAGTGATAGCTTGCTGATTTTTGCTTTGAACCAAGCAATGATTTTACTTAGATTACTTGTTAATGAGTAAAACTTAAAGCCTAACTTATTATTTAACATCGCTTACTAGCAGTCATCAAAATTGGAGGCTTACTAGGAATAGCGGATGTCGATTTTGAAATCAAAATGCGGACAGATTTAAGGATGAAAATTTGATGCTCCATTAGACTATAACAAATTGACATACTAGATGGAGTTACAGCTAGATAAGTACAACTACAAGTTTAACTTATCACTTAACATCTATTAGCACTAATTAGCAATTTCCAGTTCAACTGAAGTTGCAGTTTTCAGTTTTGCAAAAACCGAAAACAGGACAGATTAGCACAAGCAAACTTGCTGCTATATTAGACTGAGAGGAAATAATATTTCGGATTAAGCTACAAATAAATGAGTATACTAAGAAGTCTAACTCCTCACCAAACATCGATTAGCACTAACCACGATTTCAGTTCAAGCGAGTTGCGATTTTGATTCGAAAAGCGAACAGACAAACACCAAATGCAATTTCTTTGAGTTAAATGATCACAAGTACTATACTTTAGTTTAGAGTATTCCTAACATGGTTAGCAAGATAACTCATCATCTACTAGCACCAAGTGATAGGAAATAATGAAGTTCTTTGCTGCACCGCTAGAAACCGAAAATAGATAGAGTGCGATCAATTCTTTGAAAATAAATCTGAACTTTAAAGTTCTATTTAAGAACCGTCAGTGATATCACGAGCGGTTCTAATATAGAACCGTCATATAACATCCTGAGCGGTTCTATATCAGAACCGTCTGTGATAATTGACCATCACAGACGGTTCTGAAATAGAACCGTCTGTGATAGGCCCGCTGCGCCAAAACAAGGCCCAGACAGACCCAACACAGACGGTTCCTTAGGAACCGTCTGTGATGGACCGTCTGCTATAGACTCTTTTGTAGTAGTGGTTTCTGAAAATTTTCAAAGTATTTGGACTTCATTTGAAAATATTTTGCCTTTTCTTCTCTTTAAGCAAAAATCTTGCAAAGAAATCGCATTTTAGCATATCTTTTGAATGGAGACTCCTTTTAAAAAAATTATTTTTGTAAAAGATTCCTAGGAGTCTAAACTGTATTATGAAATTTCAGACTTTGCATGATTTGAGATGATTTGTTATTTTTGCCTTCGTCAATGGGTTCATGTTTTGAGAAAGATATAATGATGATATTTTATCATCTATAGTTGTTCCATGTTGACAAATTTTCTCAGATTTATTGGAACTATCTTAGCTAGTTTTTCAGCTATCTTTTGAAGCTTAAATGGAATGTGAAAAATCTAACAATCCTAAAATTTTTAGTTTTCTAAAACTTTGTCCTTGTCATATCTTCAAATTGGTTGATATTTGGTTGAGCCTCCCAAATTGGTTGGATATTTCATGAGTGAGTTTATTTGAATATGTTCCAAATATCATTTCCTTTGTAAAACTCAATATGGCCTCATTTCAAGTTGTTTTGCTCTTTTCGGCCATAAAAAAGGAGTTTGTGATTTATTATGGTTTCCTTCAATTTCTTGTAACCAAATCCCCAAATTGGTCATATGTATCTATTTCATACTCTCCGTGACCCTATTAAAATAAATTTGTTGCCAATATCGTTGTTTTGAAAAGACTCCTTTTTGGCTAATATTTATTTTGTACTTTTAGTATTTAATGCCAAAAGGGGGAGAATATTTATATGAATAATATTTCCACATTTGGTTGTGTAATATATTGTCTCTTGTGATTTCACCTTTTCATGCATGTCTCATTCATGTGCTGAAGAATACTTTATATGCATAATGCTTGAATTAAATTGTTTGGTGACATGCATGGATTTAGTTCAATAGCTTATACTCTTCATTTATGTTGATTTATATCCAAATGTTGTCATTGATAAAGTATTTATCATCAATCACCAAACAAGGGGAGATTGAAGAATCTAAACCCGCTATTATGGGTTAATGGAGTATTTTGGTGATTAATGACAAATCTATTTGTGAGACTAACACCTTGATTGTTATACCTATTGTTTAGCCTACATTGGATGAAAAAGTAAAAATCAAAGAGGTATGCATTCGACATCATATTCCTATATCTTGTTGCATTCCTCGAATCTAAAATATAGATTGAACTCCACTAAAAGTCTAACTTGAATATCTGCATATGTTTTTATTATACATTTGTGTATGCACACATTTAGAGGGTGTTCACTCTATGTTTTGTGTTTTCATTAATATTAATCCATATCTTTTTATCCACATATATTAGGGATCTTTACTTTGAAATATATCAAATGAGTATATAAAACTTGTGTAGTTCATATATACTCATATGACTTTATATTCAATTATTTACAATTGTGATGGTTGTCATCAATTACCAAAAAGGGAATGATTGGAGTATCTTAACCCACCATTGTGAGTTAATGGTATATTGTGGTAACTAATGATAATCACGTTATGAGACTTACATTTTACATGAGTTGGTGAAATAGGTTGAGTTCCATGACGATGATGACTTTGAATGACATCATGAGTTGGTTAGCATCAAGTAAAAGTTCAAGAAGAGGATGCGTCTTGTGTTGATGCGCATCAAGATCCCGAAGAGAAGATGATCATGAGTTAATCATCAAGTCAAGAGAAGACCCATCATGTGTTGATGGAGGGCACATTAGAAAGATCATCACGTGTTGATTGTCAATATTCGGGATGAACGATGCCATCATGTGTTCATGAGCATCAAGACAAGATCCCGAAGTGAAGAAGATCATCATGTGTTGATGATATTCAAGTCAAGAATCCAGACTTGAAGTGAAGATGTGCGTCATCAGGCTTCAACTCAAAGGTATGACTAACTAGGGCTAAGGATGTGTTTCTAGTCTTTTATCGATCTTGGTGTTTGGTTGGAGACCAGAATGCTAGTATAGGTTATCGTACTATTAAGAGGGGTATTGACTAGTAGTTTGAATTAGTCATGTTGTAATACCTCATAAATCCAGCTAGTTCGTATAGTTTGGAATTTAGTCGAAAACGAGATTTAAAAGTTTCCGGAATCGCATTCGGTAAAAAGAAAGAAGTCAGAGGGAGAAAAAGAAATAGTTTTCGTCGGAAATTCCAATTAGCAGGGGGGGTTATCGTTATTTTTTGGCAACCTGGGCCGCATTCCGCGACCCAGGAGGCCCAAGGGGGGGCCGGCCGGCCCATGAAGTGGCCGGCCATAAAGGGGGGGAGCCACTGCCCCCAAACCCTAGCCGCCCCCCATTCCCTCCCACCTAGCCGCCACCCCCTCCCCTCTCCACCCTCCATTGCCGGCGCCTCCTCCCCTGGTTGGGCGCCGCCTCCTCCCTTGGTAGCCGGCCATTGGTGCTCCCGAAGTTGGTCTCCAAGATCTCCGGGCGCTCCTCCTCCGATCTGTCCTCCGGCGGGTCGTTTCCTCGCCGGTTGTTCGTCGTGCTACGGGTCTTCAAGGGTAACGAGCACCCCGGTTATTTGTTTGATCGATTTTTGTTGCGGTAGAGATCATTTGAGTCGCGTCGGATTAGAGTTCCAGAAATTACAGATTGGATCAGAATGTTGCGCGGCATGTTACGGTACTTTAGAGGCCGAATTTGGGGTTTTGCCATTCTAGAGATTTGTTCCTGGTTTCGTTAGATTTCTTTTGGCACCGAGATCAGGAAAATCCGATCAGTAGTTTGGAAGATATGAATTTTTGAATACGAACTGTCCGATCTGTCTGAAAACTGAGGTCAGTAGGTTTGTCCCTCGATTTTGTTCAAATTAGAGGCCGAATCAGAATCTTGACCCAACTAAGTTATTGTAGCTCTCGAAATTATCTTTCCAAGTTGATAAAGATCATTCCATTTGGATCGGTAGGCTAAAAGTTACACCATTTTCTTTACTGCTGATCTGTTTTCAGGACAGACGTGGATGGGTTGGGTTTAGCGGTTAATTAGCCCTCTGTTTTGGCCGAATCAGGGGATTCCGCCAACTAATGTTTTGTAGCCTGATCAATTAAGAATCAGTGAGCACTGGTTTCAGGTCTTTTAGAGTTACAAATAATTAATGGCAAATTTTCTCGTGCAACTGCCCGTAGATCGATAATCTGGACTTTTGGTGTAGATGTCAAATTGAACTCTTGGGGTGTGTGGGTTGATTAGAGAGCATCGTAGAACACTTGCAGCTGTGCCATATTCTATTATCCGTAATACGTGGCAATGCTTGTATAGGCGGTGAGACGGTGGGTGGAAGGACACTTTCGTTGTTTCACAACACGTCACCACACGGAAGGCAAGTGCAATGTTTAATTTGTATGAATTCGTTGATTGCATGATAACTTGGTAAATTATGAATATTCCTGTGATTTGAGTTTGATGTGGTAGAGTTCAATACCTTATTCGATGATACATTGAGTTGAAGTTCAAGTTATGCTTTTCATTCCATGCATACATAATTGATTCTTGTGTCACGGGAGTGGAAACTTGATTAAGTCCCATTAATTCTAATATGGGCCTGTAAGACCTACCATTCCAATGTAGGCAGTTTCGGACATTCCGTATGAAACGTTCTTCATACGGACTTGGATCCCCGCTCTTGGTTAAGAGCGGGCTTAAGTGAACACCGACGGGTGTGTCACTAGTTATACCGGTATAAATATGTGGAAAGTCCATTCTCCTTCAATGCATTCATTCATTCATACCATGCTTTCTTAAATTCATGAAGTAAATGATTTACTTGGTAGATTGTTCCGATTCAGTATTCTTTGTGAATGTACATGTTGCGCTTGCTGAGTTTCGACTCACTCTTGCTTTTATTTGTTTTAGGTGAATTCCAGTGAAACGGTTGCTAGCGGGAGGGTGTAGTCCAGCACGTTCCACACACATGAATAAAACATTCATTCGTTAAAATTCTATTTACGTTTCTTCAGTTTTATTTATAATGTAATGGACTGTAATAATTGTCACTTGGAAGTTTATTATTATCGCTTTGGTTAATTCTTGTTTAAATTTATAGATGAACTGTTATTAAGCTATAGATTGTTATTTCGATTAATCATTTCTTTAGCATTGAATGCGATGTTAATCTTATGAATTGAATAGTAGGTTGGCCTGTTAGGTGACATCTTGTCTTCCGAATAGACAGGGTGTTACACATGTGTTGATAGCTCTTAATGCTTGCTCTAACTCTCGTTAGCATGTTGCCGATATTTGCGAATGTGTTTTGCAAATAGTCACAGCTCATGAATAATCCTTGTGGCATGTGACTTTAGTTTACAAATGTGTTTTACAATTGGTTTATGTACATGTACCTTCTTCCTTGTGGTGTTGGTTCTAAAAGATGGCATATGTATTTTACAACTTGTTGAGAATCTTGCCTTCATCCCTTGTGTACATCTTGTATCAATTGGCAAATATGTTTTGTAAATTGAGTTGAAGCAAGGAGTGTGACCTGTTCTTAGTCTTGTTGACAGTGGTCGGTCTGACCGCCCATGGTAGTCGGTCTGACCGGTGGGATATCGGTCTGACCGCTATGTGTTGGCCAGTCTGACCGGTCACTGGTCAGCGGTAAGACCGCTTGTTTCGTGCAGTATGTGTTTTCCAGAGAGGGCCAGTTTTGGACCTCAAAGCGAAGCGGTAGTACCGTCCTATGTGAACGGAACTACCGGAGAATGGAACTACCGCATTTTTTCTGCGGTATTACCGCAAGGCAGTAGTACCAATCTTTTGTTGGTGGTTCATTTTTTCAAGAAGAGTTGATTTTCTGGTTCTAGACCTTACTCTGTTGACCAGTCTGACCACCCCTTTGGCGGTTTGACCGGACCTTATTGTAATACCTCGGAATCGAATCGGGTAATTAGACTATCAGTCGGGAGAAGAAAGGGCAAAGAAAGGAGTACAAATTCTGAAATAAGAAGGGGTTTTTTACATTATTTCGACAACCTGGGCCCTGGGCTGCAGCCCGGGAGGGGCCCAAGAGGGGCCGCCATGAGGGGATCCCACTCCCAAAACCCTAAAACCCTCCCTCCTCCCCTATTCCCCCTAGTGGCCGCCGCCTCTCCCGACCTCTTCCCTGCGCCACTGTTGATCGTCAGTTTTGGGTAAGTTCTATATGTTTTCTGATCTTCTCACCTCATAGAAAGTTGTAGCCCTTTGTCTTAGCTTTCTTTTGGCACCGAGATCATCTGTTTGGAGTTACGGTTTAGGAGATATCATAGTTTTACCGCGACTGTCCAGGAGAGCTGACGTGATTTGCATATTTTCTTGTCGGACCATTATGATTTACTTAGAGGCCGAATCTGTTATTTTTGTCTTCTAGAGTTTTGTTCCTGATGTCTTTATCTTTCTTTTGGAACCGAGATCACTAGATTCCGCCTTACGGTTTAGGAGATATGAATTTTTAATCGCGCACTGTCCTGTCTGCCTGAGAATTTGGAACTGCTGGTTTGCCCCTCGGTTTTGATCTAGTTAGAGTCTGATTCAGAACTTCCACCCAATTAGTTTTTTGTAGCCCTTGAAATTATCTTTCCGAGTTGATAAAGATCACCTCAATTGGATCAGTATATTGAAAGTTACATCATTTTCCTTGCTACTGTTCTGTAATCTCGACAGTTATTTGTTTGCGTTTTCATCTGTTGTTTAGGCCACTGTTTTGGCCAAATCAAAAGATCCAGTCAACTAGAGTTTCGTAGTGTTATGCGTTAAAAGTATTTGAGCACTGGTTTCAAGTCATTCGGAGTTACAGATATTTAATTATGATTTTTCTCGTCTCGCTGTTCGGAAGGGCTGATATTGGTGATTAGTTAATTCGTCATTTTGAGTTTTGGTTTTGTTGATTAGATAGAGGTTATGGTAAAACGCTTGTAGTCACGTCTGTCTTGTTATTCTTATTTGAATGAATATTTGTGTAGGCGGTGGGGCGGGGAGTGGAGAAATTCGTCGTTGCCTCCTAACTCGTCCACAGTATGGAAGGCAAGTACATGGTAGAGTGGTGAACAATGGGTTGTTCACCATGATCATTGTTATTACTTATCATGCTATTTATTATGCTTTCGTTCAGCTTATTCTTATATATGATATTGATGACCTTGAGTGAATGAGATTATGATATTGAGAAAATGAGGAGGAGATATTGAGTTAATGAGACGGACTATGTTGATGAATAAATAAAGATGTCGCATCATTTACATTCATAATGACAGGGGTTGCATGAGCAGTCGGTGAGAAAGTCATGTAACTATTCGGTGAGGTCGGTGAGAAAGATACATGACTAGTCCGGAGAGCTCTAGATAAAATCCTACTTTGGTGGGGACTTCACGGGAGTGAAGGATAGAGTGTGTCATCGACGGGTGAACACTCCGCTATACGATGTCGGTGATGAGATGCATATGAGCATGAGCATGTTAGTGCATTCGCATATCTAAGTAAATTGTTAAATTGTGCAACTTTACCTATATGGAATATGGCTTGGTTGTTTGAGAATGACAATGGCATTAACTAAATGGATGATGATGATAACTTTGATTATGGTTAATAAACTATTGTTTATGGCTTTATTATGTATTTGCTTGAGTCTTGGACTCATTCTTGCTCTATTGTTGTTTTTAGGTGACCCGGTGATGACGTTTTACTCGGAAGGGCTAGCGCACTTGGAATCATGCACTTCACCCAATTATTTGATTCATTGGACATGAGAAACTTTTAGAATAACCTGAATATTTATATCTAGGACATGATGGTATTGAATAACCATAGATGCTTGGTTTATTTTAATCTTGGTTTATTATTTTGCTATGCTCCTAGGTCTAATTTATCTATGATTGTCATAGTGTTATGCTTGTGTTAATGCGACCCGTGGATGGGTTTTAATGTTGTTATGCTTGCTGAAATTTTATAGTATGTTGATGTAAATTAGATGGTTATAGTAGATTAGTGGCATTCTAAGCTCAATGTTGGGCTGGGGTGTTACACTTATGAGGGTGGTCGACCCGGCAGTGCACCCAACGGCTAGTTTTATAGTCATCGGAGCTAGGGTGGTCTAACCGGCCATTAGTTGGCGGTCTCACTGGTTTTCCCTGGTTTTCTAAAGATTCTCTTGCAACAGCTAGTTTTCTTTGTGTGGGTATAAATACCCCCTTGTGGCCGGTTGTGGGAGAGTTGCTGGTGTCATATTCATTCCCTTGAGCAAAGAGCAAGCACTCTACACTCTTATCTGCATGTGTTGCACTTAGTGGGCTTAGAGAGTAAACTCTAAGTGCATGTGTTGTATTAAGTTGTGGATTGTGTATCCATTTGAGCTTATACACTTGATTTGTCCAAGTGAGCGTCTTCAACTTGTTACTCTTGGTGTTTGCCGATACCTAGACGGCTTGGACGAGTTGCGTCGGTGATCTTCTCAAATAAGATTGTGAAAAGACCCAAGAGGTTGTGAGTGGTTTGGCACTCGCCATCTCTGGAGTGTAGGAAAAGCAACTCCGAGTGGATTGAGGTGTTGGTTCGTATTGGAGCCGGTCCAAGTGATTGGACTTACCTCGGAGGTGTTAGCTTAATTTGTGGAGCCGGTCCAACGTGGCTGGGCTTACCTCAATGTGGATTAGGGGAGACTGGTAAGTCTCTAAACACCACGATAAAATATCATTGTTGTTTGCCTTTTTGTGTTTTACTCTATTGTAATTTACTTTTGTAGAATTAAATTGCTTAAATGTATTTGCTTGTTTCATATCATTACCAATAGTCTTAGATTTGTTGGTGCACTTAGTAAAGACTAATTGATTTAGGTTTTAATTGTACAAAACTGAATTGTTGTTAGCTTCCTCATTAGAAATCGGTTTTAGCCAAAAGATTTTTAAAACCGTCTATTCAACCCCCTCTAGTCAACCTCCTCGATCTTACAGACAGGATAGGATTCCATACAAATGCTATAAATAAGGGTCAAGTCCTCATTAGGGTAACTTATGACATACCATCTATCCCCATCTGTAGTTGGAATTTGTGGCTGACCTCTTGGTGGGAAAGACCAAACCCTAGGTAGACAGAACAATAGTTCATCTATTGCTTTAGTTAATTTCTTCTACGACCGATGGCATCATTAGATATGCTTCCGTGTTTTCAGATTATTTGGGTGTTGCAATTAACCACATATGAGATATGGTTTAGTTCTAACTCCAACGCGATCGTGTTTTGCACGCACCTGAAGCTCGTGGCGTCAAGCCATGAAGCCATTGAGGAATACGTACGATTAGCCGACGGTATGTATGCACATCCGCTACTACAAAAAGACTAATACTGGAAATCTTATCATAAACGGTTGATCAAAACCGTCAGTATTAAATACAATCACAGACGGTTTAGGTTTAGTGACCGTCTGTGTTAGTGGCTGTCACAAAAACCCGTCTGTGAAGAGGTAATATCACAGACGGTTCATGTTGAAGACCGTCTATGAAGTATCACAGACGGTTTGTGAAATATCACAGACGGTTCTGAACAAGAACTGTTTGTGATATTACTAAATTCATAGATGGTTATTTATTATAACCATTTGTAATGAGAAACAATTGTTGTCTCTACTACAACTACAGGAGAAATAACAGTGGGCATCTGATCGACAGAAGCACATATTATAAAATATTGCAAAAATCCTATAGTTACATTCATTCTACGACCTTTCTTTTAACTGGTTAGTCTTTCCGACCAGTTCCTCGGGATTGATCCTCAAAGTGGTCGCGGTTGATCTCCAACAATAGAAAAAGCATAAAATATGTTATTAATCTGGTAGGCTTGTTCTGTATGTAGTGTAACTTCAACGTCTTTGATGCGTAACTTCTGATCAATAGAAGAAAACAAAAGTATGTACTTCGGTCTTGATCGGAAGTTACACATCATAGACAGTGAAGTGTGCTCACTAGATCATAGGAATATTCTTCTACCAATTTTTTGAAGACTTCAAATCCATAGACCAAACTGATGACTTTTCAACCACCTTGAAGTCGTATTCCATGGATTTTGTTCTTTCCACGGTGGCCGAAAAGTCAATTTATTCCATGAATTTTGTCTTACTAGAAGGGTCTGGAGATGAGAACTTTAAGAACAAATAAAAGTAAGAAATATGAGAAGTTTGTGAGTGATTTTTTTCTTAGTTCTGCCCTTCTGTTGTTATTTATAGGCTAACAACTTGTGGCAATATTAAACAAATAAAGACGGAAGTCCAATGAATATGATTTATTAGAATCTGCACCTAATAAATCATTGGAAATCAAAGTATCATCGTCTTTTTGGGAATTATTTTTTCATAAATACGATTGATGCTCCTTAATTTTCCTATCTTCTCAAGGAAAGTAATTCTATCTTTACAACTCAAGCTGGACGCCTCATCACAGACGGTTTTCAATAAGAATCGTCTATGATATTTTCTAGACGATTCTAAACAAGAACCATTTGTGATTATTGCAGACGTCATAGACGGTCTTTAAATATAACCGTATGTGATAATTCAATGCTTCAGCTCCCGCGCGATGCGTCTCTTCGTCTCGCGGGGTGACGTTACGATGCATCTCTTCGTGTCGCGCGTCGACATTACTCCTAGCTTGTTTTAAAAGAATGATCATCGCGTACCATGGTGGGTGAGCACGCACGGTATTGAATACGTATGCAAATAGCTATAGTACCGTACACCACGCGCCATGTTGAGCACGCGGAGCGTGATGGCGAGGACCAAGGCGAGGATGTCGGCATCGTGGCCGCTCGCTCTTTCTCACGATGTCGTCGTCCACATCATCGGCCTCGTGGCTGCAAGCTCCCCTCGGCCCATGGCTGACATCTGTAGCCTATGAGCTACGTACGTATTTATATACCTACAAAAAATAGGTATACTATTTGTAGCAGCAACCAATCCTTGCATGCATACATGTTCTAATGTCTTGAATTGTGTACGTATATATTGGAGTTGCAAGGCCATGTACAAGATGTCCAAGGAGCGCATCGTAGGGAGGCGCGTGGCGCTGGAGCAGGGGGAGGCGATGAAGTGGCTGGACAATGAGCACAACCTCGCTGTCCTCAACCACCTAGCCGATGCTGGTAGCCCGGAGACCTGCTTTATCGTCGGCCTCACTCGTCTTCGCGCACTAGGACATGCAGCGCGGTCTCGTGTGCCTCGACTGGGCAACCGTCACCGGCCACAAGGCTACGACATATGTGCTTGGCCTCCTCCTCTACGCGTCCAGCAAAGTGTGTGGTGTTGGGAAGCACTACATCAGCCAGGTCGAGGGCGAGCTGACCAGAGGTGGGTGCGAGATGGCCAAGAGGACCAACCGAGAGTGCAGGCGGTGCCGGAGGCTCGTTGCGAACGCAGTCCAGGAGGCGACGTGGAAGAAGATGGCCAGGCTGCAGGGCCAGGTGTTGGCGCTGCCGGAGGACGGCCACTGGTGCACGAGCACTAGCTACGGCATGACAGAAGGGTGGGGCGGCCATGTCATCTTCTGTAGTGACGACTATAGGATTAGGCATGAGTACGCTAAGTTCTTTACACAGGTGTTGAACTACTTGTCGTAATTTCAGTAGTAATAATCATAGTGATCAGCTATCAGCGTATTGCTCAGATACATAAGCTATCACAAACGGTTTCATCTACAAAACATCTGTGATAGATAAGCTATCACAGATGGTTTCTTCTACAAATCATCTGTGATACATAAGCTATCACAGATGGTTTCATATACAAACCGTCTGTAATGGTCAACCCTATTTATATTCAGATTCTAGGGTTTGCCTGCGCCCCCACTCAAACGATTAAATTTCTCTAACTTAGCCTCCTCCCCCGAGCCCGGCGATCCTCGGCGGCGCACGTCGGTTCTAGGCGAGGCGGGCGCCGAGCGGGAGATAAGAACAAAAGCACCCCGATGCCCCGACCACTTTGTTGATTTGTCGTACGCGCTAGGGTTCGGTCTCCCCCGCCACTGAATCGAGCTCGCCATGGGTTCTGGCCCGCTGATTTGACCTCGCCACCGTCGAATCGAGCTCGCCCCGCCATCTCTGCCACCGAATCGAGCTCGCCGCCTCCGAAATGTTGTTGTCCCACCATCGAATCGACATACGCCTCTTCAGTCTTCCCTTTGCTCCCCCGCCGCCGACCTCCCCTCTCTGCTCTCATTCGTGTCTGGTCCCCCCTCCCACGCCGCAGCCGCCCTCCCCTCCAAAGCCCCCTTCCCTTCTCTGCTCCATGGCTGTACCCTTGCATCGCCCTCCCCTCTCTTCCCACTCCCCTAGCATCGCAGCTCCCCCTCAATCTCTGCTGCTCTACTGCTGCTTGCTCTGCCCCATTCCCTTCTCTACCCCCCTAGCGTCGTAGCTCCCCGTGTTCCCCTCAGTCCCTTCTCTGCTGCCCTGCTATTGTCTATTGAATTCAACTAAATGATGAATCTGAAATTCTGAATGTCTGGAACTACTATGAATGTGTGAAGAGCTTAGAATGTTGCTTGCTGAATTGATGAATTCAGAAGTGTCAAGTGTCAATGGTTGTGCAGAATGTCTGAAAGGGAGCATATGCTTTGAATGGTTGTGCACTTTTCTTTGAATCTTGATTCTTTGAATTGGAAGTGTCAAGTGTTGTCTGCTACTGTGCTTACATGGATGTCTTGCATATTCTGGCTCTCAGTTTACATATGCTTCCATATTCTGGCTACTCTTGGGATGTCTTTGGAGCACCACTATTTAGTTTCTAGAACTTGGATAGTTGGATAACATTAGTTGGTCTATATAATTGTGTTTCGTCTTGCTCAGTTGTGTGTAGTTTGTTTGGACCGAATAATGGTGCTTATATTTTGATAATGGGAATATTGGATGTCTTAAAATATTGCTAGAATGCCAAGTCAACACTTCACTTTATCCACTTGAGTTAGAAATTAGTTTTGACACAATCCAATTTTGCTGGAGACTTTTCCATGAAGCTTTGGTGGACTGGAATCATTGCATGTAGTTGCTTCAAAATTCAAACTTTTATTACTTATTAGTGGCAAATTGCTTGGTGTACCATGGGCTGTTGATATGAATGATTGATGATTTGCAAATATACATGTATAAACTGTGTAATATTTATGTTATGACTTATTGTTGATTTATCATTTTGTCAAGATGTCATCTGTTGCTTCCGGGGGTGCGATTTTGTCAAGATGTCATCCGTTGCTTCCGGAGGTGCGATAAGTTCAAGCGTTCTTAAGAGAAATTTCGAAGATACATTTCATACTTTCATTCCAAAACAAAGACCAAACGAATCAAAAACTACTACAACACCTCTTCACTTACCTCTCGCTATTCTTCATTTCACATTTGTTTGTGTAACCGTATTCATGTCGGTCAAGTTCTCCTCCCTTGCGTCCCAGGGTCCTACCATTTCATTCATGATCTCTTCTCTATTATATCTCCAAGCAGTGGCAGCTTGTGAAATGAATAGCGAGAAGCAGGTGAAGGGGTGTTGTAGTAGTTATCACATACGGTTAAGGAATCGTCTGTGATACATCAGCTATCACAGACAGCTTTAGCTACAATCTGTCTGTGATACATAAGCTATCACAAACGGTTTCATCTACAAACCGTCGGTGATTGCCAACTATCACAGACAGTTCTGAGTTAATAACCGTCTGTAATAGTGTGCATCACAGACTGTTCAAAAATTGTCTGTGATAACTTCATGTTATTACTAACTCATAAACTCAAACGGCTCATAAAACTGTTTGTGATGATGTTTGTAAACTATCTGTGATAACTTTTCTGCAATAGTGATCACTCAAAGGACCAAGTGGTTAAGTCGAGCTATATATAGCCCACGGAGAATGTTAGGTTGAATGACCAGGCAAAATAGAAAGGGACCAAACTATACTTGGCTGCTGTCCCGGCAAGGACCTAGAAAACTACTAGATGATAGCTGTCTCGATCCTTCTCTTTCTCTCGGCTGTTGGTTGCAATTTTTTCTTTGTCCACAATTTTCTTTGGCCTGGACCATCGTGACATCATTGTTTCTTGTTTTTTTCTTTTCATAAACAAGGGGCAAACCCTACATTTTCATTTGCGAAACAAAACAAACAAAATATTTATCATCTCAAGCACAGATGAAAACGAGCGCCATGCCATCACATGCCAATATTGGTTCGTAATTCATAACGCAAAAGGGATCCTGCCTAATTTTCTTTTCTTATGGGCCAGCCCATCATGGTTTCTAGTTTCAGTTTATCTTCACGGGAGACATATTGCACTGCCCTTGCGCCTTCCCCTATGGACTGTATGAGCTGCGGCCTACGGCCCAGGGCCTGATTCAGAGACGACGCACGATATGTAAAGCAAGTTAAGGGTTGTTCCTTTTTTTAAGCAGAAAAACAATGAAATTCAAGTACCACTTTTCCAAGATTATTTTTTTCAACGCGCGGACACACGCGAGTACATCCTCTTTACGCACGCTTATAAATAAAGAGGCTAGGGATAAATTTGTGACTTCACAAAGTTTCTACTAAAAACACACTTTTGTGTGTGTAAATGTGTGCACAAGGATTTGTACCTGATGAGTGTAGTAGTACAACCACAACTCCACCACGCCATTAAGAGATGATTTCCTTTTCCTAGGTTATTTTATTTATTCAATTTGTATAGTTATACCCCAAAAGAATTGAGTATATACTTAAGGGTATCTCCAATACTTAATACCCACTGGGGCATTAAGATAGAGATTATTGTGCTTGTTGCAATTACTACAATGTTTATGTAGAGAGGAGACCTTAAGTTGGCTCAACCAAAAGCCAACTCCCTCTCTTCCGATCTCAACCACCTCCTATCCCCATCTCATTCTCCCCCGCCGCCCATGCATCTCCCTCCCCCGTCAATGTCGCATGCTCCACCCGCCAATGCAACCACTTTCGAAGCCATGTTTATGGAGTAATAAAATTCGTGAATTGTCCATGCCTGTAAGGCTGAGGGCTCTGCAGGTGCAGAATAGTGCCACTCGATGTGACCAGGTATCTGAGACTTACATAGGCTGCATTGCTTTTTCTAAACAAAATTAATATTCTATAGATTCAATATTGACTCATGCATATACTCTTCAACTGCATTGATCCATATCTCTACTATTTAAATATTGGAGTTGGTGGTCATCCGTCATCCCATCATCTTTCTCATTCGTCCGACCGTCGGGTGATCAACGGACCAGATCAACTAACGTGGGGAGGCCTGCACCCACGCCCGCGTCACAGTCCGTCCTCCCTTTCCTGTTCCCCGTCTTTACTTCCAAACCGTGCCACTGTTGCCATTCCCCCGCTTCTTCCGCAAGACCGCAACCACCCAAAACCCGTCACTCTCCACTCCCCTGCGCCGCCGGTCCTTGCCCCCTCCCTCTCCGCTCCCCCGCGTCGCCTGTCCTTGGCATCCCCCTCCCTCTCCGCTCCCCAGCACCGACGGTCCTTGGCACCCACCTTCCTCTCCACTCCAGCGGCGGCCAAGGTCCCCAGATCCCACCCAGGCCTCGCGTCGCCGGTCCTTGGCGCCCCTCCAACCGTCACCTTGCCCCCTACTCCCAATCCCCCCGCCCCCTGATCCGCGGATTAGCCATCCCCCCATCTCAGTTTCTTGATCCCGTTCGGGTTCTTGCAATTGGATCGGATTTTCTGGGATCTTTTTTTCGCTTTGTTTTCTCCTTTTGTTGTTGTTTGTTGCAGTGTTTGGTTTTGTTGGGTTCTTGATTTGGAGATGAAGGGTGAGGCGAACGGGGAGGCAAGGGCGACGATGTCGTTGCGGCCGAGCGAGCCGACGAAGGTGTTGCGCAGCCACTACAAGGTGGCAGTGGACACAGAGGAGGGCCATCGCTGGCACGAGGACAACATGGTGGAGATCCGCAAGAGCCACCGCTAGGAGAGCCTGATGAAGAAGGGCGGCCTCCCGCCCTCCGTCGCCACCTCCGCGCCGTAGATGGCCCACTCCTCCGCGCTCCAGCAGAAGGTCTGCTCCCCTCTCGCACACTTGCTCTTGTTTCTCCTCGATTTGATCGGTTTGCTAAGGTTTGTGGTTGGCGAGTGTAATATCCCGGTTTCGGTTCGGTAAATTAAAGAACTAGTCGGGAGGAGAAAGAGGGCTTAAAAGGAATAGCAAAACCTGGATAGAAGAGGGGGTTTTCCGCATTTGTTCGACAACCTGGGCCGCGGCCCAGGAGAGGCCCCTCTTGTGGCCGGCCAAGGGGGGGGGTTCCCACCCCCCCAAAACCCTAATGCCTCACCCCCTCTCCCTTTTTCCCCTAGTGGCCGCCGCCTCTCCCCACTTCTCCCTGCTGTGCGACGTTTCTCGTCAGATTTGGGTACGTTGCTTTCATTTTCTGACCTGATCACCTCTTAGCAAGTTGTAGGTCTCGTCTTTATCTTTCTTTTGGCACCGAGATCATCTGATTTGGACGTACGGTTTAGGAGTTATGGTAATTTTACCGCGACTATCCAGGAGGGTTGACGTGAATTGACAGATTATCATGTCTGGCCAATTTGAATTTTTGAGAAGCGGAATCAGAAATGCCTCCCAAAATAAATGTTGTATATAATTCTGTAAGCTTTCCAAGTTGATAAAGAACATTGTTTTTAGAGTTGCCAATCAAAAGTTATGCAAGTTTTACCATCGCTGTTTTCTGTCTGTCAGATTGTTAGGACAGAGATCTTCACCTGAACATTAGGACTAGTAGGAGGCCGAATCAGGGGACTTGCCCAATTAGACTATTATAGCTGGTTTTGTCGTGATTCCATAGAGCCCAAGATTACCCTGTTCTGAGTTGCGTAGCAAACGTTATGGTAGTTTTGGTGCTCTATCCAGAGAACCCGACGTAAAAAATTGATATTCTGTAGATTGGCTTGGTAGGGATAGTTTATGGCAGAATCAGAAGGGCTCCCCAACTAAGTTTATTTAGGTAATTTAATTACCTTTTCCAGAAAGTATGAGAACACATAATTTGGATCCCGGTAGTGAAAGTTATGAATTTTATAAGTTGACTGTCCACTGAGGGGACAGATCGACGTTTAGGTTTTAGGGTTGGAATCGAGTTAGACCCTTTCGCGAGTTCGAGCAGGTTGTTATATTTTTTTTTTTGCTTTGGACCGCTACTGTCGCCTTATTGTGCGTTAACTATTTATTCAGGTGGTGGACGGGTCCCGGGGGCAGCGCCTTCTGCACGTCCCACGTTCTCTCGCGGTTAAGGCAAGTGTGATTATGGTTATATTAGATATTATCGAATGACTTGACCGATACATTCTATGGTTATTTATATTGTTCATGATTGATTTGGTCATATGTCTGGTAATGAGCATGGACTCTATTGTTACGAGTTACGTGTTTATCATGGTTGCATTGAAAGTTGGAAGGACTATGTTTGTGAGTTTTGTAGTATGAGTAGGATATTCATATGCAATGTTGTTATGAATGTATATTGTTGTCAAATGGAGAATTCATACATATGCATCATGTAGTTTATTGAAGTCTTGGTCATGTGTTGATCAAGCCAGAGTTGGGTCCCCGTCAAGTTGGTGACGGGCAATAAGTCCCATGCTTGAAGAGCATGGACAAGGGTCCTCATACTTGCAAAGTATGGGCAAAGGTCCCTGTGCCAGATGGCACAGGCATGGGTGTGCATCGACGGATGCACACTTTGCATTACCGGTAAAATGCAAAAAGACAAAGATAAAGATAAAGAGCATAAAGAGCATATGAGCAGGTTGCATGTCATGTGTATGTGGTTTATTCGATGAATAGATTTGTGATGTATAATTGATGGGTTTTTTCTTATCTTTGTTGTTACCAATTATTATGCTTCTTTGAGTCTTTAGACTCACCCTTGTTGTTTGTTGTGTTTTAGGTACTGTATGAGATCGGCATGCATGGGAGAAAGGAAGGGCTAGGGTAGTTGCACGCTCACTATATACACACATGAGAATAAAAGAAAAATTAATTGATAGATGGATGAATTACCTAAAATTACGCTTCGATCATTACTTGATTGGATTAGACGTAATAAAGGAGTTTAAAAATTGGATACTTATGATCTACTTTCAGATGTCTATTTGATAAAGATGAATAGCCTATGTGGGTTATGTTTGGATTATTTTTTTTACTAGACTACCTCTTGTTATATTTGCTTGTGGGAACCTCCAGTATAGTAACTATACAAAGGAGGTTCTACCGAAATTTGGTAAAGAGTTTTAGTTAATTATGTTTAACTTGTTATTTTAGAAGCATTCCAAGCTCATGTTGGGCTGGGGTGTTACAGCGAGTCTTGATCTGACGGTTTTGGATCTATTTGTCTCTCTGTGCGTGTGCACAGTTGGAGGATTTGGGGGCGATGGTGCAGGCGGTGCTCTTGGACGATAGTATCGTGCAGCTGGAGGCCACCACGCAGTTCCAGAAGCTGTTATCCATCGGTGAGATTTGAAGTTTTACTTATGATGTTTTATGAGTTGTTGACGCTTCGAGCACAATGATCTACACTTTTTTGTCACTAAGGTTTGAGGTTAATGCATTTCCTTAACTTGTTGCCTTCCAAATTGAATGCAGAAGTAACAGGTGATATTTGTTGATGTATACTCGAGATGCACTGGTTTATAGTTGTAGTGTATAGAATTTATTTAGATTTTTAGATTGCAATAATGCATCAATTGGATGAAAACAAGCAAATATGGAAGTCTTTTGATTTTATTCAAGGATTAGTGGTTTGGTTGTGCTTATTAGAAGCCATAACAACATAATTATGCCTTAGAATTTGTGAGGAAAGAAGGTCGGATTTAAATTGATGTGACCATCTGATATTATTATTGCAGTTTCTTGTGTTAAGGCTTGAGATTTTGATTGTTTCACAATTTGGATTAGTGAGAGTATTTAGTTTTTTGAACTGTTTAGTCTAAGGTAGTGAATTTTATTTTAGGCAGCTTTTTAGTCTCGCTAAATGATTGTCTCTTCCTAGGATTTTGGTCTTGAATGTTTTGGGTTTTGTGAGGGCAAAAGGTAGTTTTGAATGTTTTGGTCTTAGAATGTTAGCAATTTGTGATTTAGGCATGTTTTAGTCGCTGAATGGAATGAACTCTTGTTAAATGACATGGTTTGATTAAACTGAAGGAATAATAATCATTACTATTCTATTGTAGCTGATTTTTTCTGTTGTATTTTCCTTTTGGATGCTATAATGAAATGCATTTCCTTAACTTGTTGCTTTCTGGATTGAATGCAGAAGTAATAGGTGATATTTGTTGATGTATACTCAGTCATTTACAAGACATGCATACAAGATAATACTGAGTAGGCTTACCTGGGCTTTACTCCAGTGCATGCATAAAAAATGTGTATGGAGGAACATACATAGAATTATTAACGGAACTAAGCTTTTGAGCATATTTAGTATAATGCAGTAGAAGAACTAAATGTAAATATTCGGTGGGGTAAGATGTCAACCATTAAAACATTAAATGGATAGATGGCCAATATTGCATAACATGTGAGCCATATGTTGCTTATTCTTCTTAATTTGCTATATTTTGTAGTTACTTTGCCAAAGTAGAAATTATGTATGGCTTGTGATCATGCTCACTCAAAGGTTGATGAAATGCTATGGTATTATGTCAAGAAACATGTCATTTACTTTGCAGAATTGTTTTATTTATTTCAGAGTGTCGCCAATTTTGCTAAGATGGTGATGGTTTGGTGCCGATGAAGATTACATCTGTATGGAAGTTCAAGAAGTAGAAAACATCACACTGCTCTTATGACAGCAAGATGTTGCGCAACGTGTGTTCCTCGACTTCGGCAGCTGAAACCTCTGCTTCGATGAAAGCTGATTAGTGAGGTACCCTAGCTTATAGTCCGCAGAGGGTTGTCAGTCTTAGCTATGCTTGTTGTGAGATTTTGTATGTTGAAATTATTGTTTGGACAAACAGGGAGAAGAGGTAATCTCTCTCGGTAGATCCCCGCCTTTGATTTGTTTTTTGTTTTTTTAACAAATGTGCTTGCTTTATGGTACATAAGTTACTGTGTATTTCTACCAAATTATTTATGTTTTGTGCTTCCCATTTTATGCCAGCAATGGTAGAGATCGTGACAAATTAGTGGTGTCATACATATCATTCTTATTAATGGTGCAATGAAACCAATGGCGATTCACATATTAAACTTGTAACTACTAGCTACTGTCTTCCCATGAGTAAATGACCCCTTTGCTCTTTTATGGTACAAATATGTTTAGTTCTTAAATTTTGGGAGGGCTGACAATAATAGGCAAGGACTCTTCTCTTAATATAACTACTGCAGGATTGATTGCTTTCCTGACAAAAATGGGATCATTGATTATCAAAGGGATCTAACAAAGACCCTACATGATTGATGTCGGGGTGTTTTTTCATTGGTTCTTACATCCTAATTTCAACAGCTACGATTTTAGAATGTGAGTTTCTGACCCTCTTTTCAATCTAAAACGTGTCATTTAAATAGTTATGCTATTTAGTGCTTTCCTAACTTTAATTGTTAGTAGTTCACCATATTCATGGGCACTAATGAATGCTCTTCCAGATAGTTTGTTTATTGATACCAATGTTAGTTTCCAAATTGATAGCCATTTATGTGCACACTTTTAATAATACTATAGGCTGAAAAGCTAACATCACCATGCATGAGCATAGTGGCGCATTATAGGCAGTCCAATTTAGAAGACTATTGACCCTACAATGTGTCAATTCCACTTTTGAAGTGTTTATGGATTCTATTGCCGATATCTTGAGAGCGCCTATAATTTTTTTATAACCCTAGAATATAAGATTCCCTTTAGGGCTTAGTGGGGAATCTTCATGTTGAGAAACCTCCAAAAGAAGTGACTGGTGAGGTGCAGAAAGCCCTGTCATGAAACGTCTAATTTTTTTGCTTAAACATGAGAGATGTATCAAAACCCTTTGTCTGGGTTCCCTAGAATTTTAAATTGATACTGACATCCTGTGGTTTTCATTTTCCATTTGCCATGTGCGATTGCACCCTTCTTGGACAGCTTTGACTAGCTCAGGAATTCGTTTAAATAATTTCTGTTTGGAATGAGGAAAGAAGTTTTATTTGGTACCAGTATAGACATAATTACAACAACTCATCCTTGACAAAATTTACCTTGTTCCACCAGATTGTAATTCTTGCATTGATGCTTTTGTGGTGATTCATTCTTTAGTTCCCAGAAAATATCCCTTGCTTTATCTTCGTGTAAGTCCTGTTCTATTAGCAATTGGATTTGTATTAAGTTCATTATTTAAATCACAGTTGTATTATGCTTAGCAGAAGTGTTTGTTGATGAATGTGATATTTTTCTCCATGCCGTGAGGGATATTCTGTCGGGACCGGATTTTTGAATTCGAACCCTCTGTGTATTTCTGCACCAGTCCCAAATCAGTAGCAAGTGCACAGTGGAAACATTGTTGATAACCAGTTCGAATCACGAAATAACATTAATAAATAACTGAGTACCGGCCTTATGGCCACTTATTACAAAAGAGGTTAAAAGACCTTAAGTCTTACAGCAGCGGAAACAACAAAAGAGTAAACTTCGAGTGGTGATCCATCAAATTGCCCACCGGCATTCGACTGGGGAAACGCAGCATAGTACTCCGGAAGCCTTCGTCGAAGCCACAGGCGAAGTAGTCGTAGTCGTTCCCGGCATCTTCGTAGACTTCTGAGATTGGTTGAGCGTAGCATGTGAGTACATAAAGTACTCCGCGAGTCTTGGGAAATGATGCATATGCATAGCTTTAACAATTGGGCATATAGGGTTCATTTACACAAAACAACATTTTAAGTTTAAACATCTTTTAAAAAGCTCATTTGACAAAAGGTGATTAAAAAGATAAAGTAAATTAAATAAAACTCTAATGTAGGTTCCAACTACCATACAATAGTAAAAAGGCTCTAACCGCCAGGTTTTCAAGAATTGAGCTCTAGCTGCTCAACTGGCTCTAACTGCCATAACCAAAATCCAAGAGTTTCAACTACTCCTAGATTCCCAAAATAAATCTTTTAAAACCAAAGCTGAAATCTACCATGTGTATACGCACCTTGCCCGCCCTTGACCGTGGGCACGGCTATTCGAATAGTTTTTAATACTCTGCAGAGCTTGTACAGCTTGACCCACACGGGACAATCAGCTTATACTGTCTGCTCACACACTTCCGAAGGTGTGCGACTAAGTGATTGTCACAAGGTTTTTACAATACTTTATCCTAACACTAGCCCGCCCGATGAGCTTAACCCCAAGTCATGGACGTCATTTACCATCGACCCGGAGCTCACCGTTGTTAGGCATAACCTGCCCGAACTTGGACGTCTTTTACCAACGTCCGGCGCAAGCCCTGACAGACATAGACGTCAATTACCATCGTCTGCACTACCAGGTAAAACCTACCATCTACAGCCTGCGGGTGTAATGGTAGAACAAAGTAAATTATTCAGCCATGTCCTTCCCATTTAGGACATGTGGTTGGTTTGAATAAACACAAGAGTCGGTCCTTAATCGACCAGGGTGAGACAAACTAGACTCATACCACCCACCCTAGTCTAAAATATTTTCCACTATTTTTATTTTGTTTCCAAATATTGACATTACCTAATGTCAAATATTTTTTAAAATTTAAAGCATAACAAATAATAAAGATTTTTCTCCCCCAAAGGTTAAACAGGTACAAAGCACGTCTAAGCAATTCTACCGTATCAAACTATTCTGCAACAATGTATTCAATAATACAGACTTTCCTAAACTAGGGTTACAAAGATGTAGGATATCACAAATCAAGCATGATAATAGCAAACTTTAGGTTTTTAACTAACAACCTACAGTTTAACTTATCATTTAAATAAATTAGCAATGCATAATAATTTTTAAAACTGAAAACTTAATTTACAAATCATAGGTTCAAAGTGGTCAAAGGAGACTCGCCTTCAACGTAGGTTGTGGTTGCCGCGTCCGGTTGGTCCAAACTGGTGTTGACGGCGTCGGATTATAAACACGTGAAACGATACAAATAAATAACAGAAAAGCAAATAAATTACAAAAATTACAAAATAAATACTGGAAGAAAGAGAATTAATTTATATGAAATTAGGATCAAGAATCGACGAATTTGAAATTCGCACGAAGGAGAACGGACAGCTGGAAGATTGATTAACACATGAAATGATATTAAAAAAAACAGAAATTCACTATTGTGAACCACTGTTCACTGAAAATCCCGAAATGGAGAAAAAAAAACGTGGCCACTGGATTCGAACCCAAGAACTCAAGGCAGCAGAGGGCGCCCACTTCCTCTAACAAGCTGAGCAATTGCTCTTTTCTGATTATAACCAAAACACAAATATTTGAAGCTTAGCGAAGAGATTTTTCATCCGACAGAAAGAAGCGGATGGAGCAGCAGCTCAAGGCATGGCTTTGCCGGCGTGGGAGGCATGGGGGCACAGCCAACTACCAAAATGAGTCGAGAAATCCTAAGGGAAGGCATGGGAAGCGACGCCTCGGTCGACGACCGCTCGAGACGACGGCGGCGCGAATCGGAGCTCCGGCGGCGCAAGGCCTCACGGCGGCACGGATCTCCGGCGAAGTTCTGGCGAGGGCGAGGAAAGCACAATGTAGAACTCAACGATGCGAACCCTAAGGTGGTGATGGCGTGGAGAGAGAACCTAAGATGGTGACGAATTCCAGCGGAGAAGGTGATTCGGCGATGCACGGTCGTCGACGAAATTCGGACAAACGAAGGGAAGATAGAGGTTGGGGTTTGAGGCGAATCGAAAAAGAGGGCGAGGGACACGCGGTGCTTTCTTTAAACTGAGTAGGAGACGCTTGAGTCGACGAGGAACGCCACGGGAAAAATGCTTCAGTTTTCGGTTGCAAATAAAGAGAGCAAGTAACTGAAAACTGCATTCAAATGAAAGGAAGAAATGGCCAATTGATGGTGTAGTAACGTAGGTGAGGTTAATACGGACGTTTTGGTTCAGACGGCATTGAATTTGGTGCTTCGTGTGCAAAGAAACGAGAGAGGGAGTGAAAACAACCATTAATGTCAGATTTTGGAGCTCACAGTGGTGCAGCCGGCAGGGGCGGTAGCGGCGGTGGTCGACAGCCGGGGAAGGGGCGGCGGGGTGGTCGGCGGTGGCCGGTGCAAGCCGTAGTGTGCTGCCATTAAAGCATGGGAAGAAGACAGAGAGAAGAAGAGCTTCGGCTGGTGGTAGAAGAAAGCAAAAAGGGAAGAATAAAAAGAAGGAGGGGAGTGATTAATTAGCAAAAACCAAAAGGGTTGGTTGGTAGATAATGCCATAGCAACTTTGGGGCTAAGCGAGCATAAAGCTGGAGTAGGGAAAAGATGGGTGACCGACGGGAATTTGGATTTTTGATTTTAATTTTTTTTAGAAAAAGAAAGAAGAGAAAAATAAATAGATTGGGTCAAGAGATTAGAACATATATTTTTCTGGAGATTTGAATTTGAATTTTCGGAATTTAGATTGGACAAAGAAGTTTGGAATTTGATATTTCCTTCCAGTATTACACATAAAATACAATTAAGATCCAAATAAATTCCAGATAGTTTTAAATAATTAATTTGAAATTAAATTTTAGAGAAAGCAAATTTTGGGATGTTACATATTCTTAGCAGTCACTCAAGTAAGCCAACTTTGATTAATAATTTGAAATGGCATTATCCACCAGGAGTTGGAATAATTCAACCCTCTTTTCATTTTCTGTAGATGCTCATACAATGACACCAACATATGGTTTTGTTGAAAATTCGATGATTGTATATTCGAGTGAATAGTATGTTTCGAACACAGTTATTATGCACTGCATACTAAAATTTTGGTAAGTATGAGTTTCCGTTGCAGCGCACGGGCACATGACTAGTATGAGAAATTCGTTGGTCGTCATATTTGACAAGCTTCAAGAGGACTAATGAAATGTGGATCGAGCTCGCTGGGCTGCTTGGTCGATCCGGTCTGATTGAAATCCCTCGAGCTGGCCGTCGCCCATCGGAACCCTAGCTCACCCATCGTTGTGCTCAAGATCTTCTCATACCGTTGCTCACCAGCAAGGCCCCATCCACACCTCAAGTCGCCATTATCTGGACACTATCGATCACTAGGGTTTTGAAACAACCCAAAAAAATTCAAAATTTAGATTTGCTTTTAAATTTCGGTTGAATTTGAATCTTTTGCTAAATCCAAAAAGCCTCTTCCAACAACCGCTTTCTTCTTTTGGAAAATCTACCTTAGCAGCCGAAAGGCTCATTCCTTGCAGTACACCTTCACCTTCATTCCCCTTCGCCTCGCCCCACTCCCGCTGTTTGCTCGCGCCGCACCACCTTGGTCGCTCGTCACCAACACCTTCGCCCGCGCCAAAGCCCCACTACGTCACTCGCCACCTCACGTGGGGCATTAATTACAGCCCGCGCCAGCACCGCATCGCTCCCGTCGTCAATTCGCATCGCGCCCCGAACCACACCACCACTTGTTTGACAAGCTGCTTCCTCGTTGCTCCTCATGCCAACTTGCGCCACTCACGCTAGTGAGACGCGTCCACTCCCGTGCCGTCATTGTGCTCGCCAGCTCCCTCCTCGCGGCGCCAAAGGCATGCAGCCGTCCACACCACTTCCCACACGTCGTGTCTGCTCTCGCGCCACCTTTGTTACCACTGCCTTCGCCACGTATAAAGCCGAGCCCGGCTGCTCCTTCACCCTCTTTAGCATTTCCACACACCCACGCACCTCCTCCATCTTCCCCAACGCCACCGAACCCAAAGGCTCTCGATGAGCCCCTTCTCCGATTCGCCGCCTTCATCCACACCCCACCCAACCAACTGCACCTTTAGTATCGCCTTAAGCTCGCGAACACATCCCTGAGCTCCAAGCCAAGCTTCCCCATCACCAGCTCCCCGCCATCGTGCTCCACCGCCTCACCACCTATAGCTAATGTCGCTAGCCCGCCTTGAACCTCCCCGAGCTTCATCAACACCACCACCGTGATCCTCTCACCTCGCTGGTGCTCATGCATCGTCTGATTTGGCTAAGATGTGATCAGAGCCTCATCGAGTCCTCCTTTGTTCTGGCTGCACACCATTGCCATCGCCAAGCCATTCCGAGCCACCTCATGCTACGTGAGTGCCCAAAATGGGTTGCTCATACTTCGGGGATGCTCACCGCACCACCCGTCGCCGTTGTCTTCCATCACCGTCACCATAATCGACGCCGCCATCACTTCCTCTAGTTCAGGAACCATGGAAGCAAGCTCCTAGATCGCTGGGCCGTGTGCCCTGTGGGTCGCCTAGGTGGTATAGGGAAGCCAACTCGAGCGGCTTCCAGCCGAGCTAGCGAGCTGGGCCAGCCTAGTGCTGGGTAACACTGTGCACCCCAACATTGTTGCAAGCCCAACCCGATCAGGCCAACAATATTCATCCAAAGCTCAATACTGTGCAGCCCATTAGTACCCAGCCCAAACCCAATAGTATTTACCCTAACCCAACATGCAACTATTTATTCAACCCATTACAATTCCATCCGAACTGAATAAGGAATAGTACCAATCTCGCATTGTGCAACCTAACACAATACTATTCATCCAGTCATGTTATATATATAAACACACACACACACCCATTTCGACCGTTTTGAGCCCATCAACCCTATTTTCAACTCTCTTTGGTCCAACCAAGCACTATTTAGACCCTAACCATCCACACCACCTTTCTTTATAACTTTTCTGGATTTGTTTATTCCATTTTGTTCCTAGCTCGCCTTTGCTGAGCCTGGACTTATTTATTTTATTTTATTTTATTGCGTTAGGATCTGAATTTGAAGAACAAGCTCCAGAATACATTGATCAAGCCGCGGGAGAAGTAGATCCAATTGAAGACTACAAACAGGGAAGCAATTCACATTCCTTGATCATGTTGAGCCCACATCATAATTACTAGTATTTTTACTTTCATTATGATGTTTATGATCGTTTATTCTCTTATGAAATAATAGTTTAGAATTTCATGATGAATAGCTAATTGCAACCACATGAGAGCCCATTTATGCTCTTGTAGGCTTTATTCACCTCGACAAGCTTAAGTATTAATATAATCATACATTGGTAATTATAGATAGGCTAATGCCACACAAATGTTTTACAAACACTGATAAGGATATTTGGCTGCTCACCAATTGACTTTTGAAAGTGAGTTGAGGGTTAAGGCCACGAGGGTAGGCAACCACAGTTGGTTGGAAGTTCATCTACGCACCCAATAGACTTTGGGAAGTAAGCTGAAAGTGAGGCCAAGAGGGTGGATAGCCACTAGATGGTTGAGGGTCCATCTCCTCACTTGAGACAGATAAGGATTAGAACCTTGTACCAAGTAACAGACATAGAAACCACTCAACCACAAGTTTGGTATATCCAACCTAGCTCAGTACAGTGCTCTTTCCAATAGAATATCTACAGGTGGCACCTGCTCATGCGGTAAAGGGCAGCCGCAGGTTAAAAAAGGTGGGATAAGAGTGGACCCAGAGGGTCACTCGCTGATCTACACAACGATAGGTCCATTCAGCATCAGACCACGAATTTTGCCATTGGTCGTTGGTCTCCCGATGGCTGTTTGGCCAAGAACCTGCCAGGTAGAGGCTAGAGAGGAAGAGCAGCGAAAATACTTTGTTATCTCAACTCAGTCACACACGAATATGTTGCGTGTTTATAGTTTGATATTATGGGTTTGAGATATCTTGTGGGTAAAGTTGGGCAACTCTGCAAAGTTATAATCATTGGTATTCGAATACGTCATGCTTCCGATTAATGGAGTTGTGTTCATGGGTGATTTCGGTGAACGAGGCATAAGTAGAGATTTTGAAGATGTTCAAACCTTCTCTCTTATTATTATTATTATTATTATTATTATTGTTATAGTTTTACTGTTTTAAAGTTAAAGTGCTTTACTTCAAAGAAAATTGCATCCACACTCATACTATCATAAACCCTCAACAATCAATTGAAATCCTGACAATTAGTTAAATAGCTTTCTCATGTGACTTGCTGGGTATGGTTGTACTCATACTTGTTGAATCATCAAACAGAAGAAACCCAGGAAGACACTTGAGAACCTTACGAGGAAGGATTAGATGATCCCCTGGATGGTGATGACTATTGGTATTAGGTCTCGATCACACTCAAGCGTACCTGTGGTGTTTAAGGTTTTTTGTCTTGTAATATATATAACTTTGGGCTTGGATGCCCCTAGTACTATAAAAACAGGCTATTAAGCACTACTTTCTTGTAAATTAAAGTTTAGCTTTATTGTATAAAACGTAAGCAAGCTTGATGTACTCATTGTTGCTCCGCAACTGAACTTCCTAGGTGGTTGCGGAGAACTTGATGATCCCAAAAATGGGGTCGTCACATGTTTCAAAGAATTTCTCCTATCGCCATTGGACATCCTTTTGGAATGATATATATTCGTTCCGGTCACAAAAATCCTATAAGTTTTGAACAAAGATATTGTTTAAAATATTTGGTTTGGGTATATGAAAATGATACGAGTGTATTTGTCGTAAAAATACTTTCATAATATTGCACGCTAAAAGAGCAACTTGTTGAACTTGAAAAGGTAAAAAATATAACTTTACTAGAGGAGGTACTAAATTCCAATTTTACAGCTTTACCCTTCGATAATTGTACTCCATAGGTGAAGTACACACAACCGCTAGATTAAAATGATTGGAGGGCCCATAATAATTTGTGGATACCTAAAAGAGCTCTGAGAGAGATGAAACAAGTACGAGCTAGCCAAAGCTGTGCAATTTATCCGAAAATATTTACAGAGATTGCCAAAGATTGAAATCTGGAGAACTCGAAGGCACAAATTATGTACAACTTTACTACACAAATCGAGTTCCCTAAACAAAAAAAGGGAAATAAAGAGGCCTGTTTCGATCCCCAATTCCCCCCCTTGGACCAATGGCACTGTGTAGTATGAAGTCGTTGCGTCGCCGCCGTGCCGTGCAGGGGCAAATCGTACAGAACATACCGGAAAAGACGGGACGCAGCAATGCATAGGACAGGCGGCACGGGCGATATTTCGCCAGTCACACGTCATTTCCGCAGCCGTCGCCGTCGGCGCTGCGGCCGGTGGTCACGTAGCCGGCCCGTGCGGGCGGGTTCACGGAGAAGGACAGGCGGCCGAACCCCCAGTGCCCCACCTGGTACATCTCCAGCCACACATTTTCCGCGTCGCTCGCTGCTGCCACCTCAGGGCCGGGAGAGGCAGCCGTCACCACGTCGTCCTTGCCTTTCGACTTGGCGGCGCCCGGCTCCCCGTGACCGCCACCTGATGCACACTTGGCGCCGGCGCGCGCACCTGCCAGGTCCAGGTCGCGCACCCGCTTCTTGTGCCGCAGCTTGCCCTGCCGCCGCCGCAGCCGGCGCACGCAGCGGCTGCCCACGGCCAGCGGGGCCTTCACGAACGCAAGCCCCAGCAGGCTCACCAGCGCGCACGGGCAGCAGCCCAGCGCGATGCAGTCCGCCAGCGTCACCGCCACGCATGACCGGCACGACCGCCCCGTGCACTCCGCCTGGTCCACCACCGCCACCGCCGCGGTCGTCCCGCAGCAGCCGTCGTCGTTGTCGCTGCCGCCGCGCCCAGCTTGGTGGAACCGGCCGTGCCGCCTAGACATCGAGCCACCACGGCGTCCCCCGCCGCGCCGGCAGGTCAACGCCTCATGCCGCTGCAACCTGTCCATTGTGAGAAGCCATGATCGAGCTCAGTAAGTTGGCGAGGAAATGGTCGAAATGGTCATGGCGTCACAAAGGATACTTCTTGCGATTTGGAGGGGTGTTTGGGCAAGAGAGGTAGCAGAATGGTGGTGTTCGGAAAAGGTACTGTTTTTTAGCGCAGTGGCAAACTGGCAATGTAGGCAGCCACATGTTGTAAATTGAGCTCTGGACATGGACACATGCCACTATGCCAGTAAATCAATGCACAAACCCCCCCTTCAAACAAAAGGTTTGGCAGATGGCAAGGCATCATCAACTCATGGCCTAAAAACCCCTAAACTCGAGTAGACCAGACCACCATGACCAAGAAGTAACTAAACCGTCACAATAGAACTGCTGCTACGGCAAACATAGAAAACTAGTAGTAAACCGTAATGCCTGCCATGCCATACACACAGCTGATGAAGAGAGAAAGCCAAAACATTTCTCTCTCTGGCAACTTCTTGCGATGTGATTTAGTTAAGAGTCGCCTCTACGGGGCCTCAAGACCGCCAAGTCAGCTTCACTTTCCTCTCCTGCTTTTGGGCGAGGAAACAGGCACGGTACGTGCTTGCGCGGCATCGGGTGGCTAAGCTTTAAGCTACTGTGCCGACACGCCGGACGCCGGACGCCGGGAACTGTAGCAGCCATCACCACCGGACGAGCCATGGATCTCTTGCCCGATTCCTTGCCTGCGGCATGGGACCCGGCCTGGCGTAATTGCCGGGCTTTAGGTACGTTTACTTAAAACTTGGCGAGATACGAGTCATGTAAAGGCTTGGGGGACCCCTGCTTGCCTTGGTGGTGGATAGAATAGATTGCTAGTGACAAGTACATCAGATGATGATAAGGACAAGTGCAATTAATGCCCTAGGTTTCTTTGCATATTCCGCTTCCTTTTCTTTTTGCTCGATCAGATTGTTCATTCAATTCATTGCTGGACAATCAGTTGAGTTGGCAATGTAAATGTTGGGTGTTACAGAACGCACGGTAAATAGTAGAAACAGAGGATATGAATTTTATGGAGAAAAAAACTTGTGAAAAAATTAAAGTGGATGTCACTGTATGAAGAGAGTTATAGGTAGGGATGTTTACAATAAGTCTTTTGCACTTACCCTACGGTCAACATGGGTACATCTAAAAGAGGTACAGATAAGATTTCATGCATGAGTATAACTCGTCGTTGGAAACAGAAACAAACAGAATATGAATTCGGATCACAAACTCAACAGTCTCCACCTTGAGCCGAATTCCTCTTGTAGCCAAAACAAATTGCAAATCTCCTAAAATCATAATTCACCATCAATGGTAGTCCTTGTGTGCGGAAATTGCAGATGACCAATCTCAATGAGTAAGATTGGAACAGTCTTCTTCAAACGCTTCTTATGGAGCTAAATTGAGCAAACAACCATCAGGTCCAACACACAGCTTATCAAAGTGGACAAACAAATCTGGTTTTTCATCAATTCATAACCCCAGCGTAGTCAACATTTGTGTAACTAACCTCCTAAACAAATGCTCAATCATTAAACGGCATAAGCCAAGACACCACCCGTGGTGCCTAGATAACTATGAAGAACTCATCGCATGGACTTGAATTGCTCCACTTAGAAGGCTAGAACACATAACTCGACAGACAATGCCCACTGAAGAGCAACTTGCACATGTAGCCATCATGTACATCAAATTGTCGACTGTAAAGTAATTGAATTCAATGACATAGTAAAAAAAATGCTCATGTAGCAGAATATCTGGATGAAAGGAACTCAATGTGCCATCAACAGAGTAAAAACAAACTTTGTAATGGACCCCTCATATTGCGCTATGACAACTAGAACGTATTGCAATGCAATACCAAACGTCGTATTATCTATGCAGATAATAAACGTATTGTACTTTGTTTAATATTGTACTTTTTATATGATAAATCTTGATTTGTGCTCAATGGTATCTATTTTTCACTAGTCTTGTTTGTTACGTTGCTTCCGGATCATAAAACCCATTCATGATATTACCTCAGTAATTCTTTTTTGCATTGCCTTAGGGGGTGCTCTTAAGCCAACAGATGTTGACCAACTGTAGGTTCATGTCACATGTGCCTGGTATCAACCTAAAGTCTCTTTTCCTGTCGGCGAAACAATGGAGCCAGCTATGGGCATATTGAGCGTCCCTTCAGAGTACTTTAAGAAGGTTAGGATTTCAATCTGGTATTTTTCACAATGTTACCTAGATGGTATTTAATGTCTATGCTTCTGTGTTCAAATATCACCTTACTCTTTTTTTTTTAACTGTATGCTTTTTTTTGTTAACTCCAGACAGGTGTTATATGCAAGCAGATGCACGAGACGCCTGCACCCATCAACCTAAAGTCTCTTTTCCTATTGACGAAACAATGCAGATCATTGATGCACGTCTGAAGGAAGCTGATCCTTTGCAGAAAACAACCAAAACTTCATGTGGTGGAAGAATGCATGGGTGTCTACTATAGTGATGCTAGCGCAAGTGATACAGCAAGAATCACCTAAACTGAAATTGAGAGATGAATTGTTGTTGATGCTATCCAATTAATCTGTGCTTCGTTGTGCATTCTCACCTGTAATTAACGGTAGGTCTACCTAAATCCTCTGGATTTTGCCTAGTGCTACCTTGTGTAAATCCATGTTTTATGCACTAAGAAACAGTCGATGATGGAGACAAGAGTGTCTTTCGTGATAGTATTGCTACTTCTTTAATGGCTGCAAGAGGATAAATAGATTATATTAATATGATATATGCATGTTGCAGTGACAAGATAATTGTATTATAGATGATTTGCAATTTATTTGGATAGGCCGTGGTACACACACGCATGCACGTACGAGCGAAATCTGTTTTGTTTCATATGTACACTTGTACGTACACTACTACAGAACAGACCTTTGGTCGGACTGCCAAATGGGCAATAGTCTCGGAGAAAATTACGTCCGGGACCAAAAAGATCTTTAGTCCCGTTGATAATACCAACCGACTAAAAGTCCCCGCCAACGGCTCGTGCCGAGCTTTTACGGGAGGACATTTAGTCGGTTGGTGTTACCAACCGACTAAATGTAACCTTAGTCCCGTTGGTACTACAATCCGGACTAAATCTTTAGTCCCGGATTGTAGTACCAACTGGACTAAAGGTTGGCATTTAGTCCCGGTGGTAACACCAACCGGACTAAATGTCCTTCTATTTAAACTCTGTTTGGCGTTAAATCACAGGAACACTTGGCGTTAAATCACGAGCCGGAACGCCGTCGTCGCCGCCGGACACGCCGCCACGCTTGTTGTCACCACCACGAGCCGTTCATTCACTCAACCGTATTCACCGGCGTGTTCACGGTAAGCTCCTGATGCTAACCCTGCCGTCCATTATGAAAAATATGAAATGTGAAATTTGAATAATTTTTATATGTTATAAAAATTGCCAATTAATTCATAAATGGAACTTCCATGATTTTTGTAGGCCACAATAAATTTCCAAAAATCATGATATTTGTTTTTCCACTAAGTTATACTGTGAACAGTCCATATAAAAATTTTAAGACTATTTGGACAAAGTTGAATTTATACCTATTTTATGCTTATTTATTTAATTATTATTCCATGAATTTTGTAGGCTAAATTAATGATCCAAAAATTCTGAAAATTGTTTTGCCATCTAATTAGGCTATGAACTATCTGTACAAAAATTTTGGGATCAATCTGAAGACTTTTATTTTTTACCTTATTTAATAATTATTTAAATAAATGAAAAATGACTTTTACATGTGTTAGTTAGGTTAAGCTTTGAGGGGTGTTTGATGAGATAAGTCTTATCTTATCAGATCCAACCTCTTGGGTAAAAATAATAAATATTAATTTTGTTTTAATAAATAAGTTTAATATTTAATTATTAAGTAATTTTTTGGGTAGCCTCTCTATCATGTGTAATATCTGGGAAAAATTTGAAACTTGAAATTTAATTATGTGATATGTCATATAATGCAGACGATGACACGCCATTGGATGTACAATGCCGATCGCCGCTCCAAAGAGTTCATTGATGGCGTGCATTATTTCTTAAGAGTGGCCGAGGCAAACAAGCGGGATGGTTTCATGTCTTTGTCCATGTGCCCTGTAAGAATTTGAAGGAATATTCTAGCTCAAGGAGTCTTCACTCACACTTGTTGAAGTCGGGTTTCATGCCAAACTATATTTGTTGGACCAAGCACGGAGAAACCAGGGTTATAATGGAAGAAGGTGAAGAAGAACAATTGGACCCTAACGACATTATTGCTCAATACGGTGACTTCGATGATACTGCAATGGGCGAAGCTGAAGAAGAGGCAGGGGCAAGACACACTCGCCGAAGATGATGCTCTTGGTGATGTCATTCGTGATGCACAAAGAGATTGCGAAAGTGAAAAGGAGAAGGCTAAGTTTGACCGCATGCTAGAGGATCACAAGAAATTACTATACCGTCCGTAGAAGATGGGCAAAAAGTTGGGTACAACATCGAGTTGCTACAATGGAAGGCATGAATGGTGTATCCGACAAGGCATTTGGGCAATTACTGAAGATCCAAAAAAAGATGCTTCCGAAGCCTAACGAATTGCCTGCCACTACGTACGAAGCAAAACAGGTCGTCTGCCCTTTGGGATTAGAAATCCAGAAGATACATGCATGTCCTAATGACTGCATCCTGTATCGTGGCAAGGACTACGAGAATTTGGATGAATGCCCCGTATGCAAAGCGTCGCGGTATAAGATCAGGCGAGATGACCCTGGCGATGTTGAGGGCGAAGAACGTCCCAGGAAGAAAATCCCTGCCAAGGTTATGTGGTATGCTCCTATAATACCACGCCTGAAACGTCTGTTCATAAACAAGGACCATGCAAAGTTGTCGCGATGGCACAAAGAAGACCGTAAGGTAGACAACATGTTGAGACACCTGGCGATGGGTCCCGTGGAGAGCAATAGATGAGAATTCCGGAGTTTGCAGATGACGCAAGAAACCTAAGGTTCGCTTTAAGTACGGATGGTATGAATCCTTTTGGGGACCAGAGCACTAGTCATAGCACTTGGCATGTTACTCTATGTATCTACAACCTTCCTCCATGGTTATGCATGAAGCAGAAGTTCATTATGATGCCGGTGCTCATCCAAGGCCCGAGGCAACCTGGCAACGACATCGATGTCTACCTGAGGCCATTAGTTGAGGAACTCCTTCTTTTATGGAGCAAACCAGTGTGCGTGTGTGGGATGAGTACAAACAGAACACTTCTACTGCGAGCATTGTTGTTCGTAATAATCAATGATTGGCCCGCTCTAAGTAATCTTTCAGACGTACAAACAAGGGATACAATGCATGCACACAATGTTTTGATGACATTGACAAGATATATTTGAAAAATGTCGAAAGGTCGTGTACCTTGGCCATCGCTGCTTTCTTCCTATGAATCACCAACTAAGAAAGAAAGGCAAGTATTTTAACGGTAAGGCGTAACACCGAACAAAGCCTCGCAACCGAATCGGGAGGATGTACTTGATATGGTCAAGGATGTGCAAGTAGTCTTTGGAAAGGGACAAGGCAAATAACACATTCGAAGATGCTAAGGGACACGCACCCATGTGGAAGAAGAAGTCCATATTTTGGGAGCTACCCTATTGGCAAGTCCTAGAGGTCCGCAACGCGATCGACGTGATGCACCTGACAAAGAATCTTTGTGTGAACCTGCTAGGATTCATGGATGTGTATGGAAAGTCTAAGGATTCACTCGAAGCACGACAGACTTGCAACGCATGAAAGAACGAGACAACTCGCATCCGAGAGAAAGCAGACGATGGACGCCATTACTTAAGACACGCTAGCTTCACTCTTAGCAAAGAAGAGAAGGAAAGCATGTTTGAATGCCTAAACAAAGATCAAGGTCCCATCTGGATTCTCCTCCAATATAAAGCGTATAATAAATGTGCCAGAGAAGAAATTCCTACACTTAAAGTCCCATGACTGCCACGTGCTTATGACGCAATTGCTTCCGGTTGCTTTAAGAGGAATTCTACCTCCACATGTACGTCTGGCCACCGTGAAGCTATGTGCATTCCTCAATGCAATTTCTCAGAAGGCAATCAATCCAATGGAACTAGCTACTCTACAGAATGATGTGGTTCAATGTCTTGTCAGCTTTGAGTTGGTGTTCCCTCCATCCTTCTTTAATATCATGACACACCTCCTAGTTCACCTGGTCAAGGAGATTAATATTCTCGGTCCCGTGTTCCTACACAACATGTTCCCCTTTGAGAGGTTCATGGGAGTCCTGAAGAAATATGTTCACCAAATGTGCTCGGCGGAAGGAAGCATTGCCAAGGGCTACGGACGAGAGGAGGTCATTGAGTTCGTGTTGACTTCATTCCCGACCTTGACCCGATTGGTGTTCCTGAATCGCGACACGAGGGGAGACTTAGTGGAAAGGGAACACTAGGGAAGAAAACATATATCGGTACGGGGGCCATTATTTCAATAAAGGGGCCTACACCGGTTCTTCAAAACTCCTCCGTGGTGGAGCCGTATGTCGAGGTACACAAGGAGTTCCTACGATCCCGCCGAGTGGAAGAATGAAGCTTGGATTAGGCGTCATCACATGGAAACTTTCAATGGTGGTTGCGAAAAGAATGTCGTGGTGATGACAATATTGATGAGCAATCAGATTTGTTGGCTAGGCAACCATCGTGGCACATCCTCACGCATAAAGGGTACGAGATAAATGGAAATACATTTTACACCGCACCCAAGATAAAAGAAGCACGAACCAAAACAAGGTGGTGTCCGCGAGATGCCACAGCACCCAAATGGAAAGAGGCAAACATATTATGGCCGATAGAGGAGATTTGGGAACTAGACTACGCACCTAATTTTAAAGTCCCTTTGTTCCAAAGGTGCCAATGGGTGAAGATGACCGGAGGCGGGTAACAATGACAAGGAGTATGGAATGACAACAAGGACCTCAACAATATTGGGTACAAAGACGAACCATTCGTCCTTGCTGCTGATGTGAATCAGGTGTTCTATGTGAAAGACATGTCTACAAAATCCAAGAGAGGGAAAAACTACGACAAATCAACCAATGAGCCAAAACGCCACATAGTTCTTTCAGGGAAAAGAAACATCGTGGGAATTGAGGACAAGTCAGACAAGTCAGAAGATTATGAAAGGGATGACCGAATCCCGCCCTTCAAGTAACCAAAGACCCAAGCATCTGCTAAATGCCGAGGATACTCCATGGTTACGGCATGATCATAACCAAGGGTCATACGTCAAGAAGAAGTTCACCACTGTGCCCGCTTGATATATAGTGATGTTTAATAAATAGTGTGTATTAGAGATTTTATGTAATAATTGTAACTTCAGATGTTTCTATCATATTTTTCTTGTTTTTTATCGTTTCAAATGAAATTCCTATTCGATAAAAGGACACATGTACCTCTGTGAAATTTTTTTAGCAAGTATTTATGCCTTCAAATGAAATTCCCAGCTTGTGGTTTGAGCCCTTCATTTTGTTTATAGTTGGCTCTTCACTTCCCAGCTTGTGGTCACTATAAAAGTCGTTTGAAATGTCAATAAGATAAAAGGAAATGCAACTATTATTTTTTAAAAATTTATGCCTAGTATTTAATTTACTATGCATTTAACAAGAATTAGCATATTTATACAAATAAACTTAATACAAAACCCAAATCTGTGAAAACGTGGCGGGATCGAATATGGGGACCTTTAGTCCCATCCAGTACACTTGGGACTAAAGGTGAAAAATGTATGGAAAATATGTAATCACAAGAAGACCTTTAGTCCCGCCGTGGAACTACCCGGACTAAAGGTCCAGCCTTTAGTCCCGGTCCGTATTACCACCCGGGACTAAAGGTCTTTAGTCCCGGTTGGTAATACCGCCCGGGACTAAAGGCCCCCCTCAGTACTTAAGCACCAGTGGCTTCTTCCCTTCTTCCACCCCTTCCGTCTCCCTCGCCGTCTCCTCGCGCCGCCTCCTCGCTCCAAGACGCCGCCAAGCTCCTCCCAGCGCGCCTGTGGGCTCCATTGCCGGCCTCCTCGGCACCCCCTCCACCGCTCGGTGAGCCTCCCCCTTCTCCCCGTGCCCTAGCTTTCTCCCCGTGCACCCGCCGCCCCCGTGCACCCGAGCCCCCCCTCCCCCTGATGCCCCGTGTGGATCGGTTTCGTGTTGTATGAATTTTGTGATTGAGCAATGCATGATTTTGTGTAGGTACATGGATTCATAAATGTCTGTATTCTGGATTATTGATTCAGAAATGTAGTAGTTCAGAAATGGATGTATGGATCTTTCTGTTGAATTCATGATTGAGCAATCTATCGTTTTGTCTAGCTACATTATACATTCTGGATGTATGGATCTTTCTGTTGTACATTCTGGATATATGAATTCCTGAAGGAATTCTTGTATGCACTATTCTGGAGATTATTGTATAAATTAAGTTGAGTGCTCTTGTGTTTGTGGAAGTAACATATGTGCATGCCATGTTGTCCTGGACAGTACCAGGATGTGTTGACAACGATTAAAGTCCATAATTGCTCAAATACGAGAAGAATTGCGCAAATAAGAGATCAGATTCAGAATTACCATGATTGGCATTTTTCATGTTTTTTAGAAGTGTTATGTTTGCTGGATATTGAGAAGTGTCATTGACCTGATACTCCTCACGTGCTAGCCCATGTGATTCAAACATTTCTGAACTAAAATGTGAAATCATTGTCATGGCTAAATTTTTGACACAAAAGCATGAGTAACGCTTTGATGACTCACGTTCATTCAATCAGGCTATCTGAATGCTGTACAAGCTGACATGTGAACATGTTGGTTAGCACATGACTGGCTTGAGTACTTTACACTTTGTAGCTTCAAATTGTACTGGTGAAACATATATTCTCAAAAAAAAAGGATGCTTTAACGAGTTAGGATCATTCCATAGGTCTTCAGACAAGTAATGCCACATCTGTGGACAAGAAGTTTCGGACAATGTCCATTGCAGATAATACAAAGCACGAACTGTTCTAACGTCCTACACATATATTTGCAGAAATGGCCGACCCGAATGACAACATGGACGATGCCATGATGGAAATTATCAACAATGACGCCTTACAAGGTGCCCAATTCGAAGGTGATGACAACAATCAAGAAGTAGATGACGGGAGTCAGTACTTTGCCGATTATGAAGATGAGCAAGACAATGCTGGCGAGGTCTATCTACAATCTCTTATGTATACATGAAATTCAGAATAATTTCATTTGTCGTGTAAATATATTTATTTAAATCTTTGTGTTTCTACATTCGTAGCCCTCTGGATCGACGACAACAACGGGGAAGAGTAGAAATGTACGAGGCCAAGAAGCCGTTGGAGGGTCGGTTCATTCTCTCGAATTCGAGGAGGATACTGAGCAAAGTACTTGGACCACATGCACGTAAATTTGTCGTACATCGTGGGTACCTTGTAAGGGACAGGATCCCGATCAATGCTCGTGAATGGAAGCAAAAGAAAGTTGCTCCTCATATTAGTTTTGTCTCTGATCGTGACAAGGCACTAGTTTGGCAAGATGTCCTTCAACATTTCGCTCGATCTGTAAGATGAAGCTTTGAAGGAGAGAGTTAGGAACTGGCTATGAAGAAGATGGCCACACAATTCCAAAGTTGGAAGAAGAAATTGTACAACACATTTATCGTAAAGAACTCGACGCCAGATTTCAACACTAAGGCCTACGCAAGTTGAGGCCGCTTTGGGATGAGTTTGTGCAGCTTCAAGACATCGGAAGAGGGTGAGGCACGGGTGAGAAGGAACCAACAGAATGCCCGACAAAGCAATACCACCATCACTTGGGATCGGTGGCTACAGAGTGCCATTCCTAAGTGGGAAAGAATGGAACGGGAGATTCTTGCCAAGGGGATCGAACCAGAATCAATCAACTGGCCTGAGCGTGCCAAGTATTGGTTTTTCGGTCATGGGGGAAGCTCGACCTAGAGACCGGAAAGATAGTGTATGGCGCAAAACTCCAAAGAGCAAAGAAAGATTTGCTTATGCTCGAGGCTTGGTAGAGTGGCGGTGGCACCAACAGAGATAAGGATGAGCCGACATACGCCTGGAGAGTATCAACACGGTGGGCGAACAAGAGGCTATGGGGAGGTGTCGTGGGAGCATGCTTTCCTAAAGACAAAGCCACCTATAGAAGCCGCCAGAGAAAGAAGTACGAGGAGGCAGAGCGGATGCGCAGGATGGAGGAAATGGTTCTTGAGTCACGGAAGTGGCTCGTGAAGCAATAGAGCGAGAAAAACACTTGAAGCCAAAATGAATGCGAAATCAAAAGGCAAGTGCGAGATAGCAAGAAGTTCCATCCAAAGGCAAAGCGCATCGAGCCGGAGTCAACATCACCCCCTAATCGCTTGAAAAGCGATTGCGCTTCACGGAGGTGCCAGTGATTCAAGATGACGCAGGTCAGCGCTTCCCGTGGATGACATCACCGATCCTCTCACGACATGTGAGCCGCACATTCCAGAGGGAATGCCACACCATGGTGGCTATCGGTGTTGTATCTCGATCGACCCTATGAAGACACCAAGATGCCATGGGGCATTAATACCTCCGGATATGCTAGCGTCTCGGTGGATAGAGTTGTGAAAGGTAATAGCAATGTGCCTCTTGACATTGAAGGAGGTGATGGGAGAAGACTTTAGGAGAAGCGAGAAGACATTCATATGTTGGCGCAAGCGCTATATCATTATTCCTAGGGCGTCACCTCCTCCTCCTCAACAACTTAACCCTAGGTGCGGATGAAAGTGAACGAACCATTTTTTCACTAATTATGTATTGGCTTAAATAACGGTTTACTCATACCACGTTGTTTTCACAGCAGAACCTCCCCCAACCTAAGTCCAATTATCCATTCACCACCTGGTCACAGTGTTGCGGGCGATGACAATGAAGTGGAAGACACGGCTGCATCCCCACCGGCCCCATCGCCTCCACGGCGGGCTCCAACGCCGACACCGGCCGCCCCATCGCCTCCACGGCGGGCTCCAACGCCGCCACTGGCCCCATCGCCTCCACGGTGGGCTCCAACGCCGCCACCGGCCGCTCCATCGCCTCCACGGCGGGCTCCAACGCCGACACCGGCCGCCCATCGCCTCCACGGCGGGCTCCAACGCCGCCATCGCCCCATCGCCTCCACGGCGGGCTCCAACGCCGACACCGCCGCTCCATCGCCTCCACGGCGGCTCCAACGCCGCCACCGCCGCCCTCCGCCAAAGAAGAGGCGCACCCACAAACAAGCGTCGGCCCCCGCCGCCAAGAAGAAAGCCTCGGGAGAACACCAACTATTTCTAAGACGATTTAAACTTTCCTATGAGAAGACGCCAAGGAAATAGATGCTTGATGAAAACAGATGTGGGCAGGTTTCTTGCGAAAGTCAAGGCTAAAAGTGAAGCGGCGAAACCGAGAAGCCGTTCTTCAGACGCCCGTAAGTTCTAAGGCAAAGGGTGGACGCCACCGTAAAAAGTTACGCCATGCTCGTAAGGATTCGCCACTATCGGACTATGACCGCACTCTCACCAAGTCAATTGAGGAGGCGAAGAAGAAAGAGAAGAGAGCACGGAAGGGTGTTGCACACTCGGGAACAATCACAACAATCGCTGCCCCGCTAGTTATTGGGAATGAATATGGTTCAAACACGAACGTGCTAGAACAGATATACGAAATGTGCATTTGGATCAACTTGATGAATTTTTCATGAAATCGGTCTAAGCATTTCCCAATGCTCGGCGAGCACACATCAAAAGTGCTCGGAAGTTGATCATTGGAAGAAGGAATATGTATATGGCAAGAGTCTATACAACCACGAGAAGCTCATGGAACTTCAGACACAAATGTACTTGTTAAACAAGTGGTACATGGCGGCGTGTCGCAGAAAAAGCGGATGACTATATTTGCGCTAAAATTAGAAACCATCATTACTTCCGTGGCGATGACATTATAATGGTTCAGTTTAATGAGTTACACCACTATGCCACATGAACGCTCTAGACAAATCTCTCATCACCGCTTTTGTCCAGACGTGATTCTTTCTTTTAATAATCTCACTCTAGCATATGTATATGTATAAGTAATTATCCTCACACTAGCTAGCATGTCTATACATATGCAGAGACATGATGAGAGACCTCACACGTAGAAACGACAAGAACATTGGTTTCGTTGATCCATATATCGTATTCAAGGACCCAAACACTCCCTACGATCAATGGAGACCTCAAACGGAGAGGAATTTCCTGAGGTTCTTGATCAACCAAAAGAACAAAAGATTTATACTCTTCCCTACAACTTTGGGTGAGTGTTGTTATCGTGTGCACATTTTACTTTACTTACTCAATCCAACATAAAGATATATATGTTGACTCTATAAACAAATGCAACTTTCATCGATACTTGATTGTCTTCGATCTCTCCGACGGTCATTTGCTAATCTATGACTCGTTGAGAAAACCGCAGAAGATTACCAAGATATGATAGACATTATCCGGGGTAACTTCGATCTTTAAATATTTATTCTGCTCTTTAACTCGCAATAGTTAATTAACGATCCAATTATTGGCGTGGTTTGGGCTTGGTTCGTTCAACTACACCGTCCGGATCCGAAAGCGCCACTTCACGATCCATACCGACCGGATGTAAGTTGTACTAGCTCCCGCATCTTTACCTTATCATGCTTCACTCACGCGGGATGACGAGAGTAATCTTTTATATCGCATGATGGGTTCTACTACACCACCGTGCAACAATTTGTGTGGATACTACGCTTTGCGAGTTCCTCATGGTGTATGCAAAAGAACCCATCTACAGATGCGAAAGTATGTAACAAGTATATATAATAAATCCATTTTATTTATTTGTTGCTATTAAATAAATCTTATGTATATTAATACTTCTTTCGCTTAATGCAAATTGAAGGAGATATGGTTGAAGGAACAGTGTTGGATATGGACCGCCTCACAGAATTCAAGAGACAATCGCAGATTTCTTAATGAGCATGTCCTCAAGCCCGACCGAAGTTCTACTTTAACCCAGATGAACAATTGAAGCCAAACCAGACTAACATTTGTATGACATTTAAGTGGAGGACAACATTTGTGTTGTAAATACCAAGGATGCATGAATAATGTTGTAAATTTTATGTGCATATATATATATATATATATATATATATATATATATATATATATATACATATATATAGCTCCATAATATATATAGTTTCATACTTTATTTGTGTGTAATAATGTTCCAAACTAAATTATATGTGGGCGTATACATATATTAGCAAATAAGAATACGCATTTGAAAACCTAATGTAATTTTAAAACCAAAATCAATAATGAATTGAAATGGAAACAAAAAGGAAAAAAAAACCTTTAGTCCCGTTGGTAATACCAACCGGGATTAAAACCATCCCTGTGGCTCGACCAATGGACCTTTTAGTCCCGTTGGTATTACCAACCGGGACTAAAATGTCGGTTTTCCGTCCCGGCCCGACCCGGACTAAAGGTGAGACATTTAGTCCGATTTCTAGTCCCGCTCTATAATCGGGACTAGAGGCCCTTTAGGCCCGGGACCAAAGGTCTGTTCTGTAGTAGTGGTATCATTATATTTTTAAATCTCATGAAAAAAAATAAGTTTAAATACATGCTTAAAAAGGTTCTTTAAACCCTTAAGGGCAATTCAGACTTTTTATCTTTCACACACAACTCAATAAGCCAATATCCTACAAAAAGTCAGATTATCAAACACCAAAGCTTGACTTAAAAGCTAATAGGCTTATAAGCTGATTAAGCCAAAAAAAACTAGCTTTACGATATAAGCCAAAAAGCCTAAATCTAAACAAACATGACCCAAATACACTGGAAAAAAGGTAAAACACACGGTATTATATTTCCCGACAGCCGACCATAGGGAAAAAAAATACCCGGGATAATTTCGTTGGGTAAAACTGTTTTCCCGAGAATGACACTCGCGAGATAGACATTCGTCGTGTGTTCGGATTTACACTTGGAAAACACACAACACTCGCGATAATTTTTTCGTAACGCTTTTACCCACCCGTAACCGAATAGTTTCCCAAGTGTTGGCACTCAGTAAAATTCGACATATGTCCCCTTTTTGGCTTGGCACGTTGCTCGTCTATATTTTCACTACGTGTCTATCGTTTCTTGAGTGTTCTTGAAAAGTGTCCTGAGTATGAACACGCGAGAATGATTACCATGTGGCTGTCCTTTTCCGACGGCTACAGAAATCTTTTTCGAGTGTTCGCACTCTAGAATAAACACCATGGGGCTACTGTTTTCCGATGGTTCCCTAAAATTACCCTAAGTGTTAACACTCGGGACACACATTTTTTTCCCGAGTGTATTTCAACGAGGGACACTCGGGAAATAGTTTGTCACACACACATGAAACATACTTCCCCAACGAATGTAGCTCAATTTTGTACATACAATGCACATTTCATATGATGCATATTCCACCGGAAGAAAATGTATCACCAAGGCACAAATCATTACATATATAGATTTGACAACAACATTGAAATAATGTTCGATTTCACAATACAACATTCCCTATATAGATCTGACATCCAAGTAGTTCAACATGAAAGGTTCAATTTCACAGAGTGAATGCTTGGTACATCAACTGTCGAGGTGCATGAGTTAACCTTTAACTTGTTGCTCCGAGTGCTCAACTGCAAAGATGACGACCATGGATCAGTTCTTTAACTCACCAACTACTAGCAGTACATACTATTAGTTAGTACAAATATGTTCTATGCATGCAAGACAAAAGGGCAAGACTTTTTTTAAGATACAAAAGTGCAAGACTTTTTTAGAGGAAAAACATTTGAGAATACATAGACGAAGATAAACACTAGAAAGTACATAACCCAAACACTCCATATCACATATGTGATGCAGTTAAGGCTATGTCCTAGGCTATATACTCTTAGCCTTAGGAGAGTATTTGGATGGCAACATACCTATTTGGGTTGGGTTGGAATTTGAAGCTGAACCAAAACCCACCAGCAAAGCAACCCATTCCATGACAAACTGAGAACGAGCTCATGAGGTTCTCCCCTGTTTACAATACAACACATCAAGTCATAAGAACCAAAAATACATCCAAACATGCAATAAAATCGAGTCCTGCACGACTGTAACATCCTAAAATTTCTATTTTGGGGAGATATAGTAAAAATAAATGAGAAAGTAATTTTTGGATATTATTCCATAAGGAAAATCAATTATGCATGCTTGTTGAACTCTTGGTATAAAATAAACAATGAAATTTCGTACAAACAAGAACTTGTAAGAATTTTAGAGAAAACATAATAAAAATAGGCGAGAGAATAATTTTAGGCATATTTACTTGGGGAGAAAATTTATATAGCACCTTTTTAGAAAATTTTATCTAAAGCAATGATGCAGTTCATGAAAATAGCAGCTTGTGACAATTTTGGAGAAAATAAAAAAAAATATTAAAATCTAAGAAATTTACATAAGAAACTATAGGGAGTTAGAAGTTCTCTAAAAAAATTCATAAATTTCTGAGCTATATATCTATGTTTAAAAACTCCCTCAAACTCTCAACCACTTAATCCCAAAATCCAGATTACTTCTCTCTCTCTCTCTCTATACTCATTGACAGGTGGGACCCACTACCAGCTTTCTTCTCGCCACTCGCCCTCACCAGCGAGTGCTTCACTCGCTCGTTCATGGTTTCCACCGGTCGCCCACTGTTTTTGACCTCCACCTACAGCCATTACCTCCGCCCAGACTCACCTTCCCCAACCACCACTCCTCTCCGCTTGGGATTCGTCACCGTTCACATTTTTTCTCATCACCATTCTCGTCTTCATCTCACTACTTGAAGCTCTCCCGAGCATGTCAAAACACTTCACTTACTTTGCCATTTCCATTTCTCCCCTCCTCAGTAAATTTCATCCACTCACTCGCCTGGAACACTCTGTCATCCCGAGCTCTGGTGCACGAGCTCAGCCAAAGCACAACCGTGTCCCGGTGCCCTGAACCCTCAATGTGCATGTCATCCTGTGCCATTTTTCTCACTCATTCATCCCCTCACTTCTCTGCTCTTTGATTGCAGTGTAGTGTTGCAATTGGACCTTCTTCCTTGTCTCCGGCGCCGAGGTAGTCGTAGAGGATCTCTAAGCTCGGTGAGTCCCGGTCGACTTTGTGCCCGGTTTGAGCATCTCCTCATCTCATTGTACCTCCTTGCACCACTCATTTCAGCCATCCTCACCCACATGGAGCTGCCACCATGAGCCTCCCTGTCTCCGCCGCTGCCATCAACAACAACGTCTCTCCGGTGAGCCCTTGACCTCACCAAGGCAGTTTTATCCATCTATGATCTCCCCTGAAGCTATGCATGAGCTTCATTTCAGTTGATTTCCACCAGGCAGTTCGTCGCCGTCAAGCTTGCCCCTGCTGTCTTTGATCATCGCCGTCAAGCCATCTCCGCCCTTCTCCGCCCCTATTCTCAGCTTCCTCGTGATCATGGTAAACTATTATAGTATAAGCCTCCTTTAATTTGAATAGGGTAGAGTGTTTGCGCGATAATCAAGAATGAAGCTCATGGCACCATCGTGGGAAGTTGCTGCTGGCTCACCTCAGGCGACCCTAGGGCCCTGAGCCATGCCTAACAGCATTGCAATAGCACCCTAAGCTAATTTGAGCTTCAAGCCCGCCTAGTCTTTGCCCTTAGTGTGAATGTCTTGTTCACCTGAGAGTTTCCGCCGCCATTGGCCCTCGCACCGATGTCGCCCACCTCTCTGTCCACCTCCGCCTCCCCTAGCATCACTTTGGTCTCCTCTACCCATTTCCAACTTCCCAGAACCTTTCTACGAAGCTTCGCGCGCAATGAGATTCTCTTCCTCGTGGCCACGCTGTCTTCGCTCACCTCGCCTCTCTCTCTGCGGTGGAACCCACAGGTTTAAAATGATAGTTAGCCCTAAATGGTAGTAGTTAAAAAGCACTAAGTCAATGACATGTGGGACCGGCTAAAAGATAATTGTCGACAATTGAGTTGTCGATCTTACGAAATAAAAAGAGAAAATAGCAAAGAGTTCTTGGGAGAGAATGAAACTCTTTATTGCAATGAACTGGCTGTTATAGGGTGCCTTTGACAAGGTGGTGGACTAGCTATAATTACACTTGGTGTATTGCTTGCTACTGCTCTAATTGTCTTCAAATCGTAGGGTGTTGTCTGGATTCAGAGGCAGATGCCTTATGCTTGATTGTTTCAATTGGGATTGGATGTATTCTGCCGCTTGTATTCTCCTTTAAATAATCGACAAAGTGGTGGCAAGCATTACTCTGAAGAGGCGCCTTTAAAAGTATCGCATCCGGTTGGAGAAGCAAAGGATGATAGTGAAATGCTAACTGATCAGCGGTTGGCATCAGTGGAGACAATAACTACATGGTGGTTACTGTCAGTGACTTAGAGTCAGAAACCTCGTGTGGTTTGGAGCAATTGAGACACATGTTCCATTCGTCACATGGAAGGGGTGTACTTGGAACCGGGTCCAAGTGCCAGTTCAAAGTCTTTACGAGCAATATCCGTTGAGTTACGGTACAAGGCCCCTCAGGCCGCCTACTCATAGAGCGACCTACGGGATTCTAACGACCACGAGGGCTCGTTAGCTTCGATGTTCACAACTACATAAGCTATGTGGCTATTAATTGATATTTAGGTATTTAATCCTCATCAATAATCAAAATCTAGTTTTAACCAAGTGTTAATGAATGAATCAATGACAGGTAGGCCCCACATGTAATATTAATGAAAATAAGAAGAAAATGGAAAAAAAACCACTTTTAGTTTTGAGGAAATACACTTTCTCTATTGGAAAACGTAAACCTTTGTAAAGGTCAGAGGAGAATACACTTTCCCTGTGGGAAAGCGTAAACCTCAAAAAATACGCTTTCGACGTCACCTTTTCTTTTTCTGCTATTTTCAAACCGAAGCAAATTAAAACGTTAAATTTTTTTACACAAAAACTGAAAATGAGATGATTATTTATGTCTAAATTTATCTAAAATCATGATCTACCTAAATATGCACAAATATTTAGATTTTGTTATTGTTGAAATTATTTTGCCTTATTTAATTTGTTTCTGGCTCTTTTTGGAATAAACGTTGATTGCTCGAACGAATTTTTCGACGATCCTTCACTATCGTATTCAGAACAACCAGAGCAAGGCAATCACCCCCTTTGATCATGTTGATCCTACTATTTTAATTATTGTACTTTTTTTTGCAAAATCTATTATGCATGTGTGTATGTTTGATATAAAGATGTTATGTTTGGGATAACGGTAGTTGTAAATCCTATCTGATGCATGATCCTCCTTGATATGTTGTTGTCCTTGCTGTTGTAGCCAATAGGATTAGGGTTTAGACAACAAATAATATCAACTTGGGTTTTTCGAATGCGAATGTCGCATAATTGTTTAGTCGGGCTATAGTCTTTCATGAAAATCGTAAAAAGGATGACATGGTAAATATGAATTTGAGAGTATTGAAAATAAGGTCCAGAGGGCAGTACCTCTGTTATTTTTAAAAAAATAAAAGTGAAAAACTTAATTTTCAACGCGGGCGAGTTATATTATAATCTGAGATGTGTGAGAGAGGAGTCTCACAAGTAGATAGGGGAGATCATCGCCCAGGTCAATTAATGACCAAACACCAACAACTCCAATCTAATCCAAGTGTACAACCACATGTGCCGGTATAAGACGATATTAACTAATTAAGTCATTGAAAACTAGTCTTGCACGTTGGTATGCCGTAGTAGCATGGACATGACCAATGTAGGCGTGTCCGAATGGGCTCCCTTCACCGAGGCATTTGACACAAAGCTTGCCGACATAACTGCGAATGCCTCACTGAGATGGGGGGTGTACCCAAGTGAAGTAAGCGTGTTCATTCACTGGGCTAGTGCACGGGTAGGACTAGATAATATAAAGGCTTCGACACGCGCTCTAGACTGCTTACCAAAGGTAGTGAGCAGTGGTATCAACAGATGCTGATATACTAGAAAATTTGTATGTTGTGGGTAAAGTTGTACACCTCTGCAGAGTATAAATCTATTTAAATAGCCGTGCTCGTGGTCATGAGCGTCCTTTGTGTAGACTTAATAGGTATAGTCTCGATTTTCATAAAAATGATTTTGTTGGAAAATATGGGAAATGTTTTGTTGGTTTATAATTGCATTGAGTGCCATGTCTATGGCTGAAAATAAAATGTCACTCGTAGTTGAGGAGGGTTGCAAGTTGTTATTTATTCAGTTACTTACTTCTTGTCCTTTATGTATTTAACTGCTCTTTAAACCCCCGTTGCAAAATACTACATATTGATATTGCAAATGAAATTTGCTTTATGCTGAAAATAACTTATAGAATAGAACCTCATCTCTTGTTAGCCTTACAATTATATAAATTTTACGATACACTACAAGTATTGCTGAGTGCGCAATGTACTCAATCTTCCTTAATCTGTTGTTCAGACTTAGAGCATGAGCCTGCATCGGACGACGTTGTCTTCGCACCCGTAACCGAAGGGTTCGTTGACGGGTCTTTCTAGGATTTGTTGCTTGTCGGTTGCCTTCGGGTTTGGATGAGCACGCCGCTAGAAAATATCTACTTTTATCACTTTTACTTCCGTTGCTACTTTTGTTAGTCTGTTGATACTTGGTTTTATTTTGCCGGTCGGTATTTGATGTAATAACTTTTAACTGCTTAAGTTATGTACTACCATTTGTTTTATTTTGTATGCATAAATGTATTGATATGAATATTAATGTTATGATTGTGTGTACTAGTCACTGATCATAAGACTAGTACGCTACACACATAAGAGCTTTGGATATTTAAAGCCCGGGGTACAACAACAAAAGTGAAGTATAATTTAACACCAGCGAAGGGCAAAGGAACTATATTTAGACTGCCAACAAAATAAACAACATCCAGGATACAAAGTTGATCATGTGAAAGGACAATGTGCTATACTGCAGATGACATATACACACTACAAGACCATCCCATCAATTATGGAGTCATAGTAAGTAACTCAAATTTGACAAGGATTGAGAAAACTATTGGTTACCGGCCTGTAAACAGGAACCGGTCTGGGTCCAGTTTTCTGAACCCTGCCCTGGTTCAGTGCTCTACACCCCTCCTTTGCTCACTTCTTGCGGAATATATGTTTTGACAAGTAACGTTCAAAACCTCAAGATTTGGGTGTGTGTGTGTGGAACGAAAACCTAAACCGAACCAGTGTTTGGGACAGAAACCACCTTTCCAGCCAAAAACTGAAACCAATCAGGTTCTGGTTTTCGCTCCAGAAACTGTTTCCAAAACCATGGTTCATACTCATTTGAGATTGTATACAGAGTAACTTCAATGTTAAGTAGCATCTCATAAATCATAGAACCATACACTAAGGAATTTGGTACAGCTTCTACTCCCAGATTCTCAATCGATTCTTGTGGAGCTATGCCAAACACCCAACTTCTCAAAACGACTAGATCCTGATTCTCGTGAGGAGCTGTCTAAAAAATGAACTAGCAACGAGGAGCAGCATTCCCGCAGCTTCTCGCGAGAATCCAACATGCACAAATAAAAGTAACCTTTGAAATTTGAAGTTTTTACCCGCAAATGCCATCCAACTACCCCAAATCCATGTTCCCCCGAAAACCTCGTAACCCTTTTTTTTCTTTCTGTTCGCTTCTTCTCGGCTCTCACGGCTTCTGCCCTCTAGAAGCGTCGCCTCCCCCCCCAGCGCCGCCTCGCCTCCCGCTCATGGCGCCGCCTCCCCTCCCTGGCGCCGCCTCTCCTCGCCTCCCGCCACCTCGGCCTCCCCTCGAAGCGCCGTCTCCCCCTCCCGGCGCCGCCTCGCCTCGCCTCCACTTCCCCCCTCCCCCTCGCCTGTGGTCCTCGACTACGTCGCCTCGCCCTCACCTCCGCTTCCCTCCTCCCCCTCGCATCCGGTCCTGCACCGCCTCTTGTCCTCGACAACGCCGCCGCAGGTAAGGACATCATCCATTGCACCCCTTGCCCTTCTTACTCATCCATTTGTCCCCTTCCTGTGATGAATTTGTGATTGATGATGATTGATGGTATCCGTGATGAGGCGATCTTCATTCGAAGGTTGAGTATAATGTTGTGCTCATGATTTACTGATCTGTTATCCAGCATGATGATTGATGGTATCCAGCATGGTGATTGATGGTATTCTAGTATCTGAATCTATCTATGAAGAAATTGCAAATTGTTCAGTGGGCTTTGCTGCCTTGCTCAATGATGATAATGGTCTAATTCTGAAATTGAACTGATAATCAATTCATACTTGAGCTCTAACCAGAATGCTAACTTCTATCTAATTATTCTTCTGTAAGTCATTCAATTACTTTCAATTGTGTTCGATTATGGTGATGATCAGAATTCTATCCAAGAGCTTACTAGTATCATGACTCTTTAAAAGAGTGTCCAGGCTTTCGCTAATGCAAAAAGTAAGATCTTCTTCAGTGGTATTTCCGAGTCTTTGAAACAAACTATTTTTTAGTGTGTCTTTAATGAAGGGATTTTACCAGTTACATACTTATGTATTACCCTCCATTCATTTCCTTTTCCTTCCAGGCTAGCTCCCTCTGTAGCCGGTGGTTGATGTAGATGAGTATAGGAATGTTAAACATTTTTGGTTCTAATCCAGTGGAGGTGATCTTAGGTGCTGTCCATTCATCCATCTACATAAATATACAACCCAGGTCATTATCAAAATAGACAGTCTTGTTGGATAATTGTAATATTGTTTATTGTCGGGACCCAAATATGCAAATCTGGACCCTCTCTGTATTCTGCACTAGTCCAGGATCACGCTAGTGCACACAGTGTCAACATCGATGAAATATCACATCCACACAACGAATATAAGAATAAACGAGTACCTTTAAATAACAAATAACTGTTGGGACCTTACGGTCGAGTTTTACATTTATTAAGCCATGCAAGGATGACAATAAAGAATAAACTGCAGCGGAAACGAAATAAACTCCAGTGGGCTCCCATCAATTTACCACAGGCAACTGACTGGGATCAAGACACTAACGATCAACCTTCGTAGAACTCTTCTTCAAAGCAGGCGACGACTCCTCCACTTCTATTGATTTGTTTAGCAAGAGTGAGTACACACCGTACTCGCATGTCATACCACAGAATGCAATTTATAGATGATGGCTTATTCCAAAGGAATGACTTCTGTGGTTATTTTGCAGAAATACAACATTTGCAATTGAATACAAATAATAGATTGAAAGCATAATTCAAAACAAATAGACAATAATAAGTTAACAATTGATTTCACAAAGGACACACAGTCTAATCAAGTTATTCACACAGCTGCACAAGTTATCTCACACAGCTGACCCTTCCCAAATGTTTCATGAAAATCTACGCCTCGTGTGAAATTCCCGAGCATGTCCATAACCGAGGACGCGGCTATTCGAATAGATTGGTTTAAACACTCTGCAGAGGTTGTACACTTTACCCACACGATACAATCAGTGTAACTAGCACTGACCATAACAAAACTTTTCAGAGACTTCATCTCAAACAGTGACACTTCCGATGTGCTTTCCTGCCGGCCAACCGATACACACAGCGTTTGGTTACGACACACATCGTTGGACAGGGATGCAGCGAACCGTCCCGCGATGTGACATATCACACCTCCAGCCCATCACACAGTTTAAATACAACCTGAGTTGTCAATGTCAAGACTCCACAACTTACTAAGTTAGGCCCAGCCCATACTAGGCATGTGGTCGTGCAAGAAGGCCCACCAATGGCGCACAAAGTTAAGTCCTTAATTGACCAAGGTAAGACTTCCAGTTTTTCCCAAATCACAAAGTTTATATCACACAGCTCCACCATTCACACAGATCCACCACTTACCTCAGTTTAAATCTTTTCCCACCCTGTTGATAAAGTGCAACTCATGCCATCAACGAGTAACAAAGACACAATGAGACACAGCCCATAATCACTTAGTCAGGTTTATATTTGCATCTCACATGAAATGATGACTCGTGGCATGGCTAAGCAGTCAAATCGTATCTAACCAACCCAAGTTGGTGCTACGATAATACCAACTAATAATGAACCAACCTAGGGTGACAAAAGATCATGGCATACAATAGACAATGTGGATACAACAAATTGGATTAATAACTATCCCAAAAGCATTTAAATAAATACTTGAAATAGAATGCAATACAATGAAACAAAATATTTTAAAAACTGGGTTCAATATGATCAAAGGTATAACTTGCCTTGGAATAAATCTAGGTACTGGTCTTGATCTTGAGGAGGTGCTCCTTCTTCAGCAAAATTTCCCGAAGTATCGATGTCTACTCGCAAACGATACAAAAGAAACAAAAATAAATAAATAACAGAGGCAAAACAAACTCCAAAAATCAAATAAAATTCACCATTAAATAGATCTTGCTTTTATATGAATTTACACATTTGAATGGGCTCAATCGGAGTTCGGATGCAAAAGATATGGGCTTTGGAAGTTTGAAAATCAAATAAAACCCTAATTTGGATTTTATTGAATTTCCCGAATTATTTTTATAAAGGAAAATCGGATTATTGCGCAATGCTTGCGTCAGCCGAGAATTTCCAGAAAAAGAAATAGATTTAAAATAAAACTGACATGTGGGCCCCACATGTCGGGCCTCGGCTCACGGTGGACCGAGTGCACCGAGCCGAGAGAGATCTGGCGCGGTGGATCGAGCCACGCACGCGCGTGTCTTGGCCGACCGGCGCCACGTGGTCGCCACACCAAAGATCGAGGCCGACGCCGCGCCGAGCCGACGACAACGGTGGCGGTGGCGCTCGGACCGATGGTCGCCGGCAAGCGGCGGCGACCGCCGATGGTGGAGGGTACCAGTTGTTCCGTGCTATTGCGCACTCGGGGTGCCCTTACGTGGTCGCAACGACGGTGGCGACCGGCGGCGAGGAAGAAGCGGCGGTGGAGCTTCGGGGTTTGTCGGAAGGGTGTTCCGGCGATACTCCGGCGACGAGGAGGGGCGCACGAGGTAGCCTGGGACTTGCTGATCACGGTGGTGCAGTCGATGGAGCAAGGGCGACAACGACGGTGGCGCAATTCACAGGAGAAGAAGCTCGGCCGAAAACCCTAAATCTTGGATTGCGACGGCGCTAAAGCGATCGGGGAGACGAGGGTGGTGGCTCTGGGTTGCGGCGGACTAGGCGATCCTAAGGGGGGTATTTATAGGCCCGGGGGACGCCGGAATTGGAAACCCCCAAATCGAGTTCGAAACGGCCGCGATCAGAATTTCTGAGATTCGGGGAGATTGGGAGGGATTCGGTAGCCGATTTGGTTAGGGATGAGTACGACAGATACGGCTACAAATTGGTGGGGTCGGCGCGAAGAATCAGCAACCGAATCGGTTTTGTCGGACGAAGCTTCAAGCTCCAGCAGTGGCGGGCGAAGGCGCGGGCGCGAGGAAGAAGAAGGCGCGGAGACGACGACCCTGTGGCGGTCCCACCTGGCAGCGGCAGCGAGGCGCGGTGAGCGAGCGAGCGAGATCAACGGGTGAGGCCACACGGCAGCAATCCAACGGAGGAAGGCGGGGTTGAGCGCGTGCGTCCGATCGAAAACGAAGGGCACGCGTCAAGCATCCAATGGACGAGGGCGCGACCGAGCGGCGGAATGGGTCAAGCGCGGCCGAATAGTATTGGCTTCGCCCAAGACTGCATTAGGGATTTAAATAGATTTTTCTTTTTAATAAATCCAGAAAATGCAAATAGCAATTAGAAAATAGCAAATGTTCTTGGAAAAATTCTATAAAATTCTATAAAATATATCCAAGCAAATAGAATCCAAATAAAATAAGTTTGGCCATTGTTGATGTTGGAATTAAGCACATTAAATCGGTTTGTCCTTAAAGTACATATTAATCCATTAAATTAATATTCAAATAAATCCAAATGGTGAATTTTCTCACTACCACTATTTAAAGGATTTTTAAAGCTCTGAAAATTGGGATGTTACATTTATGATCACATTTGATCTCCTGGATTATCTGAAAGTTTATTGGGTGGTCTATTGGCTTTGATATCTTTAGACATAATATTTAAGCATTATTTAGAGCTCAAATCTTGAATTTGTATTGTCTAGTTTAATTTATGAAGATTATAGACAATGGCGTTGAGATGGCAAAGGCTAGTTCCTTTGCAAGTCTCCTTCTGAGAGCACATTCGATATCAAATCATCTATGCAATATGTTGATTATTGATGATTTCATGCTATTAATGTTAAGCATAATGTTGTATTTAAGTGACTTAGAAGAATTTCATGAACACATATTTTTATGGTCATTTGCTACAAGCTGGTATTATGCTTTATTGTTGATATTTAATGTTGGGTGCAAAAGACGAAGTATTCGGAGATACACTGCCCCTCCTTGAATTTCAGAATCAACCAAAGATCAGGCCCTAAATTGTACATATTGTGACCCTTTGTGAACTGAAATTGAACATGTTTAGGTTCCATAGAGAATAAAGTGTAAGGGCACTGAAGTTGTACATGTTGTGACCCTCTGTGAACTGAAGTAGTAAGTGTAAACAATGGTCTGTTTTTCTTTACTATTAGCTTTGTAATGAACAATGTACTGACAAATTAGCTTTGTAATGAACAATGTACTGTAAATGCTTTTTTTATGCATATGTGAATGATTTTTTTCATGCATGTCTTAGGGTTCGTTGAACAAGTAGAGGCAGACAATTGTCAATTTTTCATGCACACCTGATAAAGGTTTTATTGGTTCATAACTTCATTGAATTGTCAATTTGATAGATAAAAAATATTGGCCAAATATGCAGATGGCTGATAACGATGAGTGGAACGACGAGAACACTAGGATAGTATGCGAATTGTTCGTTGAACAAGTAGAGGCATGCAATCGCCCGAATACCCATTTGAACAACCTAGGGTACACTATTATGATACAAAAATTTGCAGAGAAGACTGGGTTGTAATACAAAAAGATGCAATTGAATAACAAATGGGATAAATTAAAGAACGATTACAACATTTGGAGGACATTGAGGACAAAGGAGACATGCTTAGGTTGGGACCATGAAAAGAAAACAATAAAGGTCAGCGCCGAACGGTGGAAGATATTAAAAAAAGTAAGTCATGAATCATTTTCTATTTTTTAAATGCATTAATGTGCACTCCTAGCTCTATTATTAGTGAAGGTTTAACGTGTAAGACTTGGTATTGACAGGAATATAAAGGATGTTCCAAGTTTGAGAAGGCTGGACTTCAAAATGAGGAGTTGTTGTCCAAGATATTTGACGACATTCGCAACACCGGTGAAGACCATTGGTCTCCTGCAATGGGAACATTGCCTCAAAGTCTTGTGCGTGCATTGACAGCTATTGATATTGAAGAGCTTGAAGATGAGTGCGATGATAAATATAATAGTGATTGTGAAGATGAATCACCAATTGGTAGGAAAGGAAAGAGAGCTTGAGGCCCTAGCAATGGTAATGTAATATTCTGAAAATAAATAAATAATAATAATAACCTTGTAAGGGCCTATGCGTAATTAAAAAAAATAGGAAATTGTTTTTTTGGGCCGTGGTATAAAAGGATCGTGGGGAGCGTTGGTTCTAGAAAACCTAACTTTGTTTTTTTTGTGCTCTACCCGTGCGCCGCCAGCAGCCATTTTATTCTTGTGTTCACCGGCGTGTGGAGTCCTTCCGTTTGCTCGCTCGTCCACGCAACATCGCCTGCCGCGCGTCAAGTAATCGCTGCTGTGTGCACGTGAAGGCCAGGCGTAGCTGCGTTCGCGTGAGGGACTAAGTTGACCAGTAGACTCTGGAGGACTGCTCGCCGGCGTGAGTATTGTTTCTCCTACTGCTGTCGTGCGTTTGTGAAGTTGCTCGCCAACCAATTGGTTCGGTGCAACAACATGCAGGCTAATCTTTGTTTGCTAGTTTTCTGGATGCTATCGTGAGGCGAGGAAAAAAACAGCAAGGCATAGTAGAGAAAAGAAGAAGCTAAGAAAGAAAAAAAAAGAGGAAAAATTAGGAGAAAAGAATTAGAGATCCGATTTCTTGAGGGCAACGATCTGTAAGTTTATTTTCTCTTTGTTTTAATAATTTAATTAGGGATTAGAATCAAGATTTATTAGAGAGGTTTTAAAAAAATTTAGTCGAAGGGCTGATTATTAGATCTGTTTAGCCTGCTGTTCTGTTGAACGATTTATTCGGGTACCTTAATGGTGGATTTTGGAAATATCATCTACTAGTTAATTGTAGATAATTTCGATATCTTTCTATAGCATATTTAATCATGTCGAGCGGACAAGTAGAATTCGAGATATGAATTTTGGAAGACAGCTGTCCTTGTGGTTGTCGTCTCTCGGCGCTGTTTTGGTAGACTGCAGATTAAAAATAGTAAATAGACTAATTAGAGTTTTTGATCTACATGAAAGATGTAGATAATTGTCTAAGGGTTCTGTAGAATCGGAGAACTCGAATTTTGGTTGGATAGAACAAAAGTTATGAATTTAGTAAGACCACTGTTCCGAAGCGGACAGATCGGTTTTCTGGGCTAAAAACGAAGGGTTAGATGATTTAATTAGAAGACTTTGTAATCTAAGAAATTGAGGAGAATTTTGTGTAGAATCCAGAACTGGGTGGTTTGTCGTGATCGGACTTTTGAGTCAAAAGTTACGTTCGTTTTAGTACTAAGTCAGCAATGGGTAACTATTCGGTACCGGAGTAGCGTGGTATATTTGGGGACGGGTAGGAGCGAAATATATTGATTGCTATTCTCGTTGCTATAGCTTGTATTGAAGTTTGTGTATTTAATATAGGAGAGGCGTCGTGCTTGTTGCCATCTTCTAGCCAAATCGTGCGTCGCAACTAGTAAAGGCAAGTGCATGGTAGACAATCAATGATTGATCATCGCTTTCTTTATCTTCTATTACCATTATTGTTGTGCTTTTATTTTGTTTAATTGCAAGCAATGGAATGGTATGGATTTATATTGTTAATGGACATGATGAAAAATTGGATATGATGAGTATTATGAAATTATGCATGTTTGCATTCATAAGCATCTTTGCATAAGAGAAGGTGATCATGATTGATCACAACTCCACGGGAGTGGAGGAGGTCCCCGATCCTTGAGGAGGAGCGGGCTTGAGAGTGAATGTTGTCGCGAGCATTCACTCATGCTATACCGGTATACGCGAAAGAAGTGCATGTGGACATGTAGATTAAATTTGCATTGATACATGAGATTAATAGATGTGAATCAAAGAGAAGTTAACTGCATGAGAATGTTAATAGGAGTACCTGTGATGATAATGAAGTTATTGAATGTTGTTGATTTATTATTGTTCGTTGTTTATGGATGTGTTTGCCGAGTCGTGGACTCACCTTGCTCTTTGTTGTCTTTAGGTGATCTTCGAGGACGCCGTAGCTGAGAGCGAGTAGAGCACATGGACAACACATGATCATTTGCCATAAGAATCTTTTCATTCAAAATTGGATTACCCTTGGACATGTTAGAGGTTGAATAAAGTTTAGGACAACGTTTTGGACTAGACTATTTGTTTTAATAACTTGGATTCTTTGGTTGATGATATTTTGGACTATTTACCTGGTTATATTCCCTTTGCTTATTGATTATCGTTTGATCCATAATTATGCATGTTCTTTTGTGATCCATGGATATGGTTATTGTTGTTTTCTTGCTGTAATTCTATAGTGTGTCGATAATTATTAGTTTAGAGAGTAGTGTGGTGGCATTCTAGGCTCAGTGTTGGGCTGGGGTGTTACAGATAAGGGGAAGAAACCAGAGAGTAGTTCTGTGGTCATGCAAGATCAACTGAGAAGAATTCTTGAGTTGAATGAGAAGTCGCAAGCATCTTTTGAAGCATTTGCACAGAAAAGAGAGGAAAACTCGGTGTGTAGCATCAAGGATGTACTGGAGTCGGTTGAAGAGTGTGGTGCTATTAATGGGAGTAATGAGCACTTCATTGCATTTGAAATTTTCTTAAAGAAGGAGCAAAGGAAAATATTTATGACCTTGCGCAATAATGAAGCACGATTTGAGTGGCTCAAAAGGAAGTACGATGCCAAGTATGGAAAATAGATAATTGATTGTAACGTTAGGATGATTTTGGAGACGTTCCTAAAAGTAGTTTGTCTTGTATTCACCTTTATTATTGTTTATTTCTCTATTGACTGTAAGATCTTTTATGTATTGCAAGACATTTTTTTCACTAGTTATATACTATCATTTGGATCTAATGCGTACTCAAGTATTTTTAAATTGCCATTTATGTTGTTGTGTTTTTTATGTTAATGTACAGATGTCGTCTTCTGAAAGCGATTTTGAAGGGAGTAATATATCAGATGAGGAACATGAGTGTGACATGCAGATGCTACATTTGTGGCAAGACATGTCAAGTCACCTCGCTGCTACTGCAATTATCATGGAGAATTATCACTCAACCTACTTGGACAAGAATGAGCCTAGGACTTCACAGCTTAGTGGAATGGGTTGGGTGAAAGAAACTTTGACCACTCTGGGAGAAAGCTACCACATGTTTCGTATGAATGCTTCAATCTTTTACAGTCTACATGATCTTTTGGTGAGCACATATGATTTGAAATCAACTACGCATACAAGTTCAATTGAGCACTAGCTCTTTTTCTATACATATGTGGTGGCTGTGAGTCTAACCGAAGAGCACAGAATCGGTTCAAGCATTCTGGTGAGACAATTAGCAGGAAGTTTGATGAGGATTTGCAGTGTGTGGTCAGAATGTCAAAAGATTTTGTGAGGCCAAAGGATCCAAACTTCTCTACGGTTCACAGTAGAATTAGAAATGATCGAAGGATGTGGCCATATTTCAAAGACTGTATTGGAGCTATCGATGGTACACATATTCTTGCAACTGTTGCTCCAGAAGATCTAATTAGATATATTGGTAGATCAGGAAGTGAGACACAGAATGTCATGGCGGTATATGATTTTGTCATGCGATTCACATACGCATCTATTGGACAACCAGGAGCTATGCACGATACTAGTGTGCTTTATCATGCATTGGATGTAGATAGGGAAGTCTTTCCACATCCTTCACAGGGTAATTATCTTTGTTTGGTATCATTAACAATTTTTTTACTTGTAATGTTCAAGCATTGGATGTTAATATACATGAAATTTCCATCTTATGTTGCAGGTAAATATTATCTTGTCGATGCCGGTTATCCGAACAGCTCACGCACTTAGCGCCATACAAGGGCCAAAGGTATCATGTTCCAGAATTTCGGAGAGGTGTTGCTCCTAGTGGTGAGAAAGAGAAATACAACCATTTGCACTCAAGTGTTCGCAACGTAATTGAGAGGTCCTTTGGTGTATGGAAGATGAAATGGAGAATTCTTCTTAAGATGCCGAGCTTTCCCATGTCCAAGCAAAGATGATTGTTGCAAAGAACCATGGGAATGCACAACTTCATACGTGAACATGCTTCACGGACATGCATTTTTGTAGGTTCGATCGAGATCCTAATTATGTGCCCACAATACCATCAAGATATGCCAAATATGTCATTTCTAAACAAATTTAGAGGAAAAAATTCTATAATTTGTTTACAATGTATATACATTAATTCACATGGTCTAACAAATTTAGAGGAAAAAATTCTATAATTTGTTTACAAATACATAGGAGAAAGACACAAATACAATTGAAGTATTATAGCCAAGGGTAACATGGTCTATTTGCCTCTAATCCTCCCTCATATGGTTTTTGGAGCCAACCTCCCAGCCAAACGCTTTCAACAGACAGCTCCAGATTCTCAGAGAAGTGGATTCTCAGAGAATCAGGAGCAGAATCTGAAAAATAAGAATCTGGAGATGTACCAAATAGGGCCTAAGAAGAGTGGGCATCGAGGTGGCGATGTCTTGCTCTCTTCATGTACATATAAGTGAAAACAATTACGAGCTCACGAGACATATGCAATTATTAGTACACTCTGTCAGCTCACTTCCATAGGAAAAAGAAAGAATAAGAGAAGTATCAAGCAAGATCATACGTATATTTATACGTCGTTCTAAAAATATATATATCTTCCATATGTATAATGCGAAATATCTCTAGAAATGAACATAAATTCGAAATCTTGCGCATATATATGATGGTTATATTTTGAACTAATAGTGGACAAAAATAAAACCATACGCAACCATAAGTTTTTTTTGTTTAAATGCACATGTATACAAATAATGAATTCAATGCACTGTAAAAACAAGTAGAGAGGGTAAAACAAGTAGCAAAACTAACATGTGTACTCACTTGTGAGTGCACTCATTCGCATTATCTTCAAGTGGCCTCTCGACAATGGACTCATCCACATGATCTTGGTTTAGGCTGCTAACATGTGTACCATCTGCAGCATCACCATCAGGAGCAGTTGGATCTGTCATTGATCCCGTCGTTGCCTACATTTTTTTTAATCCGATGAGGGTAAAAAATATAGCTGTTTAACCAGCATCAACATACATACACTATATAACTAGTAGTACATACTGTAAGACCAGTATGGCAACAGAGGGGGTGAATGGTGCCTTCAAATTTCCCTCCGAGTATTCACCAACTCTTTACTCCAATAGCTATGACAAGCTATGAAGACCAAGGATAAAAAAAAATCTGAAATTCAAAGTGCTATAGTAATTTCAGATCATGAATAGTGCAAAAAAAAACACTATTTTAAATCCGAAAACCCATTTAACTTTTGATCCGTAGATCCAAAAGACTTGAAACTTGAACCAATGCTGGGGAATGACCTTAAGAACCTATCTCATCCAAAAAAAACTTGAAATAACTTAAGATAAATAGGATCTTTTTGTTTGTGGAGCCCTCCTGCATCAAAACGGGTCAAAATCTTAAAATGGTCTAACTCCCAATCCAAAGCTCGAAATCACTTGAAATTTGGTATGCAAGCTCTCTAGGATGTTAGAAACCTATTCCAATCAAATATCAATAAAATCATTACTAATGTTATGACATTTTCCTGTTTGAATGAAAGTTGCACAAAAACGGGGAAAAAGCAAAGATGGTGAATATGACTTGCTCGTGGATGGATGATTGTCAAGATGGCTCTAGATGTATTCCCACATATCACAACAAGCAATAACACCAAATAAATCAAGGCAAAAACAGCTAGATCAAGAAATAACTCGGAGAGTCTAAAGAGAGCAAAAACTGGGTTTCTTCATGAACTTGCCGTGAAAGTGCCTAGATGGGTGGAGATTGATTTTCAGATGTTATCTCCATCTCTTACACGTCCTTGGCACAACAAGATCAAGAAGAGAAGAGAAAAAGGGGGAAAACCAACCAAATCAAGAGCAAATCAATCAACACCAAAGATATCCATGGAGATGAATAAAGATTGATGTATTGCTACTTGAGGATGAAGATTCTATAGCCACTCCACTTGGAGGACAAGAGAGCACACCATAGCACTCAACTTCTCTCGAACCCTAACCCTAGAACTCATGAACATTTGGTGTCAAGAGATAATAATTGGATGGATGACCACAAGTCTTCATCTCAACCCCTTAAACAGATGGGCTAACTAGCCACATCCATCCCTTAGTGGATACTATCCACTTAACACAATGGGGGAAACCCGATAACCCCACACACACGGATTTTAACTCACATTGTACTCTTATGCACACTTTTCAAAGCACATAAGCCCGAATCCGCTAAGTCCTTAGCCTTGATCTAACTTGATGATGCCAGCTTCTCTATTACCTAAATTGCCTTTACAAACACCGCTCAAGTGCCGTGATTTTCTTCCGAAGTAGTTTCTGATATTTTGGTCAAACTACCAAAATGTCATTCCTTGATTCGGTCTTCTCTATCCATTGCAAGCAATCGCCATGCTCGCCACGTGTAGATGCACCACTGGCTTGCCGCGTGTCGGCAAGTCTATCTCGTTCGGTTCCATCGACCATGGCTCGATTGGATCGACCAAGTCACATGGTACAATCCCGTCGTTCGAACTTCCCTTCAACATTTCCGCCTTTCTCGTGCCATGCTTGAGATCACCACCTCACTCAAGATCCTCGATAGTTCTGCGTCTCGGCTCCTCCATGAGCTTAGCTCGATCCTTGTCGTTGATCGTGGTTAACTCAAGCGACCCCGCACATCCAAAGACAAAGAAATCGTTTACGGGTACAAGTTCTTCACAACTTGACCTACGTTAGCGATAATATGTCCCATGCAACCTATAAACTCTGATAAATTTACAAATTAATTTTTTCACCTTCCCAAATTGCAATGGTTCATCACAACATAATCCAGAACCCTCTCACGTGGTCCTTCAATCTCCCCCTTGATGAACACATTGGCAATTTCTCAAAAATACAATTTGGAGGTGGTTTTAGATAATAGAGAGGAAAAATTACAAATAGAGCTCTAAATGGTCAAAAGAGGAATGCAAAGATCTAAACTTCATCAAGGCAGCAGTAAAATAAGCATCATTGAAGCAAAACCGATCAAAAGTCTAACCTAAACCCAGACTGATGAATGTTAACACAGGAACATCGAAAGAATTCTCACATGAATCTGAAGAAAAAAAAAATCAGTCCTCTGAACAATGCTTAATCTTCCAAGAATCATATTTTCATTCGTGTTTATCAATTGTAAGTTGCATGATGTTTGGTCAACTAGTCTAAGTCGTCGATTTTCTTAATCTTTGAATTAACTTTGAGACCGGTGCCTCTTATTCCAAATTGATTCAATGGTTCAAAAATATTAATATGACTTATATGTTTCGAAGGCATGAGTCACTTTACAAAATAGCATCCCCTTTTACATTTCCCTAGATTTTCTCAAGGTAATATTCCTATATGTCCTTAAGAAGAATAGGAGACAGGCATGCGTAATCTAAGTACACTTAAAGCCTAAGGTTATGTACAATGGGCTACATCAACTGTCTATAGTCTCCGTCATGTAGGATTCAAGCTGATGTAGATGAAAGAGAATAAGGAGGAAGAAATGTGTTATCTACAATCATGTAGACGACTGTATCATCAGAAGTAAGAAGAAAATATCTTAGATCTATGAAAACATTAAAAGATTGTATCATCTATAAAGACAAGTGAAAAGACAATCCATTGTGCGAACTATCTATAATGCTATCTAGAGATAACATAGAGAGTTGCTATAAACATTAGCTGTCAGTTCTGTTGTACATGCGCAATATTGATATGCGACTGGATCACCATCAATCCTGCCCATGACAACAATTACATACGGAGCGGTGCAAAAACCTGTCGTGTCCTTGTCCCCAAATAATTGCAGGTTGATGATCCTAGCTCGGAGGACATGGTGATGATTATTGCGACGACCAAGTTGCACGCTTCATTGATGTTTAATGTACATATATGCGGTGGTTAAGCAAAGCAAGCTAATTTTAATGACATTTGTTTAGGGTACTAGTGTACTACAACTATGTGGGAAATCAGTAGTTCATACAGTCACCCGTGATGTTTAATGAACTCTTAATTTTAGTGGGAAATCAGTAGCTTTCTATGTGGAAAGAAGCCATGTTCATCATCAAACGCTCCAATATGTTATACCACTACATGGATGATGGAAACATGGACAGTCTAGGTCTCCTATTTTAGTTCTCAGGACACCATCTACCGAAAGATTACATGATTAGGAGGCGGCAAAGTCATAAATCCCGGTTTTTTGTGGTCTCAGCAATGGACCCAACAATTGATGTTCAATTCGTTACAGTGGTAACAAAGAAGTAGTACGAACCATGCAAACATGATATCTTGTAAATTGTCGGTTTTGTTTGAAAGCAATGCATTTATGTCGAGTATACTTTGTAAACATTTCAAGGTTTTTAATGGTTTTCGGCCTCTTGCCTTGCATTAGAGGCATGGAAGTGAAACGGTTGGTTTAGAGATGATGATGGCCTTATGCCGGGACCGAACTTGTAAATTCTATCTCTCTGTGTATTCTGCACTAGTTCAGGTTTACGTTAGTAGACACAATGACAACATAAATAAAATATCAATCATTCAACGATATAACTATGACAATACCAACTTAACAGTAAATAATAGCAAAGGACTTTATGGTCAAAGTTTACATAATTTACCACGCAGGGTTTAGATGCGGATAATTAAACTTGCAGCGGAAGAAGAAAATTCATGGTAGCTATCCAACATGCCCACATGCAATCGAGTGGGGAACGCGTCCTAATTCGCATAGTCTTCGAAGTACTCCTCGTAGAACTCTGGGTTCTCTGGGTCTTCCTCAACGACTGATCAACAAGGCATAAAGCTGTGAGTATGTAAAGTACTCAGCAAGACGTATAGAATAGTATGCAAATAATATTTATGCAAGGCTTGAACAAATAATAACGATATGGTTGTTTCGCAGAAAATATTATTGATAGTAAATATAGTAAATATATTGAAAAACATAATTGAAAAGATTAAATACATAAATAAACAAGTGTTTTGAAACAACTAGTGAACTACCCGTTCACTTCCCAACCATTCCACCATCCAAATTTTTTTTATGAAAAACTCTATATCCCATGTGAAATCTCCAGGCATTGTCCATAACACGACTGTTCAAACAGTTTTAACACTTTGCAGAGGTTGTACTGCTTGACCCACAAGAGGTAATCAACTTATAATGTCGGCTAAGACATGCTTCCAAAGGCGTGCGACTAAGTGATTATGACGGGGCTTTTACAAAGCTCTGACTTTAACCCAGTTCTACCTGCTAAGATTTCACCACCGAATGGCTACATCCACCACAATTGGGGCCCCCCTCTTGCGCCATGTGAATCTACCTGTTTATCCCGGAACCCACACCACACTTAGCAGAACCATAATCAAGACGCTGCTAATTAATTAGTCAAGTCCATCCCATACTGGACATGTGGTTGTACGTTAAGACCAAGATCAATGGCGCACAAGATTAAGTCATTAGTGATTACTCAGGCGATTCCACCTCATCCAAAATGTGATACCCGCACCCCCTTTACTGCACGATCATTCGCCTGAGTATGAAACCATTTTGTTCAACCAGGCCCAATGGCATCCCCTGCCATGGCACAATAATTTTTACAACAGTGGCCTTGCACCACAATTTCATATATCATTAAGTCAAGTTATCACGATTAATCTTGTGAATAGGAACATGACGTACACCTAAGCATGGATAAGGGTAACTACGTTACCCTATTGGTAGTAAAATTATGTCCAGCTAAAATCATCCCTTCCTATGGTATCAAAGGATACATGTCATTCATAAGTTTTCAAGATGCATAATATCGATTAAGTAATTAGCTATTCCCGAAACAAAATGATATAAAATTAGCATGCATGTTAATATAAAATAATATAATTTTGCAATACTAGGTACAATATGATCAAAGGTCTATGACTTGCCTTCATCGAAGATTGGAGTTACTCTTGTAGATTGGTCCAAGAAGGCTTTAAACGCTTGATTCATGCATAAAATGAGATGAATAAATTATAATAAATCCAAATAAAATCTAAAAATTATCAAATAGGTATAGAAAGAAACATTAAGAATTTAGATGAATTTAGGAACAAGAATAGATGAAATCGGAGTTCGTATCAAGGAGAATGAACACTTGGAAGTTTGCCGGAAAAGGAAATTGCTGAAAAATTGAGAAGGAGGGAATATTCCGTTTCTAAATTAACAATGAAAGAAGAAAGTAGAGGAAGGCGTGAAGCCCGGCAGCAGGCGCTGGTGGCAAAGGCGCAGAGGGTCACCAGGGAAAAATGGGTCGCCGGGACCTCGGGGCGCGAGTGAGATGGCGGGCGCTAACGGCGGCGGCGCTGGGCGTCTTGGAGGTGGCAAGCTCCGGCGGCGGGTGGGCGGAGGCGACGCGAGCACAAAGTTGGGTGGCGACTTGGGCAAGCGGCTAGTGGGGTTGGGGTGGCTCGAGGCGGCAACGACGGTCGATGCGGAAAGAGGTGATGGTGGCGACGGCTTGCTCGGTGATGGAGAGACCAAATCGAGGTGGGGATAGGTGAGGAAGACCGGGAACACGACATGGCGTGGTCCACTCACTCGGAACTCACCGGAGAAAGAGATCGACGCCAGCGACGTGGCGGACTTGAGGAAGAAGGCAATGGCGTCGCATGTTCGGGCCGAATAGAATCGAGTTAGAGGATGGGGTTTGAGGCGAAACAAAGAGGGGAGCAAGGAGCTCGTGGTGCTCACTTTATAGGGTGAAGACGAGGAGTGAATCGACGGTAACGCGAGCGAAAAAGGTTGACGGTTTGGTTGTGACATGAATACGCGCAAACGAAGAAAATGGCAGGAAAGATTAATGTTATTGCTTTGATGGTGTGCATCGATGTCGGGCACAACGTGGGTGGTGGTCGTGGGCTCGGCAAGCGAAATGGCGCAGCACGGGTGGTGCGGTGCGGCGGCATGGGCACCGACTTCGGGTGCGGTGGGCGTGCGGTGCGGGTGACAAGGGCGGGATAGCGGTTGGGAGCCGAGGGAGGCGCGCAGCGATCGGAGCGATTTGGGACATAGCGAGCGGGATGTAAGAAAGTTAAGAGAAAGCAAGAAAAAAAGGATCGAGAAGAAAAAAAAAAAGAAATCCAAATTTTCCGAAATAAAATAAATGGAGGAAAAATCCAAGAAAATTCCTTGGAACCTAAAGAACTTTGAATAAAACAAATTTGCATTTGATTGAAGTTTATTTTAATCACTTTAAATTGTTTTTATTTTCTAAAATTCCAATTTAAACTTTTAATAAATCAATAAAATTCAAATAGTTTCTTTTATTTAAAAAACTTTAAAATTAGGATGTTACACCTTAGCTCCCGATGAAAGGGCGAGCTCAGCTGGAGCAATTACTAAAACAAAGCGAAAGATTCCGTTGGGCGTTGGAGGCATTAGAAAACAGAAAGCATAAATGGAGTATTCATACTCTGATTTGATGACAAGAAAACGCTCACATAAACTTCGTGTCAGCACGAAGGTACCCCGGGGTTTCCCGACTCCTCCCTCCTCTACGTACATACATGCATGGGTGTGCAGCAACAGGCGCAGCAGCTAGCGCTGCTGCCCTTCCATTGTTCACAGCAGTGGCTAGACCTAGATGCTAGCGCTGCCCCTGCCCTGCCATTGTTCACAGCAGTGGCTAGACCTAGATCTCCTAGCTCATCACACCTACCGAGGTACAGCGGCCACACGGTTATTTCTGCTCAGCGGGCGTACAATAATGCAGTGTATACTGCTCCTACTACTTCAGCTGGTACTGTGTGTTTAAGAGCTGCATGTGCCTCTTTTCTTTCATTTGCTGTGTGAAACAGCTAGCAGGGCCACATCATCTTGTCTTGTGGTGTGCTATGGCGCTTGGTGCACGGAGCACGCATGCATGCTGGCTGGTCAAATCTTTTGCTTGTTTCATGTACTTCTCACCCCCTGTAAGAGGTTTCAAGCTTTTTACTACTGGCGCGCGAATAGTCCTACGTATAAACCGGTCATGTTGCATGGGCATCACGGTTTAACGGATGAAAACGAAACATCAGTAAGAACTAGAAGCGTATCCAGGCACATAAATCACAATGCACGTACTACGTACCCGTGTGCCCGACGATGCCACTAACATCGCCGAGAAGCAGCGAGTTCTCTACGGCTCCTGAGCTGAATTTGACCGGAACAGAGGTAGCAGTGACAGGCCAGCTTACTTGCAGTGCCGCTTTTGCCTGAACGTTACCGCCCCGCCGCGCGCGCGCACGTCAGAGGCCAGACGTACCCCGACGCCTTGGACGCGACCTCAGAGCTTCTCCGGCTTTGTGATGAGGCGGCGTGAGGGGGCCTCAGGATACCTGGCTTGAGCGGAGGAAACGAGAAGGGCGAGAGCTCCTTGCCTCGGTCGCGCCTCTGTTTCTCGTGACTTTATATGTAGGAAACGGCGACATGTGTTAAGGTGTGCATCGGAAATGCGGGGCCTTTTTGCGAATAAGCCACTCCACGGTTTGGTATTTCGGAATTCGCTGGGGGATAGTATCGTTTAGAAACTACAGCACGAAATTGAATTAATTTCGAGTTCTTAGCCTGAACTTATTGTTTTTGTACGTAATTGAGAAAATAATGTTTCCATTTTTTTAGAAAATCTAATACTAGTGTTTATATTGTTTTGACAGCTGCCTCTCTCCGATGGAGCTACTGAAACAATCTATTAAAAAAAAACCGAGCTATTGAAACTTGGAAGTACGCAGTGAGATCTTTCCGCTTGCTAATTCCAGGCAGTGAATTGAAAATCTGTAGAGGCAGAGGATGTGAATGCAATATTCATTACCCCAGGACAGTCAGAATCTTGTTTGACCTTCTCTCTAGGACGCCAGGGGGAATTTGAACACAATTGGCCCTGTTAGACCACCGTAATTCCTAAGATAACCTTCATAGTCTGAAATTTCCAAATTTGACCCCCTTGTTCCGCCTACTGCGGTCGTGGGCCGGCGGCGGGAGACTCTGCGTCGTTCGACCGACCGCGACACCTAAATCTTCTTGTCGCGATCGGCGAGATCCACTGCTACTGTCGGTCCGGGCGAGCACACTGCCGCCGCCCCCTGCGTCGCGCCACGCAGAGCACTCTTCTTGCCGCTGCGGCGATGGCTTGAGGTCCTATTTGCCTTGCTGACCGCTGGTTGTGCTTGGCGCGCGCGAGGCCCACTGCTGCTGCTAGCGTCGTGTAGTAGCACGGTTCAGCAAAGAATGATATTTAGCGAGTGCAGCGCATTCTCAGTTACGAATGAAAGAGGAAGAGAAGGTAGAAACCAACCAGAAAGAAGTTGAAGTTCGCTCGGTTATGAAAGTTGTGCATCGTCTTGTGAGCACCAAGAAAATGTAAGTGTCATTCGCATTCGGCTATAGTTTTAGCTAGTTTTAGAAATGTGATTAGGATGTAATTAGATGAATTGTAGTTTCTTATTGTAGCAACTGAGTAGGTATAGGTACATTTTGACTTAGTGTTAGGACATCAAATTGGAAGAATTAGTGTAATTAGCACATAATTAGAAGACTTAATAGCTAGCAATGTGATTAGCCTATAATTAGTTGGCTTAGCAGACTTATTGTTGTTAGTATTATAAATTTTAACTCGGTGATTTGCATAGTATCACGAACTTGACCGTAAAATATCAAAATATTTGGAGGTCGTTTAACAAAATAGAAATAAAATTGAAATAGAGTCGCTGACGGCCGGGTCCCACGGACCGTGTAGTCTATGGACTCTTGACCAGGCATTTTGACCTTCGGTATATGCACTATCCAGTATTTCGCGAGAATGACAAACGGGCCCCACCTGTTAGTAAGTTTTTAATTCAGAAATTAAATGAAAAAGAATACTATGCAATAGACCCCGTATTTCATTGGTATAGGCTAGATCTAGCTCGGGTATAAAAAGTTTTAGATGCATTAGGAAATTCTGAAGTGATTTATTTTTGCACTGTAAATTCGAACTAGTTAAAACAATTCATAACTATTTGAAATTAACTCCAAATTTAGTGAAACTAATTTTGTTGGTTTCTTTTTTTATTGTACTTTAATTTGGAATAGGTTTGAAACTTGCTCGTACCACAGAAAATTTCAGAATTGAAAAAAAAATCAGTTAGGAATTTTTTACACTAGAAATTAAATTAACTTGAACATTTCATAGATAGAAAATTCATATGAACTCCAATTAGAATGAATAAATTTTTGTTGGTCTCGAAATTTTATTCCCTAGCTAACCAGGTAATTTTTAGGTCCACTGGTATTCTGTAATTTTTTGTAAAATATTTAAATAGAAGTAGAATTGAACTTGCAACCATGTAATTTTTATGTCCTGTAGCACATTAAATTATGAAGAAATTACATAAGTGTCAGGAAGTTGAACCAAAAATTTCAAAATATTCCGAGGTGGTTTAACATGTAATTCAAATGTGCATGAGACGCAACAAAAATATAATTAAAAACATGGAGGATAAAAGGCTGGTGTAAAGTGGGCATGACCAAATTTATAGATGAATTCATTTGGAAAACCCATAAATAATTGGATGGTTTGAACATTGCATATAAGTGGTTTCATATACACCTGTGTTAGGTACTTCATGGCGGAGATTCAAGATTTGTTCATGTTCCACGGGGACACTCTCGTACGCCACGGACCATACGGTGTGGACCTGTCAAATTGTGACCAGACCGTGATCCGAGTGCCTTCTCTAAAGGACATGAGCCTCTCGGAGCTAAGGCGGTGCGTGCGTTCTGTGTTCGATCGCGCCACTGGAAGGAAGAAGCTGCACATCAAAGCGTTGTATGCCACGGTAGTGGGTGGTGCAGGTGAGACCATTTGGCAAATTATGAAGGTGACATGTGACGCTTCATGGGCCAATTACATGAGGGTTGTTTGCAACCCCACTGCTGGGATATATGCGCCGCCGATGGTCTATGTTCAGTTCGTGGAGAGGACGGGGACATCCGGCGTGGGTGGTTCCGGTGAAGCTGCTGGTGAGGAAGAGCCTGCGTTGGTCTCCGGTGTTGGAGGAGACGCGGGCGAGGAAGTGGGCGGTGAAGACCTAAGGAGGCATGCTGACAATTTCGAGCCCAACGAAGGAGTGGAGAGATAGTGGGCAGCCCGTATCGATTGCCACGAGTACCTGGCCGACCAAGTGGAAGAGGTGGAAAGTGAGGAGGAGGATGTGGAAACAACCAGTTTCGAAGACAACAAAGACGGAGAAGCTGCTACGGGAGGTGCAGTTGGTGGTGTTGTGACCACCGACATTGCTTACGTCCCCTCACGATTGGACGACGTTACAATGACATCGTTGGTTCTGCCATATCCGGAGGGGGCTGAGTGGAGGTTCAATGAGGACACCCTGCTCCTAGGGCAGCGCTTTCGATGAATGTGTTCACCTCGCATACGCCAATAAATCCATCCCGCGTGTTCATAAAGTATTCAAATCTTATGGTAACTTGTATCTAATCATTCTGAATGAATTCCATTCCAAACAGCATGTTGTTGTTTTCACTTGAAGGTGCAATTCTTTTTCAGAACACAACATATCGGTTTTGGCAGTAGGCTGATGAAGCTGTCCCGGTGGTTCGATATATTGCAATGCAAATTGTTGTCTTGCAATATGACTCTCATGGTGTTACTGTATTTCGTCCAGTGGCTCGACTCTCTGATCCACCAATGCAAAATGAAGAGAATAGACTTAAGACACTGGATGAAAGGATGGAAAGAGCTGAGAAAATGCTTCAGAAATTAATTAATATAGTTAGTTTTGTGGTCTTTCTTCTATTATTTCTTGTTCTTAGCAAGTAGAAGTTCAGTTGTAATGAGATTGTAATGTCCACTCCTTGTCTACGCATCGCAGTCCGTCATGAACGAGAATAAACCAGTAACATTATCTACGCATGGATCAACTGTCGTGTATCCCTGCATTACATGATGTATGCCTTTGAGACGTTATTGTACTCCTTTGTACCATCTATGCCTCTGACTAATTCCGTTACGAATATTTTCTGTGGGAATTCATGAAACCCTAATTTTCAAAACCTTTAATCCAAAATTTGGAGATCTAAATCTGTAATGTTAGAGACAATTTCAGAGCACTTAGTTTTCACAACGATAAGACCACACAACTTCTCTCTGCAAAGCAGGACGTGACAACCCTTTGCAAAGTAAGACGTGACAACACACTGCGTCGTCGACTTTTGATGAAAAAGCGATTCGCAAAATGAACAAGACTTCTCTTTACAAAGCAGGACGTGACCAGATGAGGCAGCTTTACGCAGCGACGTGGCCCGACAATTCCTCTTGGGGGCCGCCAGCAAATTTGCAAAAAGACAAGGCAACACTCTGCCTCGTATGCTACTCACATGAATTTAGCCACACCATGCCAACTCCGTGGCTTATAAAAGGAGGTGGAAGCTAGAAACCTGGGAGAGAACACTACACAACCAAACCCAATGATGCACCGGAGCTTGCTTCACCACGGTGGGATGGACAAGATGAAGAGGCAATGGAACGAGATCCGTGAACTAGCAAGGGCTACTGGGGTTCCCCGTAATGATGCCCCCCGTAGCAGCAACCCCAACCAAAATGTTCCAACCGAGCTTTCGCCGCAACACCGGCCAGAGGGGGGGAGACGCCTCCCCTCTATTGGTGCAGGGACACCTGAAAGTTCTTTAAATCCAAGAGCAGCTCAGCCTGGGCATGCATTACTACTCCTGTGACTATCCCGACTGTCGTTGGGATACGAGCAGCTATCGACAGTCAGTAAGGACCAGTTACACTAAGTTCCCCTACCAATTCTCTTTCAAAGTACGCACTAACAACCTCTCTCGCCTACCCGTAGTCCCTAGATCCGCTATGTGGCTACCACAAGTGGATCGACCTAGAGATGCACCCACACGACCAGTGACAAATCGACTACGACGAGTGGGATGCCAAAAGGGCACGCGAGATCCAAGAGGAGAAGCGTCGCACGGAAGAGCACAACCAGCGTATCCGGTGGGAGATGTAGGCCAATCTCGAGGCGTGCAGGCGCAGGGAGCGCCAGGCTCGCCAAAGGGAGCGTGATAAAAAGAGGGAAATGGAGGCCGAGGCCAAGGCGGTCGGCGAGGAGTACAACGCCGAGCTCGAAAGGAAGGGCAAATGGCCCCAGTCCACATAGTAGATCCGGCTATTCCGTAGTAGTCCCCCATCCTACCCGCTATATTTTACTATCTCTTAAAGGCATGTATACTTACATGGTCCGGATGCTTGTGTTACAATGTACAATAGTAGTAGTAACGATGACTAAAGTAATTAGCCAAATCATCATGCCATGTAACCACGTGTAACGTGCTTCTGTTCGCGGACTTTAATGTAGTTCCCGTTCCGTGCCTTCGCTGAGCCATCAAAGCAGGCCTATATTGCAAGTATGCCTCTTCTAGTGGAATCCCAGAAATAACCATTCGCACCGACAACGATTCCTCCATGTTTTAGGGCATCTTCATAATCACCACGAGCATTCTCAGCCCCTTCAATTGCATTATGTACAGGCTTAACAAAGTAGTTTGCTTTAACTCCACCATACAGAAGTAATGTCACTACTAAACAAAACCTCATCACAGACGGTTCTAAACCATCATCACAGACGGTTTTTTGAACCGTTTGGATTTATGTGTCTGTGATAACAGACGGTCATCAAATACAGTTTTCAAACCGTCTATGAAAAAAGAGATCACAGACGGTTCTTGTTCAGAACCGTCTGTCATAGTCTATTTTCACAGACGATTCTGAACAAGAACCGTCTGTGATAGTAATTATCACAGATGGTTCTGAACTCTTGTTCAGAATGTTTGTGATAGTTTTTTATTGAAAAAAAAAATCAGATTTTGAATATTTCATAGTTGGTACCATCGCATTTTATGTGAGCTTCCCATCTTTAGAGACTCTTGAAAATACATAAAAAGGGTATCACTCCCATACAAAAACCATCCTGACCTCCCCCTTGCGGCCTGTAAGTACCCCGATGCTGCCCATCTTGACCATGGCGTCGGCGAAGAGGGTGCTGAGGAGGCCCGAGTAGGAGCCAACGACATTGACGGTGGAGGTGTCGTTGTAGAGCACAGCGTCGGAGGCGATGACGACGAAGCCATTGCGGATGTGAGTGAGCCACTGCACCCATTTACCATTTACAGACGTGCACCCATAGGTTAGTTACCATGATCAATTGAGTCATCGAGGAAGAAGAAGATTGTTTGCTTATAGCTGAGGAGGACGAGGTCCTTGTCGTGGAGGCCTGCGGCGGTGAACTTGGACCGAAGCACGTCGACAGAGACGAAGTCCAGTAGCACGTTAGCATCCCGCAGGTTTGACTCCCTCCCCAGCACATCCAGCCTCGACTCGGCTATTATTTATAAAGACAACGCCAAAATATTTTGCCTCCCGCGCACGCGTTCAAAAATTTTAGAACCCCCGCGCTACGGATCACAGACGGTTTCATACAAAAACTGTCTGTGATGACATATCACAGACGGTTCGTATCATGAAACGTCTATGATAAGCATCTCATCACAGACAATTTGTATTAAGAACCGTTTGTGATTTTAGATTTTACCATGGCTTGGAATTTTCCTTACTCTTTGATTTTACAATGGTTGCGCAAATCTTACCACAGCAGAAGATTATGTGCCGCGGTAAAATCATAGATGGTTCTTAACAAGAATCGTCTGTGATGACTTAGATTATCATATACGGTTTAAGAACCGTCTGTGAAAAGGAATCGTTTATGTTGTAGTTATCACAGACGGTACAGTAAGAACCGTTTGTGATACAGAATTATCACAAACGGTTCTATTTACAAACCGTCTGTGATAATTCTGTATCACAGACGGTTTCTTATGGAACCGTCTGTGATAACTACAACACATACGGTTCCTATGATGAGGCGTCTATTTTAGCCTGTTTTGTAGTAGTGTGTGATCGAGAAGCATAGCGACCAAGATATTATTTCTTTTAAGTTTTTTCATTTTTCATAGTGTTTTGAAAGCTTCAAAAAATAAACTATTTGTATTTTATTGGATTAATTAGAGCTTAATTGGGAATTTTAGAAAATGAAAAATAATTTAAATGACTAAAAATAATCTTCAATTAAATTCAAAAAAATTAGTAAATCTTTTCATGTTCCATTTTTTTAGAATTTTTTGATTTCTTTTTCATTTTTCCTTTTTTTTCACGTAAATTTTCTTCGGGGCGGCAGCACCTAGTTGCTGTCGTCGGCAATGGCACCACCTGGGCTGCTGCCATTGCGCACGACAGCAGCTAGGTGTTGCCGTCACTAACTGCCGCACCTCAATTCCAGCTACGTGTTAAGAGGGGCCTAAAAATAGAATTTTGAAGTTAGTAGGGCTAATTTAGGAATTACAGTGCTCTAGGGGGCCAATTGTGTCCAAAGCTTTTCTAGTCCAATAATACTAGGCGCCACATGTCACCTCTTTCTTTCATTTAGTTTTTTTCCTTTTCATAAAAATGCGCCACATATCACTCGATTGGACGCTGGTATACCATGTACGAAAAACAAGTCATTGTAGCAAAGGGCAGCTTGGCAGTTCTAACTCTGTTCGTGGTCAAAATGACTAAAGGGAACTCCTTATTAATTCCCCCTCGTCTTGGTTGTTGAAAATTGAAATCATGTTGTTGTAGTGCAAAACTATTGATGGTATTGAGGAACCGTCGCTGGCGAGTCCAGTTCGAGCGATTACCTCGTAGACAAACTCAGAATAGTAAGAACAATGCAAGAACAGAATAGTAGATTGAAACGAAGATATGAGGGAACTTTAGGCTTCTCTTTATTGCTCTTCTGTAATCATGTACAAGGTTGAGGGTCCCCCTCCTTTATATAAGCAACTGGAGGATGAGGAGCTCACCTGGGCCAGGACTCTTCGGTCCTGGGCCCGGTTTCTTAACACTCCCCCTTGGGCACTCATCCAATATGTTCATGCCTCGTCAAAACTCCATAAAACTCCAGTAGGAAAAATTTGGAGAAAGAGTACATGACATGCGTTCCGCCGCGTTGTACGAATTGCCTCGTTAAAAACCTTATCCGAAAAACTTTAGGAAAACTCGTCAAGCGAAAAAGAGTACAATCCACCCAATTTCATTTAATCTCTAGGATTAGTTTTGAGTACTCGAACTTCGTGATTAAGCTTTAATAATGAGTTCGTGAAGATTCTCCCAATGAATTCTGTACTTCTCTAAGCCTCATCATTCCAATTCCATGTATGCATCTTTCAAAGCTAGACGCTGAAAGTGACTTAATGAATAAATCTGCAAGATTTTCACATGACTTAGTATGCAGTACCTTAATTTCGTCCATTTTTTGCAATTCATGAGCATAGAAGAACTTGGGGTTGATATGCTTTGTGAGGGGACTCTTCACATAACCCATCTGCACTTGTGCAACACAAGCTGCATTATCTTCATAGATAATAGTAGGGGTCTACGCGGTATTCAATCCATATGACTGCTAGATGTGGTAAATCATCCGCTGAAGCCAAGAACATTTTCGTGAGGTCTCGTATAGTGCTATGATTTCCGAGTGGTTTATCGAAGTAGATACAAGACTTTGCTTAGACAATTTCCATGAAATTGAAGTAGATACATAGCATGTTTACAACTTAGCTGTATGCGGGTCTGACAGGTACCCAGCATCTTCATAACCAGTCGTAGTTAGGTCTTGGTTCTTTTTGTAGAATAGACCAAGATCTTTGCTTCCTTGGAGGTATCAGAAGATGTCATTTATTCCCTATCAATACCTTTTGGTAGGTTCTGCACTATACCTTCCTAGTAGGTTCATGACAAATGCAACATCCGGTCTAGTACAGTTTGCTAAATACATCAGTGCTCCTATTGCACTCAAGTACAAGAATTCCGGTCCCAGGACTTCCTCCCCCTCTTCTTTAGGTCTGTACGGGTCCTTGTCCTGCTGCAAGGATCTCCCGACCATCGGTACTTTTGAAGGATATGCTTTTTTAAAGCTCAACCATTCTAACACTTTCTGAGTGTAGGTTGACTGATGTACTAAAATGCCTTTAGGGGTATGCTCAAGTTGCAAGTCTATGCAATATTTAGTTTACCCAAGTCTTTCATTTCGAATTCCGACTGTAGGTAATTAAGAGCTTGTTGTCTTAATATCTTTCAGGGTCCCGATGATATTCAGATCATCTACATATACTAAGATTATACTAAATCCATTCTGGGATCGCCGTATAAAAACACAGGGACAATCCTCATTGTTCGTGTAGCCTTTCTTGTAGAGAAAGTCGCTCAAGCGATTATACCACATTCTGTCGTATTGCTTCAGTCCATACAATAACTTTCTGAGTTACACACTGCACAGATCTCTATTTGCTCTGTCTTGGTTCGGGACAGGAATACCTTCAGGTACCTTCATATAAATGTCCGAATCCAAGTTCCCATAAAGGTATGCAGTTACCATATCCATCAATTTTATTTCTAAATTCAAGTTTACGACCATTGAGATTAAATATCTAAAGGTAGTTTCACCCATGACCGGGGAATAAGTTTCTTCATAATCGACTCATGGTCGCTGAGTGAAACCTTGTGCAACAAGCCTTGCTTCGTGTTTTATGGGGTGCACATGGGGAGGCGTGCGGCTTATAGGCCCAAATGCCTCTCTTTTGTTCAGGAATAATAATTCTGCTTCTATTGCCTTCTTCTAATCTTTCCAATCTGATCTTTTCTTATAATCAGCGAGTGATGCAGGCTTTGGATCGAGATCGATGATTGTGGTAATTTTCTTTGCAAAATAAATATCGACATTTGTTGTTGTTCTATTCATAGATTCTCCCATGGTCACATAATTTATAGCTATTTCTTCATGGAGTGATTCTTCTAATGCTTCTACTTGTCCACCGCTGCTTCTAATTACGGGGGTAAGTACCTTTAGTTTTTCAGCTCCGACATGTGCGCACACATCCATGCTGATGTCTCCCTCAGTGGGAATATTCAAATTCAGTATATTTTTTACTAAAGGTTCCATACTGGTGTCAGGTCTCAACTGGCTCCCCTTCAGTTTGTGGGGAGCTTCAATGATCGTCTGTGTCAAGTCCTTCTTATCCTTTTTCGCAAGCGTTCTCGGTTACTTGGGATTCGAGGTGCCGGAGTTCTCATCCTTTTATTCTGAGGCCTCTGATGGGATTAGAGATATCTTCAATTTTCTTTGGTATTTCAACCATCTTCGGCGTATTGCGTGCAGGCACATGTACTTGGTCACGCTCTTCAAATCACTAAAGTGGTCGGGCAATTGATTCACTAATGCTTGCAAATCAATTATCTTCTGAACTTCTCTATTTGTTTCACTAGTGCGTGGGTCATATGCATGAATTCCAGTGGCTTGCCATGTCATTTTTTGATATTTTCCATCAAGGGGGTGATTTCCTCCCCCTAATGACGGGAAACTATCATCATCAAATATGCTGTCAGCGAAACGGACTGTATGCAAATCTTCAATCATGGGGTCCAGATACTTGATTATGGATGTTGTCTCATAACCAACGTATATCCCAGACTTTCGGAGGGGGCCTATTGCAGTTCGCTGCGGTGGTGGTATAGGTACATAAACCTTGCAACCAAACCTTCATAGATGAGAGATTTTCGGTGCTGTCCCTTGCGCTAGTTGCATAAGTGAATGTCTGTTATATGCTAACGGTCTAAAATTGATGAGAGTTGCTACGTGTAGGACTGCGTGTCCCCAACATGTAGTTGGTAAATTATAATTCTGCAAGAACGGTTGGGCAATAAATTTAATTCTTTTAATTAATGCTTATGTTAGTCCATTCTGGGTGTGGACATGTGGTACGGAATGCTCAACGGTAATTTCCATTGCCATATATATAATAATCATCAAATGCATTTAAAGTAAATTCGCCGGCGTTATCCATTCTTATGGACTTCACATGATGATTAGATAAATTATTCTTAATTTTAATTATCTGCAAGATCAGCTTTCCAAAAGCATGGTTTCTCGTAGATAATAAACATACATGCGACCATTTCTAGGAAGCATCGATGAGCACCATGAAGTACCTAAATGGCCCCGACAGGGGCTGTATAGGAGGAATCGTCGCTGGCGAGTCCAGTCTGAGCAATTACCTCGTAAACAAACTCGGAATAGTAAGAACAATGGAAGAACGAAATAGTATATTGAAACAGAGATATGAGGGAACTTCATGCTTCTCTTTATTGCTCTGCTGTAATCGTGTATAAGGTTGAGGGTCCCCCCTCTTTTATATAAGCAACTGGAGGATGATGAATCCACCTGGACTAGGACTCTCCGATCCTGGACCCGATTTCTTAACAGATGGAACTCTCTGGAGTGGAATATCCTGAATTTTCCTATTTACTTACACATTGGTATTTATCCATGTTCCCGCCACCACATATGCTAATTATATGCAGATACTACCTGTTTCATTGTCACAATGTATCATGCGAGAACTACTACTTAAATAAAAGAGTATGAATTAGTAATAATCTTGACAATCAAATCAAGTCCGGTTGTCTGAATGGATTAGATCATTTTAAGAAATCTTTTATAGGTTCGACTTCTGTGAGATCAAGTGTTTCTCGCCCTGCGAAAAGAAAAGCTCTTTTTTTCCGTGAAAATTTTAAAAAATTGTCACGTCAAGTCAAGGCTTGTCGGTACAAACAAAATGATCAATCAGAGTGGACCTACGTAGAAGTTTTTCTTTCAGGACGTGGTTGTGCAGGACGCATCTTATCAAAGATCACATCACGTTGGTCCTCCAAGGCTTTAACACACAATACGATTTGTTTTATATACTCATAGCAGTCACTTGTGGTATGCGCTTTCGCATGCGCGCGCGAGCGGGGCTATTCGTACGCGTGTGTTTGTGCTCTCTTTTTCCGTGCGAGGGAGCGACTGATGAATTGACGATTAGGGCGCGCCGGGGATGGCGATGACAAGTTTTTCTCCATTTCAACCCCCTGGCGAACCTGACCTAGCCTCAGTAACCTGCAGTAATTGGGGAATCTGCTTACACTACTGGAAACTCATCCTTTATCGAGGGCTTCTGAGCTCTCGGGCACTCGGCAAAGGCTCTATTTGCCGAGGGCCAGCCCCAGTAGCCCTCGGCAAAGAAAAGCCCTCGACAAAGAGGCCTTTGCCGAGGGCCTGGCAAAGAAACGGCCCTCGGCAAAATAAATCTTTGCCGAGGGCCTAGCCCTCGGCAAATTGGCCCTCGGCAAATATGGCCGGATGGGTCACGCGCCATGGCGTCGGTCTTTCTTAGCGCCAGCCGTCGAGCACTCGGCAAAGATTTTTAATTTTTTTTTTTAAAATTTTCTTTGCCGAGGGCCAGGCTAGGTTTGGGTTTTAGGCATCCGACGTCACAACTTGCTCGAAACCTTCTCAATTTTTTACCACAGTCTACACATGCGATAACATGACACCTCGACAAGTTTCGTGTTTTTCGGACTTCGTATGGATTTTATATAATTTAAAAACACTTTTCCCACAAGTTCCTCGTCATGTTACGTGAAGAAGATGCCCGAAATTTGATACGAGTTCGTGGATAGGGACTCAACATACACCAAATACCATGAATAATATTTTTCGAATCACTAAATTGCATTATTCCATCCACCTGCAGTTCAAATTTGAAATATTCGAAAAAAATCAACGAAAAGAAATAAATTAGGGAAATATATCAAAAAAGTCAAAATTGGCCCAAATTTTAAAATTAAGTTTTAAATAATGTATTATAGCACCACAAAAAAACTAGGTTCAAAAAACCAAAAAAAAACGTTGCCGAGGGCCTAGCCTGACCCTCGGCAAAGAACATTTAAAAAAAAATTAAAAATCTTTGCCGAGTGCCTGACGGCGGGCGCTCGGCAAAGACTGACGCCAGTGGCCGCCGTGACCCATCCGGCCATATTTGCCGAGGGCCAATTTGCGAGGCTGGGCCCTCGACAAGATTTATTTTGCCGAGGGCGTTTCTTTTTAGAGGGCCATTCTTGAGGCCTTTCTTTCTTAGGGCTCTTGAATGGCACCTTTGAAGTTAGGTCAAACAGTTCTAATAGCTTAAGCCATGATGCATTTGCGGTCAAAACTCAGAACCAATGATGTTTTTAGGTAAATCAACCATAGCATGTCCATGAATGAATTTGTTATAGAAAATACTTTTATAATATTGCACTTTCATAACTTTTCTTGAATATATGATAAAGAAAATTAGTGATCAAAGTAACATCTTGTTGACTTTAAAAAATAAAAAAACATCACTCTTTTGTATCCGAAGGGAGTATATATTGTGTTGTTGCGCCCTGTTTGGAAAAGAAATTCAAGCATTTGATGCCATTGATACCAGGTGTTGGCATAGAGAAGTGAATGGTATCAATGTAGTATAACGTATATGTGAGAACCTGAGTAATGAGGCTTATCGTTATAGCTGTATTTTAGTAAGCGCCAGTATTTTTCCGGTAGAGCGTCGTGCAAGAGTTCATCGCATGCATCATTAGATCAATAATTCATAATCTGAATTGATTTCAAAATTGCAGTTTGTATCCAAGCATAGTATTAAATGTTTGCATCATCTAGCTAGTATTGCATCGCAATAGGGTTTACAAATGCATTTTTCCAATGTCTCTAGACACCAAGGCTAGCTCAGTCAAACCATCCCCTTTTTCACAGTATCAGCCTCCCCTCTGTTCCAGGACACCTCACCAGAAATAGAGCGATTCCATATCCTTCCCCGAGCTATACATCTCCCCTGACCCAGCTCTCACTCACAGCCGCAGCAGCAGCACACTCTTCCTCTTTTCCCCTTCTTCTGCAGCACATCCATCCCCCTTTCTCTTCCTCTCAGCCGCAGGAGGGAGCAATCGGAGGAAGTCAGGAAGACGCAGCGAGAGCAGGGACGACATCGGCGCCATCACCGACCTTGAACCGTCCACCTTCCTCAAGGCCGACAAAGATCGGCCAGACCTCCTTCTTGCCAAGATCGCGGCATGAGTAAGCTAAACCAATCCTCCCCAACACCGCAGGTAGCCAGATCCTTACTCTTCCCATCAGCATCTCATGTGTGCATCCATCATTCTACAAATGTAGAGTAAGGTCTCAGTTCATAATTTATCTTTCCTTTCCATCACAGAGCAGTAGGGAGGGAATGGAGGAGATCTGGGTAAAGACTCACCTTTAGCAACCGAAGTCGTCCACTCCACCTCCACCTCCACCTCCACCTCCAGCAGCCTCAATCTCTAGATCGGCCACCTTGCACCTGCATCCATAAATCGGTAGCTAGTATTACGTTCTCCTTGCTTCTGTGAGTGCGAGTAGCGGTGTAGAAGAGTGGATCTTTTGAGGAAGAAAGGAGAAACACGGCGGATCTGAGCCGGCGGCCGGGAGGCCGGGCCGGAGAGCACCGGCTAGGAGATCGGGCGGGGCGGCCAGAACCTTTGGAGAGGAGTAGTGCACCGGGGCCGAGCAAAACGGATAGAAGTCGAAGCGGGAGGAGGCACTGGGCTAGAGCCGAAGCCAGGGAGCGGCCGGTGGCCGAGGCCTGGCGCAGTCGGGCCTTGATTCTGCGCGGGTAAAGGGAGCAGCCTAGAAGGCACCGGGGCAGAGCCGGCCGAACAAGCGGAGCAGGCCAGGAGGCGAGGCGGGTCGACCGTTGGAGTCGTTGCGGCGGAGAAATCCGAGGGAGAGACGAGAGCGAGTCGGCGAGGGAGGCGAGACGAGAGAGTGGGGAGGGGAAAGGTTAGAGAGAGGCGGCACTGAGGGAGTAGTGTCGGCAGGAGTGGAGGGAGTTAAGTAGTTAGGTTTAGGGTTGGGTGTTAGCCGGTTGATTAGGAAGTGGATTAGGTAGGTAGTTAAGTTAGTAAATAATTAGGGATTAGGATTAGAAAAATTAGGTGTAGAATTAGGTGTAAAATTAGGTGCTACCGAAGAAAGACTTGAGGCCCAGGCGAATCGGGCGGCTGCCGCAGCTTGTAGGAAGTACGTCACCGACATGCACCACCATGGGCGCGTCCAAGCCCACATAGACTACTGGTCGGTATTAGCAGTCCCTCCCAAGCCTCAAGCAAGGCGATTCTGTTGACCGGGACCGATTACCTTGAGGTAGGCGAATAACATTCATAATGATTCGTTTTAATATTAAGTAGGTTCAATTTCATCTTCTTATATGTCAAATACTCGATGACTTGTAGGTGATTCCCTGGTGGTGCCGATCGTATCCCGAGTGCTGGGCCATGATCGTGGACAAGTGGTTATCACAGGACTTTGTTGACACGCACGAGAGGCAGCGGGAACAGCGTCTGATGAGGCAAGGTCCAACTCACCATCAAGGCAGCCGCAGCCTCCCCGGATACAAACAAGCATATGTAAGTGATTTCTTTCATTTATTTTGATGCTCAATTTCGCTTGATTTCTCACCATCTTCCGTCTTTCTCGCGGGAGGTGCGCTTGCCGGCGAGGAGGTCTCGGAGTTCTCTGCGTGGGCTATGTCCCACATGGGCAGGGCGTCGTCCTCTGTCTCCTTCGACCGGGCTGCCCCGCCCCAGGTGTACTCCGACCCGAACGTGTACACTAAAGTCCAAGAGTACACGTCCTCGGTAAGGGAGATCTATGGGAAGATTACAATGTGCGCTTGAGCCCATTGATGCGAGAGGCGATCATGAGGCTCGGAGGAGGCAAGAAGCACGGGCGGTGTGGATTGCGAGCGGCGCCATCGACTCCACCACTGTTCCCTCCTCGGCGCTATCCGAGCACGAACACGAGCTCCATCCGACCCATCGCACACGGACTTCTCGGCCTTTGCGGCGAGTCCATGCACTCCGGTAATTCTGTTTTACTCGTCGTGCGTTGATATTTACACACCTAAATTAGATTTGCATTCGATACATTGGGTGAAATATTGCGGCCGAGTGCAAGAAACAAAAAGGCAAAGTCAAGAGCGAACGCTGCAGGCGACCGCCAGTGCAGCCCAGTCGCGTTCGGCGCCTTGTAGCAGCGATAGCGAGAGATGATGGTGATCATGCAAAGTCTTGGGCAAGCATCGGGTGTACACTGTAGTTTTCAGCTACTCCACCTCCTACTCCTGCAGCTACTCCTGTAAGTATGAAAGTTCACTTTTAAACTTGTGCTTTGCATGTATGTCGGCCTTCGTGCCATTGTGGATGTCGGCGTTAGTGCGTTGTTTCTTGCAGTTTTGAAACCTCCCGTGCGGGGAGGTCTTTGCAAATTTTCAATTGAGTCTAATCTTTTATATTCCTAGATTACTAGATGCAATCTCTAAGTTCCAAAGCTGTTTTCCGGATTACTCACACATGCAATCTCGCTCCTTTGTGCGACCTCGTCCATGAGTTCCAATCATCCGGTAGTGCGTCACGGGTGATCCGCCTTTCCTTCACCACCGTCTCATAGGCTACCTTGATGAGGACTAGTGCTAGGTGATGTGGTTGGACTTTATTGTAATATTTGTGGTTTATGGTTACGACTTGTGCTTGGATCTCATGAACTTGTCGTAATAAACATGTGAATGATGATGAACATGTGACTTGTCGTTGTAATATATTGTGATTTGTTGTTCACAATTATGGTTGTGATATATATATCGATGGTTGATATATATATGTATATATATGAAATGCTTGTGTCGATGGAATGCAAAAACAAAAAAATTAAATTTACGCCTCTTTGCAGGGCAATGACCAAGGCCCTCGGCAAGAAGGGTCCTTTGAGGGTCGTCCCATTGCCCTCGGCAAAGATTTTTGGAAAAATTCGCAACATTTCTTTGCCGAGGGCCATGGTTGGAGGCCCTCGGCAAGATTTTTCAAAAAAAGAATAATTCTTTGCCGAGGGCCCCCGTAGACGGCCCTCGGCAAAGACTCCGTCCCGGGCGCCGGCGCCGTGACGGCTGATTTTCTTTGCCGAGTGCCGGTCCAGCCCTCGGCAAAGGCTTTACCGAGTGCCCGATAAAGGGCCCTCGGCAAAGACCCTCTTCGCCGACTCAAAATTCCCCGAGAGCTCTTTGCCGAGGGCCGCCCTCGGCAAAGCCTTTGCCGAGGGTTAATGGGCCTTTGTCGAGGGCCGAGGTCGTCTCCAGTAGAATTAGCTAAGGCCACGAGGATCAGCGAGATAATCTAACCAGGAACAGTACACAAGTGATTGTATTTTGCAGTGAAATTTGGGGCTAGTTCATGTGCCGATGTGCCAGATCCCGATCCAGGTGTGGCACTGCCAGATCGATGAAACATCTGCAGACTGCGGTTCATATGCGCAGTCGCTGTTTAATCTTGGTCAAATGCTGCCGGACTGGCTGCACTGTGAACAAAAGTGCAGGGGCTGTGAACCTCGCGCAAATTTGCATTATGAGAATGGCTTTGCTGCTGCAGCAACATGTGACTCTGGCTAGGAGCTGTTTGTGGATCGTGATATTTTAAGTTGAGCTGTTGCTACGCAGCCTTCTCGGAAGTTTTCGCTCCCCTTTCTTGTTTATGTGCACTGTATGATACCATGTGACATAGCTCGAGTGTGTACTATACTATTACCACCCCAAGTCTTGTTTTATTATAGTAAAAAGATATCATTTTATCACTGGAAGAATAATGAATACCATGAGTATAAGACTTAGCTAAGTACTAAAACAAGATTAGAAATTCCAAACAAAAAGTTTACGATCTCACGACACTACACCATTTGAAAATAATAGTATCAACATTTTAAAATTTCTCGTGCAACAATAGAATTAAATGTTCGCGATAAAATTGATAATCACAGGCCTACTGCAACAACAACAAAATGATCATACCAAACATAATTTGAAAAAGTTGATGCAACATTTAAGAAGACACATTACAACAAAATAAAACATTTCGTGTAACAATTGAGAAAAGTTGCTGCAACAAATGAGAAGACCTACGGCATCAAATAAAAATAACTATTGCAACAAGTAAGAAGATGCTGGAAGTTTTCCATTTGCAACAACCGCACAAACATCTGCAACAGCAGATTTGAGCGACAGTGGAGCTCGCCGAGCAACAGCTGCTCTTGGCCACCTCCAGTGTGAAGTGATCCACCTCGTGCGCCATGGCTGCTGCCACCGGCAGTGGCGGGGGACTCCACGACCCACACTCAAATCGCTCCAACGAATCCACCCACGACAAGCTGCCCCACCGCTTTGCACCCGACTGCTGCCTCAGCATGCTCAACACGATGGCCGCTCCTCCAATTGCCAATCCTCGCCTCGGCTGGAGCTCGCCGTACTGCTCAATGGAAGCTCCAAGGACATGACATTCTGGAGAGAGAGAGAAGAGAAGAGAAGGTGAAGCGGAGAAGACACTGTGATTGGAAAAATGGGTTGAGCGGTGACGACAAGGTTAATTAGTCTCAGTCATAACAGTGAGGCACGTACGTGGCCGATGCAGCGTTCGACCTTTTCTTCTCAAACGGGAGCATTACCCTTTACTATATACTTGAAGCTAGAGTTTCTGTATTTCTGTCAGCTATGCAGAGTTCCCTTGTGATGAAGACGAATTCTAGCTCTTGAAGTTGTCATCACCGGGCAAGAATTGTGGGTCAACTTTGCTCTTCAGAGTATGTATCTTCGCAACGGTTTAGTCTTCTGCCACAAATCGTATGGCCCTATACACGGAACCATCCTTTTCCATTCCGATATACTACTCAATTGGGTAACCTTTTTAAAATACTGAGCAGACAAAGAGTTCTGACTGATTGATTCTTCTTCCATTAAAAACTGAAGGAAATAATTACAAGAAACATAGAAAAATGTCCGGTTGTTCCTCTCATTCAAAAAAACAAAGAGGTGGTATTTGTTTTATGTTTTTACAACAATACATCATAGAGAATTTCCCTAAAAAAACATAGCGTAGAGAGTTCATGCAACTGTGTGTATATCGCACAAAATTCCTACTGAAAACTCATTCGCGTATACGTAAAGGGTGGATACCAAGATTTGAACTCTGGTGCAGTTGTGCACCCCACCACCTCATCGGAGGTGGTTCCTGATTATTATTATTTTTATATACTTGCAATTTTGTATAGACCTTTTTTTATAACGTACGCGCTTGTGTTCAGCAAAATTATAACACATAGAGGAAATAAGAAACTAAACTTCTTGTGTTTCTAAAATTGGATGAGAGTATAAATGGTAAGAATTAGTTCATTATTCGCTCTCAAAAGAAATATATAGTCGACTATTCAGTTAGATCAGCAATCAGCATCGATGACAGAAAACATAGAAACTGGATAACGAGAATCGATTGATTATTCAAACAAAAGCATTACGCAATAGACATACGTGGGTGAAAGATAAAAAATAAAACTGGACAAAGAGAATCGAATGATGATTATTCTATAATAGAATTAGACATAGATTACAAGTGTACGTAATATGTACAATATCCAAAAAGAAAGGACTAAATGTTAGCTTGTGAACTTATAAGCGACCTCCCCCATCTATATATCTTTTTATTAGCAACCAGCCCAGCCATCTAGCCAAAGGAATAATCTTTGTTTAACACTACCATTTCAATGACGGTATTTGTGCACCTAAACGATGAGGGACAACAGAATAGAATAAACACGTACATGCACACCGACTCCACACCTGGAGTGTGTTGTTCTTTTTTAGAGGGAAGTGTCTTGAATGTTTAGAGCACAGTTGTGTCGCAAGTCCAATTTTGTAGTAGTGACGGACGAATCGCTGCAACCTTTATGCAGTAACTATCGCGTACAAACTTTGAAAGGTAATGCTACTCTTACTCGTTTTATATATCGGATGTCTCACTCCACCTAACCAACTACATCCTTAAAAAGATACGAGTCCACTCTATTTTTCCATCCACTTGAGCATTCATTTTCTACCGTGCTTTTTCCTCCCCAAAATTTCTCCCCAAATCTCCTTCGCACCTGGCCGCCTCACCTCCGCTCCCGGCCTCTTCCGTTGCCCAGCTCCCCCGCGCCCAACCTCACTCCACCGCCGACCGCCCCGCCTCCGTGCCCTGGCCTCCTCCGTCACGCCCTGACCTTACTCCGCCCCAGGCCACCTCTCCTCCGTCGTCCGGCCTCCTCCGCCGCGTCCCGGCCGCACCCGCCACCCTGCGCCCGGCCGCCTCCGCAGTGGCCCCACTCCTCGGGGTCCCCTCGCACGGCCACCTCCTCCGTCACGGTGGTCGTGCTGTCCGGAGCTTAAGGTCGAGCATGTCGGTGTCGTCGTTGAGGGCGAGACCGGTGAGTTAGTTGTTTGTTGCCGTTATATAGTTTTCTTGTTGCAACAGGTGATTTGAGATGTCGAGGACTATATTTTTTTAGTGTTGCAGTAACAAAATATTGATAATGAGTTTTTCATATATTTTTTAAATGTTGCAATTGTTTGCTGGTTGTTGCACAAATGAAATTAATCAAAATGTCTCGTAAGTTAGCCTCAAATGTTAGGCCTCTTGAGACATCTTATACATAAAATTTGTTGTAGGAGTTCTAATAATTTATTGCATGTATAACCTCAAAATGTTGTAGAGGTTATAACATCATCTATTAATGTTTTTTTCAATTTTCTTTGCCAATTTTTCTTGTATATGTATGTATACTAACGGGATCTTTAATTCTTTTAAGTGAATTTGTCAATAGAATATGGATACTCCTCTCCTTTTTTTCGTGATTCAAGTACCTTTGTTACCTATGTTAATTTTTTTATTACATATATGTATCGAACATGTTGCTTAGGAGTCGTCGAGATTACGATAAAAACCTTCTCATCATAAAGTTGCGCCCAACTTTGAATAGAAAGCGATATTGCAGCGAGCTACGTGCTCGTCTTGAAGATGCAATAATACTGTATTTACTTGGCTGCCGTTACCAAGGATTCGAGTCCCGGTGTTGACCGACAGTTCCGAATCAGGACTGCAGTTGCGAGCGGCCGAGTATTTGGCCGCCGTCCGCCGGCCGCCGGCGCCGCTCGCGCGCGTGCCGCGAAACCGCGAGATGCCCGTCCGGCAGGGCGAACGGCCGCGCCGTGCCGTGCCGTCGTGCCAGCCAAGCTGACATTCGTTTCGTCTTTTCGCACTGTAACCTTTTTCCGCACGCACCCGCGACTCGCAGCGGCGACGAGCTTCCGAGTTTGGTCCGGGACCTCGGCCGCACGCGAAGGCGCGGAGGACACGCGCGGTCCGCGAGGAACGAATCAGCCAGCATACGCGCGCGGTGCGGGATGGGCTATTAGGCTCGACGCCGGGCCTCCTTAATTAGCACCTCATTTCCCGTGTTCCGCGTTATTTGGGAAACTGGGCTGGATGTTGCTGGGCCAGCTCAGCCGATCAACCTACGCGGCATGAGCTGATGTCAACTAGGGCGGCCCTCTCGCGAAATCCGGCAGGCCGAACGCCGGCCGCGCGAGCCCCGTACACCGCCCGCCGGTGCAGGCTCATATGCGGCATGAACAAATGCACTAGGCACAAATGGTAGGCAGTACGATATCTTTCTAACTTCGATTCACCGGCCGAATCAACGCTAACCAATTGTTTCCTCCTGTTTCGCTTGGAAAGTTCCCTCATGTAGTCTTGTTTCATTTGGAAAAGATCCGCATGTTTGGTAAGGTGCTCCCCGATCGTTTGTATTGGACCGACACGGGCGATTAAAGAAGGATGAACAGGAGTACTACTTCTTTTTCATATTAATTGGATTTAATATAATTTTTACTCCAATAGCTATGAAGTTGAAAGAACAAGTATAACGAAAGTCTTGTATTGAATCCAATCAAAACACCGAAACATAACAAACAAAAACACCGAAAACTCAAATCAAAGAGAGTTACGCGGTCAGACCTCTCAAGATAGGCGGTCTGACCGATGGCCTGGCAGTATGGCCTCTCATCAGGGCGACATCACCTCTAACACGATGAACAGTGAAATCAACACGAATTCAAAATCACAAATTACATCTACTTTTGATCCGGTGATCCAAATCCGTCAAATTTCAAATATATTTTCTCAAGAAGGCTAGGAACATATTACAATCGACGATCGGGAAGATCAAGGCCAAGGTTTCATGAATTTCGTAGATAAGGGGATGAGGGCACAAAAACAGAAAAAATTAAACTTTGATCCTAACACTTGCTCGTGGGTAAAAGATGATCCTCGATGCAGTCCCACATGTCACAGCAAGCACGATCACGTCAAGAAACCAAAAGGAAAACCAATGAATCAACAAAATTCCAAAAGTCACCAAAGAGAGAGAGCGAGAACAAGAAGAAACGCATCTTGTAGCAATCTTGCTTGGATTGATTTGAGATAGATGTTGATTTACAGGACTTCACTATGGAGGACAAAAGCTCAACACTTGAGCACACAACCAATCCATCTCTCGTAAACCCTAGTCTCAACTACTCCAAATCACAAATTATGGTTTTTCTCTTGGAAGAGTTTGAGAACTCCATATTTAGACATTCTGTTTTATAATGGAGGTTAGGCTGAGAGACAACCAATCCATCTCTCAGACCCTAGTAACTACTCCAAATCACAAATTATGGTTTTTCACCCGTTAAGCTCTACACATAAAGGTTAGGTCGAGAGTCTACACTCACACACGCTTCTCAAAGCGGAGGATGAACCGGGCTTCCCGAATCTGTTTTTTCATGATCTTTATCTTCACTTGACCTAAACAACCTCTCCTTGCATTGTCTTGTGCCACGGTTTAGCCAAAGGTCACTAAGGTGGTGTTTTGGTGAAGTTACCAAAATACATCTTCTCAATCCTTCTCCAAAGACCGAGTACAATCTTCATGACGTAATCTCATGCTTTGCCACGTGTAGGTTGATCAATGACTCTCTTCATGTAGGCAAGTCTCTCCCACCCGGATCCCACTAAAACCAATATAGCACTCGCACTGACCCCCTCGCCGCTTGATGTAACCCGCCGCACCTAACTTCCCGTTCGGTCATTCTTGTCCAGTTTGCGCCACGCTTGAGTCCACTGACTTCACCTGACATTCTCGATCGTTCTGGACCTCGGCTCTCCAAGCCTGGTCCAATCATCCTCTTTGTTGACCGTCGTTGACCTCCAAGCCTCTTGCACAACAATAGACTAAAAATTGATTCTGAGAATAAGTTCTTCGCAACTTGACCAGCGTTAGTCAAAACATGCATCATGTAGCACATATGCATTGAAAGCCATGAAATTGACCTAACCTATGAACATAGTCGCCTTATAGACCAATGAATAGGATAAAATCGGTAGAACCACCACCCATGGTTGGTCTAACCGCCAGCACAGGGACTTAGCCAGAATTGCTCATTGGAAATCCAAAACCTCTCCAGAAATTTAAAATGAGTAGAACTTTTTGCTTGAATCTCTAAATATTATGAGACCAAATGCAGAAGAGTCCTCTTCTTGCCTAAACTCTCTATTTTTGGCTCAATTCAAAATTCCACCAAATGTTTTGGCCATTTTGACCGCCAGCATGGTCGGTCTGACCGTTGCCCATGGCCGGTCTGACCACCGGCCCTTTGGCCTGCCCATGGCCGGTCTGACCGACATCCCAATTAGACAGCCACCATGGCCGGTCAAACCGCCTAAAGTACGACGATTTCTGAAATTTGTCGAAAATGAGTGTTTCGACACACTACTACAAAAAGGCTAATACTAGACGACTCATCACAGACGGTTGACCAAAATCATCAGTATTAAATACAATCACATACAGTTTTGGATTAGCGACTGTCTGTGTTACTGGATGCGTTAAAAACCGTCTGTGAAGATGTAATATCACAGATGGTTCATGTTGAAAACCGTCTGTGAAGATGTAATATCACAGACGGTTCATGTTGAAAACCGTCATGAAGTATCACAGACGGATATGAATAAGAATCGTCTGTGATATTACTAAATATCACAGACGACTCATGTTTAAAACCATCTGTAAAGTATCATAGATAGTTCTCAATAATAAATGTCTGTGATATTACTAAATTCACATATAATTCATGTTTAAAACCGTCTGTGGAGTATCACCGATAGAGCTGACGTTACGATGCGTCTCTTCGTCTCTTTCTTATTTTATAAGAATGATCATCGCATGCCATGGTGAACATGTATGGTATTGAATACGTATGCGGCTAGCTATAGTACCATCGCGGGCCATGGTGATCACGCGGAGCATGACGGCGAGGAGGTCGGCGATCGCCATTGCTCTTCCTCAGAAGGTCGTCGTCTACATTGTCGGCCTCGTGGACACGAGCTCTCCTCACCCCATGGCTGACCTCTCCAGCCTACAAACAACGTACGTATTTATATAACTACAAAAATGCATACTACTGTAGGTGGCGGCAACAAATCCATGCATGCATACATGTTATTGTTTTTATATTATTTTTTAGAGAAACATGTCACTAATCTGACTAGCAACAACGCCCTTAATTTGGCCTTTTAATTCTCTCTTATGGAGTAATTCATGTATTAATATTCTAATGTCTTGAATTGTGTACGCATATTGAAATTGCAAAGCCATGTGCAAGGCGTCCAAGGAGCGCGTCGTGGGGGGGGCGCGTGGCGCTGCAGTGGGAGAAGGCGATGAAGTGGTTGGACAACGAGTGATACCTCCTCCTCGTCAACCACCTGGCCTGTGCCGGCAACTCGGATGCCTGTTTCATCATCAGCCTCACACTCCTCGCGCACCAGGACATGCAGCGCGACCTCGTGTGCCTCAACCGGGCGCACGTCGCCGGCCATAAGGCCACGACCTACTTTCTCGACCTCCACCTCTACACGGTCGACAAGGCACGCGACGTTGGGAAGCACTACATCAGCCAGGTCGAGGGCGAGCCGGCTAACGGTGGGTGCGAGACGGCCAAGAGGACAAACCAGGAGTGCAGGCGGTTGTAAGATCGAGGTGGCCGACTAGAGAGGGGTGAATAGGCGGTTTTAAAAATCTTTCGCGCTAAACCAATATATAAATGCGGAAGCTAATAGCGAATTGGTTTTGCACAATTAAAACCTAAATCGACTAGGCTCAACTAAGTACACCAACAATACAAGAGAGTAATCACACAATGATATATAAACAATTAAAGCATGTAATGTAAATCGCTCAAAGTAAAGCACAAGATAAAAACAAGATGGACACACTTATGTTTTACCGTGGTGTTCGGAGACTTGCTGGTCTCTCCTAATTCACGTTGAGGTAAGCCCAACCACGTTGGACCGGCTCCACTAATTAAGCCAATACCTCCGAGGTAAGTCAAACCACCTGGACCGATTCCAAACCGAACCAACACCTCGCTCCACTAGGGTTGCTCTTCCTCCACTCCGGAGATAGCGAGTACCAAACCACTCACAAACACACCGGGCCTTCTCACAAGCTTCTTGAGAAGATCACCGGGCACGACGCCTCCACGCCGTCTAGGTGTCGGTAAACACCAAGAGAAACAAATCTCAACTTTCACTTGAACTAATCAAGTGTCAAAGCTCAAGTGGATACACAATCCACTACCTAAGGCAGCAAATGCACTTAGGGTTTACTCTCTAAGCTCACCAAGTGCTACACATGCACATAAAAGAGGAGAGGCTTGCTCTTAGCTCAAGAGGCTCAAAGGATGTTCACAATATGACCAGCAACCATTCTCAACCGGCCAAGGTGGCTATATATAGCCCACACACAAAAACTAGCCATTGGGAGAGAATCTGCTGAAAAATCAGCAAATGCGGAACTTCCGCCGTACAAAGACCGGAACTTCCGCACCTCAGCGATAAGCACAGCAACGGCTATATCAGACGAGAAACTAGCCGTTGGAAATGAAATCCGAAACTTCCGCCGTTCAACACGTGGTACTTCTGATTATCGGACGTTCCGATTCTGATGGGCGGTACTTCCGCTTCCACTCAGGTCCAACACATGGCACCTTCTGGAAAAAACGTACCGCACCAAATCGAAACTTCAGCTGTGCGGTAGTTCCGCTTCCAACATGGCGGTACTTTCGCGCTTCCGAAAATCGGCTAAGTCCCGAAAAGGGTGCTTCTCTGAAAAAAAAAACGTTCCGCCGAATTTCGGACCTTCCGGCCTGCGGTAGTTCCGCAGGTATAACCCCGGAACTTTCGATTATCCTGACAAAGCAGCAAATGACTTTTTCAACAACTCCAATTGCAAAACACATTTGCCAATTGATAAGCCATGCCAACAAGGATCACAAGCAAGATTCCCAACAAGTTGCAAAATACATTTGCCAACTTTTAGAATCATACCACAAGGAATAAGGTACATGGACTTACACCATTTGCAAAACACATTTGCAAATTTAAGTCACATGCTACAAGAAATCCAACATGAGCTTCAACTATTTGCAAAACACATTCGCAAATAACAGCATCATGCCACAAGGTTAAGGTGCATGGACTTCAACCATTTGCAAACTATAGTCCCATACTACAAAGATTAAATGCATGAGCATCAAATATTTGCAAAACACATTCGCAAATAATAGCTCCATGCATAAATAAGCTAGAGCAAACACAATGAGCCATCAACACATGACTAACTCATGCTACTAGTCAAGACCCCTCTTAATAGTACGGTAATCCTATACTAGCAATCCGGTCTTCCAACTAAACACCAAGACCGGTAAAAGACTAGGAACACATCCTTAGCCCTAGCTAGTCATACATTTGCCTTGCATCTTCTTGAAGCTTGATGACGCACATCAACACTTCAAGTCCGGGTCCTTGACTTTGACAATCATCAACACATGATGATTTCTTCACTTCGGGATCTTGTCTTGAACATCATCAACACATGATGATTTCTTCATCCCGAGACTTGACATGAATCAACACATGATGCATTCATTCACTTGACCTCCATCAACACATGATGGGTCTTCTCTTGATTTGATGTGCATCAACCCATGATGCAACCTTTACTTCAAGTCCTCATATGCATCAACACATGATGCATTCTTCACTTGAATCTTGACTTGATGATCAACTCATGATCATCCCAAGTCTTCATCACCCTGGAACATAACCTATACATCCAACTCATGGAAAATGTTAGTTTCACAATATGATTATCATTAATTACCACACCATACCATTAACTCATAATGGTGGGACAAGATACATTTATCTTTCCCTCTTTGGTAATTGATGATAACCATTTCAATCACACATAAATTGATTTAGATAAAAGAACACGTTATGAGTATATATAAACTACACAAGTCATATATATATATATATATATATATATATATATATATATATATATATATATATATATATATATATATACTCACAACATGAGTATGCGAGAACTACACAAGTTCGACATACTCAAAACTTGAGTATATGAGAACTACATAAGTTCTATATACTCAACTCATGAATACACAAAAAGTACACAAGTTTTATATATTTGAAACATGAGTATACACGAACTACACGAGTTATATATACTCAAAACATAAGCATACAAAGACTGCACAAGTTTTGTATACTCAAAGCATAAGTATACAAAGACTACACAAGTTTTGTATACTCATACGGATATGTTTCAAAGTAAAGATCCCAAATATATGTGGTAAAGGGAATATGGATCAATACAAATGAAACCACAAAATATAAAATGAGCTCCCCCTAAATGTGTGCGTACACAAATGTGTAAATAGAAACATATGCACATATTCAAGATAAACTTATGGTGGAGTTCAACCTATATTTTGGATCCGAAGAATGCAACATTATATAAGAGTGTAAGTTGAATGCATACCTCGTTGAATTTCACCTTTATATCTAAATGAGACTACACGTGATAGGTCAATAGAATTGTTAGTCTCACAATTAGATTTGTCATTAATCACCAAAACACTCCATTAACTCATAATGGCGGTTCTAGATCTTTCACCCCTGACACACTATTACCACGCCTTGGAATGGCTTGCGAGAGATTGCATGTCTGGTACATGGAGAAGACCATCGAGTGGACGACAAACCAGACTATTGGAATCATCGTCAAATTCACGGAGAGACATTTCCTCCACCAGTCGGGCTATTTCGTCGTGGGCTTCAAAGACTTATTCAAACTATTCAACCTCGACACCCTTGATACCTCACTTATACGATGTTGGACACTGTAAGTGTGTACAATCAAGTTCTACATTCACATAATACCGATAAATGCTATAACTCATTGCTTATATATAGATAAATGATGAAAGAAGCCAGTAAATCGCAAGAACCGGTGGGTTTCCTCGTCCTACATTTGATCTCTAAGCAATGCATCACCCAAAACGCATCCTACATCGAGAATTACATAACGACGGGATTGCTTGCTCACGACGATAAGGACTACATACAGGTGCCCTACAACCAGAAAAAAGTGCTTCACTACTTGCTATACAAATTTTATTTGTACTTTATACGTAACATGAACTTAGGTTTAATGACTATAGCGACATACATGAGTAGGTGACACTGGATTCTTGTAGTCATTGCACCAAAGTGGATCAACATAATATATCTTGATTCCCTACTTAACAAGAACCATGACTTCACTCTTGTGCAAGAAATACTTGACATGTAAGCTCATTTCCTCTATACATAACTTTATTATAGTCTTCACTCGTTTGAAATAGCCGAGAATAACTTTTTGGAATCACGTAGGTTGTTCAGCGCTTATGTTGTCGGGGAAGGGAGACATAAGGAATCGAGTGCCACACTGCAACACAGGACATGATTTTTGGTACCTGCTACAACACAATAATCATATATCACATTTCGTAATAATGCCTCTCGAACTGACTATACCTATATATGTAATTCTATTTTTGTGGTGCCACCAGCAACTACAAGACCACCTATGTGCATTTTTACATTTGTCATCATATGCAGAACATCATGAGTGCAAAGATGAATGATCCAGAGGTTTGTCAATCTTGCAATAATTAATTTCTAATTATCAATTTAAATATATATGCTTACTGCTTTACTCCTACCTACAGCGCTTGACAATCCCACCAAGTAATCTTGGACGTTCGAGGATGGCTCGCCACCTTCATCATGATAGATATCGTTAACCCGGGAGGAGAGTTTCACTCTGCTTAATACATGTTCAAACAATTGACTCAATTGTAATTCACTTTGAGTTGTAATTAAATTGTAACTCTAGAATACATTAACATCCTTTTGTAATTGATTTTGAGTTGTAATTCACTTATTTGTGATTTTATCTGTTTTCTGCTTGCTTGTTTTTAGAGAGCATGGTTAGCATTTTCTAAGGCTAGCCGAAAAAGAAAAAAAATATTTAGGTATAGAACGAACTATTATAGACGGTTACCACCAACAACCGTTTGTGATATGTAGCATATCACAGACTATTAGTACATATAACTATCTGTGATGGCCAACATATCACATACAGATTTGTAGTATAAACCGTCTGTGAAGGCGTACTATCATAGATGGCTACTACCAATAACCGTTTGTGATATGCATGATGGCATAGACGGATCTTTTTACTAACTGTCTGTGATATGTTTCCAATCACAGACGGTTGGTACATATAATCGTCTGTGATATCCTACATATCGCAGACGGTTGTTGTTAGAAACTGTTGGACCGAAAAGGCGACTAGAGGGGTTGAATAGGAGCACGCTCACTTTTTTTTACAAATAATGGATCCAATAATATTTTACTCCAGTAGCTATGGAAGCTATAAAGATCAGTATATCAGTACAGTGGAAGACTAATATTGAATCCAATAAACACCCCTAAGCAAGACTACAAACGATCAAAACACAAGATAGCAACTATCAGTGCGCTGCCAGTCGGACCGCTGGCCTTGGGCGGTCGGACCGATTTCAGATCGATCGGCCGGTAGCTCTGGCGATCGACCGCCACCTCGAAACGTAAGAAACGACCGATGACGAAGATGTAAATAGATGCAACTTTTGATCTACTAATCCAAACTTGATGAAACTTGGAACACACCTTCTATATGATATCAGGAACCTATTCCAATCGAAATTTAGGATAATTCTTGAAAGAATAAAGATCATTTTTCGTTTGATCAAAGAAGGGTTTAAAACCGGGTCAAAACGAAAACTTGATCCAAGATCTTGCTCGTGGGTGATTAATGATTAAGATGATCTTAGATATGTTCCCACACGTTACAACAAACTAGATCACGTGAAGAATTCAATCAAAAACTCTCAGAACAAAGAAAAATCCAAAATCATCAAATAGAGAGAAAGAACGCAATGAGGCAAGACGTGATCCAACATTCTCTAGATTGATTTGATATGATATGGGCTTACAACCTCTCCATCAATGGAGGACAATGTTCAATCCAAGAGCACGAAAATCACATCAAACTCTCTAAACCCTAGCCTCCACCAAAGCTCTCCCTAAGAAAATTAGGGTTTCCAAAATAGCAAAAAGGCGAAGAGGTGATGCAGCCACCACCCTCTCCTATTTATAGTGAAGGCTTAGACCTTCTAGATGTTTAATCCTATTGGGCTCCCGTTAAGGCCAAAAATAAACAGGACACATACGCACGCATTTTAAAGCACCGTCTTTATCTCCTCTTGCCCTAACTAGCTACACCTAGTGCCATCTTGCGCCTTAAATTAGCTAATAGGTCACCCTTGTCCATCTTGCACCACGCTTGAGTACATTGACCTCACCCGGCATCGTCGATCGTTCTGGACCTCAGCTCTCCAAGCCTAGTCCCGATCATTCTCACCGTTGACCGTCGTTGACCACCAAACAACCTGCACAACAATAGACAAGTAAACCGAATTTGCGAACAAGTTCTTCACAACTTGACCCATGTTAGTCAAAACATGCATCATGCACTATATATGCCCTGAAACTCATCAACAACCACACATCGCCGCCACACCGGGCGACGAACCAAGTGGAAACCGGTCAGACCGCCCCTAGGGCCGGTCTGACCACCACACATGGGCCGGTCTGACCGCCAGTAATGATTTAGCCGATTTTCAGCCTCTGAAAATCGAAACCTACTGGAATTTTCAATCCAATAGAACTTTTGACTGGAGACTCCAAAAATTATGGGACCAAGTGCAATAGAATCCCATCTCTTGCATACACCCTCTATTTTTGGCATAGCTCAAAATAACATTTTTTAAGTTAACCGGTCCGACCGCCGCCTATGGCCGGTCGGACCTATTTGGTACCGGTCTGACCGCCACGTTATGACCGGTCAGACCGGTTACTGCCTGATAGTTCTGAAACTTATCGAAAACACATGAAACGACAAACCGCAAACGCTATTGCCAATTGTCACATCATCCTAAGATCTGGAGCATATCCCTATGATATCCACAGAAACCGTTTGTGATAGTATGCTTTCACAGACAGTTTCGATCAAAAACTATTGTTGCTTATCATATAGTATGCTTTCACAGACAGTTTCGATCAAAAACTATTGTTGCTTATCATAAACGATTAAAAAAAGTGTGTGATAACCGTCTGTTATCACAGATACATAAAATCAGGCAGTTCAGAAACAGTCTATGATAACGGTTTAGAACCGTCTGTGATGACCCTTTGTGTAGTAGTGACAAACTAGCACCACAATTACCAATTGTATTATCATTATAAGATCATAAACATATCCCTATAATATCCACAATTTGTATTATCCCTTTGGAACTGGTGCAAATCAGAATTCATGATATTCAAACGCATCTTATACTTTCTTGTACATATACGGATTTCTTGAATTCGGAAGAGTTGGCGAGGACGTCTTTATATGCGAACACATACACATATGAACAGCTTGTTGAAACTATCGTCACTATCACCAAAAAAAAAAAGCATGTTGCATCAGTGGTTAAAACTACAATCGTTCCAAATCCCGCTCCTGTTCTTCCCATCTCTTCAGGTAGATTCAATTCTCAACTGCCTCTAATTCCAGTCCACGCTAAATCAAAGTTTCGTGGTTCGTGCGTATACGCATCTGAATCTTTTCCATACGTGAATTTCAAGCCTACCGTCGTGAAAAGTTAGACAAAATAGATAACTAATGCTCTTCTTCCTGCTACATTGTATCGGTTCTTGTTATTGTTAGAGATTGAGATACCGTCCATGGACAGCTATTAAAGGCACAGTAACCGTGATAGCAGTGGCGGTTGAGTGAAGAGAAAATTCATAATATGTTACTGAATAACTATATAATTTATAATATACTACTTATTGAGAGGTTGATATGTTGACTCAGAACTCATATATCAGTGAAATACGAATGATATATTATAAAAATCCAAAATTATCCACTGGTATATCACTTGTTAGCGCCGCGAGGACGACAAGGACATAGAAGTCCTAGACGATGGGCATCATGTCTGCATGAGTATCACCATGGCCATGGGCATATCCAGGGGTAGGGGTAGAGCTATACTTGACCACGTTTCGGACTGGCTTAGCCCCTTTCTTGATTAAGTCCTATTTTAAAAAATAAATTGATAATATCTCTGTAGACTTTAGATCCTTAACCCGTAACTGAAGCCTAGGTTGACCAAGGCGTGGATCCGCCCTTTGCAGCAGATACATGGACCAGCCCACATGTACTGCTGATGTACCTGCCATCACATCTTGTTTAGGGGATCATGTGATAGACTACCTGAATTATTAATTAGTTATTTTTTTTTTCTTAACCTTGTCAAACTGGACCGTGTCCTCGAACCAAATAAAGTGAATCACTACGAAGAAATTTCACAATGATCTCGTTGACTCGTTGGCTTTACACATCTAATGTTGTAATTGCGAGTAGAGAAATGCAGGTCGCACTATAGGATGTCGGCAATAATATATTTATTGTCGGCATTTAACTATGTTACGTTAATAAAATCTTACGTGGAGTGGATTAGGAGAGGAGAGAGAGCACATATCGTGACTGTCGTACACGCGAAACTAAAATATGATAACGTAAAACAAGATAAGATATATTAATATATTCTAATTGGTCTGTAAACTTTTTTAAAAAAATTTATAAAATATAAATATTAAAAAGTATGTTAGAGATTATATATTGAAGATATTATTTTTAAAAATGATAAAGTATATATTAAAAATAAATTTATCTAACTATTAAAGATACATGATAGCCGCGTCTTATCCCATCACCTCCCCATCTTATGATCTTATCCCTTTCCTGTTTTCGCCCCGCTTCCTCCCACTGCCGCTCACTCCCGAAGCGAAGCTTCCAAGAACTCCTCCATGGCTTCCACCACGCTCTCCTCCCCCTTCTCCCTCCTCTCGCTCCCCTCTTCCTCCCCGTACCCCTCCGCCTCCATCCCCAGGTCCCTCCCCGTGTCCCACCGCCGTCGGCGCCGCGCCGTCGCCGTCGCGTCCACTGCCACCGAGTCCCCGAAGGTCCTGGAGCTCGGCGACGCCATCGCCGGGCTCACCCTCGAGGAGGCTCGCAGCCTCGTTGACCACCTCCAGGAGCGCCTCGGCGTCTCCGCAGCCGCCTTCGCGCCAGCCGCCATCGTCGCGGCGCCCGGCGCGGCCGCGGCGGGCGCCGCCGAGGAGGCGGCCCCGGCCGAGAAGACGGAGTTCGACGTGGTCATCGAGGAGGTGCCCAGCAGCGTGCGTATCGCGACCATCAAGGCGGTGCGCGCGCTCACCAGCCTGGCGCTGAAGGAGGCCAAGGACCTCATCGAGGGGCTCCCCAAGAAGCTTAAGGAGGCTGTGAGCAAGGATGAGGCCGAGGAGGCCAAGAAGCAGCTTGAGGAGGTCGGCGCCAAGGTGTCCATCGCGTGATACTAGGTATACCAGGCTCCTTTTTTCTCTTTTTACGTCTTTTTATCCCAATCTTTTGTATCCATTTTGTCATTTGTTGCAATGAATTGTTGTTTTGATTTGCGTATGTGTGTTTTTATCAGTTCATATTTGCATGTTGTATTCTAGCTTGAGTTTGATATTGAATGCCGCATGTCTTAGATTGGTAATGGATGATGTTGATTTCAGATATGATACTACCCTGATTGTGGAAGTTGTGCTTTGCTAGTGATTATTGTTTGTTTTGGAGCGGAATATGCAAGAACTCCCATTTTGCAGTTGTTCTTGTCCAGGTTTGCATGTGAGATATAATATATTGGAATTATATTTATTATTAAGAATTGGAAGTAGTTCAAACAGGAAATGTATTTACTGGTGGTCAATTCAGACTATAACTTGAGCACTGAATGTTGTTAGTTGTTACATTGTTCGAAAATGCTACATGACATTATTGCTCCACGGTCTTACACAAGACATCATTTTGTGTAATGGTGGAATCGATGTTCCTCTTTTCCGAGAACATGGAACGATGTTCAATTTACGTTCATCTTGTATATAAGATATCTAGTTGATTCTAATAAAATGCTAAATTCATTTAGGGTCAATCCATGTCTAGTGAAGAATTAAAGAACAAAGTGAATTGGGTCATGCTGTTAATCGTACTACTGATCACAACAAATATTACTCTTAATTTGGCTATTGTTCTCAAAGCTTCAGGCTTTACCTCTATATTGATGCATCTCCAAATATTAAGACATCTTCATGTCTTGTTTTTTTTCACAACTAGCCGAATTCCCTGCGCAATTGCGCGGCTAGATACTACAATTATATCAGGTAATGGAGTTGTACCTGTTATACAACTCTTATGCCTATGATGGTAATATAATTGTATCCCCTATACAAATGTAACAACTCTCATGTTTATATCTGATTATCTACACCGTTATACTCTGGATCCAACACAATCGACGGTGTAGATATATTTTTCACTGATTAACGTGGTAATTTCTAGCCCTTGAGACCGAACGTAGTGGTTTCTTTTGCCTTTGTTTTAATAAATAATAATATAAAAGATAGATGGGCCTAATTATTCGTCTTTCCTCTGAGAAATTCATGGTATCTCCGGAGCTGGCGAACATTGATGTTCATCATGACAAATAATGCCAAGCAGTTTAGAATGTAAGTTGTATCTTTGCAGTCAGCTCGACAGTGCGTAAATAACCAACAGATGTTTCTATTTAAAGTATCTTCAAGGCGGTATTAATTTACATATCATTCACTGCCAAGATGAGCATACGCGAGTAAATGTAGTTAGCTAATGTATACAGACTATATAGATGATCAGCTCTTGCGACAGTGCAATATTAGGATATCTCGCGCAGTTTGTTCAACAATATTGTAAAAAAAGATGCAACGCTCAAAGCTTGTGCACACAGTGGATACGTTGATATCATCAAACTTTGTTCAGTTAGCTTGTTCTGAGAGCTCTCGTCTACATACTTCTTTTCTTGTTGGAGATGTTCACGTGATGCTATTACTTTCTTCTGAGTGAGCTTCAGAGTTCAGGCACTGAGAAGAGTTACTTTCTGCTGATTTCCTGGCCGCTTAGGCAAATATCATTACTCCATATTCCACAATCGCTTGGCATCGTTTTGTGGTTCTTACGATCTTCTATGCCTCAATGTTGTCCTCTTCATCCTTGAATGAGCTCTGTCCAGTTCCCCAACTAGTATACTGATGCTTTATCAGCTGCCCGGTTTCATGATTCTTTGTGTATGCGATTTGCTTTATCACGAACCCATGTTTTATCTGTTAATGTTATCCTCCTAGCAGTACTGACAGTACTTCTTGCTTTCTCTGCATATCATATTTCATTATATTGGTAGATATTGCTCCGATTTATGTATTTGGGTTGTTCACTCGTTTGCATACTTGTATATATCACGTCCTTGACATGTCATACAAGTTGATAGCGCTTTTGTATAGTAAAATATGAAACTTCCAAATTGAATGAAGTAGGGAGAGCTTCAGAAATCTGTACAAGTGAAAATGAACAGTAAACCACAATATAAAATTATCCTATGTTTTCTTAATTGTAATGGAATTTGCTGAAATAAACCTTCTGGTTCTCACTTTGATAACATTTCTCTCTTTTTTTACAGAGCTATGTGAGTAAATCATTTTTTACCTTTGGCATGGCATATATGTTCGGGCGGTTGAAGAACACTGCAGTTTCTGGATGCAGATATCTATGCATGGAGATGAAGTGCTGAACCTCAAAGTTGTCTGTGAAAATGACGTGTTGTATTTCTAGAGTTTTTTTTTTCTTCCGAGAGTTCCATTTATTGAATCCGTTGAAGTTACCTTACATCGACGTTGTACTTTTGATTTTGGAATCTCTAGTTTCTGCTTTCCAAAATGTAAACGGGTGACGCTACTGGCAACCTTGATGTTACCAATCCACAAGGATCAACCACGCCAATGGAAGGCTAGTCTCCACTTTCACCTCCCACCTTTGTCTATCAGACTCCCACCTTTGTCTATCAGCAGGCAGCAGCCCATTAGATCATGATGTATGGCTGGAGAAACTTGGTAAAACAAAGTGCATCTCATGGGCTGTTAAGTGCTTCATTCATTCATTGAACTGGAATCTTCTTTCACGTAACCAAAGGATAATAGTTTGCACACATGTTACTTCTTTACTTGCTTGAAATTTTAACCTGATGTGAGAAATGAAGCGAATTTCCATGACGAGCTTTAAATTATCAAGAGGAAAGTTACTCTGATAGTAATTGACTGGAGGGTCAGCAAAACACTTGCATTTCGTAAGGTCATGCTTGGGTGCACGTTTCGAGCACGCTCCGAATGCCGTCATGGCCGAGCAGCATTCAGGGCACGCCGGCACGACACTCATGTCAGCGTACACGCTGATAAAACTCAATGAAAGGAGGAACACATGGACGCACGGCTCTACCTCGGTTCCCCAAACTGGAGCCGCCACAAGCGCAAAAAAAGCAGCTTCCTCGTAGGTTGTATGAGTGAAGATCTGAACAGTAGAACTAAAAACGTTATCTTAAATGCACCTGAGAGAAATGATGACTTGTTTGATGCCGATTAAAGGATATTACAAGTGGATTTAATTTATTTTAAGCATTGAACGTACTAAATTCTCCGTTTCTCTGCTTGAAACACAAAAGGTTATATAGGTTCTTTGCTTTGTACTTCACATGACTGTTTAGAAATTGATTTCAAATGCCCATGTTCCACTACTGGATCATTGCAAATTACAAACTAGCTTATTCAGACACATCAATGCAACAAATTCAGAGATTCTAGGATTTAGATTAGAAACTCACAATACAAAACTCAATCCAGTTCTACCTGAGTATTATTTAATCATTCTCACATCTGAACTATTTGGTAGAGCTAAGAACCAAGTTATATTCTCCATATATCCAATGAGCATATACTACAGCAAATCCTAAAGGCTTTTGTTCAGATCTAATGTTACAGCAACCATCATTCATTCATGATATATAATAGGAATATGAATTGATCATATGGTCATATACAGTTCTGTTGGAAAGCAGGTACAAGCTATCATTTGTTTATATATCTAAATTACAGATCATATGAACACAACAAAACAGTAAGAGGCCAAATAGCTTGTTCATATATGAACAACTTCTATTATCCATCAGCTTTGAATAACTTCACATCTACTTTCTTCTTGGCTTCCAAGTTTAAAATTGGATTTGGGGAAAACATGAGAACAAGTTTCACAATAAGATGCAATACCACCACAATAACATCAAATTCCTACCAAGCCAGTTTAATGCAAATATCAGAAATTAGTTAATATATAATCACTGTCTACTAGCAAATACATTATCACTGTCCAACTACTTGCTGTTTAGCACTGTTAACTCAATTTGTGCTACAACTCAGTAGACTCAGATCGATGTCTCCTGCATCAGTGAGAGGAATCCCGAAACTTAATGGTAATTACACATGCACATACAGAATGAACAAAACCAAATTAATTGGATCTGAAGCATATATTATTGTATACAAATCATAACTCAGATATGAACATAATAATATGCAATACCATCACAACAACATCAAATTCCTATCATGCCAATTTAATGCAAATATCAGAAATTAGCAAATATATAATCATTGTCTACTAGCAAATGCATCATCATTACCGTTATCATTGTCCAACTACTTTTGGTTTAGCACTATAACTCAATTTGTACTACAACTCAATAAATTCAGATCTGATGTCTCCTATATCAATGAGAGGAATCCTGAAACTAAATGGTAATTGCACATATGCACATACAGAATGAACAAAACCAAATTAATTGGATCTAAAGAAAATATTATTGTATATGAATCATATCTCAGAACTGAACATAATCATATTGATCTATAGTTCAGTGGGCTCTACATTAATATCTTCTTCTTGGTAGCATACAGGACATGGACATGAGAAAGAAGAAATGTTGCTCAGATCTGAACTTGGCTGAGTGGAGATGGAGGATTACTTCAGCGATGAGGGCGACAGAGAGTAGCCGGAGGGAGGCCGACAGAGGGGGTCCAGGCCCAGAGTAGCAGGTGGTCGGAGGCACGAGAATGGCCGGGCGGGATGAGGTGGACGGACGATGGCAGCGGCGGCCAGAGGTATCGGAGGGTGGATGAGGTGTCCCGAGGCGCGGAGGCTGCACAGAGGGCGGAGGTGGACAGGGGAGGCGGAGACCGAGGCTGAGGGAGCGGCGGAGGGAGGGAGAAGGCCGCGTCGGGAGGAGGAGGCACAGGGCGGCGCCGGCGAAACCCCAGTCGTTGCACGAGTCGGGTAGTGGGGACGAGTCGGGCCGAGGAACTATTGGTTTTTATAGTTGGTATGGAGCGCATAAATATTTACAATTTTCACAGGCAAAACCCAAATTTCATCCCATAAAAGCCACAAAACTACTCTACTCCATCCCGTTTCTGCTTCTTTGTGTTGTGTTGGGCTGTGCTTCTGTTTTTTTATTCATAAGCGACTACTAAAAGCCAGTTTTTGTAACGTTTTTCTGCTTTTCTCAACGAAAAACCAAAACCGAAGCTGTCTATAGTTCACAGCTCCATTTTACCTTTAACAATCTGCCCATTGCCCAACCGCATATTGTCCATAGCCGCGGCTATCCTTTCGTTTTCGGGGGAGCGCCAGTGTAAACCGATCAGGATGAACAATGGCATGGCCGATTAGGTACCGGTACCTTTTGGTGGGCGCGATCTTGCCTGTACTTTGCCGATGTTGGAAGCGCTCTTACCCTTGGGCTTCTAAAAGTGATGGATAAAGCTTGCCCTGCTTGATGCATGAGACGGTAGTGCACATAACAAGTTTAACATGTGCTCGAAAGGATATGCATGCCTCGAGGTGGAATCGAACCGCGCCTTGTCAAACACAAAAAAAACGTGGATTGATCCATGATGTTACAACGTGAATGCTAATCTCTAACCATACTAACTACTAAGGCAATGCTTGTTCTTTGGAAGGCTTTTCCCCCCTAGCCTACGAATTGGTACTTAATTTCGTGCTTTTCTTATCCAGAAGACCAGAACCAGAAATACATTTCTAGAGAAAAGCTAGCACGCCGGTAGGACCAAAATTTTCGTCCAACTCCTTCAAGAAGGAAATAATTAAGCACTGCGGAAATTACAAGAACAAAAAAAAAATCGGATCTGAAATGTTGTGCTGGACAAGTGAATATTGGATGATCTATTTCTTCGTTACTCTGCCAATTGCCCAAATTGTGTACAACTATATACGTACACATACACGATTGAACACTGCTACAGCACGCACCAAAGGTTGTTGATAACGATTACACAAGGAATGGCTTTTACGCGGAGCACTTCCGATCATGCATACACTACATATATAGCTGTTGTTGTTGCAGTATCGGAGTACTTGATCGATCTCCAAGCGTCAAAAGCTGAAATTGAACGGCTGCATCGGCGCCATTGCCGACCACAAGTCCTCGAAGGCCCAGCTGAAATTATCGCTCGACTCGGCCACGAGGTCAGGAAGCCCGTTCATGGCACCACCAACTTCACCTCCATGGACGACGGCGGCGCTCTGGTTATGACCCAAGCAGAACAAGCTCGGCTCTGCGGCCACGTCAGTGCTGTTTACACCACCCTGCAGTAGCGTGCTGCTTTCCTGGCTCGTGTTAGTGCTTGCTTGGCCGTCGGCCGTCACGAGCATGGCGGCGCTGCGGTAGCTGCCGGCGCTGGAGACGTCGGGGTCGGCCTCGCCGTGCTGCTTCCGTTTCTTCTGTATCTTGGTCCTCCAGAAGTTCTTGATCTCGTTATCCGTGCGCCCAGGAGGTGCTTCGCGATCTTGGACCACCTAATCAAACATGTCTAAGAGTTTAGGAAAATGTGCAGTGCCCATGATACGTTGAACTGACGTGCGATCACCTGTTGCCCCATCTGGACTGCAGCTCGGCGACGAGAGCCTGCTCCTCCGGCGTGAAGTTCCCGCGGCGCACGCCGGGGCGGAGGTAGTTCAGCCACCGCAGCCGGCAGCTCTTCCCCGTGCGGTTCAGACCTGCCAAAACCGCACTACGATTAGCTAGGCGCCAATGCGTGCGTGCAGCCGTGCACCACCACCACGCGCGTATGCGTGTCAAACAGAGAAGACATGGAGGGCGGAGGCACGGGCGCGGCGGAAGTACTGTAAGCAGTGCACGTAGCGCACGCGTGCGTGCTTACCGGCGGCGCGGGCGAGGTTGTTCCATCCGGCCTCGCCGTTGACGGCGATGTAGCTCACGAGGACGATGTCCTCCTCCACGGTCCACGGCCCCTTGCGCACCGCACCCTCGGCCGGCTGCACGTACCTGCCGCCGTTCAGCATCCCGTACTCCATGCCTCGATCGCTCGCACACGCGGTCAAGTCAGCTAATCTGCTGTCTTGCCGCCGATCGATGATCGTGCAGTGCCTTCTCGATCTCGCCGTGGCAAAGAGCAGCAAGAATGGCTAAACATAGGCTTTTTTGCGAGGGAGTCGGCGGATACGCGGTCGGTTTTATAGGGGCGGTCTCGGTGACGTGAGTGTGGCTAAGGCGTGGTACGCCTAACTCGGGAACCGGACCATGGCCGAAAATCAAATAAAAAAACAGTCGAAATTTTCAAATCAAAATTTGGATTTTAAATTTAAAAATTCAGATTTGAGCAAAATTCAATTTTTTAGGGTAAAATTCATCCAAATTATTTTTTGGACCGGTTTGTATTACAGTCCAGCCCATAGATGAAAATCCTGGCCTTATCGGTCGGGTCCGGTAACGAAAAACCCGACGGTTTTTCCCGGTTTAGCAAATTCAAATTCTAGTTTTTAAATTTTGACTAATTTTTAAGTAAATTCAAACGAATTTCATCTGAATTTTTCCCGTAAACCCAAGAATCGCCAAGAATCGTTACCAACCGATCCACCGTAAACCGGCGGTTCCGAGATTTTTATCCTTGGTCCAGCCCCGCCCGGCCCCCCACCCGAAATTCGGAACCCTGCACTGGATTTCCTAAAACGGCATTGCAATGGCAGCGGCGCGTAGAAATCGCGCAGCTGGCTGTCAAGCAGGTGCTGCGCTGGTTCGTGTTGCACCGTTGTTAGTTGTTACGATGCCAAGATCAAAATGTGCGTGCTTGGCATGTCCCATGTGGGTGTATTCTATGTTGATGTGTATAGGTAACTTTCGTCTTCTTTTTTCTCCGTGCACATGCATGTTTGATCTTGCGCGCGGCTTATGGTGTTTGAGGAATTAAAGATCAGGTAAAAATTGACATGTGGAGGCAAATAGTAGCACTTTTCAAAAGATTTTGTAAAGCCTACTTTTGTGTATTTAAGAACGGATGTGATATTTGTAAGTTACCTGATTTTTTGTTAACTAATGTTGTAAAATATGCGGTTTTAGCAAACAATCAAAGATAATTCCAGAATAATAAATAGCAAATAAAGCATAATTCCAGTTGCAAATAATTGACCAAAAAATATATGATTATGTGATTTCTGCAAGTCAATTAACCAGGATAAAAAAATACTAAAAGATAAGATAAACAACCATATAAAAATAGCATAATGCTTAGTTTTGAAAGATTGTTTGTTGCTCCTAGAAGGCTAGTTGTACATGATATAATCTTGGTCATCTCAGCACTTCAGTCTAAACTCTTCACAAAATTGATAAGATAACTAGAAATCAGACTTTGAGCCCCAAATCAATGCTTTACTGAACTGACAAAATTAATCTCATGCACATCATTCAACTGTTATACTTGTAAATGCCATGGTTGTACAACTCGCGTATATTAAATGTCGTGGTTTCTCGATCAAGCAGCATATTAAGCGCCATCTTTCATCAAATTCGGCATATAGGGATGCCCCTATTTGGGAATCATCGGCATATGGGAAATGCCATGGTTGTAAAACTCGGCATATATTAAGCTGTCGTGGTTTCTCAAGTCAGGCATATATTAAACGCCATCTTTGATCAAATTCGGCATGTAGGGGATGCCCTATTTGGGAATCAGCGGCATACAATAAACATCGTGGTTGATTCTTCCACTGCATAACTAAACGCCATGTTTGATCTTCCCGAAGATTTGCGAACGCCACAATGAGCATATCAATTATTTGACACCAATACAAAACCAACCTACAAAACTTTTCTTGCCATTTTTTCATTCCCATTCATGCTAACACTATACATACATGACATTCTTCTCAAATATCAAAATAATACATAGCGGAAGTAAAACAAGTATACACATGTACACCTCAAGCATGTTAAATTCACACTTAAGTAGATAGTCCATAAGACATGCCCAAGTGATATTACATCTTTCACACTAATTTCATACATATGGATACTGTCAACAGCAATTCATCAAAAAAGAGGTCAACATACAAGTCACCATCTTCAATTTTTTTAATGTAAGGCTATCATCGTTCTCGATCCTTTCCGTATCTCATCCCGCAACAATCTCACACATGAGAACATCTAAACTAACATATATGACATGTATTAACACTTACTATTTTATGTTGACACTCTTCATTAATGGACATCCCATTTGCCTTAGTGTGTGTAACAATATATAGCTCATTTCGGGAAGGTTCACGACAAAGTTCTTGTTCCTGATTGAGATTCATTACCAATAGGAAAGATCATTCATACAATTTTGAAGACAAGAGAAACAATAAAAAAAACATGTAGTAATGGTGCCCACCAATTGATCTGATACCACAGCATAGCTTCTTGATCCACATGTATGAAGTGCATTGACTTGGTTTTGGCGAATTCCTTTATTCCTTTGAGCTTTAGTCTAAAGTATAAACATACATTTCCCATGTTAGCCTAATAGTACACAACACTTTGAGAACCTCTCACAACCTGGGTACAACTGTTTGCTAGCTTCATTGGTCAACCTGTAGTATGTTTCCACATCTACATCTTGCTCTGTCTCGTCATCGCTACAATTTACATCTGTAGTACTATCATCAAAAAATCCAAGTCCTTCCCTAAGCATGGCATCTATTTCATCATCCATATCAGTTTGCACTTGTGGATTTGAGCTATCAAAAGGTGAAAACCAATCCTCACCATGAAACATCCATTCACTATATCCTACCAAAAGCCATTACAAATCGGATGATCATACACCGTACTCTTATCTAACCAATACAAATTTGCACAAGCATTGCGGGGGCAACGGATTGTGTCGACTCTTCTTGACTTGGAAAATGCAAACTCCATAAATTTCTTGATGCCATTTTGGTACTCGATCGTGTGCCTAGGTAAATGAACACATAATTCTTTACTTCAGTCTATAAGATAACAGATCACTTATGAACTCACAAATAAAAGAAAACTGCAAGGATCAGTTATAAAGCCTTTCGGCCACCAGAAGAATTGAACCAGCAAGATTGCTAATCAAATTGATCAGTTTAATTACCACAGAAAGAATGTGAATCACTATATATAATATGACAACTCTATTAGAGCTCAAGACTGAACTAGATATCTTAACAAATTTCAGTTCAAGACTATTAACATCATTGATCAGATTAACCAAGCCCACAAATAACACTTTGCAATATCTCTCTGTACAAGCACCAGATCAAATACAAATACTGACAAATCCGATGGTAATCAAAACCACTGAGATGAAACCAGACAAGGCACATCAAGAAGACATTGTCCCAGAAAACTTCTCGCCTCGCTTAGCCGCGCAAAAGACGAGGTATTCGGAGATACCATGCCTCTCTTCGTAGTTCGGAACATACCAAATAACGAAGCCGATGGACAGGATATATGCCGCTCAAGAACCACCAAAGGATGCACTGGCCAAGTACACTCACAGAGCACCAAACCAAAATTCGAAGTCTTTTCCTCCCTCTGCAAGACTAATCCAGAGAGCACACTGAAAATTTCTTCCAAGTAATCAAAACCAAGAAATCCTTACAGAACCTCCAATTAGAGAAAGGGTGTGCCAGGAAACCAAGGGAATGAACAAGAAGAAGAACTTCTGGCCTCTCAACCAACGACACTGTGAAAATCACAGCGACGTTGGAGCTCTTAGGAATCAAGATCGAGCACAAAGCAACATGTGAGAAAGAAGTACCAAATTGGGAGGGACCAATTGTTGAAAATCTAGTCAATTTTTGGCATATTTTAATCCAGAAATTAAGCATATAAAACATGACAAACAAGAGCATGAGTGATTCAACAATGATGTATTCATATTCGCTAATGAACAGGATAACAGCAGATCCTATTAACATATTCATAGAGCACAGAAACAAATACATCAGATAAGTTCTCAGGGTATACCCTCGGGCGGGGCCAGTGTCGGTGACACCGGATGCACCGTTACCATCAGTCGACATGATGGCCTATTCGATGTAGTCGATCGAGGCGTGATGCAGGACGAGGCGTGATGCAGGAAGATGTTCGCCGTGCAGTATCGCGAGCAGTTCACCACCAGGATGAAGACGAAGTCACAGAATGGCGATCGCGCTAATCGCTCCCAAAACTTGATCGCCTGTCTACCCGGCGGTACTCAAGCGAACGGAGTTTCGAGGCCTACTCGCCTGAGCCTTCTGCGCAAGGTTCTGAACCGGAGATTGCAGAGAGCAGCAACAACAAAGAACCGAACCAGACCGAGTATTCTGTATCCTTTTTTTTATGGAGTAGAGAGCCTTTCTTTTATTCTCCTCCTCGATGAATAAAGAAAAAAGCGAAGAGACTAGTAATCGCTGCCCATTAGTCACTAGCAATCGCTCCATTACTCGAAAGTAACCGCAGCCATAATTCACTAGTAACTGCACCGTTACTGCCAGCTATTCGTTAATGATATTTACTGCGAGTCAATGCGTTTCGATTTTCGAATAGATAAAGAAAAACGCGCCCGCACCCGACACGCTTGCGTGCACACGCGTACACGCACGCACACGCACGCACACACACACACACACACACACACACACACACGCACACGCACACGCACACGCACCGCGCGGCGCGGAGTGGCGTGGTGAGGCGAGGCGAGGCGAGCGAGCGCGAGCGCGCGCTTGTACAGGCTATCTCCAATTGCACAAGGGGGTTACCACATTCTACCTTTTAAAGTGGTGTAACTCTCATTCAATTCTCCATATGGGACTAATCAATTTTTCCATGTGGGCCTAGGAATTTCATTTGATTAATTGCTAAATTAAAATAGTCCAAGCCCAATTAATCCAACAATCCCCACCAAATTTCAAGGCACACAAGAAATGCTCTCGATCCTATTTGTTGTTTTGATATACCAGTGTTTGATGGAGATTGTTGTTGAACATCCACCTAGGAAAGGAGTTACACTCATCCACAACTGAACAATGGACTATGCCTTGAATTGACAGTTTTGTGTGAACAAGTTTTACCTAATTCCTTTACTAGTACTAGGCTGCCTAAAGCATCCCCTCTGGTTGGAGCGTATAAGTCATACTCCAGGCCTATTCATAAGTATCTAGAGATCACCCAAATCTCATAGACGTGACCAAAGAATCGAACTCATATAGGTGTGTTCCTTCTAAGATGTCCTGTAGGCCGACATCTACGCTTTAAATAAGCCACTCGGATCACATTAAGGTAAAACCAACACGCCATACGAATAGGAAAGAAGCGCATCATTGAAGAAATGAGCCCTGTAAAGGTCTCTTCTCCCAGTAAACCAACAGCTTGTTTCATCATCCTACTTCACGGGATCTCCGATCACGTAGAACAGGTTACCACTGTGGTATGACTCACGTGGGTCTCAGGCCCATCTCACTCGATGCACTATCTATCACATTACGTGATAAACCCTTTGTAAATTGGTCGGCTAGATTCTTAGTATGCGGACATAGTCGATGCTATCACTCCGAGTTTTTCACTTTTCGGCGGACTTCAACCGCCTCTTAACATGCCTAGATGACTTCATGTTGTCCTTAGAACTGTTCACCTTGATAATTACAGTCTGATTATCACAGTTCATTAGGATAGCCGGTATCGGTTTTTCAACCACCGGCAAATCCATAAGGAGTTCACGAAGCCACTCAGCTTCAACAGTGGCGGTATCTAACGCTGTGAGTTCTGCTTCCATTGTTGACCTCGTTAAGATGGTCTGCTTGCAAGACTTCCAGGAAACAGCACCACCTCCAAGTGTGAACACATATCCACTCGTGGCTTTTATCTCATCAACATCAGAGATCCAGTTTGAATCACTGTAGCCCTCTAGTACCTTTGGGTACCCAGCATAGTGAATGCCATAGCTCATGGTTGTCTTTAGATAGCGCATCACTCTCTCAAGAGCACGTCAATGATCATCTCCCGGATTCGAAACAAACCGGCTTAGCTTGCTCACAGCAAATGAGATGTCAGGCCTCGTAGCACTAGCTAAATACATCAATGAGCCAATAATCTGGGAGTATCTCAATTGATCCCTTGTTATTCTTCGGTTTTTCCTCAATAACACACTAGGATCATAAGGAGTAGAAAGCAGCTTGCAAATCACTATAACCAAAGCGACTCAAGACCTTCTCCACATAATAGGATTGCACAAGTGTAACCCCACCATCACCTCCTCTCAGTAGCTTAATGTTAAGAATTACATCAGCCACTCCCAAATCTTTCATTTCAAAACTCTTGGACAGAAAGTCCTTGACCTCCTCAATCACATTGAGGTTGGTCCCAAAAATCAGTATGTCATCAACATACAAGCACAAGATCACTCCTTCTCCCCCACCATAGCGATAGTACACACATATGTCGGCTTCATTCACAACAAAGCCAGCAGATGTTAAAGTTCTGTCGAACTTCTCATGCCATTGCTTAGGTGCTTACTTTAGGCCATACAAAGATTTTACAACTTGCACACCTTTCCTTCTTGACCTTCTACCACAAACTCGTCTGGCTGATCCATATAAATCTCCTCCTCTAACTCTCCATTTAGGAAAGCTGTCTTAACGTCCATTTGATGAACGAGAAGACCATGAGAAGCAGCCAGGGCAAGTAGTACTCGAATTGTGTTCAATCGGGCAACAGGTGAATAAGTATCAAAGAAATCCTCGCCTTCTTTCTGAGTATAACCCTTGGCCACAAGCCTTGCCTTGTACTTTTCAATTGTACCATCAGGCCTAAGCTTTTTCTTGAAAACCCATTTACATCCTCTGAGTTTACACCCATAAGGACGGTCAACGATCTCCCAAGTTCCATTAGACATAATAGAATCCATCTCACTCCGTCTTCGCTTCCTTCCAAAGAGTCGTCGGAGAAGAATATGCCTCTTCAATGGTTCTTGGAGTGTCATCCATGAGGTATACAATGAAATCATCACCAAAAGATTTTGCAATCCTCTGTCTCTTACTCTTTCGAGTAACTTCATTGTTATCCTCCTCAGGATTTTCCATAGGCGTTTGTTCAACATGTTCTATCGGCACAAAAGAATCAAGGGAAATTATAGGTTCTTGACTAGATGAGCTAGGTACATCACATTTCATAGGAAATTCATTCTCAAAAATGTAGCATCTCTCGGACTCTATGATTGTACCAACAACGCACGTCAGTACTCCAGTTTTATAATTAAGAACCTATAACCCACGCTGTGCATAGCATAACCAAGAAATACACAATCTACGGTTTTTGGTCCAAGTTTGCGCTTCTTGACAATTGGCACGTTAACTTTGGCCAAACATCCCCAGGTGCGCAAGTATGAGAGAATCAACTTCTTCTTTTCCCATTCCTCGAATGGTGTTACTTCTTTATTCTTTGTAGGAACTCTATTCAGGACATGACACGCGGTCAATATAGCCTCACCCCACCATTCCTTAGAAAGTCCCGCAGTGTCTAACATGGCGTTAACCAAATCAGTTAGAGTGCGATTCTTTATTTCGCAACCCGTTTGATTCGGGAGAATAGGGAGGCGTCCTCTCATGAATAATTCCATGTTCCTCGCAAAATAAAGTAAACTCATTTGAAAAATACTCTCCCCCACGATCAGACCTTACCCGCTTGATTTTCCTCTCAAGTTGGTTTTCTACCTCAGCTTTATAGATCTTAAAGAAATCAAATGCTTCATCTTTTGTTTTCAATAAATACACATAGCAAAATCTAGTGCAATCATCTATAAGCGTCATGAAATATTTCTTTCCACCTTTAGTCAACACGCCATTCATCTCGCACAAATCGGAATGAATGAGTTCTAACGGTGCCAAATTCCTCGCCTCTTTTGCTGCCTTGTGAGGCTTGCGAGGTTGTTTCGATTGAACACACGTATGGCACTTAGAACCTTTAACCAAAGTGAATTTCGGGATTAAACTCATATTGGCTAAGCGCGTCATACACCCAAAGTTAACATGACAAAGTCGTGAATGCCAAACATTAGATTCATCATCATCGTTACACACATGGTTCACAACTTTATTATAGGAATCCATCAAAGAGAAACGAAACAAGCCTCCGCTCTCATAACCTTCACCAACAAATGTTCCATACTTGGACACGACACATTTATTGGACTCAAATGTAAGCCTAAAACCATCTCTACACAGTAGAGATCCGCTGACGAGATTCTTCTTTATGGAGGGACATGTCTTGCGTTCTTGGTGCACGGTCTTTCCCGAAGTAAACTTCAGATCGACCATACCAACACCATGAACAGCTGCATGCGATCCGTTCCCCATAAACAAGGAGCAACCTCGACAGACCTGATAAGATAAAAACAAGAAAATATCAGCACACACATGAATATTAGCACCAGTGTCAACCCACCACTCAGGTGATTGACAAACAGAGAGAACTGTAGGTAAGTAATTACCGTACCCCGATGTTCCTCCAGCATCACTAATAATCATGTTGGCTGACATCTTCTTATCCTTGCGGTCCGGACAATCCTTAGCCCAATGGCGTAATCACCGCACACAAAGCAGCCACCCTTTCCTTTGCCTTTCTTCTTAAACTCAGTATTAGCCTAAGGCTTGACAAAAGGCTTATTTTTCTTCTTATTGTGGATAGCCTGAGGGTTCTTCTTCTGCACCAAATTGGCACTAGAACCTCCCTCGTGACAACTTTCTTGCCACGAGTATCTTTTGCCTCGCCTTCTCTTCAACACCAAGAGTGCCAATGAGATCGGAACACCAACTCCCGCCTCTTGTGTTTTAGAGAGGTAGCAAAATCCGACCAAGAAGGTGGTAACTTGGCGATAATACCGCCACCACAAACTTGTCCGTAACTCACACTTATTATGCTCAAGCTCCTTTGCGGCGCTCAATCTCATGAGCTTGTTCTACTACGAGCGGTCATCGACCATCTTGTAGTCATAGAATTGCTCCATGACATCTGACTCCATTGCCAAAGATCGGAAACTCCGAACTTGGCCTCAAGTGCATCCCACATCTCTTTGCCCGTAGGCAAATGCATGTACACATCCACAATGTTATCTGCCAGTATGTTGACAAGTGCACCTCGAAACAAATTATCCGCTAAATTGAACTTGCGTTCGTCCTCAGCAGATAGAGGCTCAGTGGGCTTGCCTTGTGCAACATGAAAACATTCCATGGCAGTAAACCACAGGATAGCACGTGCACGCCATCTCTTAAAATTGGAACCATCAAACTGAGGGTGCGGCTTAAGCGACGCAGCAAAGCCAACTACCGAAAAAGACCTATCAAGTTTTTGGATTGTTGAAAATCTAGTCAATTTTTGGCATATTTTAATCCATAAATTAAGCATATAAAACATGACAAACAAGAGCATGAGTGATTCAACAATGATGTATTCATATTCGCTAATGAACAGGATAACAGCAGATCCTATTAACATATTCATAGAGCACAGAAACAAATACATCAGATAAGTTCTCAGGGTATACCCTCGGGCGGGGCCAGTGTTGGTGACACCGGATGCGCCGTTACCATCAGTCGACATGATGGCCTATTCGATGTAGTCGATCGAGGCGTGATGCAGGAAGATGTTCGCCGTGCAGTATCGCGAGCAGTTCACCACCAGGATGAAGACGAAGTCACAGAATGAGAGAATGAGCAGTAACCGAACCAGACCGAGTATTATGTATCCTTTTTTTATGGAGTAGAGAGCCTTTCTTTTATTCTCCTCCTCAGTAACAGCAAAAACGAACAAACTAGTAACTGCCTCCATTACTCGAAAGTAACCGCAGCCATAATTCACTAGTAACTGCACCGTTACTGCCAGCTATTCGTTAATGATATTTACTACGAGTCAGTGCATTTCGATTTTCGAATAGATAAAGAAAAACGCGCCCGCACTCGACACCCTAGTAACTGCAGCCATTAGTCACTAGCAACTGCCTCCATTACTTGAAAGTAACCGCAGCCATAATTCACTAGTAACTTACTACCAGCTATTCGTTAATGATATTTACTGCAAGTTAGTGCGTTTCGATTTTTGAATAGATAAAGAAAAACGCGCCCGACACCCGACACACGACACGACACGCACACGCGCACTGCGCAGCGGCGAATGGCGAATGGCGGCAGCAGTGCGTGTCTGAGCTCTCTCCAATTGCACAAGGGGGTTACCACATTCCACCTTTTAAAGTGGTGTAACTCCTATTTAATTCTCCATATGGGACTAATCAATTTTTTCATGTGGGCCTAGGAATTTTATTTGATTAATTGCTAAATTAAAATGGTCCAAACCCAATTAATCCAATACCAATTTCATCAAAACCAGATCAATCCAAAGATAACCCAAGGCCGGCCTTTCTAGAGAATCAGAAGGAGAAGGAGAACCTCCCGCTGCTACCGCCAACAACCCGTGCTAATCGCGCACGAGCCGCTGAGCCGCCCGACGCCGCCAGGCCGATACAGTCATCACGCTGCTCTCCCTTCTTCTGGTTAGGGTTGGAGTTAATCTCTAACCTTATCCTCCAGCTATCTCAATGACCGGTGGGTCCCCACATCTTTTCTTTTCTTATTTCATTTATTCTTTTCTCAAATGATATATTACATAAAAGGCCCTCTCAGGTAACAACAACTAACTATAAATCGATTTTTTTTGTCTTTGGATTACCTTTGAGATATGTGTCTGATCCACACGATTGTGGATTGATTTAATGGTTTAAAAATGTGACTTGTACTTAACAAAACACATACATCCCCTGTTAAGAAAATGTACGTTTATCGTAGGATAGTTCACGTGCACTTTCTGCCAACCTAAGTTGGCGTAGCCACGAGAGTAGTCATGCTAGATAAGAGTACCATAAAAAGATCGCACAACTTGTCCAGGTAATGAAGCACCGCCGAGCTGCCAAATATATATGCGTCTTACAGCATGAACGCTCGGCATGTTAGGCGCGCGAACTTCTAGACCTTCGTCTGCAAAACTGGAAAACGTTCGCCTCGCAGGTCACACAACCTTCTTCCGGCCCGGCGCTTGTACTAACTGTTAGGCGCGCGAACTTTCTAGAACTTGTGCACAGGAAACCGGCGGTACTGTTGGCAAATTTGGCCGCGCTTAAGAATTAGGCCCAGTTTCGACAAACAGAAGGGCTTAGTACAGAGCTCTATCGTTCTCCATCTCAATCTGTTTGTTCATGGTTCACCTTGTGCAAAGGTGGAATGCAATCAGCACTTGTGTTGCCCCCTAGCTCTTCAGTACTACAGATACCCCCTAGCTCTTCAGTACTACAGATACGCATTACGCGTCGCAGGAGCATTGCCAAGCAGAAGCAAAACAGAATGGCACACAAACGACCGAGAGTAATTAGCATCTTGAAGGTACGTAAATTGATCCACAAACAACTAAAATAACCTAGGGGCTGTTTGGTGCACTCGCAAACCAAACCAAATATAAGTAACGTTAACAAAAATTTGATGCTGTTTGATTTACTACCAAAGTTTGGTAACATCCACAAAAAATTAATGTTTGGTAACACTAATGAAATCCAATGTCCAAACAACACTGGTCTTGTCAAGAAAGCTTGTGTCATCAACCAAACTGCCCCCCAAATGCCACTGCGCACCGGGCGACCGTAGTCCTGCAAGTATCATAACACACAAGCTTTTTCTAGGATGAAAGCACATTTATTTAAAAACGTTCCGTCTCCATCCTTATGATACATGCTGCGTTACCGGTTTGTGAACATTACACACTATTTCCCACCTTCAAGAACAGAAGCATCTATCTTCTGTACGAGCAGATGGGTGGCAGACAGTCAATACTCTTAATGGCAGAAACTTCATATTCATGCTTCAGCAGCCTTCTCTGCAGGGCTGTCTTCACTCTTTTGTCCCATGTTCGTCTTCTTTGCTTCATAATCTTTCACAGCAGCTTTAATTGCATCCTCAGCAAGCATGCTGCAATGGAGCTTTACTGGTGGAAGTGACAAGTGCTTTGCGATCTCGCTGAAATACAGAGCATGAAAGTCTGTTACAGTTTTACAGAACATGCTTGAAAGGATTGAGACATTTGGGTCATCGACAGCTGTTGCAGTAATAGCAAAAGGAAAAGAGAGTAGATTTATCTTCTGCCTAACGAAAGCGCAGAAACTATGAACATAAGATACATCTTTATCTGATGTAGTTAGCATCCATATTCATTTGCAAATATAAACACCCAAACTACTCAATAAAAAGGCAAGCTCATGAAACAATAGAAGGTAACACATCAGACTCTCCACCATGCCAAGTAACTACAGAAAAACTTTTTTTTTTGAATTAAACTGGCAGGAGAGCTGCCCGTTATATTGATAGAGAAAGTTAGCGGGGCAGAGCCGTGGAGAACAGACTAATGAAAGGCCTTAATTACGGAGAACCGAATTGCTCGAGGCATTTGGCCCCGGCGAGGGACCAAGCTCTTCCCTCCTTAATCTTTGCTAGGAGGTCCAGCAGGGCGTTGGTTTTATTGTGGAAGATTCTAGTGTTTCGTTCCTTCCATAGCTTCCAAGTAATTAGGATAAGAACCGTGGCCGTCGCTTTCTTGGGGAGGCCTCTCGTCCCGGCAACCTTGGACCACCATTCCTCGATGTTGCCACTATCAGGCCATTGAGATGGCTGAAGATTATGAGCTCCCAGCCAGTTCGCCATTAGCTTACAGACTCTTGCCGAATAACAACACTTGGCAAAAAGGTGTAGCGCCGTCTCCACATAATGTGTGCAGAGGGGGACAAATGTGCTGGTTTGACCACCCTCTAGCTTCGAGTCTGTCTGAGGTCCATAGCCTATTTTGGATCGCCAGCCAAGCAAAGAATTTGTGCTTAAGAGGGGGGCGGATTTCCATATTATTTTCTTTGAAATTCGTAGCATTGAAGCCCAAGAGGTGGAGAGCATAGGCAGATTTTGAGGAGTAGATACCTTCCTGGGTGTGTTTCCAGATTATGTCATCTGGGACTCCAACTGATTTGGCTATGTCTTTGGGTGCCTCCTCCCCCCCGCCATGTCGAGTACCAGAATTTGGCCGTCATTCCATCCCCGAGGGTGACCGTGGTTGTCGTTGGGTTTGAATGATTCTTGTCCATAGGCGCAAAAATTGCTGGATGTGGTGGGTTGTCAAGCCTGCTTGGGTGTTTATGTCCTGCACCCACAAGTAGTTCTGTAATGCTGAGTCCACCCTACGAAGTCTCTTGTGGGTGAGCGTAGTCCAAGGTATTTAATTGGGAAGGACAATCGGTTTGCGGAATGTCTTGTAGGACAGAGTCCGGATTAATGTCGTGGCAGCTTATTGGTATCACTGCTTTTCTGGAAATTGGTGTTTGAGCCTGAGGCGTTTCCGAAGCAGCCTCTGAAGCACGGACACTCCTCTAAACTGACGTATCCGTGCCTGACATGGACACGTCACGGAGACGCGGACACATATCGACGACGTGTCGACTGCTTTAAAATTGAATTTTAATTGTGAAAATTCTCGACATGTGTCGAACATGGCATGACCATGTCCAACACAACCCAGGACACAACCCACACCCCAGTCGTAGGCGGTATACCAAATGCCCTAACCCTCATCCCAAACCCCCAAACCCGAAGCAGACTACCTCCCTCCCTTGAGCTCCTCCTCGAGCCCATCCGCCTCGCTTAGCTCCTCCTCCTCGCGCCCATCCGTCTCGCTGCGCCGCCAGATCGAGCTCCCTCCTCCCTCATGCCGCCGGATCAAGCACCCTCCTCCCTCTCGCCGCCAGCTCGCTGCGCCACCTCGAACCTCCCTCGCGCCTCCAACCTCTTTGGCTCTCCCAGTAACGCGCAAGTCCCCCTCTTATCTTCTTGTCTTCTTGATGGCTGTCTGGTTGATGGCTTGATGCTGATGGCCAGAGCCTATATGGGCGTTGGGTGCCGATGGCTATTACTTATTAGCAGACTAGCAGTCCAGAAGACTTCTAAATGTGTAATACATGTAGAGAAGTGCATCATTGCAAAGAAGTGTAAACGTGTAGTACATACATGCAGAGAGTAGAGAAATATAAATGAATGCAATGATGCACTGTCACAGATGCAGATGCTTGTTCTTATGTTAAATTGTTAATATGTTATTGATTGTTTGTTTTTCATCATTTTAGAAAAATGAAAACCACTAATTCTAGTGCTAGAGAGGAGCAAACCACCAACAATAGGTTCAAGCCTCCATTGTGGAATCATGTTGGCACTGTAGACAAGGGTGGTCAAGGGGGAGGAAATGTGAAATGGAGATGCAAGTATTGCAAATATGTTGGCACTAGTAGCTACTCTAGAGTCAAAGCGCACTTGCTGAAAAGTACTAATGCTGAAATCAAGATCTGTCCTAAGGTGACAGTACCTATTCTTGCTCAGCTTAAAAGTGAAGTTGCAAATGCTAAGAATGAACAAGCAAAAACAAGGCCAAGAGATGTGCCCTTGCTACCATCAACTGCCAGTAGTGTTGTTAGTGCTAGTGTTTCTTCGTCAAGCATGGATTTGGCTATGTTGGGGAATAGGAAGCGACAGGAACCTCCTTCACCATTAGAGAAAGCTTGGGCCATGGATTTGCGCAATCAACTACATGCACAAATCGCAAGGATGTTTAATTCTGGAGGTACGCAATCAACTTGAAATCATTGTTTCAATTATATCCAACTTACTGTATGCATTAAACTAATTTTGGTTATGTGAAATTTACAGGATTGTCTTTCAATCTAGCAAGAAATCCACATTTTCAACAGTCGTAGTACAACTTTGCTGCAAGCCATAACCAACTTTCTAGTTATGTCCCACCTGGGTACAACAAGTCGAGGACTACACTTCTTCAACAAGAAAGGACTCACATTGAGACCTTATTGGAGCATACACAGAGCACGTGGCCTGAAAAGGGTGTCACCATTTGTTCAGATGGATGGTCAGATGTACAGAGGCGGCCTCTCATTAACTTTCTTGCTATTTCTAGGGTGCACCGATGTTCTTGCGAGCTATCAATGCTAAAGGCAAAGTGAAGACAAAGAAGTCCATTTATGAGAAGTTGATTGCTGCTATTGAAGAAGTGGGTGCAAGAAGTATTGTCCAAGTCATCACTTACAATGCTACAAATTGCAAATGTACGGGTTTGATTGTTCAACAGAAGTACACTCATATTGTTTGGACTCCTTGTGTTGTTCATACTCAATCTTGCTCTCAAGAGTATTTGTGCTGCTAAAATATCAAGAGCTGATGATGAAGAATTAATCTTTGATGAGTACCATTGGATAACTAAGATTGTTGCGGATGCTAATATGATCAAGAATTTTATAATGAACCATGGCATGACACTATCAATGTTCAATGAGTTTAGCAAGCTGAAGTTACTTGCTATTGCTGAAACGAGGTTTGCCTCAGTTGTGATTATGTTGAAGCGTTTTTGCATGGCCAAGAGGACTCTCTAAAACATGGTGATTAGTGACAAATGGGAGACATATAGAGATGACAATAGAGGGATGGCACAAACCATTAGAGAACTAGTACTCAATGATGTGTGGTGGGACAAGGTGAACTACATTGTTGAATTCACCGAGCCAATCCATGAAATGATACATGTGGCGGACACCGACACACCATGCCTTCATATGATTTATGAGATGTGAGATACAATGATTGAGAATGAAAAGAAAGTGAAATATAGGCATGAAGGTAAGGAAGACAATGAGGAGTCCACCTTTTACTCAGTTGTTCAAAGCATATTGGTTTGATCGTTGGGCAAAAGGCAACACTTCACTCTATTGTTTGGCACATTCACTTAATCTAACGTGAACTACAAATCTTCCTTTTGCTTTTGCTAACACTTTAGTTTCACAAAGTTCTAATCCATTTTTGTTTGTAGATATCATAGTGAGAAGTGGATCAGTCAAAAAGGTGTTGGTGTTAGCCGTGTACCCCCACACAAGGATATTGAGATTTCACAAATGAGAATGAAGTGTTTCAAAAAGTTCTTCCCTGTGTTTGAAGATTTAAAGAAAGTGAAAGAAGAATATGCAAGATTTTCCACTTGTTCTGGAGAATTCAATGACTTTGATTCTATTTATGACAGATGGATCCTTGATCCAATGAATTGGTGGGTAAATTATGGACAATCCATTCCTGTGCTGCAAAGTTTGGCTCTCAAATTGGTTAACCAACAGCCTCATCTTGTTGTGAAGAAACTGGAGCACATATAGCTTCATCAACAGCATGAAAAGAAGCAAATTACTCCTGGGCGTGCTGAAGATTTGGTATTTGTGCATAACAATTTAAGATTTCTATCAAGAAGAACAGAAGCATATAAAACAGGAGCAACTAGAATGTGGGATGTGGGAGGATATAGCTTTGAATCTCTAATTGGTGTTGGCATTCTAGAAGTTGCTCAACTCTCTCTTGAAGAACCAGAGTTGGAGAGGGTGTTGTTTGAAGATGAGTCTTCTACTATGATGATCCAAGAAGAAAATGAGGATGAAGTGGCAGACTAAGTCTCATGCTGTCTTTTATTTAGCCTTGCCACTGGAATTTGATTTTGTTATGTAACTTAAGTTGAACCACTCCTATGTTGGCAGTGGCACCTTGCTTTTGGTCGAGCCCTGTATTTAAGTTTCTATGTTTGAACTTGGCTACTTGTTAATTTTTATCGCTTATCAATTATCAATTGTTGTTGCTCTATTACTTTGATTGTTCAAGAATCAAGTATTCAAGTATATATGTTATCTTTATAGTCTTGCAACTCTTGCTGATCATGTTACTTCTTTTCACAGGTTAATGAAATTTTGATATCTGGAAATGGTATTCATATGAACAATTGAACATATCATGATTCATGAATTGACAGCAAGAATGAAGAGGCGAGGGTCATTTTTTTGAGGTACATATTCCGAGTTTACTTTACACTTTACAATATTTCAGTTCAACAACCATGAAGAAACATAAAAATAACACATGTGTAATTTATTCTTATTATTTAAATATATATAGTCGTGTCGCCGTACCAGTGTTTTTGGGAAAATGGTGAATTCCCGTGTCGGTGTTGTGTCATGTCGACGTATTTGTGTTCGTGCATCATAGGAGGCAGCTGGGTCGTTGTGTGGACTTCGGATTCACTAGGGGATATGAAAATTACCGCATCGTCCGCGTATAGGGAAGTTTTGAATCTGGCGAGATGGTCTCGCGGGCGGGCAAGGTATCCCAGGTTTGTTGCCATATCTAGGAGACGCTAGATGGGATCGATTGCTAGGGTGAAGAGAAAGGGGGGGGGTCTCCTTGGCGTAGCCCCCTTCCATGCTTGACCGGCTTTCCGGGGATGTCGTTGAGGACTCTAGAGGAGGCAGAGGCTAGAAGAGTGGCCACCCAGTTTGTCCATCTAGGAGGGAATCCCCTTCTTCGAAGGAGATCGAGTAGGTAATCCCATCGGACCGTGTCAAAGGCCTTTAAGATATTTAGCTTGAGGAATAGCATCGAGGTTTTGGAGCGATGCAATCATCTTATCAAGTTGCGAACGTATAAGAAGTTGTCGTGGATGCTTCTGTTTTTGACAAAGGCGCTCTGGACTCTTGAGACCAGATTGTTTAGGTGTGTCACCAATCGCAGGGCTAGCGTTTTGGAGATACATTTGCAAAGACCGTGGATGAGACTGATAGTTCTAAAATCTTGGACTCCATCTGCCCCCTCCTTTTTGGGATCAGCACAATGTTTGCTGAGTTTAGCAGATGGAGATGTGACGTGCGGAGACTGTGGAAGCTATGGAAAACTGCCATAACGTTTGCTCTGATGATAGACCAATAGAACTTATAGAAGTTGAAGGGGAAGCCTTTGGGGCTCGAGGCCTTGTCCCCTGGCATTTGATCTAAGGCGTTGAGGACTTCGACTTCCGTGAATGGCCATCCTAGGCAGTGTTCCCCTAGGCGGGCGCCTAGGCCGCCTAGGTGTTGGGCGATGCCATGCCGCCTAGACTCGGTGCTAGTCGGTGCTCTAGGCAGGCAGAGCGCCTAGCCGGTCCAAGGCACTCCAAGGCGGTCCCAGGCGGCGCGAGTCGCGCGCTGCCGCCTCCTTTGGTTCCCCGTCACGCACCGCCTCGGCGCCTCCTCCCCGCGGCTCCCCGTCACGTGGCTCCTCCTGGTTCTCCTTCACGCGTCGCTTCCTCTCCTGCTAGATCGACGTCCCCCGTCGCTAGATTTGGTCTCCCCACCGCTGGATTTTGTGTTGATGGGAGGGGGATGAGGTGCCGGCGGGAGGGGAGAGCTCGGCGGCTGTCAACGACGCGCTCGGCGGAGAGAGCGATGGGAGGGGTGAGGTGGCGGCGGGATGGGTAAGGGAGAGCGAGAGGATGGCCTGGCCACTCACTCGATCAACACGGATAAGGAAGGGCGAAGGGGACCACTCAGTCAACGCAGGCCACTCGCTCGGTCGACGTGGGCTTGGACTGGGCTGGACACGGAATTACCGAAGGTAAGTCTCATTTCTTTTGTCTTTTATTTTTTCTTTGTTCACTTGTTCTCCTCTCCCTTCGGCTGCTCTGTTCACCGGCTGCACAGACCACCGCCTAGGCGGGCTAGGCGCTAGGCGGCCACCCTCCGCTCGCCTTCCACCTAGCGCCTAGGTGAACATTGGTCCCAAGTTGTGTAGATCTACAAGAGGAGGCTGAGGGCCTCCTAATTAAGGTCGGTAGAGCGTGGGTTGGGCGGGTTGAGCATGCCCTAGAAGTGTTGATGGATTATGTCCTCTTCATGCGAGGACGCCCACCCCAGGTCGATTCGGAACCTTTGGATGTGATTTTTACACCTACGGGAGTTGACTTTGATGAAAGAACTTAGTGTTGGCGTCACTCTCTCTGAGATTGATAATCCGGGACCTTTGTCTTTGCCTAGATCTCTTGATCACTGCTAGCCCCATTACTCGCTTTTTTAGGGTGGCCCTCAGACCGGGTGGAGAAAGCGCTCTATGTTCCTGTGCCACATTGAACTGGAGAATTAGCTCGAGGGCCATCTAGAGGAGTTTTGGTCTAGGGAAGAGAGCTGCACTCCAAGCTTTTAGCTTCGACACCGCAATTTGTAACTTGTGGTTTAGCTGATGCATTGGTTCTGTGTGGGGCCTATATGTATTCCAAGCATTTTGGACCACCTCCACGAAGCTTGGCATTTTTTTCCAGAAGTTTTCAAAACGGAAGGATTTTGGACTACCTCCGCAAAGGTTGACGGGGGTTCGAGACTGGAGTCTCAGGACCTGGAGGATCGGCGAGTGGGGTCGGGGAGCCAATAGGTGCTGCCCATTCGATGGGTGACTACTTCCCTCCTACTCCAGCAGCCAAGGCCATAGGGCTCGTGGCCAAAGGGTAGAAACTGGGCTCCGCCGCCTCGCCGGGGGTGGAGACTGGCGTAGTCTAGCTCGTCGTGGACCGCCAAAATGAGCAAGGTTGGAGCTTCTGGGGAGGAGACGTCGGGCTCCGCTGCGGTTTCCTCGGAGGCGCGGAGCATCTGGCCCGTTGGGGATGGGCTGGCTTCAATGGACTGTATTGTGGCGAGGGGCAGATGGTGAGCCGGTTCCTTTGGAGTGGTGATGGGTGAAAGAAGTTCTGCTTTAGCCAGGGATGCCTGCCAAACATAGTTCGGCGACAATGTAGCGAACAAGCCCGGAGCTAGGTCGAGCTTGTCTGCGGCACTTGATGTGGCCTTGATGTAGTTTTCCGCCTTGCGCAACCATTCGACCCGCTCCTCGTCGAAGGAGGGGGAGGCTGCGTGGATGGTTCGGTCGATCGTAGGCTTGTCAAATACCTCCTGCAAGGCTTCGAGCAGGTAGTTGGCATAGGATGCAAACATCTCTTGGAGGGTCCGACCTGGTTTGGTCAGCTGCTGACTTGATTTCTTCCGATGACAGCAAGGGTGGGGCGAAGCATTCCAGCCCAACCGTTGGAGGATCGAGCAGAGGAGCGGTTCCGCCTCGGGCGGCCGTCCCTGTAAGAACCGTGTGTTTGTCCCCGGCGTGGGGGGAGCGATCGTGGTCTCTTCCGGAACCCAGGCGAAGCTTTTCGGCGCCGGCGTGGGAGCTCCTCTGTCCACGATGATTTGGGCGGTTGTAGCGATCCTTGTCGTTGTCGTTGTCGTCTTTATCGTTGCGCCTGGAGGGTGGTCGCGTACAAGGTGGAGGGTGGCTCGTCGTGGTTGTCGTCGACCTCTTCTTCTTGTCGAGCGTTTGGGGCGAGTGCTCCTGGTGGTCGTCGTGGGCCAAGCTGCGGGCGCGTGCCTCGCGCGCGCTACTCCAAGAGGTTGTCGTCGACCTCTTCTTCTTGTTAGAGCGTTTGGGGAGGCAAGTGGCTCGGCCCCCTTTAGACTCCGGCGTACCGTCGACGGGAGACAAAAACTAGGCTGATTATTTCTAGCAACTTACAAAGACCATGTACACTGGGATGAAACACGATGTACATGAAGCAAGTTCAATGCTATGCCGAACGTTTTTTATTTTCAAAATTCTTCTGACACAGTCAAATGCGGTAATATCAACTTAAATACTAGATGCCTAGATGGTCATCAATAGTGAACGAAGACTTGGCAAATGGAAAAGCCCCACTATTGTCATACTGGTATTCACATTGTGATGAAAAGAGTAACATTTGAAAAGGAAACTAGGTACATAGAGCTTAATTACCACAAGGCGACTACTACATGTGTTTGCTAAAATGGATAGACAATAAACAACAATAGGATGATGACAAAAAAGGCTGAGATAAGAATGTTAGGATGATAAAAAAAACAATATAAGCATGTTAATGTAACCATTTAAAATATTGGATGGAAACAAAGATCAGGGAGAGGGATAGCTTACGTATTCTTGATAGTCAATACTTCCTCCATTTGCTTTCCCTTCACCCATTCAGTAGCTGCAAGGACAAATGTAGGATCAAGAATCGACTTTATGACTTACAGGCTTTTTAATATAGAAATCAGAAACAGCATCTTGTAAGGAAATAGAAGCACTATACAACATCAAATAGTGTTAAGTGAGGTAAAAAAAATATCTTAATACTGTGAACAAGCTTCCAAAATAACAGTGTTTCAGTTTAATAAGACTAGCAAGTTTAATAAAGAAGACTAGCAAGTTAAATAAAGATATTCCAGAGCATGAGGTAAGATCCAGGCAACCAGCTAGGGAAAATGCTGTCTTTTTTTAAGAGAGAGAGAGAGAGAGTGTCATGCGTGTTGCCTTGTCAGTTCAGCTGGTTAATAACAGGGAAGATGATCTCCAGATGCCATTTAATACAGCAGCATCTAAAACTAAACCAATTTTTAAATGATGAACTCTGCTGCTCTGCACACGCATGAAAAAGAAGTAAATATTAACTACAAGTTTCATTTGGCTCCCATAGTTTTTGGCTCATCAATTGCACAATACGATGGAATATATTAGCCTTTGCAATTTGTTGCTTTTTAACGCATAACAGGAATGAAGGTCAGATACAGTGAACATGACATATATCTGCTATATATCATTGCAGTCAACAGACCTTACATCAGAACAATGAGCAAAAATTGCTCCAACCCATCTGTCAGACTATCGATTATCAGCAAGACTGAAGATCTTTCCATTTTGGGAAATAAACTACAAACATCTCAGAGCAGTTTGAGCTGCTCCAGACTATCAAAAGTATTCCAGCAAGAATATGCCAACCTTTCTTAAGTTGTTTGTTAGGCATTGGAGAACAATTATTTATAATTTAGTTTAGCAACTATAACTTCTAGAAACTGCAAACATCTGAATTGACAATGCAAAGTGCAAACTGTCAATGAAAATTCTCAAATAGATAATTCAGGTAACAATGAGCTAATCATTTTTGTTGAAGGTAAAACATCCCTAAACTGGCTAAGAAAACCCCAAAATCATCAGGGAAAAAAGAGCATCATAAACAATAGTCACTTGTACGGTATACCAAAATCTCAGCATTAGCGTAGCATCCCTAAGCCAGCAAAGTGACACAAGAAATTATACCCTATACCCTGGATTAACCAAAGGCTAGAAATGAACCACAACTCCCTACACAAACTTCCTGCCATACAGCTTGTATGAAAATATCTGCTCACCAAATTAAAGACATGCTTACACTCAACATCAAACAAAACTAAATTCAATACGCCAATTTGGTAACCCAGAAGCGAAAATAAACCCAAAGAAAGGGCGGATAAGCTATAACATCGCTAGAGATGAACATTAGCCACAGCATCGGTTATTTATCTACCAATCTAATCAGCTTAACCATCTCATGTAGCCATATTTGACGCTCATAATTGTCCCCAGAAATGCCCTATCATCTACGAAGTCAGGATTCGGGAATAGATCATCACCACACCCAATGCATACGCAAATATTCCAACCCGATAGTTAGCAACTAGCTAAAGTTTCTCTCATCCTTCGCAATTATTGTCCTCCCTATTTGAAACGAAAGCATCACAACAATAATTAAGCAACCAATTATTGCTGCAATTCAAATCACAGAAGACAAACAGCACCTCTAAGATGGAGTAGCACGGAATAGAGCTTAAGTCTACAGTCAAATCACCGAGGAAAAGTGAGAGGAACTGGAAGGGAGCGGTTGGGGGGCTCACCGACGGAGGATGACGCGATGGCGGAGCCGCACCCGAAGGTCTTGAAACAGGCGTCGACGATCTTGCCGTTGTCCTCGTCGACGCGGATCTGCAGCTTCATGACGTCGCCGCAGGCCGGCGCGCCCACCAGTCCGGTGCCGACGTTGGGGTCGTCCTTGTCGAACGAACCCACGTTCCGCGGGTTGTTGTAGTGGTCCACCACCCGCTCGTGGTACGCCCTCGCCCCCGCCCCCGCCGCCGCTGCCAGCCCCGGTGCCCCGTCGCCAGCGCCCGGGCCAACCAGCCGCCGGAGCCCCGGGGCAAGGAGCCGCCTGCCTCCCGCGCGCAGCATCGCCCACAAATTCGGAGGCGCCTTCGGATTCTTCTGATCTTTTCCGGCTTTTGGATTATAGTTTTGAGGTTTTTTTGGGGTTGTTTAACTTTTAACCCGGAGAGGTGGAGACGAATTGTGGCTGTGGTTTCGATGGTTTATACGGCGCGGAAGAGGCGGGGATTCGGTGCGTGGCGCGGCGTAGGGCAAGCTGGAGATGCGAGCGTTGCTTGGGGACGTGGCGTGGTATTTGTGGAGGAGGCTGGTGGTTGCTGTGTCGGGTGGTGTAAGGGATCCTCGTGGCTGGGGATAAACGTAAGGAGGATGGGGCCTTGTTTTGCTATTGGGCCTCATGTGCAGTTAACGTGCCAGAGTGCGGCGCTACCTTCTCGATGACCTCTTCTCCTGTGGGACACGGAAAAAATCTCAAAATATCTCAATCAACAAGCGACACACAACCTTTCAAAAAAAAAAAAACCGACACACAAGTAAAACAAGCAAAGCCACATCTTAGAAGTCAGAACAAAAATAAGGAAACGACTATAGAACAATGTAGCGTTGCAATGGTATAGCATAAAGTTTTATCATATTTTTAAGAATTGTGTGAGAACATTTTAAAAAATTTAGGTTTCATTGAGTAGTTTCGAGAAGTTTCAAAACAAAAGTTTTAATAGATTTCAATGAGTTTCGGCTAGTTTCGACCTAACTTTGATGCACCCTCTTCTCTTCCTCCCGCCTAACTACTCTGTCGCGATGCACCTCTTCTTCCTCCCGACATTGATCGCCGTTGATCGACGCCACCGAATCCGTGCTCGAGCTCCTTATCAAACATCAATCTCTCTCTCTCTCTCTCTCTCTCTCTCTCTCTTCCCCGCCTCAGGCTCAAGCTCTGCACCACGTTGTCGCCGGATCCGGCTATCCCAAGTTGTGCCGCTACTGCCCGTCGTCAGGTCCGGATCTGGAGGTGAAGCATCGCGCCGCCGCCCCGTGTCAAATCCAGAGCCGGAGTTAAAGGAGGAGGTGGAGGAGCAGCATTGGAAGTGAAGAAGGAGGGTGGCCGCTTGCCTCTGTCGGCTCGCCGACTACACTCCTCGATCGGGCGTAGGAGGGAGAGAGAGAGAAAGAGAAATAAAGATAAAGATCCAACTAGTTGAAATATAGATTCCGATTGTTGGCCCAATCATTCACGGTACAACTCAAAGATCAGTAGCACGTTGGATTCTTATCTTTGTTTTGGATGAACAGTACTATGCATGTGAATAGTATCGATATGAGCAGTGTTGAATTGGATAACTCGAGGGGAGAATAGCAATCTCACAAACCAATTCGGGTGAATTGAATTATAAAAAAATCAGCACACTCACAAACCAATCTAATAGATTGAATTATAAGTAGTAGTAGTAATAACCTTCGGTCAATCCAAGAACTTGGTGTTCTTGCCTTGTACCAAGGGTAGAACCAGATGGAAATCTCTCCTTGTCTCTCGACAAACTAGCTCTCAATCTCTCAATTCAGCAAATCATCTCGATAGCACTCCCTCTTGCGCCAAAAGGCTTTTGATATTTTTATTCATAAACTAAAATCTGATTTGTCTTTATATGGTGTGGTCATAGGGCTTAAATAGCCTCCCACGCAAGCACAATTACTTTAGGATGAACAGTGCCTCATGAACAGTGTCCGAAACCAACTCAACCTTCTAAACGCCCACAACTCAAACTCTCCCAAATTTAGAATTAACAATCAGCAAAAAAGAAATTTGGAATTTAAACTATGACTCAAACTCTAACTTTGCCAAAACTTCCTATTCGAACTCTTTTTTAAAAAGGAAACATGTATTTTCAGAATCTAAATTCCAATTCTAGACTAATTTAGCCCCATTGCGCAACAAAAATTCCAAAAATAACCCTGATAATTTCAAAATTCCAAAAATAGCCCCCCCCCATGGTACTACATGTCGTTGGGACTAAGCAGAAGACTTGGTCTCGCTTCAGCGTGGTAAAAAAATTCAAAAAATTAATTAATAATATTTGTTGGACGATTTTTTAAATATGCAAAATGAGCTTAAAAAATTATGAAATTTTTTGTGGAGTCTCCTGGCATAGTTTTTATGCTTGTGTAATTTTTTTGAAATTTTATGCATTTTTTTTTTCTGCAAAATTCTTTAAAGTATAATATTTGTAGGAATTTTCTAATATAGCAAATGAGGTCCAAACATTATGAATTTTTTTTCCATACTCCCTATACAGTGGAATTTATTGTGTAAATTTTACAAAATTTTATATGCTCTGAAATTGTCTCGACAAATTCAGGGTTTAGGTCTCAAAAATTAGGACGAGACGTTTCGGAAATTAGGGTTTCATGATTTCATGTGACTTGAAATGTGCGAAGTTTGGTACGACATGGCTACTCTTGGCCGCTATGGTTCTTGATCATATTTCTTCTGTGAAAGTAGAGTGCGGAAATGCAGAGTACGGAAATTAACTTAACTGAAAGGGCCGAGAACGCTGCGATTACGAGAAACCCTAAAACATAGCGAAATCGATACCGATGTGAATGGTTATCTCTGAATTCCACCGTAAAAGGCATACTTTGATGGCTCAATGAGGCACAAGACTGTAACTACATTGCACCAGCGTGCGACAAAAGCACGTTACATGTGGTCACATGGCATGATGGTCGTGGGAGACTTTACATGTGGTCAAAACGTTACATGTGATCACATGGCACCAAAGACGGCCACCGACCGAAAGTGCTCCCACGAGCACGCCTACGCTACGCTTATGGTCGTGGGAGCACTTTCCACGGCCGACCGCATTCCCACAACAGGCACCCTTACCAGTGACCACCGAGCTTTACTGAACGCTACAGGGGCGCACCCGCTGACAGCCCTCACGATAGGAACACGTTGGACACGTGCTATCCTAGGGTGGGCTAGCGCAGACCGAGGCGCCAGATACCCGAGTTCCATAACCTTTTCGAGACTCTCCACGAGGGGACGGCACTATGCCGCAACCATCGCCATCACGAGGAGGCGCAGGATCGACTTCTCGCACGGCGCTCAATCACACCTACGGAGCGCGACCGGTGGTTCTGGACACATACGGAGGGTACACGTGCAAGACTATGGCTCGGGACCGCCAGAGGATCCTCGTCAACACAACACCTTTACTCGGTACACGTGAACGCATTTACACCAATTTTCCGTCGCCAAAACCAATAACTAACTCACCTGCACGCTTCCGCAGAAGAGCACTAGTGGGTTGACGACATGCTCAGCCTCACCGACCGCCACGATGAGATCATCCCGCATTCGCCTCCCGACAGGGCCCCTACTACGGCCTTCGAGACGACGCCACTCCCAGACGACAGTTCACATTCCCGAGGATCAACTACGTTGTCCCACAGCGACACGACGATGCGCCTAACTAATTTCATGGCCGTAAAACTTGTTATGTAATGCCATTGTGCATCCCGCCTTCGATTTATGTAATGTCCCCGTATGCTACGATCGTGAGATTTATGTACACAAAATGTTCTCCAAATATTTAGTACTAACAACAACCTGCATTCTCCGATTTTAACTTACTAAACCTTAAAGACATAACGCAATGTCGCCCCACGATACCTCATCGCCCTCGCTACCTCATGGACGCGAATTTTCTTCAACCAAATTACAATTTACCCGCAGCTATATATATGCATGATTTGGTTGCCATTCCACTCATTCTTCGCCTCTTCTCCTTCCTTCCAGCCTTAAACGGATGTCTACGCCTCATCAAACTTTCGAGTGAGCAGCAATTAGAAGCACTACGACAAAGACTTGGATTGCCCTCGTTGCGTGGATCCTGAATGTGTTCACCTCCCATACGCCAACGAATCCATCCCGAGTGTTCATGAAGTGTTCAATCTTACTGAACTTATGTCCGATCATCCCCAATGAACTTCTTTCCAAACACCATATTTTTCACTTGCGCCCAATTATTTTTACTGAACACAACATGTCGGTTCCGGCCGGTCGATGAAGCCGCGCTGAGGTTCGAGGCATTGCAATGCAAATTGCGCCTTGCAAGAAGACACACGCCATGTGGTCGCATTTCGCCAAGTGCCTCACCATCGGATCAACTCGACTAAAAATAAAGATAATGTTCTTAAAAGATCGGATGAAAAGATGGAAAAGGTTGAGAAATCGCTACGTAAATTAGTTAACATGGCCATTTGGTAATTTTTCTTCTATTATTTCTTGTTCTTGCTAAGTAGAAGTTCGCTTTAATAAAATTGTAATATCCACTTTATCTATGCATCCCCGCACTACGTGATGTATGGCTTTGCGCGTTGTTGTACTAGTTTGTATCATGTATACATCTATCTAATTCCGCTAGAACATTTTGCGTGTGAATTAATCAAACAAGAATTTCTAAATCAAATATGAACCACCACCATCTACTTTACAGATTCGACATTATAAGTACAGAAATTTCTTATGCACTACCGCTCTTAAATGAAGCGCAAAAGACCATCTCTCAAAAAACGTTCCGCACGAAAAAATCAACTTCGCAAGGCAGAGTTCCGCCCCAACATGGCGGTAAGAACCACGCTTGTAGAAAATCACTAAGTCCCAAAAGGGTGCTCTTGGAGAAAAAATGTTCCGGGATTTTCGAAGTTCACGAGAGGTAGTTCCGCACTTATATCGTCGGAACTACCGATCATCCTAACAAAGCAAAGCAGATGGCTTTCAAAACAACTTCAATTGCAAAACAAATTTATTTAACTTATGACAACACACCGCCTGCCAACTTTTCGCATCAAATGACAAAGACTGCAGAGTAAGACGTGATAACACATCGCCGCCAAATTTTTCGCATCAAAAGATAGCACTCGCAGAGTAAGACGTGATAACACATCGCCGCCACTTTTCGCATCAAAAGATAGCACTCGCAGAGTAAGACGTGATAACACACCGCCGCGCCCGACTTTTCGCATCAAATGACAAAGACTCTGCAGAGTAAGACTTGACAACACACCGCCGCCAATTTTTCGCATCAAATGATAGCACTCTGCAGAGTAAGACGTGACAACACACCGCAAACCAGATGAGAGAGGACTCAAAGCAAAACGTGACAACACTCGCCTCCCGAGCTTTTCCTATCGAAAATACAAGACTCCAAAAATGAGACATGACTACTCTGCAGAAAGATTAGACAACACTCGCCACCACGCCATGCCAACCTCGGATTATAAAAGGAGGTGCAAGTCATCTACGAGAAAACCACACAACCAAACCAAACACTACACCGAGCTTGCTTCACCACGCCGGGATGGACAACCTCAAGAAGCAATGGACGAGATCCGTGATCTAGCAAGGGCTTCAACCAAGACGGGCCGAACAAGCTAGGGCTGCTGAGGCCGGGTCCGGTGAAGAGCAAATTGCCAGATGGCGCTCCGCAATGAAGCCCTCAGAGCAAAGAACCCTCGCCGAACGCTCCAAACGAAGTTCGCCGCAACACCCGCCAGATGGGAGACGCCGCCTTTGTTGGTGCAGGACACATGCAAGTTCTTCAAATCCAAGCCCCACCACCAAGATGCGTTCGGGTTGTCCTAACAACTCCTCTTACTATCCCGATCATTGCTTGGGATACGAGCAACCATCTAAAATGGTAAGGAGTACTTACAGAATTTATCGTATCAAATCTCTTTCAGCACGCACTAACAATCTCTCCGTCACCAGTAGTCTCCGAGCCGCTATGTGGCTTCCGCAAGTGGATCGACCTAGAGATCCACCTACACACCAATGGCACTGATTTCGAGGAGGAATGCCGAAAGGGACGCGAGATCCGGAGGAGGATCGCTTGATGAAGAGCACAACAAGCGATCCGCCGGAGACTCGTGCCCATCTCGAGGCGCAGAGCAGGGAGCGCGAGGCACGCGAGAGGAGTGCGAAAAAGGGAAATGGCGGCCGAGGCCAGCATGCCGCGAGGAGTACAATGCCGAGCTCGCAAGAAAGGGCAAATGGCCCCGGTCCACGCAGTAGGTCGGGCTAGTCCGTAGTAGTCCCCCCTCCTATTCGCCATGTTTTAACTATCTCCTAAAGGCATGCGTACTTACATGGTCCGGAAGCTCATGTCGTAAGTTACCATAGTAGTAGCGTCCATGGTAAAGTAATTAGCCGAACCATCATGCCATGTGACCACATGTAACGTGCTTTGTCCGCACGCGGGCTGCAATGTAGTTCTGGTGTTGTGCCTCCGCTGAGCCATCAAAGTATGCCTTTTCTGGTGGAATTCCAGAGATAACCATTCACATCCAGACGATTCGCTATGTTTTAGGTTTCTCCGTAATCGCAACGCTCTCGCCTTTTCGCTTAAGTTAATTTCAGACTCTGATTTTCGCACTCTACTTTCACGTAAAAAAATGTGATCAAGAACCATAGCGCCAAGAGTAGCCATGTCGCACCAAACTTCGTGACATTTCAAGTCACATGAAATCATGAAACCCTAATTTCAAACGCCTTGTCCTAATTTTTGAGATCTAAACCTCGAATTTGTCGAGACAATTTCAGAGCATATAAAATTTTGTAAAATTTACACAATCAATTCCATCAGATAGGAGTATGAAAAAAATTTCATAATGTTTGGACCTCATTTTCTATATTAGAAAATTCCTACAAATATTAGACTTTAAAGAATTTTACAGAAAAAAAGAATGCATAAAATTTCAAAAAAATTACACAAGCATAAAAACTATACCAGGAGACTCCACAAAACATTTCATAATTTTTTGAGCTCATTTTGCATATTTAAAAAATCGTCCAACAAATATTATTAATTAATTTTTTGAAAAAAAAATAAATAAATAAAAATTTGTTCACGTAAGGCAAAGATTACCAAGTCTTCTGGGACGGCAAGAATTAGGTTGTCTTAGCCCCGACGGCATGTAGTACCATGGGGGGGCTATTTTTGGAATTTTGAAATTATCGGGGCTATTTTTGGAATTTTTGTTGCGCAATGGGGCTAAATTAGTCCAGAATTCTCTAAATTCAGTAAGGTTAATTTTGGATTTTCTTGCCAAACCGAAACCTACTCTAGTATCTTATCTGGATCCAAAGAGCACCAACATAGACTCCTTGTTCCCGTGGCTTCCTTTCTTGTTGGTTTGGATAACGGCTCCATCTTGATGACGCACACCATCCAAACTTCTCCCTTAGGCCCAAACCTTTGGCAACCGCATGCATTGTCCTTAAGCCAGTCGACCTCCCACGTGTTGCATGCATGTCCCCTTGATGCCCTTGTACTGCATGCCCTCTTATTCCTTGGTTAGTGAACTTCCCATGCATGTCCAAGCTCCCCCTTGAGCCTACCTCCCTCTCCTCCCTAACGGACAAACCTAGTTCTTGTTTTGCTTCTTTTGCCAAAACAACACAAATGTGATTGCTAGCTTAAGTTTGCAACGTTGAGATTCAAAGCAATACCTTGGTCATACTTGGGGTCGTATCAAATAAGATAGAGGGGTGCGAAGGAGACATGGCCTTATGATTCGTGGGGAACGAATAGGACAACTTGGACCTATACCGTTGCAACGCTACAATGTTCCATATATTTCTAAAAAAGAAGAGTGTTAGCATTGGAATGCACCGTTGTAACGCTACAATTCCAACGCTATAGCAATTTCATGGGGTTTCATAAGATTTTATGGGGTTTTAGGTTTCATGCAAATTCACAACAAGTTTCAATGATTTTCAAATCTCAATCCTTTAACTTTCAACAAGTTTCAAACACTGGAACTTGAATTTTCAAGATCTGAATTTGAAACCCGAGAGTTTTAATGTGTTTTAAATCTGGAACTTGAAGTTTCAAATATGAAGTTTCAAGTTTCAACGAGTTTTGGTTGAAGTTTCAAAATATGAGATTTGGGTTTCAAATTTAAAACTTCAAGTTTAAAAAAATTCCAAACCTAAACTTAACGTTTTATTGAGTCTGAAATTTGAAGTTTTGATTGAAGATTCAAAATATGAGTTCTACATTTCAAAAGTGAACTTCAAGTTTCAACAAGTTCCAAACTGAAACTTGAATTTCAATGAATTTCAAATCCTAAAACTGTAAGTTTCAACGAGTTTCAAACCTAAAACTTGAAATTTTAACGAGTTTCAAATCCCAAAACTTTAAGTTCTATGAAATTTCGGCAAGTTTCGTGCGTGTTTCAACAAGTTTCAAAGAAGTTTCACAACTTTCAAAGAAGTCCCACGTTACATACAAAGTTTCAACAAATTTCGATGAAACAACCAACAAAATTTAAAATAAATTTAAAACATATCTCTCCCACATCTCTCTTCATCGTTGACTCTTCCCTAGATCTGGCCCAACGACTCTTCTCCTACTCTAGCCTGGCACCACCACCACCATGGAGCCGACCGCTATCCGAGCCACCTCCATCGCCCAAGATTTGCACCGCTAGCCCAAGCCAAAGCTTCGTGCCACCGGTCTGAGATCAACATGCCACCGTCGGATCCTGGGGTCCTGAGCCACGCCGCATCCAGATTCGGCCGGCCGAGCTCGGACATGGGATGAGAGATATGATAGCAAGGATGGGGGCGCCGGTGTTGGAGCAATGGGGAGATAAGATGACATGGATGGGATCGTCAAGGATGATGGGGTCACTGTTGTGTTTTCTCTCCATGCCCCACGCACTGGCCCTAGTCGCCACGTCCGTACGTCGGCCCGCACGTCGGTGACCAGGAAGGGGTCACCTAGGAGGGTTTGCTTGCCACACCCCATTCGCCCGCCTTTATCGCCAAACCCATACGCTGGAAACCTTAGGAGACTACAAAAAGAGTGAGAGAAGTGGTGTGTGTGAGTGGCCCTACAACGGCACTGCTACGCCACCACGGAGCCACCCTACACTGTCTGTGTTGATGCACCCTCTTCTCTAGCTCCGGCCCAACTACCACCTCTGCCATGATGCTGGCCGACATTGCCCGCCACCGAATTCGTGCTCGAGCTCCGTGTCGAGCATCCATCTCTCTCTCTCTCTCCCCTGCTCCGGCCTAAGCTCTACACCATGTCGCCGTCGGATTCGACCGTCCTGAGCCATGCTTACGCCAGTCCAGATGTCTCGAGCCATACTGCCTTTGCCCGTTGATAGATCCGAGCTAGATGTGAAGCACTGCGCCACCACGTGTACCAAATTTGGAGTCGGAGTTGAAGAAGGAGGTGCAGGGGCGGTGCTGGAAGTGAAGAAGGAGGGGTGACAGTTTGCCTCATTGGCTCGCCAGCTGCACTCCTCGGCCGGACATAGGGGAGAGAGATCGAGAAGGGAGGGATACAAGAGAGACATAGAGAAATAAGAGAGAGTGGTACGAAGGAGACACATCCTTACGAGTTGTTGGGGGTCGGATGACTAGGACCTATACTGTTGCAATGCTATAGTTTTCCATAGTATTTCTAAAAAAATACTACCTCTATTCAAGAATGTATGACGTTTTGGACATCAGCACGGTCTCCAATATCCAACTTTGACTATTACTTTTCATATGATTATGTTAGTAAAAATTACAAAATTATTATATTATGAAAATATTTATCATGGTAAATCTAATGATATTACAAAATAGTTTTCCATATATTATTAGTCAAAGTTAGAGAGGTTTGATTGCACGCTTTCTAAAATATCATACATTTCTTCGGCAAAGCCAACGAACGCCACTGATCACATCCCGTCTCCAAGATGCTGCTACTCCCACTCCCCTCTCCAACTCCTTCCTCTTTCTTCTTCCTGTCGATGCACAAGACATAGGGCCCTACTATCGAGCTTATGAGAAGTAGGGAACGCTAGAAGACACCTTGAGATTTTATTGTCATGGACAAAGAGTTTACAAGGGTATACTACTATGAATGTGAATGATTATTGTTGTGTTTGATGACACGCAGGCCCTCGAATTTATATCTATCTAAAGGGTTGTCGTTAATGCTTCAATAGACAACTTGTGTCTTGAACCGTCATGTCCCTGATGAACTGTCGTAGGTTGCCAAATCCGCCATTAACCGCTCTCACATGTTTAAATGCTCACGTGATAAACCGCCTTGTCTCCAACTAATTATACTTTATGCGAGTGGTTACTGGTCAGAGATTGCTTATTGTTCATAGCTGATCGCCAATGGGTGTTAATTGTTTGTTACCGACCAGGCATATAGAGAGATAAGGCATTCTCTACTCCATAGTTGTAGCCGTGACTAGGGAATCAAGTGGGCCATATTTGAAGTACTTAAATGGGCCTCAGCTAAGTGGGCTTTTACTTATATGGACAGAATACATTGAACTAGTCAAGATTCCTCGTCAGCTAGCCCCCAAGCCTTGAGTAAATATTTACTATTTCTTTAAGACTTCTCACCTCGAAACAAGTTTCAAAAAACTCTTTTCCCTCCCAAATCATTTCGGTCATTTAATATAAATGCGAGAGAGAGAAGACAAAAATTATGTGTCCTATCTCAATGGGACATGTTCGCATACTGAGGTGAGTCGGTTTGAGGTAAAAAAAAAGTATAAAGGATTCAAGTTAGCTTATCTTTTCTACCCTTTTACCTTGTAATCTCCTCTAAAACCTTACGTCTTCCTCATAGCTTTTCCCCTTTTCTTCAATTCCTTTCGATCCTTCACGATCTCTCCTATGGTGGCCTGGAGTAAATCTTTTGTTACTAAAGAGCAGATAAAAATCTTGAAGATCAAGGTTTTGATCAAATGGAATCTGGCCGGGAAGGAAGTTGAGCCAATCCAAAAATCAAGTCAGGTTGTTCTTTTTGTCTCTTTTGTTCGTTTGGGTTTTCAGCTCCTGTAAAGCGATTTATTTGCTAACGTTCTTAACCACTATTATCTGGAATTGGTCCACTTAGGTCCAAATTCCATTTTAATTCTTAGTGTCTTTTCACATCTTTGCAAAGCTTTCCTTGGTATTCCACCTTATGTTCATCTTTTTTTTGCTATTTCTACCGATTTACTCCCAACAATAGGTGTCAAGGTATAGTTGGTTGTGTATATTTCAAGTTGTATGATAACACTATCGACCAATATAAGTATTACCAATCAAGGATTCGTGGCGTGATTATCACAAAGAATGGTTATATTCTGACCTCCCAGAAGGTAGTCGCTTGAGATATACCGGGAATGTTGCCCCATCATGGACGAAGAAGGAGAGGGAAAGAGAGAAGAAATCCCTTGTTTTAACTATTGAGGAGAAGAAGGTTACCGATGTTTTAGAACTGAACTTACGTAATGATTGTTTGATTCGGGGGGTCTCCAAGACTCAAATCACGCAGAGAGAATGACACATGGATTTTTATACAGGTTCTGTCCTTCTTCGGAGAGAATAACAACTGTACTCCTGTGTGGCTATATTGAGTATACTGGTTACAGATCAAGAGAAAGACTGAAATGCAATGTCTTGTGCTCTTGATTGTGTCTTTCTTCCTCTCTCTCTGCCTCCGCCGTCTGGTGATTCCTTCTTTTATAGCGTGCTCGAAGTGGACGACAATTTCTCCAGCCCAATGGGTGTTCCAATACTTCAAATGATAGCGCAGTTACCGGAGATTACTGTTGGAGAAGTAACGTTTCCACGTCGCAGGAAGTTATCACCAAGACCGAGAGATTAATCATGCAGTTATTCTGGAGAATAATAATGTATACCGACTGTTTAAATGCCTTAATCAATTGGGCCTACTTGTTTGTAAGCTCGATCGATTGTAGGGTGGTCGTAACTGACATGGTCGTAGAAGGACTTACGACCATGAGGTGATTGTAGAAGAACTTACGATCATGTGCTAGTCGTAGAAGATCTTACGACTATGAGGTGGTCGTAGCTGACCTGGTCGTAGAAGGACTTACGACCATGAGTTGATCGTAGAAGAACTTACGATCATGAGGTAGTCGTAGAAGATCTTACGACTCCAGCTTCTCCCTTACGAACATTAAGGGGTATATTCAAGAACCATATAATGGTGTCATTATCCATAATAAGGATTACAAATAAATAATTAAATGAGGATTTATATATCCTCATCATCTAGCCCCCCCTCCAGCTTCAAGTGAAAGTACCTACTTAGGAAAGGAGCGATAGATGATCTTACGACCAGAAGATGGTCGTAGAACGGTGGTCGAAAGAAAGACTATTCAACTAGTATTTCATTTGACCATAAACAGACTTGGTCAAGAAGTTTGCAGGAAACCTTACGACTACAAGGTGATCGTAGAAAATCTTACGACTACAAAGTGGTCGTAGTATGGTAATCGGAAGTAAATCATTTCTGACTGGTATTTCATTTGACCATAAAAGACCTGGCCAAGAAGGTAATTTCTCTTGAGGTGTAAAGACAGACTCGGTTTTCTCGAACAGACAAATTTTAAGAATCTGAATCGACTCTCAGAGACCTGTCTATTGGAGTGGTTCCCGAAGAGGTGGCAACTGTTAGGTTGCCATGTCTTTAACCCAAATGCGCGGTTATAAAAACTTACCATGGGTGCCATTATAGGGATCATGCAAGGCTGACAATAATGAAATAAACTGCAGCGGAAACAAAGTAAACTCCAGCAGACTCCCATCAATTTACCACAGGCAACTGACTGGGATCAAGACCTTAACGATCAACCTTCGTAGAATTCCTCTTCAAAAGCTGGTGACGACTCCTCCACTTCTGTTGATTTGTTTAGGAAGAGTGAGTACACAACCGTACTCGCAAGTCATACCACAGAATGCAATTATACATGATGGCTTTTAATTTAAATTCAAATAAAATACAAATGGTGAGATTTTCAACTAGCAACTAATAAAAAAAATTCAAAGGCCAAAAAGTTGGGATGTTCCAAACCTCCCCCCTAAAGGAATCTCGACCCCGAGATTCAGGCTAGCTTAAGGAAAAAGGCTAGGAAATTCGGCTTTCAATTCTTCTTCGCGTTCCCACATTGCTTCTTCTTCTGAGTGGTTGCTCCACTGGACTTTGCAAAAAAGAACGATCTTGCTTCTGGTACGGCGCTCTGCGACATGCAAAATCTTGACAGGTTGCTCTTTATAAGTGAGATCTTCTTTCAGCTCGATTGATTCCAACGGTGTTTGCTCTTCCAGCACACTGAGAACTGAGACATTTCTTTAACTGATAGACATGAAAGACGTAATGCACTCCCGTTAACGACTGCGGTAGCTCCAACTAGTAAGCAACTTCTCCACAGCGTTCCAGAATCTTGAACGGTCCTACATACCTAGGGGCAAGCTTCCCTTTAGCATGGAATCTGTTAACACCTCTGAGCGGAGTAACTCGAAGATACACAAAATTTTCCGGTTCAAAGCTAAGGTCATGGCGACGGTTGTCGGCATAACTCTTCTACCTGGACTGGGCTATGTTTAATCTTTCTCTGATCATAGCAACTTGTTCTTCTGCCTCTTGAATGATATCTGGCCCAGATACCATACGTTCAGCTGTCTCTGACCAATTCAATGGAGTTCTGCAGGCACGTCCATACAAAGCTTCAAATGGTGACATTTGCAAACTGGTTTGATAACTGTTATTGTACGAGAATTCTGCATACGGCAAACTCTTATCCCAACCGGTAGCATTTGCTAGGGCGCAGGCTCTCAACATATCCTCTAATATCTGATTGACTCTTTCAGTCTGCCCATCTGTCTAAGGATGACAAGCAGTACTGAAATTTAGATGAGTTCCCAAGGCTTCATGCAGACTGTACCAGAAATGAGAGGTGAACTGAGATCCTCGATCTGACACTATCTTCTTTGGCACACCATGTAGACTGACGATCTTTGACATGCACAACTCTGCCAAGCGATCTCCTGAGTAAGTGGTTTTGACCGGTAAGAAATGGGCAACTTTGGTCAAACGATCCACTATTACCCAAATTGAATCGTAACCCGATTGAGTCTTGGGTAAACCGGTAATAAAATCCATACCGATCTCTTCCCACTTTCATTCTGGTATCTTCAGTGGTTGTATGCACCTCCATCGGTCTCGATGCTCGCTTTACTTTCTGACACACGTCACACAAGGCAATGAATTCTGCGACGTCTCGCTTTAGGTTTGGCCACCAAAACTCAGTCTTGACATCCTGATACATCTTAGTACTCCCTGGATGAATTGAATACTTTGAGCCATGGCCTTCCTTCAAAATTAACTGTCTCAACCAATCGATATCTGGTACACAGATACGTCCATTGATCCATAGTATATCTTGCTCATCTATGGTAAAGTCCTTGAATTTTTCTTCTGCCATCTTCGTTTTGATTTATGATAACTCAGAATCCTTTAGTTGAGCTTCACGAATCTGTGTCTCCAGAGTAGACTGGACTTTCGACCGCCACATATCCTCGATACGACTTTCGGCTTTCACTGAATTCCTCCCAAGTTCAACACAACTCTTTTGCTTCCAAAGCATTGCAGTAGCTTTTACGACTCAATGCATCTGCAACTACATTGGCTTTACCTGGATGGTAATGGATTCAAATATTATAGTCCTTTATTAATTACAGCCATCTGCTCTGTCTCTGGTTCAAATCAGACTGAGTAAAAATGTACTTCAGACTCTTATAATCCGTATAAACTTCACAGCGATTACCGATGAGGTAATGGCGCCAAATCTTGAAGGCATGCACTACGGCATCTAATTCAAATTATGGGTAGGATAATTCTCGTCATGAGGCCTTAACTGCCTGGACGTATAAGCGAAAGCACTTCCTCCCTGCATAAGGACACATCATAATCCTTGACGCAAAGCGTCACAATAGATATCAAAATCCTTGCGAATATCTGGCAAAATCAGCATTGGAGCTGTGGTCAAACGTTTCTTCAATTCTTGAAAACTCTCTTCACAAGTTGGGGTCTAAGTAAACTTCTTCTCTTTCTTCAACAATTGCGTAAGGGGCTTAGCAATCGTTGAGAATCCTTCAATGAAACGGCGATAGTATCCTGCCATTCACAAGAAACTACGAATTTGAGTAACAGTCTTGGGTTGCTCCCAATTCAATACAGCTTTAACCTTTCCAGAGTCAACTGCTACTCCTCCGGCTGTCATCACATTCTTGGGCTGCTCCCAATCAACTTTCTTCTTCCAAAAGTCGCACTTACTAAACTTGGCATACAACTGATGCTCTCTGAGTTTCTCTAGGAATAGCCTTAGATGTTCAGCATGCTCTTCTTCTGACTTGGAGTATACCAAAATGTCATCAATGAATACTACCACAAACTTGTCCAAGTATTCCATGAATACCTTCTTCATCATGTTCATGAAATAGGCAGGGGCATTAGTTAGTCCAAAAGACATGACTAGAAACTCATAATGTCCATACTGAGTTGAGAAAGTGGTCTTTGGTATATCCTTAGGACAGATCTTCAACTGATGATATCCTGATCGCAGATCGATCTTTGAGAACACTTTGGATCCTTTCATCTGATCGAACAAATCATCGATACGGGGCAATGGGTACTTGTTCTTAATGGTGACTTCATTGAGAGAACGATAATCGATGCACATGCTCAAGCTTCCATCTTTATTCTTGACAAATAAAACTGGCGCTCCCCATGGCGACGAACTATGTCTTACAAAACCTTTCTCCAGTAGTTTTTCTATCTGCTTCTTCATTTCCACAAGTTCATCGGCTGGCATCCGATAGGGTCTTTTAGAAATTGGCGCGGTTCCTGGCACTAGATCGATGACAAACTCAATGTCACGGTCCGGTGGCATTCCTGGTAATTCTTCTGGAAATACATCTGGGTAATCTTTGACTACAGGTACATCCTCCAAAGAAACTGCCTTCAGACTGTTGACTACCAAATGTCCATCACGGACCGAGCTGGCTAGAAATTCAACTTTCCTTCCGGTGGTATCCTCAATTGTTACAGCCATTCGGCCACAATCTAGCACCGCTTTGTGCTTGGATAACCAATCCATACTAAGGATGACATCTATGGTCTGAGTATCTAGAACTATTAGGTTGGCCAGAAACTCAACTCGAGCTATGAGTAACTTAGTTCCTAAACATCTCACTTTAGAACTTAGCTCTGCTTCAGGTGACTGGACTAACAGAGTATGCTTAAGATGCATAACTTCCAATTTGTTCTTAGTTGCAAAGACTCCAGAAACAAACGAATGCGAAGCTCCAGAATCAAACAGAACTGATGCAGATACTGAATTTACCATAAACTTACCCAGTACAACGTCGGGTGCTTCTTGGGCTCCTTCCAGAGTGACGTGGTTGACACGGCCTCTGATCACTGATTGTGGTGCTCCTCCGGGTTGACCAGTAGCCTGAGAAGTTCCTTGATGGTTGCCTTGCACTGGCGTCTTGGCTGGCGTGTTCCCAAGGTTGAAGCGTACTGGAGTGATAGTTCCATTCTGCGGACATCGGTTGGCGAAATGACCTGGCTGACGACAGGCAAAACAAATTCTGGGTCCACCCTACGGGTTGCTTTCTGGATTGGGGTTGATTGGTGCGGGGTTGTGGAAGTTCTGGGCAACTGGACGAGGTGCTGAGGTTGGTGCAGGTGGTCTTACGGAATTTTGTGGTGGGAAATGGCTAAACTGTGGTGGGATCATTCTTGCCTTCAGCGGTGGTTGGTGACTTCCTTGCCGAGCCATTCTGCGCTTGCGATGATCTTCCAACTCCCTGCGCTTATCCTCGAGAATCAAAGATTTATCGATCATCTCTTGAAAATCAGGAAAAGTATGGGAAATCAAGTTGACTTGGAGTCCAGTGTTCAATCCTTTCAGAAAACAACTCTGAGGAGTCTTGTCGGTGGCGACATCTTCTGCAGCATAGCGAGCGAGTTGTGAGAATTTGTTGAGGTAGTCAGTTATTGACATTCCTCCTTGCTTGAGAGCACGAAATTCGTCTTTCTTCAGATCCATAATTCCTTCTAGCACATGATACTAGTGAAAAGCAGTTGTGAACTCTTCCCAAGTAATGTCTTGCAGCGTCTCGTGCACCGCACAGAAGTTTTCCCACCATTCGGCAGCTATGCCTTCCATTTGGTGAGTGGCGTACAGAACTTTCTTATAATCAACTTTCTTATGATCGCTGCATTGGGTGATCAGCAGTTTCCTCTCAATGACACGAAGCCAATCATCAGCTTCCACTGGCGAGACATGTCCAGAGAAAGTTAGTGGACGGGTTCTCATAAACTCGGCCAACTTGGATGATCTATTGTGACCATTAGCAACTGGGGCTTCATTGTGATGCTAATTGTTGTTGTTCTGGTTGTTTATAGCTTGCATCTGGTTCATCATGGCATATACAGCTGAGTCTGAGCTGCCATGAATGCTCCAAAATTTTATAGATCAACTGAAGGTGCTTGTGGTGGAACTGCTTCTGCGGGGTCTGCTCCTGGCCTCCTGACACTGGAGTACCGGAACCACTTGCAGCAGCTTGACGAGTTTGAACCATCTGGTGAACCTCCATAGGTTAGATAAGGTAGCAAGCACAAGATGAGTTTAGAACTAAGTGGGGGTAGGTAAATCCAACAAACACTTTTCAAGAAAGCTTAATTAAAGCTCTTACATTAATTAAGATAATAGTATGGCTTGCAACAAATGCCTAAGGGCCTCTACAGCTCATACTTGCACACAAGAAAATAAGGACGAACCTAAGCACACAAACTACTGCCTAAAGGGCGACTCACAAACTTAAGACTGGCTAAGCCTGAAACAAACTCGAACGGACTACTCGATGAGATAGCCTCTGTAGCCCTGAAGGTGTTCCCGCCTGTTGTAGACTTGGAAACGAGCTGGCATCCCTGCAAACTGATCTTGATGCCCCGGGAGTGGTGCAACAGGAGCAGGCGTCTCTGGTGCCGGTACTGCTGGCCCCTCTAGTTCTGTTGCCTCTGCTGGCTCTTCTGGTTCAGCCGATTCATCGGCTTCTTCAGGGTCTTCTTCTTCTTCAGGGTCTTCCTCGTGATCGTGCTGTCATAGAGAGTTTCTTCCAGAATGGCGATCCTCTCCTCGGCTCTCTGAAGGGTCTCGTAGACGCACTCCAGCTCTATGGCGGCTAACTCCAACGATTCCTCCTGGGCAGCGGCGAACTGGGTAAGATGCACAACGGTGGCGTTGCCTTCTCCCTCTGTAGACGGGTAGCATGCAGCCAGATCCACAGCGGAAGAGCGAGGGTGGTAGCGGAAGACGGTGTCTCAAAGTTCTCGAGCGTAGATGTTGCAGATCCTCAGCATGGCGAGGCGCGAAGACTCCTGGATTGCTTCCTTCCAGATACTCCTTCGGGATAAAATGTTCAATGGCTTGCTTGCCTTGGTGTCTTTCCTAGCGTAGATGGTCAAACGGCAAATCACTCCACGGTCTCGGCCGTTAACGATCCAAGCACTGCCATGGTACACCGGACGATCAAACCCTCCAAGTACTTGCAACAACTTCCAAAGTTCAGCGGCAAGTTCTCCCTTGCGCTCTCCATAGCTCTGAAGACGAGGCATCTGTCAAGACGGACAAGGAGGTGAAAACAACTTTAAAACAGCGGGGAGAGAAAGAATTTCAGCAATAGTTGAGTCAAGAGTTATATGAGATGAGTTAAGGAGTTCAATTAATCTTGCAAGTTAATTTTTTACTTTAGAAAATAGTTTGGACTCACTAAGACAGCCGAACTAACTAAGGTTAAGAAATACATTCAGTATGGCTCTGATACTACCTCTATCGGGACCCAAATATGCAAATTCGGACCCTCTGTGTAACTGCACTAGTCCAAGATCACGCTAGTGCACACAATGTCAATATGGATGAAATATCAACTCCATACAATGAAATATTAAATAAACGAGTAATTTGAATAACAAATAACTGTTGTGAACTTAAGATCGAGTTTTACAATTATTAAGCAATGCAAGGCTTACAATAATGAAATAAACTGCAGCGGAAACAAAGTAAACTCCAGCGGACTCCCATCAATTTACCACAGGTAACTGACTTGGATCGAGACCTTAACGATTAACCTTCGTAGAATTTCTCTTCCAAAGCTGGTAATGACTCGTCCACTTCTGCTGATTTGTTTAGCAAGAGTGAGTACACAACCGTACTCGCAAGTCATACCACAGAATGCAATTATACACGATGTCTTATTCCAAAAGAGTTGGCTTCTATGGTTGTTTTGCAGTAATGCAACTTTTGCAATTGAATATAAATAATAGATTGAAAACATAATTGAAAACAAATAAAGAATATTAATTTAACATTTGATTTCACAAATAGACACACAGTCTAATCAAGTTATTTACACAGCTGCACAAGTTATCTCACACAGCTGACCCTTCCCAATAGTTTTATGAAAATCTACCCCTCGTGTGAAATCCCCGAGCATGTCCATGTCCGAGGACGCGGCTATTCGAATAGATTGGTTTAACACTCTGCAGATGTTGTACACTTTACTTACACGATACAATCAGTGGGGCCATCACTGACCATAACAAAACCTTTCAGAGACTTTATCTCAAACATTGACACTCCCGATGTGCTTTCCTACCGGCCAATCGATCCACACAGCGTTTGGTTACGACACATATCGTTGGATAGGGATGCAGCGAACCGTCCCACGATATAACATATCACACCTCCAGCCCATCACATAGCTTAAATTACAACCTGAGTTGTCAACGTCAAGACTCCATAACTTACTAAGTTAGGCCCAGCCCATACTAGGCATGTGGTTGTACAGTCAGGCCCAGTTCAATAGCGCACAAAATTAAGTCCTTAATTGACCAAGGTAAAACTTCCCGTTTTTTCCAAATTCACAAAGTTTTAAAGCACACAGCTCCACCAATCACACAGAATCCACCACTTTCCTCAGTCCAAATCTTTTCCCACCCTGTTATTAAGTGCAACACATACTATCAACGAGTAATAGCACACAACACACACAATTTCATCACACAGTTCCATAATCGCTTAGTCAAGTTTATAATTGCAACTCACATGAAATGATGCCTCGTGGCATGGCTAAGCAATGTACTCGTATCTAACCAAACCACATTGGTGCCACGATAATACCAACTAATAATGAACCAACCTAGGGTGACAAAAGATCATGGCATACAATAGACAAGGTGGATATAACAAATTGGATTAATAACTATTCCAAAAGCATTTAAATAAATACTTGAAATAGAATGCAATATATTGAAACAAAGTATTTTAAAAACTGGGTTCAATATGATCAAAGGTATAACTTGCCTTGGAATGGGTCTAGGTACCGTCTTAGTCTTGAGGTGCTCCTTCTTCTCCAAAATTTCCCCAAGTATCGACGTCTACTCGCAAACAAGGCAAAAAAAAATAAAAAATAAATAAATAACAGAGGCAAAACAAACTCCAAAAATCAAATAAAATACACCATTAAATAGATCTTGATTTTATATTAATTTAAAATTTTGAATGGGCTCAAACGGAGTTCGGATGCAAAATATATGGCATTTGGAAGATTGGAAATCAAATAAAACCCAAATTTGGATTTTAAATGAATTTCTCGAATTATTTTTATAAAGGAAATTTGATTAATGATGTCAGCTGACGCAAGCAAAGATTTTCCGTCAAAAAAAAAGAAAAGAAAAAGAAAATGCCGACTGACAGGTGGGACCCACTGTCAGCGGCTCGGTGCACCATGGACTCGGTTCAGCGAGGGCTGGCTCGGGAGGAAACTTGGGCGTGCCACCCGGTTGCTGACCTGGGTGCCACGCCAGCAAAATCGAGGAGGTGGCGCCGAGGACACCAACCGGCCGCCACACCGCACAAGACACGAGTAGAGGGCTCTACCGATGATCTTCCGATGGCGGCTGACGGCGAGTGGCGCGCGGCGGCGTCACGGGAATTGGAAAAATGAGACCATGAAAGAAGGGCGGTGCTCTGGGAGGCGGCGGCGGAGTTCGTGCGGCGACGACTCACCAGTGGCGGCGACAATGGCGGTGGCGATGACGATGGACCTTTGCCGGACGGCCCGGCAACGGCGAAAGAGAGGTTCGCGGGCGAAGGCAACGGCGCCACGGCGTAGCCCTAGCTATTGCGCACTCAGTGGCGGTGAAGTCTCGGCCGAAGGTGGAACGCCGACTGTGAATTGTGGCGGCGGAGCAGCTTCGGCCGTTGACGGCGCTTTGGCAAATGCGGCGCAGGGAAGACGATTTCGGGGCCAAGAGCTTAGGGCTTCGGAGGAGGGAGGAGGGGCCAAGCTTTTGGTGCGGGGTTCAGGCCTTAAATAGCCAGGGGAGGGAGAGATCGAGAGGGAGACGGTGGCACTACTGTGTGTGTTCACCTCGGACTCCCGAGTCCAGCTCGAAGACGAAGACGACGTGGCGAAGCGGCGGGGTCCACCGGGCAAAGAGGGAAAGGCAAGCAAGCACAAGAGCCTTGTCGAAGCAGAGGAGCGCTGAGCGGGCCGAGGAAGGCAGGCTGAGGCGCGGAAGGAAAGGCTGGAGGAGAGGGCCGACTCGTAATAATAGCGGCTTGACTGCATCGCTCGAGGGGAAATAAAATAGGTTTTTCTTTTTAGAAAATAGCAGAAAGTGCAAATAGCAAATAGAAAATAGCAAACGAACTCGGAAAAATTCCAGAAAATTCTAGAAAATATATCTAAGCACATAGAATCTAAATAAAATAGTTTTGCCAATTGTTGATGTTGGGATTAACCCTAATAAATTATTTTGACATGAAATTCTATATTAAGATTTTAATTTAAATTCAAATAAAATGCAAATGGTAAGATTTTCAACTAGAAACTAATAAAAAAATTCAAAGGCCAAAAAGTTGGGATGTTACAAAAGCTCTAGAGCAAATTATCATTATTGCAGAGTACAACAGATAACTTTGTAGAGCTGCGACATGAGAAGGCGAAACTCTGCGAGCAGGTAGAAAGATGGTAAGTCACTATTACTCGTAGTCGTTTATGTTTCGACCACTTTCACAATGCTTATGGGGCTTATTGTATGAGAACTTACGATTATGTGATGGTCATAGAAGAACTTACGACCAGGGAAATATCGTAGAAAAACTTACAACTAAATACTAGCCGTCGGAGAACTTACGGCCAGAGGAATGTCGTAGAAAAACTTACGACAATGTCCTGGTCATACAAGAACTTACGACTAGGAAAATATCATAGAAAAACTTACGATTATGTGCTGGTCGTAGAAGAACTTATGACCAGGGAAATATCGTAGAAAAACTTACGACTGGATAATGGTCATAGGAGAACTTATGACCAGAGGATTGTCGTAGAAAAACTTACGACTAGGTACCAGTCATGGAAAGACTTACAACCACTTGTCTTGTGCTTATGTCTACTCTTTCCCTTTGTAGGTTCAAGAGTGACGAAAAGTCCTTGGCCGATTCGCTCGACTACAAGAAGGTCGAGACGAAAAAGCTAAGGGAAGAGAAAGAGACCCTTATGAAGAAGCTTCAGGAGGCAAACTCTGCAACTCAAAAGTTGTAGGGACAAATAAACGGTAAGTGTTGAACTTAAGACCGCTTATAACCTTCTTTTCTTTTTCTAACCCTCATTCCTTTTCAGAAAAAGAGGTCGAAATGGGGAAGCTCAAAATCGAGGTCAAAGACAAGACCATGGCTGTTCACGAGATTTCCCGTATCGCTAAAGAAAAAAATCGGGAGGTTAAGTCTTGGGAGAAGCGCTATGCAAAAAGCACTGCCTCTCATGACGATGAAGTCAATAAGTTAGATTCTCGACTGGCAGGTAAATAGGTCTTTTCCTGCGACCAGTTTTGTTTTCCTTTAGGAGTCACTTTATCCAACTTGTCATATTCTTTTCAGAGCAAGTAGTGAAATAAAACAACTCCGTGGAGCTTCGACTTATAATCAAGAGGAGATGAAGTCGATGAGGATCAACCTTCAGGACAACATTTATCTCCTTACAAGGCTCAATGAAGAATAGAAAGCAGTGCAGACTCAAAGCAGAGCAGGTCGTAGATGATGTAGTGCAGCGAGCGATTGCGCAGATGCGCTGCACAGAAACTTTATTGCCGCCCTATGCAGGTGAACTCTACAACAATGGTTCGAGGATACCCGCTCACCCTCCTTCTTGGTGCACGCCGAGGATAATGGACGGCTTGGTTCGACAGTATAATTCTTCAACACAAAAGAACAGAAAGGAAGAAGATGAAAATTGGAAGTCTTTTCGAAAAAACCTTTCTAGTCTAGATGTCTCCAGATCTTTTTAAGGTCGGGACAATTATTCTTTAGTATCCGTCATAATAAATCACTAATAACTACTAATTCAAAGCCAATTAATGATCATTACACAGTGTTTATTGATCCTGATTACACACTAGTCTTACAACTTCGGCTACTGGTCCAGAGATTCGACTAGTGTATTACGATCACGCTAGTCTATGGATCTGACCATATTTATGTTGACCATACTGCTCTATGGTTTCAATCATATTATTTCAACCACACTGGGCTATGCTTTCAAACACATTATTTTGACTATACTGGTCTATGCCTTCGATCACACTAGTCTATGTTTTCGACCATACTATTTCGACCACTGTGTTACGACCAGAAAGAAAATACAGTTAGCAAAAGAAAGATGAACTATATTCACAACACGTTCACAAACACGCGTTACAAGTCACGCGATTGCCACACGAAAATACATCCGCGCGTGCGTACCTGCGTGTGTGTGATTTTAGCTATAGTCCTCCTTATGTCACTTTATGCAATGTGTCACATTAATCAAGGGGTGACAATGACTCCACGTTATAAATTACATTCTCACCGCTTAGCTATGTAATATAGAATTAAACTATATATGTTTTGAAATTTCATGAACGAATGATCCTTTACACGTGCGGAGTTTCTTCAATCAGGACGGTTGGTTGTGATCTGCTTCAGGAATTGCGATCGGTCAATCGTGAAATGCAAGAACAATGTGCTAGACGCCAGTGTGATACTAGTCAACAAATTAAGAAGCTCGATCTTGGCATTTTCTCCCGCCGCAGTTTGCCTAGAATCCAAAATTCTACAAGGATATTGGTAGAAGGGAAATGTTTCACCTTGGCAACGCCCTCACCGACGGCCTTCTCGTAGAGGATGTCCACGAACTCCTTCCCGGACTCGTCCGTCGCCGCGCGTCACTCTGTGTGCTCGGACGGCACATCGCGATGCACGCACGGGTAGCTATCCGAGGCTGGCGACGACGACGCCGCCGCCGCGGGAGACGGCACGAGGCGAGGAGCGGGGAGCGGGAGGGAGGGCAGGAGGTGGGCCGTGACGCGGGCGATCCTCCTCTCCGCCGCGTCCACGACGAGAGCGAAGAGCGGCGGGGGGAATGGGACAGACTGGAATTGGTCATTGTTACTTTGTTACTGCCTGTTCTTTCTTATCCTAGTGGGACAGACTGGAATTTACAGCTCACCAGAGAAAATCGCACGTTCTACAAACTCAATTAATCCCGATCGATAGACGTGTTTCAGTCGAAGCGATTTGCGACTGCTAGGATTAGAAGCAAAACCCGAAAGGAATGGTTTGGTTCTTCAAAATCGAACTGCTACAAGTTTGTTAATTTTCGCAGGACCCGAGAAGGCGGCGATCAATCTCGACGCCGGCAGGGGCAGGTCCCCCGGACGGGCTCAGAATCCAGATAGCGCAGCGCGGGACCAATGATGGGTCATGTCATGTGAGCTACCGTGCGGCAGCACCTCCTTAGCCGCTACATCGCACCACATCGCACGGCCGCCGCGCGGTAGCGTTCTCAGCCCGCTACGTACCCTATGCCCGGTTAGGCTTATGGTTCAACCTAAATTAGGGTTTAAATAAACTTCAGTGCTGTTTGTAGGATTTTTTTAATATAAGAGATAAGTTCTAAAAATTTTAAAATTTTACGTGGAACCTCTCGACACAGTGTACTTGCTTGTGTAAAAAATTTCCAGAATTTTTCTCACCACTTTTCCTGAATTCGTTTAGAATTTTTCTCCGGATAAGCAAAAAAAACGGAAAAATACCACCCAATGTCGTTGGGAGATGCTTCGAAGCCCAGGCCCCTCCCCTAATCAAACCGCCCGTCCTCCCTCCTCCGCACATATGTCGCCTCGTCCAGAATGTCCGGCGCCAACGCTTCCAGAATTCCCAGTGTCAATGCCGCAACTCCTCCTTCACTCGGCTATAAATACTGGGCTTTCGCAATCGCTCTTCGCTCATTTCAGTTGCGTTGCGATTCTCGTTCCGGCACTCATCGTTGAGAACTCATAGAATGAAATATAATTAATTTTGCTTACTTCTCGTCGCTCATCACTCGGCCTTTTTATTGCTTTCCCCTGAAGGGCAGATAATTTGTTAGATGCTTTTGTCGTTATTACCGTAGTTGTAATTAGTTAGTTTAGTGGTAATTAACTAGTCCTAATTAGTTAGTTTACTGGTAATTAATTAGTTCAGTGGTAATTAATTAGTCATAATTAGTTTAGTAGTCATCATTAGGGCATATTAAATTAGTAGAAATGAAGTATTGGTAATTTATTTACTGGTAATTAATCAGTCATAATTAGTTAGTTTAGAGGTAATTAATCAGTCGTAATTAGTAAGTTTATGGTAATTACTTACTTTGCTAGTAATAAATTTGTTTAGTGGTAATAAATTAGTTGCATACAATTTGTCGTATTTATTTACACATATGTATCGTGGATGGGGTTTGACGAGGATATAATAACCCTTATTTAATGTAATTTTTGTTACAGATAGTAATACGTAACACTGGTCTTGAGCATAGTCTTTAATATTTATAAGGGGAAATCTAGCTATATGGTCGTGAGCCTTTCCATAACCACATTAAGGTCGTAAGTCCTTCTACGACTATAACATAGTCATAAGTCATTTTACGACCATACGATAACCTGCTAATTAATAAGACCTGCCAACTTATGGGCCTAGTCGATTAGGGGAGTTTTACACGCCGTGTTCAATATGCACGGCAGTTATTACATGCAATTGTTCTTGGGAATAACTGCACATTATATCTCCGTCTCTAACGATAACTACCCGGCAACGTGGGGATGATTCTTTCTTTGACAATAACCTCTATCAACGGTTCATCATTTGGAATGTTGGGACGTCTCTTGGACTCGATCAACGACTACCTCCTCGTATGCTATATAAAGATTGAAGTCAGAAGACAGAATGGACAAGTACAATCTGGAGCGCAAGCATTAGTCTCTCTTGATTGTAAAAAGCATACTCAATACAGTCACATAGGATCAGAGTTGTTATTCTCTCCGTAGAAGGCCTGGACCTGTATAAATCCCTGTGTCATTCTCTGTGTAGTTGTAATCTTGGAGACCCTCCGATTCAAACTGGTTCATACATAAGATTGGTTCTAGATCACCGACAGTTGGTGCCGACTGTGGGGATATCTTCTGATGATTCATTGTCAATAAATTCTTTTTTTTCCTGATGCTTCCTTGGCAGGATAATGGAACGAGGAGAATTGGTTCGACTTGGCCGACTTCGTAGATATCGACACGGATGTCGGTTTCGACTACGAGCTGAGTATCATTTCATCCAACAGTAATGCCGCCTGCAGGGATATTTCACCAGATCCAGGAGACCATACCACGGATGGAATTGAGGAGGGATCCTCATCCCCCACAATAGTACGTCCAAATGAGGACCCAAATTCCTCATAGGGTAATGGTCAATCTGACCACAATCAGGACTGCACCAAGGCGGACCTAGAACATAGTGAGGGTCACTCCTCAAAATGATTGAGTCCGCCTAAGGCAGTACGACCTGGTGTGGCAAGTCCTAGAAGCCATCATTCTGGGACTCTATCAACATCTGGTAGTCGTTTCCCTTCGCCTACCCCCTGTAAGATCGAGGAGGCCGACTAGAGCGGGGGTGAATAGGCGGTTTTAAAAATTACTATTTGGCCAAATCCAACTTATAATACGAAAGCTAATAACAATTTGGTTTTGCACAATTAAAGCTTAAATCAAACTAGTCTTTACTAAGTGCACCAACAATATACAACAAATGAATACTAGTAAGCATACAAAGATATATAAGCAATTAATACAAGTAATGTAAATTACTCAAAGTAAAGCACAAGAACAAACAACAATAGACACGATAATGTTTTACCATGGTGTTCGGAGACTTGCCGGTCTCCCCTAGTCCACGTTGAGATAAGCCCAAACGAATTGGACCGGCTCCACAAATCAAGCCAACACCTCCGAGGTAAATTCAACCACTTGGACCGGTTTCAACACGAACCAATACCTCGATCCACTCGGGTTGTTCTTCCTTCACTCCGGAGATGGCGAGCATCAAACCACTCACAACCACACCGAGCCTTCTCACAAGGTTCTTGAGAAGATCATCGGTCCACGACGCCTCCACGTCGTCTAGGTGTCAACAAACACCAAGAGTAACAAGTCTACGACTTTCACTTGAAGTAATCAAGTGTCTAAGCTCAATGGATACACAATTCACTACTTAAGGCAACACATGCACTTAGGGTTTATTTTCCAAGCTTACTAAGTGCAACACATGCACATGAGAGATAACAGGGCTTGTTCTGTGCTCAAGAGAATGAATTGAGGAGCCAAAGATAGTTTCCCAACCGGCCAAGGTGGGTATATATAGCCCACACGCAAAAACTAAGTGTTGGAAATAAAATGCTGAAAAATCAGCACAAGCGGTACTACCGCTGTTCAATGGCCGGTACTACCGCACCTACATGACAAGCACAGTAACCGCTATATCAGACGAGAAACTAGCCGTTGAAAAGTAATGTACGGTACTACCGCCAACCAATACACGGTAGTTCTAATCTTTGGTCGTTCCGTTTCTGAAGGGCGGTACTACCGCTTCCACTTAGGTCCAACACATGACACCTACTAGAAAAAAATATACCGCCATTCGTTTCTTGGAATTACCGATCTATGGTAGTTCCACTCAAAGCATAGCTGTACTACCGACTTTCAAAGAGCAAACCAAAACTCCAAAATGTGTCGTTCTGTAAAAAACGTACCGCAGCCGACTTGCGGTAGTTCCGCCCAAACAACTCCGGTACTACCGCACTTCCAAGAGAGAAATTCTAGTGTTGTTAGACACTCTCTTGAGCTAAGAGCAAGCTTCTCCTCTCTTTTGTGCATGTGTTGCACTTAGTGAAATTTGAGAGCAAACCCTAAGTGCATGTGTTACCTTAGGTAGTGGATTGTGTGTCCACTTGAGCGTTGACACTTGATTAGTTCAAGTGAAAGTTGAGTCTTGTTATTCTTGGTGTTTACCGACACCTAGACGACGTGGAGACGTCTTACCCGGTGATCTTCTCAAGAAGCTTGTGAGAAGGACCGACGTGTTGTGAGTGGTTTGGTGCTCGCCATCTCCGGAGTGGAGTAAGAGCAACCCTTGTGGAGCGAGGTGTTGGTTCGTGTTGGAATCAGTCCAAGTGGTTGGACTTACCTCGGAGGTGTTGGCTTAATTAGTGGAGCCGGTACAACGTGGTTGGGCTTACCTCAACGTGGATTAGGGGAGACCGGCAAGTCTCCGAACACCACGGTAAAACATAGTGGTGTCCATCTTGTTTTATCTTGTGCTTTACTTTGAGCAATTTACATTACATGCTTTAATTGCTTATATATCATTGTATGATTGCTTTCTTGTAGTGTATTTATATTGTTAGTGCACTTAGGGAAGCCTAGTTGATTTAGGTTTTAATTGTGCAAAACCAATTGGTTATTAGCTTCCGCATTATATATTGGTTTTAGCCTGAAAGAATTTTAAAACCGCCTATTCACCCCCTCTAGTCGGCCACCTCGATCTTACAGATATTCCTGAGAAAAAACTCAATTTGCAAAACACATTTGCCAATTGACTTGCGATTCAAACAAGAGTTAAAGATAAGATTCTCAACAAGTTACAAACCACATTTGCCAACTTTTAGAATCACACTACACGGAATAAGATACATGGACTAAAACTATTTACAAAACACATTTGCAAACTAAAGTCACATGCTACAAAGATCATGCATGAGCATCAACTATTTATAAAATACATTCGCAAATAATAGCATCATGCCACAAGGCGAGGGTGCATGGACTTCAACCATTTGCAAAACACATTTGTAAATTATAGTCACATGTTACAAAAGAGTTAATACATGAGCTTCAACTATTTACAAAACACATTCATAAATAATAGAACTATGCACAGATGAGCTAGAGCAAACACAGTGAGCTATCAACATATGACTAACTCATGCTACTAGTCAAGACCCCTCTTAATAGTACGACAACCTATACTATCAATCCGGTCTTCCAACCAAACACCAAGACCGGTAAAAGTCTTGGAACACATCCTTAGCCCTAGCTAGTCATACCTTTGCATTAAGCATCGTCTTGAAGCTTGATGACGTACATCTTTACTTCAAGTCCGGGTCCTTGGCTTTGATAATCATCAACACATTATAATTTTTTTTACTTCGGGATCTTGACCCGATGTTCATTAACTCATGATGGCATCCTTCATCCCGAGTCTATACATCAACACATGATGCATCCTTTACTTGACCTCTATCAACACATGATAAGTCTTCTCTTGACTTAATGATCAACTCTCTTCTTGAACCATCATCGACACACGATGATTTCCTTTTCTTCTAGTTCTTCATACGCATCAACACATGATGTATCCTTTACTTGAACCTTGACTTGATGACGATCAACTCATGATGTCATCCTAAGTCTTCATCACCTTGGAACATAACCTATTCATCCAACTCATGAAAAATTTAGTTCCACAATATGATTATCATTAACTAACTCATAATGGTGGGACAAGATACTTCAATCTTTCCCTCTTTGGTAATTGATGATAACCACTTTAAATGTACATAATTGAATGTAGATAAATGAGAGAACAAATGAGTATATACGAACTACACAAGTTTTATATATACTCAAGGATATGTTTCAAAGTAGAGATCTCAAATATATGTGGAGAACGGAATATGGATCAATACTAATAAAACCACAAAATATAGAGTGAACTCCCCCTAAATGTGTGCATACGCAAATGTGTAATAGGAACATATGCACATATTCAAATTAGACTTATGGTGGGGTTCAACCTATATTTTGGCTTCGAGGAATGCAACAATATATAAGAAATATGATATCGAATGCACACCTCGTTGAATTTCACCTTTATATCTAAATGAGACTACATACTAGATATAACAATAGAAATGTTAGTCTCACAAATAGATTTATCATTAATCACCAAAACACTCCATAAACTCATAATGGTGGGTCTAGATCTTTCACCCCCGCAAAGGTACTGGTCGAGCATGCTTTTCCTACGAATTTGACCGTATCCTCACTGGGCTCATCTGCAGACGAAGACGGTTATAACCTAGACTACCCCTTCTTGGAGGGGCTTGCTCCTAGTCGCCAGATGGTGTCATTTGACAACTCATCAAGCCAGGAGACCTCTAGCGCAAGTGGAGATCATATACAGCTGGTCTTGGCCCTCCCCTCAGATCATGATCTCCCTCCTAGAGGCAAGCCTGAGGATGCTTCCGCTCAATCACACACTGTGACCCCTCGTAATGATGGTGAGGAGGCGTTCGGCAATGAATAGGACCAACACTCTGATGAGCGTGGGAGAAATCCTTGAAATGATCGCTCTCTATTGAGGCAAGCTCCAGCAACATCAGACGTAGAAGACCCTGAAACCGCCCAGAGGAGGAGAATGACATCTCAGAGATCTTTACCTAGGCGTGTCCAATATCGAACCGAGGAGGCTCAGGAATTCCAGCGCATAAATGACTTGCTCGAGAACCTAACTCAAGAGCTGGGACGAGCACCAGTTTACAATCACTTTGTTGGAGAGATCGTACGAAGGCTTCAGATCACGATGGACAGAATCGAGCAGCCTCGTCGACAACATTCTAGAAGTCATAGCAGTACGACTCCATCAACTACCAGTCGTTCAAACAACTCACCCCATGGAGATCGGCGCGACAACAAGTTACATCATTCTTCCAACCTTAACTCCAGTCGGAGAAGAGTTAATTGGACATCTGACGATCGACAAGCTCCTAGAGCAGGTGATTGTTCACCACCTAGACCTAGAAATCTGCACTAGCAGATGGAATACAAGGAATATTACCCTCGTTGGGCCGAGACCTATCACAGGTCAGGTCCGCTTACGGTCGGGTATCGTCGTGTATGATCACCTGGCAACATCAACCCTTCTTTCCTGCAAAGGAGACGTTATAATATGATTACCGGATGTCGGACATTCTCGCCTGATCTCTGAGTAGTTCACTGGCCACCACAGTTTCGACCAGTAAACATAGGGAAGTTTGATGGGTCTCAGAATCCCATCGAATTCCTTCAGAGTTACATGACCGCGGTTCGAGCAGCAAGAGGAGGAGAACATGTCATGACGAACTATCTTCCTACTGTACTCGAAGGATCTGCTCGATCATGGTTGTTAAATCAACCACTCGGTTCGGTCTATTAGTGGCAACACCTATGTGACCTACTACTGGCAAATTTCCAGGCACCTACAACCGTCCTAGGAAGGAAGACGACCTGCACATGATGAGGCAGAACAACTACGAAACCCTACGTCAATTCGTCCAACGTTTAAGTTAGGTTCAAAACTCCATACCCGAAGTTTCTGATTTTCAAAACTCCATACCTGAAGTTTCTGATTCTTCTGTTATTAGAGCTTTTAAGTTGGGAGTTCGCAGTAGAAGAATTCAGAGGATATCGCCCTTCATCCTCATGCTACTATCACCGAGCTTTTCAAGATGGCTAATCGATATGCGATTATCGCTGAGGCAGTCGAGTGGAACAAGACCATCGATCGTGATGATAAAATTCCTCAAGTGACAAACGAAGTCCAAGAACAAAGCCAAAGGCTAAAAGCCTCAGGCCAATATTTCTAAGGAAGTCTTGGCCGTTAGCGATAAGGAGCCTCGAAGTTCAAAGCAATACTTTGATCGGGGCAAGGGCAAACGCCCGAACGGAAAAGTAACAATCCTAGGTGGTGTTCTTTCCATAAAAAGGAAGGATATGACCTTCGCAACTGCTGGGTTTTCCAACAAAAACTCGAATATTACTACTCCGGCAAAGGACCACTTCCTACACTCGAGGAGGTAGGACAAACAACTAGCCGGAAGCAGTCGGACGATGATGAGGAGATGCTGTTCAGGATCCAAAACACAACATCTTCGGCATACGAGTCAAAGCGACAGTTCAAGGCCGTCACGTGAGAGGTAAACTTCATTGACCCTCCTCTTGTCAATAAATTACCAAAGTGATCGGAAATCACCATCTCCTTCGAGAAGGTTGATTGCCCGATCCCTTCCACTCGACTTGGTCGATTTCCGATCGTGGTTGATCCCACCATCAACAACTGTCGAGTAAATCGAGTGTTGGTGGATGGTGATAGTTCTTTAAATATTTTATTCACAAATGCTCTGGACGAGATGCAAGCACCTTAGACCAGAATAAAACATGTATGATATTCATTCCATGGTATCGTACCTAGGTCCTCGGCCAAACAGATTGGCCAAGTTTCTCTTCCTATCATGTTTGGTTCTCCAAGCAATTTTAGGACAGTGAAAATCTCTTTTGATGTGGTCGATTTCGATACAGCGTATTATGCCATACTTGGACGACCAACTTTGGCACTGACGAGGATCTAGAAATCCTCATTTAATTATTTATATATAATCCTTATTATGGATAATGACGCTATTATATGGTTCTTGAGTATACCCCTAAATGTTCATAAGGGAGAAGCTAGAGTCGTAAGATCTTCTACGACTATCTCATGATCGTAAGTTCTTCTACAATCACCTCATGATCGTAAGTCCTTCTGCGGCCAAGTCAGCTACGACCACCCCATAGTCGTAAGTTCTTCTACGACTAGCACATGATCGTAAGTTATTCTACGATCACCTCATGGACGTAAATCCTTCTACGACCAGGCTAGTTACGACCACCCTATAATCGATCGAGCTTACAGACAAGTAGGTCCAATTGATTAGGGCATCTAAACAGTTAGTATACACTATTATTCTCTATAATAACTGCACGATTAAACTATCTGTCCCGGTGATAACTGCCTAACGACGTGGGAACGTTGCTTCTCCAACAATAATCTATGGTAACTGCACTATCATCTGAAGCATTGATATGCCCTTTGGGCTGGAGAAATTATCGCCCACTTTGAGCACGCTATAAAAGGAGGAATCACCAGACGGCAGAAGAGAGGGAGAGAAGAAAGGCACGATCAGGAGTACAAGACATTGCATTTCAGTCCTTCTCTTGATCTGTAACCAGCATACTCAATATAATCGCATAGGAGCAGGGTTGTTATTCTCTCCGGAGAAGGCCCGAACCTGTATAAAAAATCTATGTGTCATTCTCTCTGTGTGATTTGAGTCTTGGAGACCCCCCAATCAAACAATCATTACGTAAGTTCGGTTCTAATACACCGATATGTACAATTCTTAATGGCTGCTCATTATGGGTATCAATGTCTTAAGATGCCAGGTCCCAAAGAAGTAATCATAGTACATTGTAACAAGAAGATGACGCTTACATGCGACCATAAATCCCTCGAGATGGCCAATCAGGTACCACCTTGAGAAGCAAGCACAAGTCAGCCTTCGACCAAGAAGTCGAAGCCTAAAGCCGCACTGAAGCTAAACGATGAAGTCAAGGAGGTTCCCCTGAACCCAAAGGAGCCTTCGAAGACTGTTCGCATTGGGGTTTCTTCCGAACCCTAATAGGAAGACACCCTCGTCACTTTCCTCTGGACTAATACAGATGTCTTCGCGTGGCAAGCATCCGACATGCCCGGAGTCCCCAGGAAAGTGATCGAGTATAGACTAGCTGTACGACCTGACAAGAAACCCGTCAAACATAAATTACATAGATTTGCACCTGATCGACGGGATGGCATTAGATCAGAATTGGACAAGCTGCTCGAAGCAGGCTTTATAAGAGAAGTCGACCACCTAAAGTGGTTTAATAATCCTGTAATGGTTTAATAAAGCTTGTCCAAAAGATGAATTTCCTTTATCTCGAATCGATCAACTTGTTGACTCTATTGCTGGTTGTGAAGTATTAAGTTTTTTAGATACATACTCTGGTTATCATCAGATTAGTATGTGTTTAGAAGATGAAGAAAAGACCGTATTTATTACACCATTTGGAATTTTTTGCTTTGTAAAAATATCATTTGGTCTAAATAATGATGGCGCTTCTTTTCAACGCTTGATGCAATTTCAGAAAATATAATTTGAAACCCAATCCTGAGAAGTGTGTGTTAGGAGTCTCTTTAGGGAAATTGCTTAGATTCCTTGTCTCTGCACGAGGTATCGAAGCAAACCCTGAAAAGATAAAGATCATTGAACAAATGTGCTCTCCGACGCACAAGATTCATGGCGGCTTTAAGTCGTTTCATTGCACGACTGGGGAAAAAAGACTTCCTTTCTTCCAGATTCCAAGGAAACATGAGGGTTTCGAATGGTCAGAGGAGGCAAAACTACCTTTGAGGATGTCAAGAGGTATCTTACGAGTGCCTCACTTCTAGTTTCTCTGAAACTAGAGAGAAACTAGAAGAGTCGTTCTTAATATATCTAGCTGCCACGCCATGGGCAGTGAGCCTAGTACTGGTTGCCGAGCGTGAAAACATTCAAAAACAAGTTTACTACGTAAGTGAAGTTTTGTAGGGACCTAAGAAGCGATACCCTTAGGTCCAAAAACTTCTCTATGCCCTCCTCATGTCTTCGAGGAAACTGATTATTTTCAGGCGCACAAGATAATTTTGTTGTCTGAGTTTCCCTTAGGAGTGGTCCTCCAGAACAAGCAGCGGGACGCATGGAAAAATTGTCAGTTGAACTTGGGGAGTTTGACCCCCATTTCGTGTCCCGAATGACTATTAAATCCTAGATCTTGGTAGACTTTGTCACCAAATGGACATATCTTGAACCTGTTATGGATCCCTAGTACAATTCCCACGATCAGTGGACGATGTACTTTGACAGGTCGCTTACGCTAAGTGGCTCAAGGGCTGGGGTGTTCTTGGAATCTCCTACAAGAGAGACCTTAAAGTATGCTATTCAACTGAATTTTTAGGCCACTAACAATGTGACAGAGTACGAAGGTTTGTTGGTTGGCATACGAGCATCGAAATCGCTCGGAATTCTACGACTACTCGTGAGAGGAGACTCTCAACTAATTCGACCATTTCTCAATACTTATCGGAAGTTAGAAAGCTTGAAAAGCATTTTTTCAGTTTCGAGGTATAATATATCCCTCGAAATAATAATTTTCTCGCAGACCAGTTAGCTCGAATAGCTTCTTCCCGATCTCAAGTACCAAAAGGGGTCTTCTTGGAATAGCTTCAGAAGCCATCTCTGGTCAAAACACCAGAGACATCTCCTATTGAGACAGCCTCTCTAGAATATGAGGATACCTGGTTGAATCCCATCTGTGAGTATCTTCAGAAGGGTACAATGCCCGATGATGATCTCGAGGCAAATCGTTTATCTCGTAAGGCAAAAATGTATACTTTGGTCGAAGGAGTCCTCCATAAACGATGTACTCATGCGATGCATATCAAAGAAAGAAGGATTAAATCTCCTTCACGATATACATAGGGGCATCTATGGAACCCATGCTTCTTACAGAATGCTGATCGAAAAAGTCTTTTCATGATGCTAAAAAGTTGGTTAAGAAGTGTGTACAATGCCAGTTTCATAGCAGGCAAATACACCAAGCGGCTCAAGCATTACAAACTATACCTTTATCTTGGCTTTTTGCGACCTGAGGTCTCGATATCCTAGGATTGTTCCCAAAAGCACTAGGGGGCTTCGAATTTCTTTTTGTGGCTATTGATATGTTCACAAAATGGATTGAGGCAGAACCTGTGATAGGGATCACAAAGGAAACAACAAAAGGTTCATGATGAGAAGGGTAATTACTCGATTTGGTGTTCCAAGTCGAATAATTACAAATAATGGTAAACAATTTTTTAGCGCAAAATTTTAGAAATTTTACGACGAATTGGTACCAAGTTGTGTTATGCCTCTGTTTCCTACCCACAAAGTAATAGGGCAGTCGAAAGAGTGAATGACCAAATAATGCAGGGCATGAAAACCTGAGTTTTCGACCAGCTTGTCAAGCGCTCGGGGGCTTGGGTACAAGAGTTTCCCTCCGTATTATGGGTAGTTCGCACAACCGCTAGCCGGGCTACAAGTGAAACACCTTTTTCTAGTTTTTAGGGCCGAAGCCATACTTCCACCCGAACTAAAGATTCGGTCGACATGGGTCGAAAATATCAACGACTCTAACCATGTTCTGGTGTATTTCCAAGGTAAGTGTGCTTTCAGACTTGATCTAGTTTCATGTTTAGCCAAAAATTACTTGATCTGAAGGCTGCAGCTACTAGAACCAACTTGTTAAGATGGTCAGGAAATTGTCACCAACCTGACAAAATCTAGCGATTTCATCCTTGGAAACTTGCAACAAGAGCAAAGAGCACAACTAATTTTACTGAAATCTGGTTTGGTAACTTTGTAGTTACATGTGCATGTTGTCATCCAAGTAATAAATCTGGTTTAGCAGCCTTTTGATCACTAGAAAACCTAACCTCTGTCTACATTATCTAAATGCCTTGTAGGCGACCGGATAAGATGTGGTATCTAATCAAGATGAAGCCATCGGTGTTTAATGCATGTCCGATGTTCAATGTACGTAAATACTTTGTCATTGAATTTGATGTACAAGAAGATATCTTACCTACGACGTCGAACAACAATTCTGCAATCTGTAAGCAGATTGAAGGGCACGACAAACACGTCTAGGATCACGGCCGACTGCGGCATTCTCTCCTATGTGAATAGATTAGTATTACACTACCAACCCTAATCCTTCCGTTCTTTCTTATAAACATGTGTAAAGCAAGCGAGTGGGAGACCGAACAGAGTTACGCGCACACACCAGAATAGCGAGACCAAAAAGTTTTTTTTTTTGCACGCAGACGCCAGATTAGCGAGTTTGTTGATAGATCGACAACACATAAATCAAAAATTGGTTTTCTTAAAAACGATGAGCCCTCGTTTGTGGGAAAACGCAATATCCTGGATTTACGATAAACCAATTTTACTTATCTCAACAGTTAGTTACCCTATGCAAACAGAGTTTTCCTAAAACAATGCTAAAAATGGTTTAGTGAAAATCGGTTTTCACAAAAAGTATGATCCAAACAAGGCCTTAAAGTTAACGCACCGGAATAAATGCATGTACACCCTGCGTCCATGTGTACTCCTCACTGGTTTAGAGCAATAAGTACTCATGTTATTGCTGATATCAGATCTCTCTCTTATAGGGTACATATGATCAATAGTATGCCGAGCAGCTCCGACACTCGAATTAAGAGAACGAATGGTTCAAACCTAGATAAGCGAGAACTCAGGGGACTATCGCTTTCCAAAAGACGCCGTCCCCGTCTATCTCCCCTCATCGATCGTTCCATCTCTCTCTAACCAAAGGCCAAAGAGGAGAGAGGAGGGGGGCTAACTTCAGATATCCCGACCAAAGGATACCAATCTCTAGGCTTAACTCTGGCCGTGTCGGGACAACTTTTTGAACGGCGATCTCCTCGGGCGGATTGCCTACCCAAGCCAACGCACCAAACACAACCTCTTTGCGACAGTGCGAGTAGAAGTACTACCCCGTTCGCGTGCACACTGTTTGATGCTCGTGCTTCTCCGTTCGTTTTTGCCCCCCGTCTTGCTGTTCCGGCCTCAACACATGCAGCAGCAGATCACACGAAGCACAAGGTACAACAAACCCTGCCGAACTGAAGCACTAGCTAGGCTGCTAAACAACAGCTGCTACTACTCCGGTCCGGTACACAACAAATCATGGACTAGTTAGATACTATGTGCATGCATTTTGATTTTGGCATGTTTTCACGAAATCACCTTTCAAGAAAAAGACTTGTTTTTGTATATGATGTGTTTAGTTGCTTGCATAAGATCTGACTCGTATTTGAAAATGCAGAGAATGGTTATTTGATTGTCTGCATGTTGGCCTAGGCCTGGCTCGAGCGATGAAACATTTCCTCCCGAGCCAGGCCTCGAGAGGAATAGCCGAATCGACCTTCACTAGTTGGTCAGGAACAACCCACGAATTGTTCAATGAGGTGAGAAGAATGTAAATTCCAATCGTTTATTTCCACTCGTAATTTTTTTTACCTTATCCTGTTGTAAGCCCACTGTGCTTGTTCATGTTTGTTGAACTTACTTGGATTTTTAAGAATATTTATACTAACTACAAGCTTGATGTGAGAGTATCTAGTTATTTTACTTTGCATGGATGTTTGGGTACCAATTTATATCTTTGTTTGGCTCCATTGAGAATGGTTGTGTGGCACCAAATCAAAGAAATTTGTGCCCCAAATAAAGGTAAAATAAGTTTACGAAGATTGCATCATAGTTCTTAAGTGTGCGATCTTCTGAAGGTATTTTTGATTGATTCCTGAATGGTAGGACCAAGGAAGGACTACTAGGGACCTGAGTGATGGTGACGAAGAGCAAGTTTCAAAATTTCAGTTCTTTGTTCTATGCTTGTTGGATTCTTGAATGGTTATACTGCATTGGCAGCTGCGTCACTTGAACGCTGGGAAGGCAATCAATAGTACATGACACATAATTTAAGAAAACATAGTTAAATCTAATAAAAACAATGATATCATAAAACCATTACTTAGGTCTGTCTTTATGTCTTGTTATTCTGTAAATCTGCCATGTTTGACAACTAAATTGCTTGCTACAATGCATGTCAGCCAAAGTTTCCTTGTAATGGAGATTTTCTTCATAATATAAATTTTTATATTTATCTTGAGTGAAGTTTCGCACTTTTGGAGCATGTTTGAGTGAATAAATGTTGATTCATGTCATCATGTGGCCAAGTTTATGTCTGCTCCATTTCTGATAGTTGTAGATTGACGTTGATTAGCTCAATCTCAGGGCCCAAGAAGTCAAAACGATTTTACTGTGCATTCTATTTTTCATCCAACTCAAACATCATACTAAGGAGGTATTTTCACCATCTATTAGAAGATGTGAGCACACTCTGCCACATGTAGGCAAAAAAAATCATTTTGTATCCAGTTATGCATCCACTCTCCTGTTGCAGCTAACCAAACATCTTAGCACAACCTGACACAACAGAAATAGACAACCAAACAACTCATCATTGCATCCAATCAGCCTTGGTTAGATTCAGTCCGGATGATCCATACGGATCAGACTTGGGGCACGCAGGTAACCAAATACACCTATATACTCTTGCATGGAGTAGTTACTACTCGTACATTAGTACGTGTGATTACCGATTCATGTTATAATTATGCATAAATAGGTGGTCAGGAAGCAAAACACCAAACATGGGTTAGGCCAGGTATATGCCTTGGGTAAGGTGGTGTTGGCTCTTTGGCCGTTGGGCTGCAGCATACGGAATGATGGCGGGCTCCACAGGCTTTCGCTTTCTCTGGCATCGCTGCCTCCTTTGACTTGGCAGGGGGAATTAAGCAGCTTATAACATCCATAAAGGAAAAGAGAAAACCAAGCGAAAGAAAAGAAAAGAAAAGGCTTGCTGCCAGCTCGACTAGGAGACGGAAGAAGAAGAAGAAATGATCAGGCTACAGTTCTGGGATGCGTATCGGATCCCCGGGGTGTTTAGGCCAGCGGGCAATCATGGATTTGCGTGCATGGAGGTTGGTGCCAAAAGGCGGGATCTTCTATGCCTGACCGCGACTGTTCCTTGGAGCGACGATCGGATTCGATTCGACGGGGCCTTTATGGAAACTTGGGGAGCCATGATGGCACCCAATTATATCGCCCGCCGTCTTTTCCCGTGTTCCCCCTCATCCTCCTCGTCGTTCCTCCTGGCCTCCGCCTTTTTCTCTTTTGCTTCTTTTGATTTGGTTGGTTTCTCTTTCATTTTTCTTGCTACTTCTTTCGCTACGGTTCCTTTGCTCTTTGCTCCTTGTGTTTGAAGCTCGCAGTGCTTCTTCTTGACCTAATCATGTGACCAAACGTGCTGTTTATATGGAGCTAGCTTTACTTAACCTAGATTGACCAAGTTCCTGTTCAAGCGTGTTGATGATCTGGGCTGCCCTGTTCAAACACGTACTGTAAGTAATGGTGTGACATCAATTGTCTGTAAGTCTTGCAACATATGAACGAGATGATATAGAAAAAAGAGGGAATTATAAAGAATTGAGTTGTTTCTTATGTAATAATCGACTGTAACACGATAAACAAGACGCATTTTACATAGAGTAGCTATCTATAGAGACATATAAAAAAGATAAATCATTGTAGAAGCTATCTTTACCGGTGGCGGAACCAGGATTTTCACGATGGATGTGTGAACTTAAGTAACACATTGTTTTACTGGCTCGTAACTAACTAACTAACTCACCAATAACTGTTCTACTTATATATACTAGTTATGTGCCCATACGTTGCAACGAAAAATTAATTTTTGTATAGAATATGTTGTTGCTGCAGCTCACCAATATCCCTATTGACATTCTAAAGTTAAAACTTCCATATCTTACAGCAGAGTTAAGAATGTTTTTTGTTGCAGGTTTGACTAAACAACCATGCAAAATAAATTTAGTATGTCAAACAAATTCAGATGGTGAAAACAGACAATTAGTACGTCAAACATATTTAGATGACTAAACAACCATGCATGCAATCCTCATGTATCAAGCAGCCTGGAAGAACATTACTCCATAGCAATTCTGGACTCTTGTCATTCCAAAACCTTACATACATCAAGCAAGCTATAATTCGAAAGTTGAAACATTTATCAGATTTTTTGCACGGGTGGCATGATCAACTGTTGAAACCCTGGCACTTGAAAATAGATGAAACCCTACGTAGGTTCCGGGAGTGGCTGCCCAGCTTCTTGATGGAATCGTTCTTCACCTGGCTGCCCTGCTTCTAGTAGGGTGTTCGTGCGTTGCAATGAATCTTAAATAAACAATATCACAAATGCTAAATTATTTCAATATTAAGCTAGTTATGTAAAGACCGAATGGTATACCATTGGAATTTGGAAACATGTAAGGCTACTCTCAACCTTTGTTTATTAACTTACCTATACCGCTATTCCCTCTAGCCCTATCAAAAGAAGAAAAAATATCTCCACTTTTACTACTCAATCATTTCTTTGCATTACATGTACCATAGATAGTTAACATCCAGAAATTTATCAGTTTACAGAAAGACCTTCGATGGTAATTTTGCACAAATTTATACAGAGATAACTTAATGAAATCATAGACTAATACCACAGTGACACAAGCCATTTCCCTGACAACATGCATGACTGCATTTCATTGATAGAATAGGGAATTCACAAGGTTTCAACTGACTACAACTGAACAGAGCGAAAATTGAACAGATTGTCTATACCAAAGGACGAGGAATTAACTCAAAATCAACATCATTTCCTAATTATACCTTGTTAGAACTTGCATTCATTGATCCCCAGCATTTCTATACATATTGCCCCCACATGAATTTCGACTATAGTGACACAATCCATCAAAGTGCAATTTGGAGCAAAGTTCCTCCCTTTCTGTCATCTAACCAAAAACAAATTATCTTGGGCACGGACGGGAGGATATGAACTACATAAAGAAAGAAAGCAAGAAACAAACATTAATTTATCCAAAATTTTAATTTAGATACTTCAGATAGCTAGAACTCTTTCGTACCAGCATGGCAAAAAACCCTGTTTTTCCATGAAACATCCTCAAATTGGGAGCACATTCATCAGGTGTCATTGGCTTCTCAGTGGGAAGAAATATTGTATGAACCTGTTGGGTTCTCCGTGATATCAATTCCTTAATAGGAAAATTGGAGTTAAGATGACGATAGTTTCAGTAAACTCTTAATGAATAGGAAAGCCATATAGTAAAAGTTACCTAATGATGTACCATACAATGAGAATAGTACTTAAGCCCATAACATGGGTGTTGGCTTCATGGAAAATGACAGATACTTTGACCATGAGCAGTCAAACAAAAAGTTAGCAATCTTATTTTACAGGCTATGGCCAATGCAACCTGCAACAACAATAATGACCCAAAATTATTTTACAGGCTTGTACCATAAAGTTATTATTTTGTTTCAAGCAATCCCTTTGGTAAAATATATATATATATATATACACACAGAAAAGTTTCATATACGAAACAAAAGTACCTGCAGATCCCGTATCAGGCCTTCCAATAGAGATCTCCCACAGTAAGGAAGCAATGCAGCGGGAAGGGATTCACCAGTATCCGAGTCCACTAAACCAAGATGATCATCGATCACCAGCACCACCAATCGGATAAATTTCACCCAGTTTTGGAAAACCCTAGAAATGGTCATATTTCAGTTCGTACCCTTATAAGACAAGATAAATGTCTTTGAAAAAATAAGCATCATTTTGCAAAGCAATTTGCACTTCAAAGCGCATCACAAAGCACACAAACAATGCTACTCATCTCTTTTTCATCAATCTTAGTTAACGTGGCATACGAAATAACCTCGATTCCCCACAGAGCAGCTTGGGATGCATATTCTGTATCCTCCAATAGATTAAGCCCACTGGGAACATGGAGGTCAACAAACTTGATTTTGCTAGGCCGGTGCATGCGGTCCTTCGAGGTTGAAAGCAGCTCCAATGCCATAATTTGGTAGCTGAAGTAAAGGAATATCAATAATATTCCAAATTTCAAGGTCAAAGCTAAATGAAATTAAAGAGCACTACACCATAGTAGTACAAACAAGTTATGCAATCAGCTTACTTCCTCGTATGACTGTACCATAGAATACAGATCTGATGTTGTAACTATTGGAACTACTTGCCAGATACTAACTTTCAACTTCAGCGAGGACCACATTTGGCAACTTTGCTACTTTTCCGTTTACTAAGTCTCCAACTCTAGCAATGCAGACAAACAAGCAATGCTCACCCGATGATGCCTCCAATAGTCATAGAATTCCTCGATGTCGCCGAGGAACTTGAGCAGCCGCCGGAGCAGCTCCATCTCCCCGTTCCCCGCCTCGTCCTCCACCACTCCTTCCGAGCTCCACTTCCCGACCAAACTGGCCAAGCTGTACGGTGCCTCCGGCAGCGCGCTCCCACCACCGGCCCCGTTGTGGTGGTGCTCGTGGCCTCCGCTGGTCCAGTCAAACTCCGCACCGAGCACGTGCTCCTGGCCGGCCGGGACGAGGCATTTGAGCAGGAACACCTCGCGGGGCTCGAGTGCACCAAAACCCCACCGCTCGATGCCTCACCGAAGAAGTCCGCGACGCGGGGCTCGGCGTCGAGCGCGCGGAGCTTGTCGTCAAGGGAGCGTGCCGCGCGGAGGCGCGCGCGAGCGGCGGGTTGCTAGAACGTCGGGGGAAGGGGGCGGGTTGACGCGGAAGCGACCGAGGCGGAGGTTGAGCGCGGGGAAGGGGCGCGGGTTGACGCGGAAGCGACCGAGACGGAGGTCGGCGACGCAGGCGGCGGCGCGGAGGGGTAGAGGAGGAAGGCGAGGAGCGTGAGGACGAGGATAGGGGGCAGGCGGGTGGAGAAACGGCGGAGGCGTGGCGCGGTGAGGGTAGTGTTGGCGGTGCGGCGGCCCGAAGCAGAGGCTTTGCGCCTCGCTACACTTGCGTTCGGTGGAGAAGGGAGAAAGGGGAGGGGAATGGCAGGAGATCGTGGGGAGGAAGAGCAGTTGTGAGAGGAGGGAGAGACATCGGCGCTAGGTGAACGATCGAGGTGATCGGACGGATCGAGGGGCGGAGGGGCCGAGATCGGGCGAGGGGCGAGGGGCGGGTGATGAGGCCGAGGTTTGGCGAGGGGGTGAATGACAGGTTCGGTCTTCGGTGACGATGAGATCGAGGTTGGCGAGGCGTTGGATGGTAGGGGGTGGGTTAAATTGTGAATTAATAGTAGTTAAGATTGCGTCATCCAGATGCAGTGCTGCTGCACATAGCAGTAATAATTTCGACCCATCGTGTCATTGCAAAATGACGCCCATGGAAAAGGCTGTCCCGGCCTCATCCAGATGCAGTGCTGCTGCACCACAGGCTTTCATTCAGCCTCTCGCTGCCCACCAAACTGATGCATGTACACCTCGCCGTGCATCTCGTTGTAGCTAGCTTAGGACGACCTACCCGGCGGTGCTCTGGTCTGGGATCCCACAACCCCGCAGACGAGGAGGGAGGGACAGATTGAACTGTGCCCCTCGTGATCGGCAAACTCCAATGGCGGAGTTGTATAGTACAGCCGCATGTCACAACCCCCCCTTCGCCTGGTCTGATCTCCTCTCTGATCAGCTTGGATGCCCGCAGCCTCCACGTCCCCATATGTGCATGGGAGACTGTTGCCCGTTTCACGTGGCCGCCCTTTTGACCGAGCGCAACGCCACATCCCTCCCTCTTTGACCACGCCCCACACCAACCAGCTCAGGCACGAGACACCCTCCCCAGTCATCCCTCCCTCCCTCTCCCTGCGGCGCGGTGCCGTGCGCGCGTTGCATCGCGTCTCGCGCCCGGCCGGAATCCGAAACTTGGCCGGGTCGGGCCAGCTTATACCACGTAAAAAGCCGCCACCGCCACCGCCACCGCCACCGTACTCCCACGTCGTCGCTATAAGAACCCGAGCCCCCGTACCCTACCGCCCACGCATCTCCGCATGTGCCACACCCCTTACACAATCCTGCCTCGCTAAGCAGCGCGTGGAACGAGCTAACACACGCGATCGAACCGTAGTGTTGTGGCCATTTCCAAGAGCAGACAGCCCCTCGATCCCCCTGCCTGGTTCCCCCTCCCATCTCAAAGCCCTATCTACGATACGACCACCACCACCAGCAGCAGATAGTAAGTAGTATATACACTGGTGGTGCTATTGCGATATCTCTCTGTTCGATCAGCAATCAATAGCGCGAGACGATGTTGCACGAGGCGGCGCCATGCACGTGCGGGCTGCTCTACGGCAGCTGCGGCGGCGGCTGCTCGCTTCTGTTCGCGGCGGCGCCGGGGGACCACCACCACCACCACAAGCAATGCTGCGACGAGGAAGCCGGGGGCTTCGACGGATCGGCGTACGGCGGCTCGGTGGACTGCACGCTGTCGCTTGGCACGCCGTCCACCAGGCGCGCCGAGGCGGGCGCGCGCGTGCTGGCTTCAGTAGCCGGGCTGCCGTGGGAGGCTGTGCCCAGTTGCAACGGCAGGACGGACCAGCCTAACGCCGGCACCGCGTGCGCTCGCCGGTGCGCCAACTGCGACACGGCTTCCACCCCGCTCTGGAGGAACGGGCCACGCGGACCAAAGGTGTGTATTAAGTACACGTCGATCACAGGGCCATGCGGTCATACTGGCTGATCTCGAACATAAGCCCGTGCACCGCACGTACGTATACATGCATATTTTGGTACTAACTGATGCACGATGCTAACACGTACATGTGCGCTATTCGCAGTCATTGTGCAACGCGTGTGGGATCCGGTACAAGAAAGAGGCGAGGCGCGCGGCCGCCGCCGCGGCGGCGCCGATGGACTCGGACAGCGGGGTGGAGTACGCCTAAGGGTACGCGCGGCAGCGGCAGCAGCAGCAGTGGGGGGGTGCTACGGCTCGGCTGTGGCGAAGGCGGCATCGTTCGGTATGTTCAGCGACGCTGCCGCCGAGGACGGGCCGTGCCTGCCGTGGGGGCTCGGCGTCATGCCCTCGGCATCGCCGGCGTTCGGCGCCGTCCGGGAGATGCCGAGTCTGTTCCAGTACTACTAGCAAGCTAGACACTACTAGTCTCTCTTTCTTTGTTTTTTTTTCTCCCCTTTTTAGGAAGAACAAGATGCTGTACTTCCTTTTGAGGCACGAGATGCTGTGCTTGACCAACGACCGGCTGCGTGAAAGTTGAAGCTAGCTGAAATGGATTTAATTTCTTTAACTCCTCCCATCTCATTTCCTTTTTGCGTAATGATTTTTCCTTTTCCCTTCTTTTTCTTTGCTGAGCCGACGTTGCGTATAAACTTACTTGCATGATGATTACGTACTAGCAAGGCTATCTTTTTGTTCCAGTCGATGTTGCGTGATGATTTCAACTTAGAGCATACAATGATGGGCTATCTTCGAACATCATGCGGAGGTTTTGTTAGGTTATTAGGAAATGCAAATTCTTGAAAAGGACCCCTAAAAATAGGTCCATCCCCAGCCAAGCAAACTTAGAGCATACAATGATGGGTTAACTGGAGATATGTCAGCAACTGGTCAAACCCTACGTGCTTGTCTGCTTTTGCATTTTGCTTGCAACGAACAACTACGCGGTGAAAAAAGGGAAAAAAAAATATCACAATTGATCAGAAAACCTTTGCACAAGCCAGCTGGGATGAAGCAGAAGGGCATGCACAATTGCACATACGGGTAAACATCCGGTGAAAATGCACATACATATGCACGGTACAGTGTCAACAGATCAAATATTCAAACTTGAAGGAATAGCAATTGCGGATTGGGCCTCTGTAAGCAAACAGGTCTGTGCAATGCGATTGGCAATTTGAGACCGGTCGGGCCTTTACAAACCCCATCCATCCCAGTACGATGCCCAACCGCACCGAGCCGGCGAGCCCTCCTAGCCCGGAAGGCCGAAGAAATACTCGCCCTCCCGCACGGGCGAGTCGTGAGGAGCCACCGTCGCGGCGATCTGCCTTCCTAGAAACTTCAATCACTAGGGTGAATGGCCTCACCGCTGGGCCGGTCGCCGGAGATCTCGTTGTGCATTCGTGCTCGTGGGAACCGCGTGCGGCAACGCCTCTGCTGTCACCATGTGACCTTCCACAGTCAGTTCCAGTAGGATTTTTCTTTAAAAAAAATTTATTTATGCATAATTTATGTAGAAATTTTTAAATTAGTAAATGAGCTCTAAAAATTATTTTTTTGGAGCCTCTTGACCCAGTATACCTACTTGCGTAATTTTTTAAAATTTAATTCAGAACAATTTAACCCATTCTGATTTTTAATATAGCAAATATGCTCTAAAAATTATGAAATTTTTATAGAGCCTCTGATAAAGTGTACTTGTTTGTGTAATTTTTTTAAAAAATTATACCTTCTAAATTTTCTCTAAACTTCATTTAAGTATAGTGTTTGTAGGAATCTTGTAATATAGAAAATGAGATCCAAATATTATGCATTTTTTAAAGACTCCTTACACAATGGACTTGACTGTGTAATAATTTCTAGATTTTCATATATTATGAAAACGTCTTAAAAATTAAGGGTTTAAGTCTAAAAAATTATGGTTTTAGGTTTCAAAAATTAGAGTTTTAGGTTTCAAAATTAGGCTGCACCTTCATAGCAAACTATATTTGACTGTAATATGAAGCATCTTTGTGAATTCATTTTCTAATAATGTAATTGAAAAGCCACAATGCAGCTGGTAATAAAAGCTACAATGGACACACTTGATTTTTTTACTATAATTTTGTACACACCTGATAAAAATCACAATACAAACATTGTCGTTACCATACTATTATTTTATACACACCTAATAAAAGCCACAAGTTTGCCATGAAGGTGCAACCATATTAACATACTACTATTATTTATATTTTCGATACCATAATATTTTTTCGCTCCGAGTATAGTTTGAACTCCCATAGTAGTACTAATCATACTGCCAATAATAGTAGTATGATTAGTACTACTCAGAGCGAAAGAAAACATTATGGTACCAAAAATCTAAATAAAAGTAATATGATTAGTACTACTATAGGAGTTCAAATTCTACCACTACTACTATAGCATGACACAAATAATTTTCGAGATCTAACCCCTTAATTTTTGAGACGTTTTCAGAACATATGAAATTATGAAAAGCATGACACAACTAAGTCCACTGTGTAAGGAGCCTTAAAAAAATCATAATGTTTGGACCTTATTTTCTATATTATAATATTCCTACAAACAATATATTTAAATAAATTTTTGATAAAAATTCAAAGCGTATAATTTTTTTTAAAAAAATACAAAACTAAGTACACTTGGTCAGGAGGCTCCACAAGAAAAAAATCATAATTTTTGAAGCCAATTTGCCATATTTGCAAATTTCTACAAAAATTATATATAAATAATTTCCTTAAAAAAAAAAAAATTGCTACAATGTGGTTGCTGCACGGTGGCCCTGCTGCAGCCACACTGTAGTGCATGGTTGCGGTTAGCAAAAAAAATCATTTTGAGAAAAATTCAGAACGGATTAAACTTTTCTGAATAAAATTTTGAAAAAATTACATAAACAAGTACACTGGGTCAAGAGGCTCCATAAAAAATTTTTATAATTTTTGAAGCTCATTTTCTATATTAAAAAATTCTAAAAATTATACATAAATGAATAAAAAAGAGAGAAAAAACGACGTGTCGGCGAGGTTGGCCGCGGGAGGCCACGTGGTGGGGACAGAGGCGTTGCCGCACAAGCGACGTGGCGGGCGGGGAGGGGTTGCCGCACGGTTGTCGTGCGATAATAGTGCTATTTTTACAAATACATTGAAAGATAGATATTTTTGTAAATACGTATCGAATCGATACGATGCCAAAACGGCAAAATTAAAATTCCAACTACCGATACGTGCATACGACCACAAGGTCAGCGCTCGCGGCTTTCAGGCGTAGGATATGCCAGCCCAAGAGGTAACTTATTTCTATCTGCTTGTCCAAGGCCTCTTAGCCTTGGAGGTGTTGTAAACTTGTAGTTGCTGCTTGGGTTGACCGCATGTTGTGTGTAATGCTCACATAGTTTCATACAATTTCGTATTTGAAATCTAAGCTAATGACTAGGGCTGTGCATAGCGCAATTTTGGTCCTATAGATTATTGATCGATCAGAGTGATCTACCAAATGTTTGGGATGAACTTCTTACCTGAATTGATTCATAGTAGTTTGCTTGATTCTGTTGGACTTGGAAGATTTGTCAATATCGAGTATCGGTGGGGGTCTTAGGGATGTGGATGGATCAGGCATTTTAGACTATTTGCCTGATTGGAAAAATTCTTGGGATCACTTCTGTTCCTAGTTCTACTAGGCTCAAAAGATGCATACAGTGTTGGTGGGATCTTTGGGGGTGTAGAACTGTTGATGATTCGGGCATTAGCTTATTTGCACCGTTCTTGAGAACGACTTGGTGTCGTTCTTATTTTCAGTTCTTTGGAAACAAAAGGCGACAAACATTCTGTTATTAGCGTGACCAACATTCAGATTGCATAGTAAACATCTAAACTAGTTAGCAGCGGCTACAATGTGCTATTAACCGCATGAGCTTATATCAACATCTACATTACATCTTGGTTGTAGGAATAATGAAGGCACGTAAAGTGCAAAATAATGTAGACATCTGAAGTCTGAAACCAACTGATGCAGAGAGCAGGGTTTCTACCAAACACAACTTCATAATTACTAGCACACAAGTGCAGGAGTTTTACATCACTGACGTTCACAACGCACAAGGGCACTTGATTTTATTACAACCTATAACAATATACACATATCTTTTCTTCGTTTTATTTCTAACCAAACAACCACAAACTTCTTAATGCAACCACGATATATCAATACGCTATTATGTAACAGTTTTTCCTGTCTGGAGGTGCTTCAGATGCTTCTCCCCTGAAAAAATAAACCGGAAGATTCTGTAAGTTTGACTGAACAGTAATCAAACTTAGAACTATTTACAGCGTAACATGTTCGTTGCATTTGAATAGGAGAAATATGGGCCCCATTTTTTTTCATATATTGTAGCTTTCTCTATATGTATGCTAGGTTTGGTAAAATGAGTTTCATCATTGGTTGCTTGTGTATAATTTGTAAAGCACAGCACAGCTCCCTCTTCAATGGGTACCATGGTTTATTGGTTTTGCCCGTCCGAAGTGAACACAAAATAGAATTTAATCGATTGCATTTTTGCAAAAGACACATGTGCCTCTAAAACAGGGGAACAAAGACCTTTTTTGCAATAGAACTGGCATGAAAGGGAGATGTTAAAGTGCTTGTCGGCTAGGAGCCTGGAATTAACTGAAGCACAGCTTACAAGGGGTTAGACTGCAAGATCCCAACTTTATTTTTTTTGGGTCAGCAGGGAGATTATTCTTCTAGGATTAGATCCCACGTGATTAAAAGGAACTAGAGGACAAACAGTAGTACAATTTAGAGCCAGCTCCTGTGTCTATGTGCAAAACCGACAGATAACAGATTGGTGCATACTGCTGCATAATGCAAATTGTGCGTGCATGATGGCCTGGCACAGGCTCAAATTATGCGCTCTATGTTTGGCCGGATTCATTTGTTTGTGCAATAGTGCAATTACTCTAATGTTGCACTGCATCTAGAAAGCGGAACAGTAAAGGAAATGACAAGTGACTTGCCAGAGCTAATAGTGCCCAGCCATCTAGGGCATGGTTTGCATATATGGCTGACATCTCATCAGTGCATAGATGCCTGTGAGTGACAATATATATCTGGCAGCGTTACAAGATCTGCAACTGCAGATTACTCTGCTAAGTAGCATGACTTTTTTCCCTTATCAGGAGATTTGATCACTAGCTTTGATCTAGGAACACTTGTATATTTATTGACATGAGCTTGAATTAGCTTGAGTTTTTGTTGCTGTTGTTGTTGTTACCTCAGTTGCAAGCTCCCTGTGTGCTGTACTTGGGGAACGGGAGCCTGCCCGACTCGATCAGCTTGACGTCGTCGACAAGTATCTCGTAGTGGCTGCGCACCTCGTCAGCCGTCTTGCTCCCGCCCATGGCGCGGGACACCTTGTGCCAGCGGTCGGGTGTGCCCTCGCCATAGTAGGCGAGGGCCTCCTCGAACAGCTTGTTCTCCTTGGTGCTCCACGCCGAGGCCGTGTTGGCGTTGGCGTTGGCGTTGCGGGAGGAGCTCCTTGACCCAGAAGACATCTTTGGACTTGGACTGTCTTTCTTGGAAAATTGAACTAGTGCTGTGCAGACTCTTAGACTGAAGTCTGATAGGTTGTGATCCCTGTGCTGCTCGGGTGTTTGTTATTTATAGGCCATTGGGGCTTCTACGGCATCATGTTTGCTATACGCCCGGAGCTTGATTGAAATTTGAGTGAGGTTGATGATATTCCTATTTTTTGGAGTGAGAGGATCCACAAGAAGGGGAGGGGAGTCCGTATCTCTGCCGGTCATAAGATAAAAATGCTTCCTTTTCAAATGCAGATTCTTGTGCTGCAGGCTGCAGCTTCAATGTGTCTGGCTGCAACATAGATCCCACACCTCGCGCACAAAGATGGACGATGTCAACATCTCAAATGCATGGTACTGCATCTATAGGTAAATGAAACCCAAACCCCATTTGCTTTGCATGCATGTCTCTTCAAATCACCAATCAGTAGTATTAATTGCAGCTTAATTAGTGTGATTAATTAGATATGATCCCTGGTTTTTAATACCATTATATATATATATGAACCATGCGTACAACTTTGGTGCATGTCTATTTTTTTAGGAAGAAAAGCTAGGAATCAGATCATATTTAAGACTAGCTATTTAATAGGTAATATAGCCATGCATGCATATATGTATGATAAACCTAGTGCAAAGTAAGAAATACCTTTCCTGTGCACAGCGGTGCAAAAAGTTGTGTATTTAAAATAACTATGAGAGTTGACCTATTCTGTAAGTTAAATGCCTGTTTTGTTTCTCTCAATATATAAAGCGTTTGATTACGGATTTTTGGTAAGGTTATACATAGAACATGTCTAACACCGTATATGTGACTGTTTTCAAAATTGTTTTAAATGCTACCTTGTACAACTTTACACAAAAAATGGTTCTTTGCACAGCCCCATATATCTATCACCGTGTACGAACAAAGTGCCCTTTCTGCAGTAAATAGAACGCTTATTTGAGTCTCTAACTCCTTTTTGTGTCACAAGCTTAAGCTAGCACAGGAACGCCTTTGTCAATCACATAAAGAATTGATCGACTTTGTCTAGTCAAATTTCCTGCTTCCAATATTTAAAAAGAAGAGAGAAACATGAAGACCACAAAGACAGATAAGAATGAGAATATCATGAGATTAAGGTATCAGATCTATCATCACAAAATCCAGCAACCTTTTATCCTTTGAAATCACAAGGTATTTATATAGTGGTAACCAGTAGCTTGCTAGGGTTCCGGCCGGTAGTGGGTGACAAGGATTCAAAAATCGGATACGGAGAAAATATCGGACCCTCCCCAGAACCAGTTAATGGTTTAAAATCATCTTAAATATTTCATCTAATGAACATTTGAATTCTCCACTGGCCACCGGCCGGTAACGGGCCGAAATTCACCGGTTACCAACTGGTTAATTACCGGTGAATAAGGAAACAACTCCATTTGACATAAATTTTCTAGTTAGCAATCAATACATTACAACACGACTAAGTTCAACTAATGAGCACCGAGGAGGAAGTTGGATGTCACTGACGTCGTCGATAATGAGAACGCCTTGGTATTGAAGTACCATCTGTTTGTATTGGTGCCAACTAATCATAGAATATTGCTCAATCCATTTGCGATAATATGCTTGGTAGTACACATAATTTATGTACACTAGCCTTAGCGCTAACACTGCATTATAACCAAGACCATGATATGCAACACTTTATCTCAAATAAAATTTAATTTCACTACTTTAGCTCAAATACAATCATACAGTAACACTTTTAGCTATAATTTTAAATTTTTTTACAAATCTATTTTTTAAATTTAAAACTTTTTGGACTGGTATTTTTTACCGGTACGGCTACTAACCGTCCGTTTACTGCCGATTTATTTTCCCTCACTGGGTGATAGCTCGATGCATGCTCCAATTTCCACATAGCTGGCTAACCCTGTACTTTTGCGAGGCAGTGGCAACGGCATCCATCCGAAGAACTGCAAAAGATCTAAGAGATGGAATGGTAAAACAAGCTGGTTTTGCTTCTCAGGGAGAGGGGTGTGAAGCCACTGGTGGCAATGGAGACGTTGCCTGCCTCTCTCGTAAAGGAAAAGGATATATTCCGTGGGCCTGAAATGACCGGTAGTCGTTGATCTGTGCACTGTGTGCTAGCTGCATTGCTAAGTTACATATGCATGCTAGCTAGTACATACATAGTTAGTGACCTATACATTGTGGGGAAACATCTAATAAGATTTGAACAAGCGATCGATCTCCTGCTGAACAATGAGCGGTTTTAACCATGTGAGTAATTATATGATTCCTAGTGCATGCATTGGTTATTGAAACCGTGGTACTATATATCTTGGTCTATTTTTGGCCTGTCACCTGCTGGCCGCTGCCATGTGTTACTTGCCAATGTTTTGTGCTCATACAACATCAGCTGTACTAGTACTGCCGGTAACCACTACCGACGACCACGGAGCAGTACTACTTGGTGCTGGGCCTTGATTGGTTCTAATTTGTTAATTGGTTCTAATTTGTTAGGAACATGATCGCACATTATATTTACAAGTTATATGTGATCAGTGGCGGATCCAGGACAAAATTTTAAGAGGTGCTAAAAAAAATGCAGGTAGACAGACAGCAACTCAATCTTGATAGCGGCTGCTGAGAACAGCTTTGATTCAGGCACCAAAACCCTACAGCAAAATCCTTTGCTCTCCTCAATTTCTCTTGATCTGGACTGCCCCACGTGAGATTGGTAGAATATGTGCCACAGCATGGGTTGGAGCCCTTTCTGGACCAAAGAATAGGTATCTCCGGCCGGCTGCAAAGGACCTTGGAACTTTGGAAGATGGAATTGGATTTGTTCTTTGGTCCTTAGCTTGCACACTGTTCATTTTCCGGCCTTTGAACCTTAGGAAATTATGTATGCCACTCAAATGTTTGTTACATAAGGTTGTGTACTCCTGTGAGTTGTACTCTGCATTTTGCAGGCCACTCAATGCTTGTCTTGCACTGAGAGAGAAATTGAAATGGTGCTTGCCCCCATCGATGTGTCCTATACAAATTTACTGGAATTTCGGAACCTTTGGGATGCATTATCTGTTAAAGTTCTAATTGGCAACGAGCAATAGTGCATTTGTTCTTTCAAAAAGAAAATTGAACAGATTCTAAAGCGCCGGAGTTACCAACATGTGCAATTGTTGCACATAAGTTGCCGTGTGCATTATTATTGTCGAACAATGATCACGAATGGAAATCTAGCTGACGCACGTGAGAGAAAACCCACAATGTAGGGAAAATAGAGTTGCTTTTGTAAGCGAAGCCAAATGGGAGTAGTACGTACAAAAGGCACAAAGCAAGTTGTCTCCCTCAAATTCGAAAAAAGCATGCGAGGATAATTCCTAAGTAGTACTAATGTCCGCTTGGTGGTTTGAGTTGGCCTAAGGAGATTTATTCGATTTGGACCGTGGATTATTGGCTAGAAACTACTCCATTCTGCCTAAAACGAACGCTGTTTTCTAACTTTTTTGGTTGATTTATATGTACTGAAAAAAAAAACTATAAAACCATAATACTATGAAAGTGTTTTTTAACGTTGGATATACTTATGTCATTTTCTCGTGACCGATCTACATACTTACAGATACATAATCTTTGAGCAACACATTGACAGCCCTTCTGATATTCGATTTTAAGCAAACAAGTACCATGATCCTTCTTTCCCGTGTTTATGAGATGTCTACCCTATTTGTATTCTCTTCTCTGTATAAATGGAATAAGGCAGAGCTCCCGAGTCCTGCCCTTGTTTTAAAAAGAAGGTACCATGATGATCCAATTTTGTTGCCGTGAGCCCTCTTCTTGATATTAAGACTTTAAGCAATCGGGTCCTAAAGTCTTTTTTTTGCTTTGAACTCTCTTTAGACATTTCCTTTTGATGCAATCAAGCTCCTCTAACCCAATTTTGTTACATGAACCATTTCTGCTACCTTCTCTAATCTACCGTTCTGAAGTGCAAATTTTCTTAATCGTTCGGCTCGGTTCTTTGGGTCGATTCCCCTTGCAGCCTCGCACGATCCCCAGCCATCCAATGTATAATACACTGACAGAACAGAACCTATTCCAACTTCCAAAGTGACAGGTAACTGAGTAAAAACACCGTGGGGGCAAAACGAATTAATGGATCTCTCCATCTCCAACTCCGATGTCTTTGGAGAGGGAATTTGACTTTTGCCATGAAGTGATGCTTTATCCATGGTCCTGTGACCGCTCATGTTCCTCGGTTGGCCACGGGGGCCATGGAATTACGCAAGATTTTCCAACGCCACAGAAAGATTTCGCTGCCACTTGTTCGATGATCTCCTCTCGAAAGCAGCACGATCTTTACCGGAGAAGCTACCGTGGAGGCATTCGGGTCCATCTGATGCTCGCGTTGGACCAAGGAAACCAGTTGGCATCTTGGCGCAATTGCGCCTGCGCATGCATATATGGGCCGATCGAGCCTCTGGGGAGGTGCAGATCTCTGTGGAATGTAATCTGCATAAAGCGCGGTTTCAGGATTCCCTGTGACATTTTGAACCATCCAAGCAAAAGCGTTCCTTTTTTCCCCTTGGGTGGAATCCATGCTGGTGAAATGCATTTTGCCAACATTTTTCAGTAAGCTCTCAAGTATGAAGGCTGCTAACGACTACAGCCCTTTGATCAAATGCTGAATTTGCTGTTTCACATACCGAATTCATTGACTCTGATACGATTCTTGAGACACGGTACACTATTTCTATGTAATTTAGAGAAAAAGGTGGCGTTCCTCGACCTTTCCTCGACCTCGTGCTGGTGGCTATGCTCTGAGCCATCACTCATCGTCGATGTCTTGACTAGTACGCAGCCACGGCATGAAGTCTGCATCAACCGGATCCCAAATCTGCAAAAGGAACCGCTCAGATTCCGGACACCAACTTGCAGGATTGGAATCCAGGTGGTCTCTACATCAATTTAGCATGGATTCAGAATATTTACTTCTTTCCCTTGTGCAAAAAGCACCCCGATCCTGATGTTCAGATTCCCTCGGCTCATATATACCCACCGCTAGCCCATCTATCTACCCATCTTGTCCAAGTACGCTCGGTAGCGAGGTATGGTGAGTGTGTGTATCTTATCTGATAGATCGACGCAGCCAGCCTACTGATTGATACCGAAAGGCGATTGATTAATCGCTATGAGCAGCGTGGACCGGAGAACATTGCTCCTAAACCACAGTTACCTGATGCCAACCTTCGCTCGCAAATGCGTCGTCTATGGCGTCACCAAAATGCGCGCTTGATGAAGAGTGACGAGGGCGCGCGGGCACCGGCCAGAAAGGCGGATTCCAGCGTGTGGATATCCTGTCCTGTACTACTGCTCCGCCGGGGGCAGATTTAGCTGGTTTTCGCGCCTCGTCAGCTGCAGTCTCTACTGCATCTCCAAGAGGCAAGAGCATATCCGATGATCACGTCGGATAGAATTGAGACTTCACTTGCGAGTCGAGGCTTGGGAGAAGCAAAGAGGTGTGTGGTAGTCGTGGTCGCCCACTCATTGATCGCCATATATATTGCCGAGGCCAGGGAGGTGCCACGTTGGTGAGGAGCGACTTGTGTGGTACGCGGGAACGCTAGGTTCTTCGCTTTTGAACAGCAGTAGGAATGCAACGCAGGAACCCATAGTAGATACCTGATTCTGGTGCAAGCTGCAGTGCAGGCGCTTGCATGGTTGGTGCAACATGCGAGAAGTGCAAAAGGAATCGATAATTTGCTTCGCCTTTCAGCCTCAGGGTGATGAACCGTGAGTCGAGCACGCGGTGAGGAATCAAAGCAAATATGCACTAGTATAAGTTAGCTTTAGCATGCATGCACTGCACACATCGGAGCTCCAAGTAATGAAGATGCAAGACATAATACAGAAGGATTTTTTTTTTTGCCGTTTCCCGCTTTTAAATCGTCTTCTATTATTTGTATTTATTTTGGACTACATTGATTATTTGTCCCGGTTTGATTTTGTTGTTTGATGTTTTTCCATTTCCGTAATTTTGATTTACATTTGCTATTTTAGCCCATGCGAAATATCACAAATGCCCTCTTCTCCTTCTTCCTCCTCTCATCTTCTCATCTTTTCTTCCTTGCTTTGCCCCGGCCATGGCAGACTCGCCCACAAGCCTGTCTCGCCGCCGAGCTTCGCGCAAGAACTCACCCCCGCCCCACTACTTCCACCTCCCTCTCCCTCCCCCTCGCGGTGACTTGTTGGTGAAGCTCTTTAACTTATATGATGTTATTCTAAATGTATCACTGGTCGAATACTAGTGACTTATCGATCAACATATGCATCGATTGATGATCATGTTTCACCGGTCATGGATATGAGGATATCGAATCAATAATATGAACACATGTTAGAGAACATGATGTTCGATTGACCCACCTTGAGACACTATTGAGATTGTTATGATTTTATGTGTCATCAGTTGGTCTGAAGCAATGATGATGTATAATCCTTAGATCTGGGATCAACATGGTTTCCTACATATGTAATAGTACACTTAGGGGTTGTCAAACGCTACTTTGTAACTAGATAGTTATAAAGATAGCTTTCGGGTATGCTATGAAACACGAGGAGGAATGTGACCAGTCGAATATGAGATTTACCCCTCCTAACATAACATGAGAGATATTTCTGGGCCCCTCGATGTGGTCGGATAAAGAAAGTGCATGGTCGTGCCACTAGTGGTCGAAGAGTCGATCACATGAAGTTATCTATCACTTGATCGAGAAAGTATTAAACGGTCTATAGATGATAAATTATCTTACATGGAGTTCAACCAGATATCGTGAGGCAAGGAGAGATACGCAAGCAGGTCGTTCAGTCCTACCAGATATGAACTAGTCGTATGGAGATACAAACTGGTCGTATACTGGTCGAATATGATCACTAACTGGTCGTAAAGAGTTATGAACTGGTAGTGACTAAATATGAACTGGTTGTATAGAGATACAAGTTGGTCGTAAGTGATAAGGAACTAATCGCAGATCATATTGCATAGGGTTTGTTCGATATAACATTTATGTGTGTTCAGGAATCGTTATGTCATGCTAGGAACCGCTAATGACTCATAGTCGGAAAGGAGTTTCCGAATCGCAACCGATTATGTATGAACCTACAGGGTCACACACTTAACAGGTTAGAATGAACGAGTTCGGATAGGACACATTATGGACTCTTTATAAGAGGATGCATAGGGATGTTGGAACGTAATAGTTGCTCCACCAAAACCTTAGCCGCCATATTCCCGAAGCTCCTGCCGTGCACGTTGGTGCTAGCACACCTGCGTACGACGTTCCACCCCTGGACGTGTGGATATCGTAGAGACCCTGCTGCGGTTGCTGCTGCACTGATCGAGGACGATCCACGACCTACGTAAGAAACATCATAGGTTGCTCGAGGAGACAATCGGTGTCGAGGACATTAGACGATCGACTACGACCACTTCATCGACGTGCTCGATGTTAGATCAGGCTGCCCCAACTCTTCTTCCTCTGTACTGCGCGTCTAGTGGTAACGATCTATGATCTCTTGCTTGCATAGCTTCTGGTTTACATGGTAGAACTTTTGAATTGCTAGCTAGTGTTCCCAAGAACCTCCCTTGAAACCCCTTAAGCAATTACAAGATCCACGCAAGGGAGCTCGCCCTCCTTAGCTCCTCCCTGATGCCTTCAACTACTCTGGTCATTCCACATGGGCTAAAATGCGATATGTAAGTCAAAATTATGGAAATGACAAAATATCAAACATGAAATTTAAACTGGACAAATAATCGATGTAGTCCAAAATAAATACAAATAATAGATGACGATTTAAAGATGGGGCAAATAAAAAAAATCCCAGTACAGAATGGGTGCTCACTTGTGACGCCCCGTGTCATTACCCCTAGGGTAATCACACTTAGGCATACGGATTACTATTCGTCTGCCCGGTAGAACACCGCTCCAACGAATAGCAAGCCATTTTATCAGGGTTGCGCAGCAGAACAATAAAATAGAAACTGTACATCTTTATTACAGTAGTAGCCACATACGACTAGGGTTCTTAATAAAGCTATTACACAGATACAAAGGGCTTCTCGCTCTGAGTGCCTCTCAACTACCGCCCTCCTACTCGTCCCACGAGTCAAAGATGGCTTCCATCTCGCTCAGGTCCTCGCCGCTGGTGCCTTCTCCTCCTGCCGCTGCATTGGTACCTGCAATTCCTTCGTCCCACTCGGGATAGCTCCCGGCCGGACTAGGATCTAACAAAGGAGAATACTAACAAGGTTGAGTACAGAAGTACTCAGCAAGCATTAATAGCAAACAATGCACTGCATGACTGATCTCTGGTCTTTATCACAAATTCTAAAATCATCTCATTCTGAAAATAAACATTAAAACATTAAGTTGCAATTTTAATTCTGAAAGTACTACTAGTCACTCGGAAAGAAGAAAGACCCCTAGCGGTTCCCGTAGACTCCAATCCAAGAGACTGGCATGAATTCATGATTTGTATAGCACTGCGCAGGCTTGCGCCACTTTACCCATAGCTATCCTGAACTCTTTATGAGCTAGGTCCATCGCATTTCCTTTGATGCGACTTCAAGTTCGAATCTGACGCGTTTTCGTGTTACGTGATTAAGTCTCCACCCATTGTTTTCCGTCGGTGTCTGAGCGCACCTGAGTCCTCCACCGAGTTCCAACAATGTTGGTTGGGGCGGCTATCCTCCGAGCCCAACACTCCACCTTGGACCGGCTATCCTCCGTGTCCAACATTCCCGTTGTGGAGAACGTAATTACGTAAACGGGTAGCATTTTACGCACCAAAGCGGGAAATGGTTGGCACTGATTTTACGGCATCTGACCGAGTAAGAGTTTTGTTAGTCCTTATATTATAGCTGTAGGTAAAGGGTCCCATCTCATCATCATCATCATCATCATCATCATCTCTTTTCTCTATCAAGGCCCCCTTTACCCACCTAGTAATTCTCATCTCATTCTCATCTTTCTTATCTTTCTCATCATCTCAATCCAAATTGTTTTTGAGAAATAATTTTGATGCAGTACATATATGATAGAGCAATATACGGTTTACATTTAACATAACTATATTTATGTTCAAAGGATCGCTTGCCTTTAGAGTTGTTGGAAAGGTCGACGATGACGAATCTCGATCGCCTTCTCCGTCATTTGGAGCTCGTCCTCCGAGCGAGAGCGGTAATACAAATAATACGTAGAGAAATACTTAGTGATTTTTGGCGATATTCAGATAATAGACTACTATTGCGACTTCTACTGGTTAGCCAATTTTAATTTACAAATATTTTTCCAAAACCCTGACTCCGTTAGTAGTTCCCGCTAAAATATTATTTTTATCACCCTCTTAACCCTAACTCCTAATATCTAATCCTAATCACTTAATCCAAATAATTAATTACCCCTAAATACACTACATGCTCTAATTAATCCTCATCTAATCTACCAAAATCCTAACCCTAATTCCCTACCCAAAATTACCTAACTAATTACCAAAATTTTAACCCTAATTTTCTACCAAATTACCAAATTACCCCTCCTTTTCTCTTCCTAACCCTAACCCTAACCCTAATTACTAACTAATCTAACCCCCCTCTCCTTCTGCCGACACACCCGCACGCCGCCTCTTTCTATCTCCACCCCGACTCCCTCTCGGCGCCGACTCCCTCTGCCTCTAAACCCGACTCCCTCTCTGCCGACTCCTTCCCACCGCCGCCTCTCTCTCGCCTCTCCCTCTCACTCTCTCGCCTTCACGCCTCCCCCCTCTCTCTCTCTCGGGAACCTCCGCCGCCATCGCCTCCCGCCGCTACCGCCTCCGGCTCCGGGTGTTGTCTCCCTCAGCTACGGCTCGGCATCCTCCTTCGCCTTCACGCGGCGCGGCCGAAGGCCAAGCACCGCCTCTGGGTCCTCTGCGCTGCTCCTCTTCCTCGGCTGGCTTGGTGCTTGACGCCGCCGCCGATTCGCCCTACTCTGGTGTTGTGGCTGGGCGGCTCGGCTCGGTCTTCCTTCCATCGGCCGCCATGGCTCCCAGGTAAGGTTCGGCCCGGTCTACTGGAAACCCTAGGTAAATCGAACTCCCTCCTAACCCTACTGCTCTGTGATGGAAATGATTTGCAATCTATGTTGATGCTATTGGGACATCGGGGATGGGAATGGATGATGATTAGAGCAATTGATTTGAGCTAGGGTTTACCTTGTGATGGATCACAGTTGGGGAGAAGGGGTGGCGTGGCGGCTTTGTCTTTGGTGCTCTCCTTCTCGGTTCGGGCTCCGGTTCTTTGGTGCTCGCAGTCTTGAGGCCGGCCTGGTGGTTCCTCTCGCCGGTTCTTCTTCTTCTTCTTCGAGGGGCTCACCGAGCCTCCTTCGGTTCCTGCCTTTGCTGGTGGTGGACTGGAACAGATGGCTTGTGGTTGTGTTGCTGGCTTTGTGATGCTTTGCTTGCTTTGTGTATCTGGGCAGTGGCTTCAGGGGTGAAATGTATGGCTTGTGTGTTGTGCTGGGTGATGAATACTGGGCTGTGGCTTCTGGAAGGGGAAATGCATTTGGTGCTGGCTCTTGCAAGGGGGATGCACTTGTTGCTGGGGGAGATGAATGCAAAGGCTGGCTGTTGGGGATGCATTGCTGTTGGGAAGGGGGGAAATGTATTTGTTCTTGGTGGATCTCTTTGGTGCTAGCTGAGGAATGCATCTGCTGGGGGAGATGCATTCGGTTTCCCTTATCTCCTGGCTGTGCCATGTCTTTTACCCTGCTCCTATTCATTTCTACTCTTACCATGGTCTTATCCTTGCATCTGTGAACTGATGAGCTTAAATGGGGGAGGTGCATCTCGGCTGGGGGATGCATCTGACTGGGGGATGCATTCAGCTGTTGCTGGCTATTGGTGCTTTACTGGCTGGGAAAAGGAGGTGTATTTGTTGCGGCTAGCTGCTGGTGCTAGCTGTGGAAAGGGGGGTGTATTTGCTTGTTTGTCTTTGCTGTTTCTTGTTGTGCTTGAATGTTGGCCGCACCGTAGTGCTTTTAGTAGGGAGATGTATTCTCTTGCCCTTTGTTGTTTTTGGGGTTTGGGCTCGGCCAGGAGCCGGTTCTGTTGCCTCCTGTGCTTGATATTTTGAGGGCTGCTGGCTTGCTCTATGAGAGAGGCTTGGGAAATGGTTGCTGCACCCGGTGAAGCTTGGCTGAGGGTGTGGTTACCGGGGGTATGAAATGAGGGTTTTGCCTTTGTGGCTTTGGCAATTGCAAATAGTGGGTGCTTGGTTCTGATAACGCCGGATGATGAGACCCACAGAAGTGACAGATGTCGAAGGATCTTGGGTGGTCTGGATATCTTGGCGATCAAGGGCCGATCGACTCGGTTGGTGCAGGGATCTTGATTGCCAAGGACCGACTACTCGGGTACTCGGATATTCTCTCGCACTTCGGAAATCGACGGCCACTTTCTATGCTCTAACCTTTATATACTACTGCTCACTGGAATACTCTTGACTATGATTACTAACCGATTGCTGCTTTCTTGCGAGCGAGGAAAAATGGATCGCGAGGTGGCTCTACGGGCAGGCGCTTAAAGAACCAGGCGACGAAAAGACGGCTACTACAGACGGCAAGAAGGAAAGAACTAGGGTTTTAGTTACTTATTGCCAAAAACATTGTAAATGCTTGTAAAACAAATGTTGTAAAGTCTTTTTGATGCAATAAAATGGAATTGTTTTATGTTAACAATTATGCAAATGGTGCGGGTCGTCACATCCTCCCCCCCTTGGAAAAATTTCGTCCCCGAAATTGCAATCACTGCGGAGAGGTGTTTTTGGCTAGGCTTACGTAGCGCTTTTTCCTCTTCCACGAAGCTTCGCTGACGGGGTGATCTTTTTACTGCATTTCTTTTGGACAAAACTTCGGGTTCCTTAACTGACGGGTTTCTGTAGCCAGAGTCTTCACGAGGGTCCTTTGAATGTTGAACGTCTTGCAAAGAAGGGTCGAGATTTGTGTAGAAAGGTGAGGGTCACCTCAAATGGTTCCCTCTAGGTTCAAATATTGAGGTATTAGGGTTGGGTCCTGACTGACTTCTTGGTGGAAGCTTGCTGGAATACGCCATCTATACTTATTTGGAGAGCAGATGACTATTCCAATCAGTGGGTTCACTCCCAGGGATTTTCCAAAAATTCAGAATTTGCAAAATTCTTCACTAGTGATTCAGAAGATAAAAGGAGTGGGTTCTTTCAGCATTTAAAGGAATAATATCCGAAGAGAGTGGAAGTAATAACGTACCCGTTATTACACCTGATGCTTCTCCAACCTGTTTGGCGATGATGGGTGATAGGCGTGCCGGTTCTCCTTTTCCAGCTTCCTTCGTGACAAGTTGGTTGTCTTCAGTCTGCTTCATATAGGTGAGTTGTGGTGGTGCTAGAGCAGGTGGTCTTGGCCTAAATGCTAGTTGTGGTGGGGTTCCAAATGTCATTCGGGGATTTGGACAATCAATTTTACGATGTCCAAACTGTCCACAATTGAAGCATGCACCTGTATCCTTCAGACAATCCTTCGTCATGTGGCTTCCTCTACACTTCCCACATTTAATTGCTAGGGGTACTGGTTGCTGTTGGTTTGCTGGGGTCTGAAAAGGCGGGTTGAAGGGTTGCTGCTGAGGTGGTCCATATCTTGGTGGCGGTTGCTGAGACACAAGGAAATGACGTCTAGGAGCAGATGAAAAATGGTGATCGGTTTTGGATTTCTTCCTTCGCTCTTCGGTGAGGTTGGAGTATTCATTCTCCAGAATTATGGCTCTGTTGACTAGGTCTTGGAATTCAGTGAGTCTGTGGATGGATAGGAGCATTTTCAGATATGGATGCATTCCATCCAGGAATTTCTCTATTTTCTTCTCCTCGGTGTCGACATCACCGGGGCGTAGCGGAAAGATCATTGAACCGACTCAAATATTCCACCATCTTTTCCCGCCTTGAGTTAGAGCTCTGAATTCCGTTTCTTCAATTCCATTCTTCCTGTAGGCACATGTGTTTCGGTGAAGCGTATCTTGAATTCAGCCCAAGTGATAGGTTGCTCACTGACACGGTTGCGGTTATAGTTAAGCCACCAAGTAGCTGCTGGTCCGGTCAGCTGGTGTGACGCATACCGTACTTTCTCCACATCTGAGCATCCTCATCAGATCCAACTTCTTCTCTATTTCCACCAACCAATCACTCGCGTCCAGTGGATCAGTAGCTTTAGCAAAAGTGGTAGGGTGAGTTTGGAGAAAATCACCCAGACTAACCCCACGGACTGGTTGAGAGGTGGTAGGTGCTACTCGAGTTAATAGAGCTTCCATGAAACGGTTTTGGTTCTCCTGGGCTTCTTTTCTAGAGTTCTCTAAGAATATGAGTACATCAGCCATGATGCCTAGGGGATCTGTTGCTCTGGTGGGTGGCTGTTGACTGGTTCCTGGGATGGTAGTAGCTGGAGGTTGATTAGGTGCTGACTCACTGGGGTTTACTGCTGGATTCTGTGTGGACTGTCCATGCGGCAGAAGTCCCAGTCTCAATTTCAATGCACGATCTTGACTTCCTTGACCTTCCATCTTCCTTAACAGCTGTTGGGGTAGAGATGGAGGTATTACACTTATCTGGCAGGAGGTTAACCGCGGGTGAGTTGGATTATGACATGCACATGTAATCAAATAAAAATCAAGAAACAATGAGATGCAAAAAGATCCAAATCCTATACTAGCTGAGTCTTTCGTGCTCAGTCACGCTTGAGATCCCGTTCTCAAGACCGCCCAAATCCACAGGTTTGGGACTGCTCAGAGCTTGCCTCTGAGTGCGAACCTATGCTACCCTGGATCCACGCGCCCAGGCACGCTCGAGATTTGGCTCGAGTCCACCCAAATCACATATTTGGGACTGCTCAGGGTTCATTCCTGAGTACGCCCAGGATTTCGCTCCTGGGTACGCCAGAGCTACACGCTCGGAGTGCCACGAACCACTCGTCCGGGAAATCTGATGTGCAGAAGTGAGACAAGACACCTTGATATAGAAGAAGAGGTAAAGAAGCTAAAGAGTATGGTCCAGACTTGTCCAAAATTGGAAAAGCAGGTCCATACTAGAGTTCTACTCCATGCCTCTAGTCCAGGCACTAGGCTCTAAACCTTATGGTACTGCACCCACAGCCTATATTTTCTATCCTAGGTTGAGTTGGAATCTAACCATCTACTCACAAAAGACAACCATACTGATCCTATGACAACAACGCGTTTCCCCGCACTTTCTCGAAAGAAGAACTAACTTAGAGATGGTTCTACGTTAGCAGGAATGTCACTTTTAAGAAGAGGTAAGCTTTTCAACATAATATATATTTTTGAAAAAGGGCGATTTGGAATCGAAATTGAAATGAAGGCAAGGATTAATAAAATATTTAGTGCAATATAGCAAGCAAGAATGGCATACTTAAGGTATTGCTACAGTTTCTATTTTATTAGCGTGGCCCGATCTTATTGCTCTGATACCACCTGTGACGCCCCGTGTCATTACCCCTAGGGTAATCACACTTAGGCATACGGATTACTATTCGTCTGCCCGGTAGAACACCGCTCCAACGAATAGCAAGCCATTTTATCAGGGTTGCGCAGCAGAACAATAAAATAGAAACTGTACATCTTTATTACAGTAGTAGCCACATACGACTAGGGTTCTTAATAAAGCTATTACACAGATACAAAAGGGAGCTTCTCGCTCGAGTCTGCTCAACTACGCCTCCTACTCGTCCCACGAGTCAAAGATGGCTTCCATCTCGCTCAGGTCCTCGCCGCTGGTGCCTTCTCCTCCTGCTGCTGCATTGGTACCTGCAATTCCTTCGTCCCACTCGGGATAGCTCCCGGCCGGACTAGGATCTAACAAAGGAGAATACTAACAAGGTTGAGTACAAAAAGTACTCAGCAAGCATTAATAGCAAACAATGCACTGCATGACTGATCTCTGGTCTTTATCACAAATTCTAAAATCATCTCATTCTGAAAATAAACATTAAAACATTAAGTTGCAATTTTAATTCTGAAAGTACTACTAGTCACTCGGAAAGAAGAAAGACCCCTAGCGGTTCCCGTAGACTCCAATCCAAGAGACTGGCATGAATTCATGATTTGTATAGCACTGCGCAGGCTTGCGCCACTTTACCCATAGCTATCCTGAACTCTTTATGAGCTAGGTCCATCGCATTTCCTTTGATGCGACTTCAAGTTCAGAATACAGACGTTTTCCAGGTTACGTGATTAAGTCTCCACCCATTGTTTTCCGTCGGTGTCCTGAGCGCACCCAGTCCTCCACCGAGTTCCAACAATGTTGGTTGGGGCGGCTATCCTCCGAGCCCAACACTCCACCTTGGACCGCTATCCTCCGTGTCCAACATTCCGTTGTGGAGAACGTAATTACGTAAGCGGGTAGCATTTTCTCGCTCACAAGCGGGAAATGGTTGGCATCGATTTTACTGACATCGACCGAGTAAGAGTTTTGTTAGTCCTTATATTATAGCTGTAGGTAAAGGGTCCCATCTCATCATCATCATCATCATCATCATCATCTCTTTTCTCTATCAAGGCCCCCTTTACCCACCTAGTAATTCTCATCTCATTCTCATCTTTCTTATCTTTCTCATCATCTCAATCCAAATTGTTTTTGAGAAATAATTTTGATGCAGTACATATATGATAGAGCAATATACGGTTTACATTTAACATAACTATATTTATGTTCAAAGGATCGCTTGCCTTTAGAGTTTTTGGAAAGGTCGACGATGACGAATCTCTGATCAGCTTCTCCTGTCGGCTGGAGCTCGTCCTCTGAAGCAGAGCGGTAATACAAATAATACGTAGAGAAATACTTAGTGATTTTTGGCGATATTCAGATAATAGACTACTATTGCGACTTCTACTGGTTAGCCAATTTTAATTTACAAATATTTTTCCAAAACCCTGACTCCGTTAGTAGTTCCCGCTAAAATATTATTTTTATCACCCTCTTAACCCTAACTCCTAATATCTAATCCTAATCACTTAATCCAAATAATTAATTACCCCTAAATACACTACATGCTCTAATTAATCCTCATCTAATCTACCAAAATCCTAACCCTAATTCCCTACCCAAAATTACCTAACTAATTACCAAAATTTTAACCCTAATTTTCTACCAAATTACCAAATTACCCCTCCTTTTCTCTTCCTAACCCTAACCCTAACCCTAATTACTAACTAATCTAACCCCCCCCTCTCCCTTCTGCCGACACACCCGCACGCCGCCTCTTTCTATCTCCACCCCGACTCCCTCTCGGCGCCGACTCCCTCTGCCTCTAAACCCGACTCCCTCTCTGCCGACTCCTTCCCACCGCCGCCTCTCTCTCGCCTCTCCCTCTCACTCTCTCGCCTTCACGCCTCCCCCCTCTCTCTCTCTCGGGAACCTCCGCCGCCATCGCCTCCCGCCGCTACCGCCTCCGGCTCCGGGTGTTGTCTCCCTCAGCTACGGCTCGGCATCCTCCTTCGCCTTCACGCGGCGCGGCCGAAGGCCAAGCACCGCCTCTGGGTCCTCTGCGCTGCTCCTCTTCCTCGGCTGGCTTGGTACTTGACGCCGCCGCCGATTCGCCCTACTCTGGTGTTGTGGCTGGGCCGGCTCGGCTCGGTCTTCCTTCCATCGGCCGCCATGGCTCCCAGGTAAGGTTCGGCCCGGTCTACTGGAAACCCTAGGTAAATCGAACTCCCTCCTAACCCTACTGCTCTGTGATGGAAATGATTTGCAATCTATGTTGATGCTATTGGGACATCGGGGATGGGAATGGATGATGATTAGAGCAATTGATTTGAGCTAGGGTTTACCTTGTGATGGATCACAGTTGGGGAGAAGGGTGGCGGCACGGCTTTGTCTTGGTGCTCTCCTTCTCGCCTACAGGCTCTCGTTCTTTGGTGCTCGGTGTCTTTGAAAGGCGGCTTGGTGGTTCCTCCGCTCGGTTGTCTTCTGCTTCTTCTTTGAGGGGCTCACTGAGCCTCCTTCGGTTCCTGCCTTTGCTGGTGGTGGACTGGAACAGATGGCTTGTGGTTGTGTTGCTGGCTTTGTGATGCTTTGCTTGCTTTGTGTATCTGGGCAGTGGCTTCAGGGGTGAAATGTATGGCTTGTGTGTTGTGCTGGGTGATGAATACTGGGCTGTGGCTTCTGGAAGGGGAAATGCATTTGGTGCTGGCTCTTGCAAGGGGGATGCACTTGTTCTTTGGGGAGATGAATGCAAAGGTGGGTGTTGGGGATGCATTCTTTGTTGGGAAGGGGAATGTATTTGTTCTTGGTGGATCTTCTTTGGTGCTAGTGAGAATGCATCTGCTGGGAGATGTATTCTTCTTGCTCTTGTTTGCTTACTGGGGTTTGGGCTCGGCCAGGGGAGCTGCACTTCTGGTCTGTTGCCTCCATGCTTGATATTTTGAGGGTCTTGGCTTGCTCTATGAGAGGGCTTGGGAAATGGTTCTTTGCACCGGTGAAGCTTGGCTGAGGGTGTGGTTACCGGGGGTATGAAATGAGGGTTTTGCCTTTGTGGCTTTGGCAATTGCAAATAGTGGGTGCTTGGTTCTGATAACGCCGGATGATGAGACCCACAGAAGTGACAGATGTCGAAGGATCTTGGGTGATGCGGATATCTTGGCGATCAAGGGCCGATGACTCGGTTGGTCCGGGATCTTGATTGCCAAGGGACCGACTACTCAGGGTACTCCGGATATTCTACTGCACTTCGGGAAATCTGACGGCCACTTTCTATGCTCTAACCTTTATATACTACTGCTCACTGGAATACTCTTGACTATGATTACTAACCGATTGCTGCTTTCTTGCGAGCGAGGAAAAATGGATCGCGAGGTGGCTCTACCGGCAAAGCGCTAAAGAACCAGCGACGAAAAGACGGCTACTACAGACGGCAAGAAGGAAAGAACTAGGGTTTTAGTTACTTATTGCCAAAAACATTGTAAATGCTTGTAAAACAAATGTTGTAAAGTCTTTTTGATGCAATAAAATGGAATTGTTTTATGTTAACAATTATGCAAATGGTGCGGGTCATCACATCACTCTTCAAGGTCTCTCTCCCACTCACTGCTATCCTTGGGCTGGGCCAACAACTAAAACAGTTATACACCAGGCAAGAGCGGGCATACAACTGAGAAGACAACAATCTTTTGCCAGAAGTCTGAACTTGCTATGCCTGTGATCGATCAGTGGTAATGAAACTAGTGTACAACTATACAAGTATCGTGCAGCGTCGGTTCTATATTCGTTCCTCCGTGCGTAAAAGGAAGTCGTTCTAGAATGTGTGCAGTCAAATCGTATTAATTTTGATCAAATATATTATCTAAAATATGTGTTTTGAATGTACAAAAATGGTATGAAAAAATTTATCATGAAAAATACTTTCATAACATTACACTTTTATGAACTATTTTACGGTACACCCAAATTCATGTGAACCGTCCATTGTGCATGGTCCACAGGCTGATATTCCTCTCACCTCATAAGGGGTAATAGATAATGGGATTTTTTAATCATTTGCATAGCCTTTAAATCATCTTTTATTATTTACATTTATCTTGGGGTAGGTTGATTGTTTCCCTAGTTTGAATTTCTTGTTTGATATTTTGCCATTTCCGCAATTTTGATTTACATTTCGCATTTCAGCCCATGGGAAATGACTGTTATGCCCCTATGTCTTATGCCCTTCCTCTTCCTCTCGTCTGCGCCACTTCTCCTCATGGCTGCTTCCTCTCCTTCGCCATGGCAGCCACCCACTCCCTCCTCCACCTCGCGGCCCTAAGTCCATATCTGCCTCCACTCACTCCCTCGCCTCCCCACCAACCGCCCACCACCTACACTGCCTCGTAGCCTTCTGCAGCTCCAGCCGCCGGTTCCACCCATGGAGAAGCCAAATCTGGCGGGGAGGACGCTAGATCCGGCATCAAGCTCGGCCTGCACTGGGGTGTGGCCCTCTCACCACCGATGCTAAGCTGGCCTTCCCTGTGCCAGTGTCCCCAGCCCCAACCCTTTCTGCGGCCAAACTCCACCACCAACCCCTTCAACGACACCACCGCTGCCAAGCCCCACCTCGCCCACCTTTGGACCGTGTGTAGGAGGTGATGGCGGCCACACGGTGTTGGTCCTACTGCCGTTTCGCCGCTGGCGATGGTGACCTCCTATCGGGTCGCTCACCGTGGTCGTACTGCTGGGACGACGACGAGGGAGATGCATGCTCACTTGGGCACCCGGCACCCGAGCTCATCGGACATGGCCCGCTTCCTGGCTGGCTTTGCCGGCGACTGCTTTGGCCCTGCCACCATGGTCGCGGTCGATGACTCGGACACCACCCTGACTTCTCATCGACTGCAACCCTTCGCCTTGGTATTCTACCCTCCACACTCCACTGATGGTGCCACAGCGCCAGCAACTCGCCGAGGCTTGGGTCGTGGCTTGGTGTTTGGGGTCTCCGAAAGCGCCTCCTTTACCTTCTCCTCCTCGAGTGGCGGCGGGTTATGAATTGCATGTATGTAATCTGTTCTTTTCATATGTGAACTGAGTTCATACAAAGGGCATAATCATCTTTTACCATGGACATAAATGGCTAAAGTAAATGGAAAATGGATAAATGACAAAATATCAAACAAGAAATTCAAACCGGGGTAAATAATCAACCTACCCCCAAGATAAATGCAAACAATAGAAGGCGATTTAAAGGCAAATAATCAAAAATCCCAATAGGTAATCTGTTACCCTTCAAACGTTAATATGTCAATTACTACATAATAAATATGGAAAGAAATAATATTTAGGAAACTCTCATTAAATGAATGATTGTTAAGATGGTAAATAATTAGTGATTGTAATCTCAATTGCTATATCTTGCAAATTTTGAAATCCTACTGACATACATATTTGCATCCTTCACTAAGACTTTTAAATTCAACCGGTAATCGTGCACATGCAATACACATTTTCCCTAATATATTTTTCTTCAAAATAATATTAGTAATAATCAATTCAAACTCTTGAGAGCAACATGGCACAGTCTACACAATTTCGTTTCAATTCAAAATGATAGTGAATTGAATTGGTGTTTTTTTTATATTAGTATATATCATTATTGCAACAATCTATATGGGCACAATCTACATGGGCCATGATGCTCCGGATCATCTAGTTAGTTAGGGTGTGTGTTGGGACATAAATAATTAAATATGGACTCTCTGTGTATAGTGCACTAGTCCAGGATTACGCTAGTGCACACAGTATCAACATAGATAAATATCATTCCACATAAGACGAATATAAGAATAAACGACTAAGTTGATTAATAAATAACGGTTATGACCTTATAGTCGAGTTTACACTTATTAATCAACGCAGGGCTGGCACTAAGTAAAAAAGACAGTAGCGGAACGGAAACAACTTCAGCTGAAACACCCCGAGAAGCATCGTGTTCTTTATCTTCCAATAAACCTTCTCCTTCAAACCTAACAACAATTGACGACCCGCTATTAGGTAGTATAATATTCTCAACTAATTTAAAAGAAAATTCAGGGAACAGATTCACTTGTTGGTTAAGTTTCTTTGCACAAGCTTCACCCACAAGTTTCCCTTGTTCTTCAACTCTTTTAGTGAGCTCGTGTTGTTCTAAGGTACTTGATGAATTGAAAACACTATATGGAACAACATAGCTACGAATGTCCGCATCACTGGTGTTCTCAGATCATGCCTAGGTGCTGCACCTCGTCCTGCCACGGCGCCCTTTCCAGCTTCTAGCCCGCAAGCAGGGGATGTCGCACGGCTAGTTCTCGGCAACGACCATGCCGCAAACTTACTACCCGGGAGTCTACATGGCAGGCATGCCGCAAACTACTTCGCCAACTACTTCAGCGCGGCAATGGGATCGCCTGCCACGACGCAGTTCCCGTTCATGCTCAGCCAGTACACGTCGCCTGGTATGACTAGGGATGGCAATCGGGCGCGACGGGTACGGGTAGTGCTCGCCCTACCGATGCCCGCGACCCCGAATTCCCCCCATAGGCATACCCATGAAGGACGACAGGCGAAAATCCTCGCCCATGCCCGTCGCCCGCGGGCATGCCTGTTTACCCGCGAATAATGCATCGCCGCCCGTGGGTGCCCGTGGGTACCCATCGCCCGCGGGCATGCTCGTTACCCGCAAGTAATGCATACATCAAGTTCATCATAATTCACACATCAATGGTGCATCACACATTCAACAACTAATAAAGTTCATCACAATTCACATATCATGTTCGACAAGACAATTAATCAAGTTCAACAAATAAAATAAAAACACAAACTGACATAGTTCCTTACACATGTGGGTAGGTTACGGGTAATCGGGCGAAGCAGGTACGGGTGAAGCTTACCCATGCCCACGCCCGTTTACCCGACGAGCAAGGAATTATGACCGTTTTCATGCCTGTGTTCAAAGAAAGATGCCCATACCTGCCTCTATTAGGGTATTGACCCGCGGGCACGCGGGTAATCGGGCACAATTGTCATCCCTAGGTATGACTACTTGGGACCCCCTCCGGATTGGTTAACTCATTCAACATGATGACCTTACAGTAGTTGACTTCTAATGATTAGTACCTAGACACGAGTGCTTTTGCTCACATGTCTTCAAATTCCGGTAATCTCACCTCTCTTTCATCATCTCCTAATTTTCAGCATGTTGTTTTCGGTAATGGTTCATCTCTCCCCATTACTCACTCAAGTCATGCTGTCCTATCCTCCCTTTCTCATCCTTTATATCTTCAGAATGTTCTTTTCACTCCTAACATTGTCAAAAATATTGTCTCTGTTCCACAATTCACCCTTAACAATAATTATGCTATTGAATTTGACCCTCATGGCTTTTTTGCAAAGTACCTTCATTCCAAGAGCGAGATTCTCAAGTGCAATAGTTCGGGCGACCTCTACCTGTTCTATTAACCAAGTCTCCACGCCCTTGTCACTAGGGATGAAAACGGATCGGATAGTTTCCGACCGATCCGGACGAAAACGGATTCGGATTGTCTCGGATCGGATTTTTCTCGGATAATTTTCGGATCGGATACGGATTCGGATTTTTTTGTCGGAAACGGAAACGAATACGGTAGGCATGCTATCCGGCGGATACGGATACGGATATGGATTATCCGGATAAGACAAGTCCGGATATCCGGATTTCGGCCCAATAGAAGAGGATTTCAGCCCAAAAGGGAAAATGAGATTTTAATTGATTTTCGAATTTCAGAAAATGCAACAAATCAAATAGCCTTTTAGAAAATAGCAAATAGAGTTAAAAAATTCTAGAAAAAATCATAAAAATTCCTTAAATTATTTTGAACTTAATAAAATTAATTCCAAGTTAAAGTTAGTTTGTATTTTTGCACATAAATTATTTTTAATTTCTAAAAAATATGAACCTTTTTAAAATCCAGAAAATTCAAGAAATTAATTATTATTTTTTCATTTTCACTTTAAATACAATAAAATCCCATAAATCTCAATATTTTTTTTGACATTGAAAACTAGGAAATTAAATAATTGACTTTATTTCATTTATTTTTTCTTTTTAACCAAGAAAGCTCTTTTAAATCTCAAAAAATCCAATAAACTAATAACTTTATTAATCTTATTTTTGGTAACATACTTTGGGATGTTACAGTCATTTACGTATAGATTAACTATATAGCCTCATCAATGTTAGTATGAACTAAGTTTTATGTATGTGATAAGCTAAGTGTGAATGTGTGATGACTTGTGACTTTGTGAGTTCTGACTTATAAGCTAAATATGGTAAACTAAGTGTTATGTTTATAATGAACTAGTTAATGCAACTTGTTAGTGCCAATGTTATGCGTGGTTGCTGAAAATATGAATAATTCATGAATGTGTTGCATCAAATGAACTAGCTATATGTTTTCGTTAATTTCTGGCATACAATTTAAGGGGTTTTCATGTTCCGAAAATAATCCACGATCGTATTCGTTTCAATTCGTATTCGCTCCGTATTCGTATTCAATATTATTCGTATCCGTATTCGTATCCGGAGTATCCGTATTCATATCCGGATCCGGAAAAAAATATGAAAACAAATATGACAGAGCCATTATCCGTCCGTATCCGATCCGTTTTCACCCCTACTTGTCACTACCACCGATAGCACTACTCTTTGGCATTGTCATCTTGGGCATCCCGGTCCTCATGCTCTCTACCGGCTTGCTCAATCATCTATTATTTCTTGTAGCCATAAAATAAATGGCAGCACAGTGTGTCATGCTTGCCAACTCGGTCATCATGTTAGACTTCCTTTTTTAGCTTAGACAAGTCGAGCGACTCGTTCGTTTGAACTTGTTCATCGTGATTTATGTACATCTTCTATTGAGAGCATCTCCGGTTTCAAATATTTTCTTGTTATTCTCGATGATTTCACTCATTATTTGTGGACTTCCCCCCGACATAAATCATACACGTTCTCCCACTTGTCAAATTTCTATGCTTATGTCTCCACCCAATTCTCCCAACCCACAGTTGCTATTCAATGTGATAATGGCCGATAATTTGACAACGCTTTGTTGCGCAATTTCGCCGCTGCACATGGTACACTCTTTCGGTTTTCTTGTCCCTACATGTCTCAACAAAATGACAAAGCTGAGCGTGTCATTCGCATGGTCAACGACATTGTGTGCTCTCTTCTTTTCCAAGCCTCCCTACCGCCACACTACTGGGTTGAGGCATTGCATGCCGCCACTCTCCTCCTTAACATTCTACCTACAAAGACCCTTAAAACTCACACACACCTCATTTTCATCTTTTTGGTCCCCCCACCTATGACCATCTCAGAGTTTTTGGGTGTCTTTGTTACCCCAACACCGCCGCCACCATGTCCCACAAACTCGCACCTCGATCTACTCGGTGCGTATTTTTGGGATATTCATCAAATCACAAAGGATATCGCTGCATGGATTTTCTACTCGGTGAATCATTATTTCCCGTCATGTGATATTTGATGAAAATTCCTTGCCTTCTTCCATCAATCCTTCTCCTCCTTCCTCTTATGATTTCCTTCAAGATACTGGCGCGAAAATTCCTTTCTTCCCAACTCCTCTGGGTTCCTCTGCCGCACCACACCTTTTGCCAGCCATGGCAACCCCAATCCCTATCATGGTAGACTTGATCTATGGTGCGACACAGCCATTGGGATTGCTTATCATGGCAACCCATTCCGCTGCCGCTGCTACCTCCTCTCCGGTTCTTCCACCGCCACCTCCACCCACTGTGGTTCCACTTGGTCCCTCCCACTCTTATGGAACACGTACACAGTCAGCATTCCAATTAAACCCAGCGATAGACTTGATCTCCATGTCTCCATCACTAGCTCCTTTTCCCCCTACCAAAATCTGTTCGTGGTGCACTCAAAGACCCCAACTGGCACACTACCATGGTCAATGAGTGTCACACTCTTTTGTCCAACAACACCTGGGATCTCATTCACCCCCCATAATTCTGACATTATTTCCAACAAGTGGATCTTTTGGCATAAACTTAAGCACAGTGGATCTCTTGATCGTTACAAGGCACGATGGGTTCTCCGTGGATTTTTCCAAGAACCTAGTGTTGATTTCAATGAGACGTTCAGTCCTGTCATCAAACCTACCACTATTTGGATTGTCCTTTCCCTTGCTCTTTTGCATAATTGGCCTATTCATCAATTGGATGTCAAGAATGCATTCTTGCATGGTACTCTTTCTAAGATGGTCTATTGCCGCCAACCTACTGGCTTCATTAACTCCTCCCACCCCGACCTTGTATGTCGTCTAAGCCGCTCCTTGTATGGTCTCAAACAAGCTCCTCGCGCTTTGTACCATTGCTTCCCCACATATATCTCTTCTTGTGGTTTTTCTTGCTTCAAGTGTGATACATCTCTTTTCATCTACACACATGGTGCTGATACGGCCTACCTTCTCCTCTATGTTGATGATGTTATCCTTACTGCATCTTCTACTACCCTCCTTGCTCGTCTCATTGGTGAACTCAATTTTGAGTTCTCTATGACTGACTTGGGTGGCCTAAACTACTTTCTTGGTATTTTGGTTCGTCGAACCGCTTTCGGTCTATTTCTCTCCCAAAGTTAGTATACCGTGGACATTCTTGATCGTGCTGGCATGAAGGACTGTCGGTCTTCTCCCACACACATTGACACATCGTCTAAGCTTTCCGCTGATGTCGGTTCTCCTGTATATGATCCTACGATATGCCGCAACCTTGCTGGAGCCCCTCAATATTTGACCTTCACCCGACCGAACATTGCATACGCCGTGCAATAAATTTGTTTTCACATGCATGATCCCTGTGATGGTCATCTCTATTTGGTCAAATGTGTTCTTCGGTACCTCAAAGGTAGCTTGCATGTTGGTCTGGAATTATTTCGCTCCACTACCTCTAACTTGGTTGCTTACATGGACGCCAACTAGGCCGGCTGTCCCAACACCCGACGGTCCACGTCCGGCTACTGTCTATTCATTGGTGATAACCTCATGTTGTGGTCCTCTAAACGTCAGCACACCATCTCCTAGTCTAGTGCCGAAGCTGAGTATCACACTGTGGCAAACGCCGCCGCTAAAGCCTCATGGGTGCGCCAGCTTCTACATGAGCTTCGCCGTTCTCTGTCCAAGGCTACCATCATCTTCTGTGATAATGTGAGTGTTGTTTCTATGTCTAGCATCCCAATTCAACACCAACGAACACAACATATTGAGATTAATCTTTATTTTGTTCGGGAGCGTGTTGCTTTGGATCATGTTCGTGTGCTACATGTTCCATCATCATCATAGTTTGTCGATATTTTTACGAAAGGATTGTTGTCTTCTATCTTCCTTGATTTCGTACCAGTCTCATATATGTTAGACGTAGATGTTACTTGCCTTGCATGGCTTATGCGCACACAGGTAGGATCATGTTTTGATCCTTTGGGTTATGGATAGTTGAGATTGTATAGCATTATTTTCCTTCTTTTGCTATCCATAATATCTCATGTAATCTCATATATATGTAATCTTTTGTATATATATAAAGCAATGAATAGAATGTTAGAAAAGTGAACAATATTTTAATTCCAGATTTTAGTACGAGGTAAAGATCACAAATAATTAGAGATACATAAAGCGAGATCAATAGCAGACGACTCATTGCACTTCTAAACATACTCAACAATATGATTATAGCAGAAAAATTAGTCGTACGACTAACTTACAGTCAGGCTTGATGAATAACACGAAACAGTGCAGACTCGATGCAATGCAGATCGTAAATGTCGCAGTGAAGTGAGTTGTTGTAAGATGCAGTGCAGAGAGCGGTGCAGACTCATTGCAATGTAGATCGTAGATGTTGCAGTGAAGCGAGTAGTCGTAGGATGCAGTGCAGAGAGCGGTCGTGCAAATACGCTGCCCAGAAATCTTATTATCACCTCGTGTAGGAGAACGCTGCGACAATGATTCAGATATATCCGCTCACCCTCCTTCCCGGTGCACGCCGAGGAGAAAAGACGGCTTGGTTCGACAACTCAATACCTCAGCACAGCTGATCAGAGAAGGAGGTAGAAAAAATAAAATGAATCGATCTTTTGGTTTGGACGTCTCCAGATCATTTTAGGTCAACGTAGTTACTCTCTTGTAACTGCATACTTAAACCACTGGTAACTGCTAATTCAAAACCAATTAATGGTCATTAAGCAGTGTTTATTGATCCTGATTGTATATTGGTCTACAGCTTCGACCACTAGTCTACAACTTCCACCCGTGTATTACGACCATACTGGTCTAAGAATCCGATCACTATTTTTCGACCACACTGGACTATACTTTCAACCACAATGGTGTGTGGTTTCAACTATATTATTTCGACTACACTAGTCTAAGTCTTCGACCACACTGGTCTATGCCTTCGACCGCATTATTACGACCACACTGGTCTATATCTTCGACCACACTAGTATAAGGATTCGACTACACTGGTCTATGCCTTCGACCACACTGGTCCATGCTTTCGATCACACTGGTCTAAGACCCCTGGTCTAAGACTTCTAGTTTAAAACTTCGACCATCCTGGTCTAAGGCTTTGTATGCTTTGAAATTTTAAGAATGAATGAGTCTTTACACATATGGGTCCAATTCCAATAATCTCCCACCAATTCCAAGGCAAGTAGCAAAAAAGGATAAAGATTGTTGTGCTGAAGAGTTGTTGATATACCAATCTTTCAGTGTAAGTCTTGTACGGGTTGAACTAGCACCTAGAATAATAAGATTCATCTTCTCACAACTGATGAATGGACTATATCTTGAATTCACAGTCTTTCATGGTTAGATTTCACTTGAAATCTCAACTGATACTAGGCTGTCAAAGAATCATACCTAAACGAAGCGTTATTTGGTCATGCTCCCTTATCTACTCACGAGCTTTCTAGAGAATGCCCTATTCTCGTGAACTACGACCTCACAGTTAAGCTCAAGTAGGTGTATTCTTTTTAGGTATCCTGTAGACTAATACCTTTTCCCCTCATTGGACACTAGAATACATTAAGCATTTTAGTCATTCTTCCATTCAGTTGAGAGTACTTTGTCCATTATAATGTACTCTCTTGTTCAAACATCAACTTGTTTTTCCCATTTCCTCAGTCATGGGATCTCTGATCAAAAACGGTATGGGTTACTGTTGAGTTGTAACTCTAATGGGCCTCATTCCCATGTCAATAGACGTAACTAAAATCGTCTTCCGTGCTAGCCCCTTTGTGAAAGGGTTTGCCATATTTTTCTCAGTGCGAATATAATTCACAGTAATCACTCCAGAGTTCCTCAGTTTTCTATCAGATTTAAGCCTATGCTTCACATATCTGGAGGACTTCATGTTATCCTTGGTACTTGTAATCTTAATCAACATTGTTTGATTATCACAATACGCTAGGCTTGCCGGTATTAGTTTCTCAACCAGTGGTAAGTCCAACAGAAGCTCTCTAAGCCATTTAGCCTCAACAATAGTTGTATCTAGTGCTACAAGTTTTGCTTCCATGGTTGATCTCGTCAATATGGTCTGTTTACACGACCTCCATGAAACTGCAGCACCTGCAAGAATAAACACATACCCACTTGTAGCTTTGATCTCATCTGCATCAAAGATCCAATTTGAATCACTATATTATTCTAATACAAATGGATACCCAGTATAATTAATTCCATTTGAGGTTGTGTCACTCAAGTAGCGCAACACTCTCTGAAGTGCCTCCCAGTGATCATCTCCTGGGTTAAAAGTAAACCGACTTAATTTGCACACTGCAAATGATATGTCTGGTCTTGTGGCACTAGATATATACATAAGGGACCCAATAATTTATGAATATCTTAATCAATATTTCCCTAATCCCTTATTCTTTCGAAGCTTAACACTAGCATCATAAGGAGTTGGAGAAATCTTACAGTTCTCAAAACCGAATCGGCTCAAGATTTTCTCAGCATAATGGGATTGGTTCAAAGTGATCCTATCCTCTTTTTATAAATTTAATATTCAGAATAATATATGCCTCTCCTAGGTCTTTCATATCAAAGCATCTAGATAAGAAAGATTTGACCTCGTTAATAACAACAATGTTTATCCCAAATATAAGTATGTCATCGACATACAAACACAAAATCACTCCTTGACCCCACCATAACGATAATACACACACTTATCTACCTCATTCAAAGCAAAACCAGCAGAAGTTAAAGTTTTATCAAATTTCTCATGCTATTGTTTAGGTGCTTGTTTTAGGATTTGATTATTTTTCATATCTTACTTTCTTGTCTAGAAATCACAAAACCATCCGGTTGCTCCATATAGATTTCTTCCTCTAACTCTCCATTAAGGAAAGTTGTCTTCACATCCATTTGATGAATGTGTAGACTATGGGAAAAAGCTAATGCAATGAGCACTCGAATGGTGGCCAATCTGGCAACAGGAGAGTAAGTATCAAAATAATCATCGCCTTCTTTCTGGGTATAACCCTTGGCCACAAGTCTTGCCTTGTACTTATCAATAGTACCGCCATGCCTAATTTTTTAAAAGACCCACTTGCATCCAATAGGTTTGCACCTGATAGGACGATCAGTGATCTCCCAATCCATGTTAGTCATGATGGATTACATCTTGCTATGGACTGCCTCTTTCCAATACTCAGCATCAGGCAATGCATAAGCCTATGAAAGAGTGTTTGGCACATCATCCATGAGATATACAATAAAGTCTTTGCCAAAGGTTTTCTCAACCCTTTATCGCTTGCTCATGTGAGGAGACTCTTCGACTAAATTGTTATCTTCCTCAGGATTATCACAAAGTGGTAGTATATCACTCATTGGTTCAGAGATGGTGGTAGGTTCAAAATTATTATTATTCATAGTTTGATTATCCTTAGTTCGAGAAGTACTGCCTGCAGTTCTCATAGGATAAATATAAAGAATGAAGTATCTCTAGACTCCATTATTGTGTTAACAATAGCCTCAAGTGTTTCTGTTTTTACTACTAAAAATCTATAGGTCGTGTTGTTTTGAGCATATCCCAGTAAGACACAATCGACTATTTTAGGTCTAATCTTTCTCTTTTTCTACAATGGTATATTGACTTTTGCCAAACACCCCCTAGTTCGCAGAAAGTTAACATTGGGTTTACTCCCCTTCCATCCCTCATATGGAGTAATCTCACATATTTTAGTGATTACACTGTTTAGGATAAAAGTTGCTGTTAATATAGCTTCCTCGCCACATCTTAGGCATACCACACTCTCCAACATGGTATTCACTAAGTCTGTTAGTGTCCGGTTTTTCCTCTTAGCCACCCCGTTTGATTGGGTTGAGTATAGTGGTGTAACTTCATGGATTATTCCATGTTCAGAACAGAATTAGGGGAATTCATAAGAGATATACTCTCCTTCACTATCAGACCTTAGTCTTTTAATTTTCTTTTCTAGTTGGTTCTCAACCTCACCATTATAAATTTTAAAGTAATTTAAAACTTCATCTTTTATTTTCAATAGATACACACAACAATATCGCGACGCATCATCAATAAGAGTTAGAAAATTTCTTTTGCCTCCTTTGGTCAACAATTCATTCATCTCACACAAGTCAGAATAGACTAGATCTAAAGGTACCAAGTTCTTTTTCTCCTGTAACCCCTTAAAGGGTTTTCAAGGTTGTTTTGTTTGCACACAAGTTTGATACTTTATTTTTTTTTTGATAATTTCACATTTTGGGATTAAATCTAATATGGATATCCTAGCAATACTATCAAAACCAATATGACAAAACCGAAAATACCATATATTAGCCTCACATTTATTCAAACCAATTGCAACATTCATATTATACTCTAAAGTACTCATGCAGAACAAGCATCCACTCTCATAGCCTTTATTATACTTGACATATCTCTTTTCTATGATATTTGCATTGATCTGATTGTTTTGACTGGAAGTGCTTGGTGCATCTTTTGCTCTTACCTTTTCTTCAACATCAAGGGAAGCCAGTGGCAAAATCTCGCCATGAAGCGAGAAGTTTGGAACCAATGCCCACAGCCATAAACTTAGGAGGCAAAACACAACCCATATGTACAATCTCTTCGACCAGTAACTGTAGCTCATGAGCCTATGAAACAATCGACTTAGTATCTTCCATGCTGTAGTCGAAGAATTGCTCGCACATATAGAGCCAACGACCAGCCTCAACTTCGGTATATTTGTGCTTGAGTGCATCCCACAACTCTATGGTAGACTTGAAGTCCATGTACACATCATAGAGCTGGTCGGCTAGCATGGTTAGTATGCATCTAAGGGCAGTATTGTTATCTGTGTCGAACTTTATGGTCTATTTAATCGTAAATGGATACTGTGGTCGGATCACCCACCACAACCCCAAAGATATGAGCCAAAACTTGACTAGAAAACCTCTCAGGTTTCATAGCATCAGAAGTACCAGCCATTACTGAATCACAAAAATATCACAATAAGGTTTCTGGGTTGCTAGAAAAGTGGACAACATTTTAATTACAGATTTTAGTATGAGGCAAAAATAACTAGAGATATATAAAGCGATATCAATAGCAGGCAATTCATTGCACTTCTAAACATAATCAACAATATGATTATAGCAGAAAAATTGATCGTACAACTAACTTATAGTCAGACTTGATGAGGAACACAAAACAGTGCAGACTTGATGCAGTGTAGATTGTAAATATCGCAGTGAAGCGAGTAGTTGTAGGATGCAGTGCAGAGAGCGATGCAGACTCGATGAAGTGCAGATCGTAGATGTCGCGGTGAAGCGAGTAGTTATAGGATACAGTGCAGAGAGCGGTGGCGCAGATGCGTTGCCCAGAACCCTTATTGTCGCCCCGTGCAGGAGAACTCTGCGAAATAGTTCAGAGATATTTGCTCACCCTCCTTCCCAGTGCACGCCAAGAAGAAGGGACGGCTTGGTTCGATTACTCAATACCTCAGCACAGTTGATTAGAGAAAGAGATAGAAAAAATAGAATGAATCGATCTTTTGGTTTGGACGTCTCCATATTATTTTAAGGTCGAGACAATTACTCTCTAGTCACTGCATACTTAAACCACTGGTAACTGCCAATTCAAAATCAATTAATAGTAATTAAGCAGTTTTTATTGATCCTGATTGTACACTGGTCTACAGCTTTGAGTAGTGTATTACGACCACACTGCTCTAAGGACCCAATCACTATTTTTTGACCACACTGGTCCATGCCTTCGACCACAATGGTCTATGGTTTCGACCATATTATTTTGACTATACTGGTCTATATCTTCGACCACATTATTATGACCACATTAGTCTGTGTCTGCGACCACACTGGTCTATGCCTTCGATCACACTGGTCTAAGACCCATGGTCTAAGACTTCAACCACCCTGGTCTAAGACCACTGGTTCTAGTCTAAAACTTCGACCACCCTGATCTAAGACTACTGGTTTAAGGCTTTGCATGCTTTGAAATTTTAAGAATGAATTAATATTTACACATGTGAGCCCAATTCCAACATAGAAAGCCTGCAATTCTGTACCCATCGCCCGCGGGCATACTCATCACACACAAACAATGCACACATGAAGTCCATTTCAATTCACATCAATAGTACATCACACATTCAAGCATAGCACAATCTTGTCGTTAGATATTCATATTCAAAACCGAGTATGGTTTGCTCCCAAATTCAAAGTAGCCTTTAGGAAACCAAATTGTTACTAACCACAGTTGAGTTTGATAGCTGAGTTATGTTAGCTCTCAGCGTTTTGAGGTCAGGTCACTCCATCACTGGACCAAATAAGACAGCAGAGCAGGCAAATGTAGCAGCACCTTACACGAAAAAAAAGATCACCATGCAGCACCGATGGCATGTCATCAGATTCAGCATAATGGCTGAACCAGTTAGTATTTCGGTTTCTGAATGCTAGTCAATTAACCATGTTTCGACCCAAAAGCATGAAAGTTGGGGGGGGGGGGGGGGCAAAAAATAGGGCAACAAAGTATCTACACTCATGACTGAATGACTACCTTGTACCAGTCCATCGAAATCTCTATGACAAATCCGAGCCACCGAATAGCTGATCACATCCCATGTTTACTGACCAAATCTTTCAAGACGTAGCTGCAATGTTATTACCTGACGGATCTACTGCATTGTTCTTCAATTATGTTAAACAAAGAGGGAGCATGCCCTGTAAATACCAAGCTTAAGGATAATACATGTTCTGAAATTGCAACAAAACTCAATTCAATCAAACATGTGCTTAATCTAGATAGAAATCTGGGAGGAAAAAGTCCTGTAGTTACAACGAATTATAGGAACAAACCTTGCCTATCTTGCGAGTGCCAAGATGATTCGAGAAGGGGGAAGGCCGAGCATCAGTTCATGGGACAGATCAAGCATATTAGCATCAAGAACTAGAGAGCATCAGTAGGAACAAAAACTTCACGCACCTGAGTTCAGGAGGAGGACGGAGTCGAGCCGGCGTTGAGGAGGCTGGGCGGGAGGAGGCGAACATCGTTCAAGACGAGGCGACCAGGCTGATCGGGAGCCCGGGCGGGAGGAGGACGGGGCAGCGGCTGGCCGGGAGGAGGGAGGCTGGGCGGGAGGAGGGCGTCCAGGAGGAGATCTGGAAATCTGGATGGGGGGGCGGCCGGGAGGAGGACGGCCGGGAGGAGGGCGGCTGGCTGGGAGTGGGACGGCCGGGGGGGACAGCCGGGAGGAGGACGGCCGGAGGAGGGCAGCCGGTCGGGATGGCCGGGAGGAGATATGGAGATAGGGGAGACGGGAGGCGCGATGGCCGGTGTGTGATGTGAGAGCGATAGGGGAAGTCGGAGCCTCGGAGGCAGTCTAGCGGTGGGAGTCTGGGAGATAGAGACGGAGTCTGGGACGGGGAGGCGGCTGAAGTGGGCGTGGGAGGCCGTGGGACGTCTAGGGTTCGATGTTTAGAGTATTCACCAAGAGCACACGGATAATCGGGCACAATTACCATCCTGCTCAAGAGTCAAAATGCTATATGAAATTCTTTAAAAAGCAAAAAAAGCTTTAGGATAAAAGTAGTTGGGCGATCCGAGATTTAACCTATGGCCGTGGGGCGCTAAATAGGGTTCCATGATGTTTTATACAATAAGGGTGTCCGTGTCCGGTGGGCGATCCCACCTCGGGGCCTCGGAGGCGGTCTAGCGGTGGGATATGAGGCGAGCGAAGGCTGCAAGTAAAGCTTAGCCATGTTTTATACAATAAGGGTGTCTGATCCCACCAGAGGTGTATATGACGATGGGTTAGTTATTGTGCTCGTTTTATACCTGTGGGTAAAGAAAGACGCCCATACCCACCTCCATTAGGGTATTCACCAGCAGGCACATGGATAATCGGGCACAATTACCATCCCTGCTCAAGAGTCAAAATGCTATATGAAATTCTTTAAAAAAGCAAAAAAAAAGCTTTAGGATAAAAGTAGTTGGGCCGATCCGAGATTTAACCTATGGCCAGCGCTGGGTGCTGTAGCTAAATTTGTGGGCGTCCGTGTATGAAGCGGCACGGCAGTGCATACGCGAGGTGGCCGTGTCCGGTGGGCCATGGGAGAACGCGCGCGCGCGAAGTCCTGGGGCCTCTCGCGGCGGTCTAGCGGCATGGCATGAGTGCCCGCGCGCGCGATCAAGAGGAAAACGGAGAAAAAACAAATACAGATTGAAAAGTCACGACTTGAATTTCACAAGAATTGCTCAAAAAAGGTGCTTGGATGTCTAAAAAAATACAGAAATTTTGGTAAGTGTTAGAGAGCGGAAAGATAGACGTTTCTAGGGTTCCAATGTTTTATACAATAAGGGTGTCCTAGATCCCACCTATGTTCCAGAGGTGTATATGCCCCAAAAATCGTTTGCAAATCCTACGAACCAAAAGGCCCTCGCTCCGGCCCTGCAACGGTCGGCCCCTGGCGCTGTGGCCTGTATGTTTCGTCGTGGGCCTGCAAGTACGGCCAGCGTTGCGGCGGGTAAACGTTATTGTGCTCGCCGTTAGCCTCGGATACTCTGGGAATCTGCGGGCAATTGAAGTTTGGGTCCATGTGCCATGTTCACTCCACCTCCATTACGGGCATTTGACAGATTTCGCTTCTGTTCTGGGTTCCCGCTAGCTTTATTTCTATCCACATTCTCTTACGTGCTGCCCAAGTTGCCATCTATACTCAAGAGTCAAAATGCTATATGAAATTCTTTAAAAAAAGTACCCAAAAAAAGCTTTAGGATAAAAGTTGTTGGGCTGGCCCGACATTTAACCTATGGCCAGCGCTGGGTGCTGTAGCTAAATTTGTGGGCGTCCGTGTACGGAGCGGCACGGCAGTGCATACGCGAGGTAGCCGTGTCCGCCTTCTTCTGCCCAGTGGACTATCGCAGCACCAGCTTGTTCCGGCGTGTCCGCGCAATCAGGTGACGTGCTATAGGCAGTAATTCTCTCCCCACCTTTTTAAAGAGATCACAGGGTAACCTCCATTTCAACTGTTTCTTGTTAGGAAACATATGTCAACTTCGAGAGAGATAAAACGAAACTCAAATGATATGGTTTTTTTTATAGCTGTTTCAGTAGAGATCAATTCAGGGCATTCCTACTTAGAAACATGAGTTGGCTCGATAGAAATGACTCATTTGATTGGAGGCTTCAAGCCATGCATGCATACCACAAACAAGCTAGACTTGGTACTGTTGATTTAATTCGGCACATGCTTCGGTTTGATCAAAGAATTAATTTTAGCAATATTTTGTTCACATTAGAATACTAATCTGTTTTAATCTGATGCAGAATTTTAGTCAACTCGTGCATCATCAATTTTGGGTGTGTTTTGGTCATTGTTTGTTATGCCGTCTCGGAAAAAAAAAATTTGTACGTACGGCAAAAAAAAAGGGGGGGATGGCTTTTCATGATTTGGCAAGCTTTGGCTTAATTCTTGCCAAAAGTTTGCCTGTTTGGTTTGAAGCCAACGATTGCCAAATTTCAGTAGTATTGGGCAGATTTATCATGTATTTTCTTAATTCGCTGCCAAATGTTTGACAATATTTCTTTTTTGTTAGCATCCTACTTCGTTTTCTTGCTAATATTAGGTAGTTTGTGGTCGATCAATTCCATGACCAAATTTTGATAGCTTACACGCGCAACACCCCCTCTCTGACATGTGGGCCATAAATAAGGAAAGCCAAAGTGTCGGCTATTCTTTGTTTTATGTTACTAAGACTAGTCACGCCCCACGTTTTGCCGCAACCATAACTTGGTAATGTATGTTGGGCAGGCGCTAATCCAAAATAAACAGATTTTACACAAATTTGCTGGGGGTTTCGACTTTCGACACAGACCTAACAGTCGCCCCGCGCCTGTGCACCCACCGCGTTGGAATTTCGCGTGTCGGAATGGTGGCATCACCATTGGTGCAGCAAAGCTAGTAGTGTCCAACCATATTAACGTGCATGTTGGAGCGGGAAAAGACGCGAACTAAGTGGTCTAGTGATTCGAAAACATAGCACCAGCCAGGCCTGATGATTTGACGGGTGCACTGTTGTCGAACGTAATAACAACATTAGTCTTCTCTCGACTGTAATGCTAAAAATGGCATCACGGAGCTGCTGACGACCGACATCTAACGAAGTCCGGTCCCAGAGAGCCGATCTCCACCTCTACCGTACCCCGAGGGCTGAACTTCCCCTCGCACGCCACATGAATTCAGTCTCCTGGGGTCCGGACCTAGCGCGTTCGTGCCCCTGAAAGCCAGAGCACCCTATTACATGCTACTAGAGCACCCTATTCCGTACCCTTGGGGCATGGTTTTGCCAAGCGCAATGCCCCTCGGGCACGGTTTCATCAAGCGTAGTGCCCCTAGGGCACGACATTGTCCTGTTCCTGCGCGTCGGCGCCCGCGTGGGAGAGAATCGCTTCCCTCCATCCCATCCATCACACCCATGCCCCCGTGAATGCAAAGGTTTCCTTCGCATGCAAAAAAACAACACACGTGGTTGACGGGAATTGGGTTCACGCGGCTATAAAAACCGCGTCGCTCTCGTTCCCATTCTCAAAATCATTCTCATTCTCGCGCTCGGCATAGAGAGATAGAGATAATAGAGTGAGTGAGCAAGTTCCGATTTCACTGTCGATTAAGGAGTGTTTAGAGCAGTGCTTTGCGGTCGTATTATAGCAGAAATATCGACATCAAGAGAAGGTAATTTTTTATCCTATGCATTATGTTTATTCACTGTGTAATTTGTTAGTATTAATTAATTTAGGCGCAATTATTTAGTTGTAATTAATTAGTCACTATTAATTAAATCAAAATTAAATAGTCATAATTAATTTGTCATAGTTACTTAGGCATAATTAATTAGTCATAGTTAATTAATCATAATTCATTAGTCGTAATTAATTTAGTAATTATTATTTAGTCGTAATTAATTTAGTATTAGTTAATTAGTCGTAATTAATTTAGACATAGTTATTTAGTCGTAATTAATTAGTCACAATTAATCAAGTTATAATTAATTGCTCGTAAGTATTTAATTACTCATTATTATTATTTTCATAGTTAATTAGTCGTAATTGATGATGATTCTTGACCAACTCAACCTTTTTCGATGAAAGTCAGATTTCCTATCAAAGAAACCCCACTTAACATAGGCTCTTTATACTACGGTTATCTATAATCAGTTCATAAAGGAAATCTAATTCCCTTTATTATGACCAAACTAATCGACGACCAGTTTAGGTCAGGAAATGGTCGACGACCGGATGAGATTATGAGCTATGGACATTGTTCGACCAGCTATGCGGCTTTGGAAAATCACCGACCACCTAACTGGTCTGGAAACACCAGCAATTACCCACGTGACTGGCGCAAATGCGGATTTTGTTGTATTTAGCAACATACAACAATTGGTTAACTGACGCGACGGTTTAAGACTCTCCTGGCAGACGTGTGTGATGATTAGAGGTGTCTTTAGCATCATTAACTGCCGCCCTTCAAATACTATAAAGGGGCAGTCCACGTTCTCGATAACATAATCCAATATCTCGTAATCTCATCTGATATCTTTCATAAGTTCAATTATCATTATGATCATATTGTAACATCTATTGTGTTCTCATGCAAACACCCAGCGTGTTCATATCAATATACTATCTTCATTTGATAGCGTTCTCACATTACATTCTCGAGTAAGTTCGATTAGAAACCTCGTGTTCTGATCATCGATGGTAATTTATTTAGTCATTATTATTTTGGCATCATAGAAGGGGTTGGGGGATGAGTAGAGAACGCCTACAACGTCTGATATTCATATGAAATCATAAAACACCCGAGGTTCACATGAAATCATAAAACCATAAAACACCCGAGGTTAAGATGAAATAATAAAACCATAAAACACACAAGGTTCACATTAAATCATACCTGAGGGGGGAGCCACGGCTGGTGAAATTGTACCCCAGGGACATGGAACATGGTGCTCCAGCTCCTAGGGGCACTGACGTGCTAGGTCCGGTCTCTAGGGGACCAGATTTCACACGTGGTGCGCGAGAGGAAGATCGGCCCCCTGGGGCATGATGAAGGTGGAGTCTGGCTCCTAAGGGACCAGAATTCGCTAAATATCGACCGTCGACAACTCTATGATGCTATTTTATACTGTACTACTGGCATAGGGTTAATGTTGCTATTATACCCGGCAACAATGCCATATCGGGCGAAAACTCCGCGCCTTTGCTTTGAGATTATCTCGAGGAGACCAGCAAACGGCGTGGCAAATTATTGCGTACGTACGTGAATCAATTGTTGAGGTTGGCAGTGCAAAAGGAAATGCTTGTCTTTGATTGCATCGGAAATTTCGAACGAAGCCCGCGCATGTTCGTGCATGCCAACTAACAATAAAGCGTAAGGGATGGTTGGATTTGGACATCCTAGAAGGGTTGCTAGTAAGTTCTTTTAAAAAAAGTAAACATGCATGGTTCTAGATAGTGTTGTACTGCCACTGGAGTAAGGTTCTGTTTCTAGAGCATGTTAGTATGCAACGATATCACACAGATTTGTTCTAGCATACTGCCGCAATACATAATCTAATATCTCATAATCTCATCTGATATCTTTCATAAGTTCAATTATCATTATGATCATATTGTAACGTCTATTGTGTTCTCGTGCAAACACCCAGCGTGTTCATATCAATATACTATCTTCATTTGATAGCGTTCTCACATTACATTCTCGAGTAAGTTCGATTAGAAATCTCGTGTTCGATCATCGATGGTAATTTATTTAGTCATTATTATTTTGGCATCACAGAAGGGGTTAGGGGATGAGTAGAGAGAAAAATGAGTTGTATTACCGCAAGCTTGCAGTAGCAAATCTAGGGCCTTTGTAACCACCATCCATCTCCCCACTATGCTTATAACCCACATCCATCCATTATTCATGCATAAGCACAACCAACCACCATCAGTGTATAAATTAAGCATCAGATTAATGAATCAAGCTCAGCATACGAACAACCAAATTAATAGAGGAAGGGAGTAAAAGGGGAATAAGGTCCTGGAAGAACCAAGCCACGGGCAACTGAGTGCACGGGATCGAGCATAGGCGGCGGCCGGCCGAGACGCGCGAGCAGGGCACGAGCCATAGGAGGCGCAAGCCTGCGGGGAGGGGAAGAAGATCGAGCCGGGCACGACACTGGGCCAAGCTGAGAGCCAGAGGGAGGAGCTCCGGCCGAAGCAATCACAGGAGAAGAAACGGAAGAAAGAGAGTGGGGAGAGAAGCAATAGAGAAAAGAAGGGAGTGAAAAAGCCAAGCACCAGATGGGTTCGGTCGTGAGTGAAGATAAGGGAGAGAGAGTGAAGAAAAAAAATGGAAGAAAAATTAAAAGAAAAAATTTGTAGAAAAATAGTATTAAAAAATAGAAATAAAAAGAGGAAGCGCATTCGTAGCTTACTTCTATATTTCGGACGAATCGCCATTAGTATATATTTTTAAACCGTGTTAGAACATTTAGTAGTAGACCGCTAGACAAGAAAATAAAAGCGTAGAAAACAAGGTAAAATAAATTTAATAAAATTTCCACCGCGTTAGATGAATAATTTGATGCATTTCCTGTGAGTTTTGGGCAAATCGCTCAAACAACGGATTTATAAACTCCGTACAAGTAAATAACAATAGCTAGACGGATCTAGAATAAAAATAGAAAAAGATGTAAAAATTAATCTGATGCCTCTAAAATAATTTAATCATAGTACGAACCGCTAAAATAAATAGATAACCTGATGTGTTAAAAATAATTTAATTAGATTAAAATAATTAATTAAATCTACTCCGAGTCTATTTAGGTAATTTAAATAAACATGTGCACTAAAAAAATCGATTAGGCATATTTGTATGAATATAATTTAATAGACTTAGAGTAATATTTTATTTTTGTGCTATAAAAAGCGAGTTTCGGCAACCTCGATCCTAGAGTCTGTAGGCCGTAGAACCACCGCAGTTGGGGAGTGCTAACACATCGGAGATCTGCAAAATGTTATTAAATTAAAATCTGCTAACTAAAAGAACCAAATGACCCATATGCTTATACTATCAAAGGGGTTAGAGGCGTCCAGGCGGTGGGGCGCGATAGGAGGTATGTATCGCCTTTCGACGTGTTTATAATGCTATTTTTATAAATACGATCTTAAAAAATTGAATTTGCTATTTCGCTGCGTAACAAAACCCAATTAAGCCGATAACTCGCCCGATGCATAGGAAAGTTTTACGTGCTATTACAGGATCATTGAAAATTCAATATCACAATATGCATGCAATGTCCTGTCCCGGTGAGTCGATGGCACCAATCGCCCAGATCTGGCGGTGCCGACGAGCGAACAGTGCTACTCCACCAGAACACGAGAAGAAGAAGAAGAAAAAGACATGACACGCCCGCGACAAGATGGGACTGAATCACTGAAACTCCGAAAAGGACTCGATGGGTGGATGAAACAGGTGAAAGAAGGCGTCGGTGGAGGGACAGCACGGCCCGCTGGTCGGCGCGGCGCGGCGCGGCATTACGCACGGGCCCGGATGGGCGGAGCACGCACGCCGCAGAGGATCACAGGGGGCGCCACTGCGAACGGAGAACACGGCAACGCCACGCGGCGTGCACCTTTCATAGAAAGTAGCTCCATGACCCACCGCATGGGACCGCAGAGACGAACGGGCCATGTGGGTAGACGCGGTGGGGGCATAAGTAACCAACCCCTTAATTTCGCATCCACGCAACGTAGCGAAATCTCTCCTATCAGTCTCAGTGCGAAAACAACGTGTAGTAACAGAGTAACATTCTATCACTAACATTTAACGGATTACGTCGTGGGGCGGCACAACTGACGAGCATGCATGCGTGCACGATTCATGCTTACCTGCTGCAGCGAGGTTATAGTTACGCACGGCGCGCGTAAGGTGTCTGACACGAAGAAACTCGTTTTTTTTAAAAAAAAATTTGGGATCAACCATAGTGGGAAACAGAGAGAAATCACAGAGGTTGGCACGTCGATCCACCGGTGCTGCGGAACTGCTGCCGTCGCTGTCCTTTCCGATCGCACATGTGCCTCCACATGTGCGCGGCAATGAATGAATACCCCGGTACAAATGTGTACGAACGTAGATAGATGGGTATGATGCACCGGTGCTGGTTATGGCATTTCACAGTGACGGGATAGCAGGCCGGTTTCACGACGCCATCCTTTACAAAGAAGAAGCAAGATCCACGGTTTTCTATAGTAATGCATCGGCAATCAGCGGTTAAAAGGCATCCCACATAGTTGCATCAAGAGCAACATTGAAAATGTCAACTTTGTAATAGTGATGTTGAGTTCTTGTATGCTTCCGACGTCTGATTTACCCATAACCCCAATAACATCATTCATATTTGGCACAAAAATCCCATATGCCTCACAAAAGCTTTTGACTTGGTCGAACAATGGTTCCCACCCATTATTCCTCATATCTTGCAAACGTTCTTTCACATCACTGTATCAAGCCTATAGCTTCAACGATGTCTTGATGCTTTCTTTGTAAAGCAAGTGATAGCTCATTTGTTATGCTCAACAATGTTATCAAAAATGCATGATGAATACAAATTGAAAGGATTCCATATTTTCATTAAACTCTTGCTCCACCATGACTTGTGTTTTGACAAGCATCTTCACTGCTGCCGTCGCTGTCCTTTCCGATCGCCCATGTGCCTCCACATGTGCGCGGCAATGAATGAATACCCCGGTACAAATGTGTACGCACGTAGATAGATAGATGGGTATGATGTACGTAACGTACCTGATCTGCTGCACTACGAGCTAGCTGGTTATGGCATTTCACAGTGACGGGATAGCAGGCCGGCTTCACGACGCCATCCTTTACAAAGAAGAAGCAAGATCCACGGTTTTCTATAGTTATGCATCGGCAATCAGCGGTTAGACAACGGCATCCCACGCTTCACTGCATGCATGATTAATTGCTTCCTCAAATGGTCTAGCAAATAAGTTAAGGCATGGTGTACATATATGGAGTAGTAAACGAGCTCTTATGAAGGCCCCCTGAAAAGCTTCGATGGAACGCGTCATGTAGAGTTAGATATGCTATAAAATTTGTGTTGTTGATGTACTGTAAAAAAAAATCATAATAGTTGAGTTTTCATTCATACGAGTTTTATATTTTTTTCATATGATGAATTGGGTCCGAATTTATTATGATTTTTTCTCCAGAACACAACGGGTTCACCGCATTGCCGTATTTTGCTATTATGTAATTTTATTTTTTGTCTTTGTTTTTGCTCAACCTCTCAAAATACATGTGAAGAACACAACGGATTCACCACATTGCCGTATTTTGTTGGTATATAATTTTATTTTTTTGTCTTTATTTTTGCTCAACCTCCCAAAGTACATGTGAGATTTTGAATCATGTGATGGAAATACGAGTTTCTAACACTTTCAAGAATAATTACAGTGACCAAAAACCAAAATTACATAAATAATTTACTGTAATTTATATATAATAGAGTTGTAAATGAACTTTCAGATTATGACAATTTTTTACAGAGAAAACAATCGAATTATGTATAGACACTCCCTTGTTTCTTAACTTGTTACTAAGAAAAGAGAGAATACTCATTCTAATAAAAAAAAACTAGCATTTCAATGGATAATTTCTTAAGCTTGTACCTAAGACTTTAATTATCACAAATGTGCATGACTCTACCAACGAGTTTTTAATAACAAGCAAGTCTTAAATAAGTATTTTGTTGTTTCTTGTGTCTTGGTATCAACAACTTGTTTATTTTTTCATCTAGTAACAAGCATATATTCTCTTATCATCATCTCTTCTCACATCACCTAAATACTAATGTATCTATCTCTTAATAATAAGTGATATGAACTACCGTAATTGTGCTCTAACATGGATCAGATGTAGGTCTAAGCCTAGCTAGCCCAATGGAGAGTACTTAATCCACAGCTGGCTGAATTTTGCAGTTAAGTGTCGTCACTGTTAGTTATTACAGACGTCGTTGTGCCGTGCAATTGTGGTCTTTGGTAGAATAGATAGACGTCAATCAGTCATAGTCATAAGAAAAGACTTCTTTTTCATTCTTGAGTTAATGAAAATATGCAAAATGAGGAGTTTTTGACACTATTTATGCAGTTTCAGATTGTACATTTTCACCTGAAATTTAGTGTAAAGATAATTTTATAGCTTCGATAAGATAATACATAAATTTTCGACATGCGAAATGAGGTTATGGCACTATTTTTGGGACTTTCAGATTGTACATTCAATACAACAAAAATATGCATTTTGGCAACCGAGGACGTAGAGTTTGTACTTAGAGATTTATCCAAACAATACAAAAAACAGAGGATTTTAGATTTAGCAGCTGATGCGTTTTTATAACATGACATTTTTCTGTAAATGAAAGCTCATTCACGCCTAAAAATGGAATGAAATGCACATATTAGTTCCTACAGATTGCAAACCGAGGGTCGAAACTTCTAGACACCATGCATGAGACTAAAATTGTGTTAAATAAGCCTCATAGATACTAAGCTAGAACGCAATCGAAACAAAGATAAATTTATCAAGCTCCCAAATGACCAGAAATAGTAGATCATGGGCCAATCTATGCACAAGTTGGGATGGAGAGATAAGACTTATTCTCCTCCACACAATGTACTCTCTCCAGATCACAAAAATAAATCATTTTGAATATCAACACGATTCCAAAAATACAATTTTGATCATTAATTACTTTTATAATATATTTGTAAGACCCAATAAAATTATAATATTATAAAAGTACTTTTGAAGACAATTCTACACATACGTTTTCATGTATCTAATCTAAATATTTAAAAATATATTAATGACTAAAGTTTCTAAAGTTTGACTGCATGCTTTCGAAAACAACTTGTTTCTGTGAACTGAATCGAGTATTTAAGTAGAGAGAATTCAAATCCGAGTTGACTACCCACAATCCGTTGCGCTAACCAGCTGATCGAGGAAGATTCCTCCAATCTATGCACAAGGACCGAAAATCATGTATGGCATCACTAAGGGAATTTTTTTTTTAAAAAAAATATTCTAGTTTTTATTTCAAATACAGTAATAATATTACCTTTTTTATTTTACATGAATAAGAATCTGTCGCTTAACCGTTATGTGACTAGTCCAAGTCGCTCAATAGTTGAGCGATAAGTGTCCAAGTAGCTCAACGGTTGAGCGATTGGCCCAAGTAGCTCAACGGTTGAGCGACTTGAACACTTGTCGCTTAACGGTTGGTTCTAGTGTACAGGTCGCTCAGCTAGCAGGACATACACGTACACCGTTGGGTGACAAGTGTCAAGTCGCTCAACCGTTGAGTGACTTGGGTTAGTCGCCCAGCGGTTGAGCGACAGATGATTATTTTTGTAAATAAAAAATAGTATTATTACTATATTTCAAAATAAAAACTAGATTATTTATATATAAAAATTCTCACTAAGGCATCTCTAATAGTATATTTATTGTCGTCTCTTAGCTATGTCACGTTAACAAAATTCTACATGGAGGAAATTAAGAGGGGGAGGAGAGAGAGAGCACATGTCGTCTCTTTCTGAAGAGACTGCCGTGCACACGAAACAAGGCAGAGTAACACGAAACAAGCCGGGATATATTCTAGTTGACATGTTCGCCCGTTTCGAAGGAAAATTATAAAATATAAATGTTGAAAAGTGTGCTAGAGACTATATATTGGAATTGTTATCTCTAAATACAATATAGCATATGTTAGAGATAAGATTATCTTTAATTATTGAAGATACCATATAACTACAGTATTCAAACCGCAAAATCCTCCATTTAGTGGCTGATGGGGCTCGAGATAGATTTGGTAAACCCTACCAATGCAACCGTAACAACATGATCTGCCTTCCCATTTGAGGTGCCCACAAATTAAAGATCGTTTTTGCCTACTATGCGCCGGTACCGACGAAGTTAATGTTCCCCTCTCCTTCTCCACCCACTAAACTAATCCTAACAATCTGATGCAACTATGTGCACCAAGCGAACACCATTGGCCCACTGACAAGTGGGCCTAGGCCTAACTACACAGGCACCATAGGATAACTGCTTCTCTTTGTACGCCATTTACTGTCAGTGGGCCTAGGCCTATCTACACAGGCACCATAGGATAACTGCTTCTCTTTGTATCGCCATTTACAATGTCACTGTTACACACTAGTAGGAGTGTGAAATGGGGGGTTTTGCTAGTTCTTGTCTATTTAATCCCCACTGAGCCTCTCCTCGCATTCGTCCTCACCTCACCTCACCTCGACACCATTGCCATCCAAGAGAGGGGAAGCTAGCACTGCACACAGATAGAGAAGAAATGAGGCTTCTTGGAGCTCTTGCTCTGCTCGTGCTCCTGTGTGTCCATGGAGGCCAAGAAGCAGAGGCCGGGGGAGACGGGTTCGTGAGGGCGCAGGGCACTCACTTCGTGATCAATGGTAACCCGTACTACGCGAACGGATTCAACGCCTACTGGCTCATGACCATAGCCGCCGACCCTGCGCAGAGGGGCAAGGTCACCTCCGTGCTCAGCCAGGCCGCCGGCCATGGCCTCTCCGTGGCCAGGACATGGGCGTTCAGCGACGGCGGCAGCAATGCGCTGCAGTACTCGCCCGGCAACTATAACGAGAACACCTTCAAGGTCCTTAACCACATTTTCTTCTCGTTTTCAACCACTCGTTTTCTTGGATCATTTGGTACTTAAATTATGTTTTGATGCAGTTAATAGCTCTGTTTCTGGAGGTGTTTGTTTGTGCTTTGTTTGTGAGTTTTTGCACTGTTCGTTGGTTTTTTTTTGTGTGTGTGTGCAGGGGTTGGATTTTGTGTTGTCTGAGGCTAGGAAGTATGGGATGAAGGTGATACCGAGCCTTGTGAACAACTACGAGAGCTTTGGAGGGAGGAAGCAGTATGTGGACTGGGCAAGAGGGCAGGGGCAGGCCATTGGATCCGACGACGAGTTCTTCACCAATCCTGTTGTTAAGGGCTTCTACAAGAACCATGTCAAGGTAAAAACAGCAATAAAATTATCAGTAATTTCCACCGTTTTATTAGATGAACTTTATTTCTAGGACCACTAAGTGAGTTTCTCTCTTTCCGTCTTGTTGAAAAGGTGCTTCCTTTGTTTCCCTATGGCAAGATTTAGGGCAGTTGCACGATCTATTATCCTGCTTTTTTGGTTCTCGAAGTTCAACAAAATGTTTTGCTTCCTTTTAGACGAAATGTGGAATGTTTGTCGTCTACATGTCTTGTGATCTTGTGGAAGAAATTTGAAGATTTAGCTCCATACATCCACTACTCTGTACTCCTTGTTTATTGAAAAATCCATGAACACGATATAAGTCATCTACTTTGCCGATTTACCACGTACCTTATTTTCGTTTACTTTTGCTCCATAACTTAAGTTGATTTGCAAATACTATAGGTCACATGTCAACACTATTTTCTCCTGTTTCAATTATTTTTGGCATTTGTTTAAATACTTGTTTGAATGATTCCAGTGAGCGATTTTGTTATTTGTAATACACGATTTCAACATCAAAACATTAGTAATAAAATAATGTATTAAAAATATCAAAATCATCCAAATAATTAAAACAAGTATTAGAATAAGTGAAACAAGTATTGACACCATTGTAATAAATGTTAAATGTTAAAGATAATGAAATCCATGAGAAATAGTGCTAACATGTGGTGGGAGTATTTGCTCACCACATTAACTCACGGAAAGTACAGTAAATGATAATTAGATATAGAGGGCAAAATAAAAAACAGATGACAATAGAGGTGTTTATAAATTTTCTCCTTTTACTTTTTTTTCATTGAGATCCTTGCCTTCATGGTGTATTTTAAAATTAAAAAAAAAATCATGAAGGTTTGGCCTCACGGGAGAAAACATTTAACCTCGTTTTTGATATTCGCAAGTATTGTGGTGAAGTACTCAGGAGCAGGGTGACATGTTCGAGGTATCAGAATGGAAGACCTTTTCTACGGCGGGGACTTTCCCCGCGTGGAGACTGTCTCATAGCCGTCTGATTGTGCACTGTAGCACGGATGGGCGGCGTAGGGGATGTTCCCTGGAAAGTTCCGTCCGATAGAATGTGTTGCTACTGAAATGGTGCGTGATGCACGCACGTAGCCGTGTTTATCTGGGCGGCACGGCCCAGCACTACCCAGTCGGGCACGGGATGTGTGCTGCTTCGTGGGCTCGGCTACCGAGCATAGTACGCTGAGCGTGCCGGGCTGGCCGGGTACGGTTAGTCTCTTGGGCTAATGCTGACTCCTTTAGCCTATAGGAGATGAAAAATTGAAGAAACACAAAAATTTCTAGAAAATATATATACTTTTTAAAAGACCATTATAAATTTATATGTACTTATAAAATAAACTATCTAAAATTTAAAAGCTGCAAAATAAAACCATATAAATATTTCAAAAAAATATAAATAACATCTTATATATATATATATATATATATATATATATATATATATATATATATATATATATATATATATATATATAGGCCTTGTCGGGTCAGACCTGGGTGGTGACTCAAACACGACATGGCTCGTCGAGCTGGCCCGATACACACACACTAATGACCCGAGTCAGGATAGGATGGGTTCGGTACTATTTGTATCGTGCCGTGTCTGACCGGCCCGACAGACCGAGGTGACAACCCAAATACGACATAGCTCATCGAGTTGCGTTGGTTCGGTTCACTTACCTTTTAAATCGTGTCGTGTGCACCGCGGACTTTGCCTGCCCATCTGCCTATGACTACGCCCACACTATCTTCCTCACACTCCAATGCGGTTACTGTGACTTACAGTGATTTTTTTTAGAATACTGTAACTGTTGGTGGAGACAGACTGAACACAGTACACTGCTTGAATTACACTGTAAAACTAGCGAGTAGTAGTAAATTCTTTCGGGCAGAAGCAAAGAATTACTTTTTCGTACTTGTGCTGTTTTTTTTTTGTCATTGTTGGATATCTCTGGGTCTCGTTGATCTGCATCAGACAATCAGTAAAACATTACTGGGTCCCGATTGGATGAGCTTCTTTAGTGCTCCCGACTGTCGCACCCACATCATGGTCATGCTATCATCAGTTCTCTGAATCTTTCTTTATTGATACATCGAGCACGCTTCTGACAATGTTGCTTATCTTAATTTTCACCTTTCAAGGCTGTGCTGACGAGGGTGAACACGATCACCGGGGTGGCGTACAAGGACGACCCGACCATCCTGGCGTGGGAGCTGATGAACGAGCCCAGGTGCCAGTCGGACCTCTCCGGGCGCTCCATCCAGTCGTGGATCACGGAGATGGCGGCCCACGTCAAGTCCATCGACGGCAACCACATGCTGGAGGCCGGCCTCGAGGGCTTCTACGGCGCGTCGTCGTCGTCCCGGGACGCCGTGAACCCGTCCGGCTACCAGGTCGGCACCGACTTCATCGCCAACAACCAGGTCCCCGGCATTGACTTCGCCACCGTCCACTCCTACCCCGACCAATGGTACATATATTACATAGCTTCTTGCCAAGTCGTAATTAATCTTGCACGCCCAAATGGCAATCATTGATGGCGATGGCGATATGCAGGTTGTCGAACTCGAACGACCAGTCGCAGCTGAGCTTCCTGAGCAGCTGGCTGGACGCGCACATCGCGGACGCGCAGGGGACGCTGCGGAAGCCCCTGCTCATCACCGAGTTCGGCAAGTCGTCGAAGGACCCCGGGTACAGCGGCGCCGAGCGGGACGCGCTGTTCGGCATGGTGTACGCCAAGATCTACGACTCGGCGCGCACGGGCGGCGCCACGGTCGGCGGGCTGTTCTGGCAGCTCATGGTGGAGGGCATGGACTCCTATCGCGACGGCTACGAGGTCGTCCTGGGGGAGGTGCCATCCACCACCGGCGTCATCACGTCGCAGAGCCGGAGGCTGCACTTCGTCAGCAAGGCGTTCGCGCGGGCCCGCAACGTCCAGCGCGCGAAGCAGGCGCAGGAGATGAGGGGGAAGGGCACCGGCGCGAGCGCCGGCGACGGCAACTAAAGATCTCGGCTAATTAACCAAGGCAAGGACGCTATTGTTGAGGAAGGATCCGCGATTTTTGCGTGTGCTTTTGTGTGTTTTATACGAGCGGGTTAAGGGTTGGGAAGAGTACCGTCAGTTGATGTCTCCTCGAGATGATTTAAGATTCATCCGGGAGTGAATCAGTAATGTTTGTCGACTATAGAATTTCAGAAATATTTGGATCTCTTAGGAACTTTATGTTATTTATTTACGGTGCTAAAGATTACAATACAACTCAATCGGACTCTTATTATACTCTGATACTAACTCTAAAACACTCTTCTCAAGATAGACATGAAACCATCTTTTATATATTACAATACTATCACTAGAATTTAATACTTTACCAAACTTACTATGACTCCATAGCTAATACCATCGTAAAGACCAAAAAATTATGCAGCACTAATACCACCAGAGATGTCACTAAATCCATCAACACCGCTGTCGTGATCTCAACCTCCTCCTCCTCCTCTACCCATATGCCTCTAGCCACCCCCGGTCTCCACCACCTCTGCTCACAGGCTTTTAATCTCGACCTCCACCACATCTACCTCTGTCACAGACCATTACACTGGACTCTAGTTCCAATCTTCTTCAACTTTCTGCAACTTCTCCGACTGTACAGATTTTTCCTCTGTCATGGTTGCATTGGCCCTAGAACCACATCTTTCTCTTCCTCTACCTCCACCTTGAATTCCTTCGTTAGATCTATTATTCTCACTACAACCTTGATTAGGGTGAGATGCCCCACACTTGTAACACTCGGTCCTCTATGCAAAGTTCAAGTTGCTACATCTCACATCATGAAAAATCTAATTACTCTCGTGACCTACAGTTCGTGAGAGACAACACGCCCAACTCAGGTGTCATGTTTGCTTACAGTTGTAACACTCTCTGTCATCAGCTATTGTCGGGATCCAAATATGCAAATATGAACCCTCTGTGTATACTGCACAGATCAAGGATCATGTAGTGCACACAGTGGCAACATTGATGAAATATCATTCTATATGCAAAGATGATTAATAATGGCAAATAATAATAATTATCAGAGTAATAACCTTAAGTTCAAAGCTTACAATTAATACCGAGAAGGCGAGTAACTCAAATAAGCTGCAACGAAAGGTAACGAAATAACTTCAGTGAAGCCTGTCTATATGCCCACAGACAATCAACTAGGGTAGCACAACCTAGTTTTCCTCGATCCTTGAAGTAGACCTTGTTGACCGTCGACGAACGGTTGTAGCCTTCTCAACTGAACAACATTGTTTATAGCAAGAATGAGTACATAGAGTACTCAGCAAGTCACACCACATAATGCAATTATGGATGATGGCTATTCCAAAGGATGTGGCATCTATGGTTCTTTTGCATAAAAGAAACAGTTGCAGTTGAATATGAATAATAGATTGAAAGCGTAATTTAAAACAAATAACAATAATAGTTTAACAATTGTTTTCATAAAACTCATATAACTTAATCAATTTCTTTCACGCAACTGCATAAGTTTATCCACACAGCTGTCCCTTCCCAATTGTTTTATAAAAATCTACCCCTCGTGTGAAATCCTTATGCATGTCCATGACCGAGACGCGGCTATTCGAATAGATTGTTAACACTCTTTTGATGTTGTACACTTATCGAGACGCGGCTATTCGAATAGATTGTTAACACTCTTTTGATGTTGTACACTTTACCCATAATATACAATTAACTCATCATGTCTGTCGGGACCCAAATATGCAAATCTGGACCCTCTGTGTATACTGCACTAGTCCAGGATCACGCTAGTGCACACAGTGGCAACATCGATGAAATATCAATTCCATATACAAAGATGACTAATAAATAGACAAATAACAATAATTATCAGAGTAAAGACCTTAAGGTTAAAGCTTACAATTAATGTCTCAGAAGACAAATAGCTCAATAAAGTCTGCAATGAACGTAATGAATAATCTCGGTGAAGCCCATCCATATGCCCACAGCAATCGATCGAGGTAAGCGCAACCTAGTTTTCCACGATCCTTGAAGTAGACCTTGTTGGCTGACGATTCTTCCACTTCAGTTGATTGTTTATAGCAAGTATGAGTACACACCGTACTCGCAAGTCATACCACAGAATGCAATTTATAGATGATGGCTTATTCCAAAGGAATGGCTTCTGTGGTTATTTTGCAGAAATGCAACATTTGCAATTGAATACAAATAATAGATTGAAAGCATAATTCAAAACAAATAGGCAATAATAAGTTAACAATTGATTTCACAAAGGACACACAGTCTAATCAAGTTATTCACATAGCTGCATAAGTTATCTCACACAGCTGACCCTTCCCAATTGTTTTATGAAAATCTACCCCTCGTGTGAAATTTCCGAGCATGTCCATATCCGAGGACGCGGCTATTCGAATAGATTGATTAAACACTCTGCAGAGGTTGTACACTTTACCCACACGATACAATCAGTGGAGCCAGCACTGACCATAACAAAACCTTTCAGAGACTTCATCTCAAACAATGACACTCCGATGTGCTTTCTGCCGTCAATTTGTACACATAGCCCTTGGAGCGACACACACCGTTGGATGGGATGCACGGCGAACATCCCCGCGATGTGACCCAAACACAATGCACACACCTCCAAATTTCCATCACATAGCTTAAATACAACCTGAGTTGTCAATGTCAAGACTCCATAACTTACTAAGTCGAGCCCACCCCATACTAGGCATGTGGTCGTGCAGAAGGCCAGATTCAATGGCGCACAAAGTTAAGTCCTTAATTGACCAAGGCAAGACTTCCAATTTTAACCCAAATCACAAAGTTTATAGCACACACTCCACTGTTCACACGAATCCACCACTTGCCTCGGTCTAAATCTTTTCCCACCACTGATTAAGTGCAACACATGCCATCAACGAGTAACAGCACACAGCACACACAGTTTCATCACACAGTTCCATAATCACTTAGTCAAATTTATAATTGCGACTCAGATGAAATGGTGACTCGTGGCATGGCTAAGCAGTCTAATCGTGTCTAACCAACCCACGTTGGTGCTACGATAATACCAACTAATAATTAACCAACCTAGGGTGACAAAAGATCATGTCATATAATAGACAAGGTGGATATAACAATTTGGATTAATAACTATACCCAAAAGCATTTTAAATAATTACTTGAAATAGAATGCAATACATTGAAACAAAGTATTTGAAAACTGGGTTCAAAATGATCAAAGGTATAACTTGCCTTGCTATAGCAATGATGGTCTTTATTTATCTTCAATCTTCTACTTTCTTGCTCTTCAGCTCCTTCAGACGATTCCGGGCTTCAACGTCTAACGATAAAGATAGCGCAAAACAAACATAATTCAAAAGACAAATCAAATAAACTCCAAATTGAAATTGAATGGTACTGGAAGATAGATATTGAATTTAGATGAATGTAGGAATTTGAATGGGTTCAAGCGGAATTCGGATGAATAATATATGGCTTTTGGAATGATGAAAATAAAAAGAGAGACAAGCTGACAAGTGGAATATTATCAGAATATTCTATTCCGAAAATATTAGAGAATGATTGAGTGTATGGAATGTGGGAACGACTGATATTTATGGATTTCTAGAATTAAAAATAATTCCAAAAATAAGGTAGAGAGAACGACATGTGTGACCAATAAGATAAAAGGATTTTCAAGAATTAAATTAATTCTCAAAAATAGGATTAGGGGTTGACATGTGGGGCACTGGTCTATGGACCAGGTCCACGGAGATACGCTAGTCCACGGTGGACCAAGCTCATGGAGGAGGGTTGACCAAGGTTGACTAACATGCGGGACCCGCACGTAAGTGAGATAAATAATTATAATTTTTATTAGGTGGACGACATGTGGGGTCAACAAGTAAGTGAGAGGAGATATATACATATATACATCCATGTACATACATACATACGCACATATATATACATATGTATATATATACATAGGTTTGGATGGTCTGGATGACAAGTGGGTCCACACGCAAGAGAGAGAAGAGTTGGATAATGACTTTGTTTGTATGAATGACGTGCAGGGCCAATCAACAAAGAGGAAAAGAAATATCGCACTAGAGACCCATGTGTAATCGAGAAAGAGAGAACCAACCAGAGTTAATCAGCAGAGGAGAAAATCAAGATCAGAGTGCATGGAGCTACTGCCGGCCCGGTTGGTTCGGTGCATGGCGTCCAAACAGAGAATTTGTGTTTGGCTCTGTACATTGGAGAAAGAAAAGGAAGATATAGAAACATCAACGGGAGCAGAGGCTCACGCCAACGCAATGAGGATGTACAAAGTGCGTGTGTGTGTGTGTGTGTATATATATATATATATATATATATATATATATATATATATATATATATATATATTTTCTAAGGATTAACACGAACCTGCAAGTAGCGAGGAGCAAAATAATAACCGATTGAAGAAACACGCCTTTGGATGACCACGCCTGAAAAAAAACATGAATAGTGACACACTAATGGTGCGATCAAGATGGCGTGACAGCGGCGACGCCGGCGGCGCGGCGGCAAACGGAAAGGAAGCGACGAGCCGGATGCGATGGTGCGGTCGGATTTGAGAAATACTCACCGAGGAAGCGAATCGTGAAGAATACGGTTGGGATACGCGGACGGCGAAATCTGGCGAACTTGGCGAATGGGCTGGCACTATGTCGTGAAACGACGACGCGAATCCAACGCCGCAGACGGTTGGCCGTGGACGTCGGACGGAGGAGAAACTTCGCGGCGGAAGATTTTCGATGAACTCCGTATTCGCGAATCTGCGTTGAATACGATCGATTCGGAGGAAAGCAAATCGGGGATTGGAAGAGGACGTCGATACGGACGCGTGGTATGCAGACGGCTCGTATTTATATGCACCGAGCGAAAAGATATTAAGATTTGAAGTTTTGGAGTTGGAAACGAAAACGAAAACGAAGCGAGTTCTGCTTCGGGCGTGCGCCCGAAAAATCGGATGAACAGTACCGCATGGTACTGTTCACATAGGAGGAGAGAGAAAGCAAAACCGATTTTCGGATTTTAATTAAAATACAACAAATTGATAAGATAGAATAAATAGCAAATAAATCCAGAAAATATCTCGAAAATACCAGAAAATTCATGGAAACACCAGGAAGCCAAATAAAATAGATTTTGATTAAATTGATGTTTATGTTAGTCAAATTAAATATTTTTAATTTAGAAAAATTCTAATTAAGCTTTATTAATTCAAATAAAATTGGTGAAATTTTTCAGGGACCTAAACTACTCAAAAGATTTTTGAAAAGCTAAATTTTGGGACGTTACAAACCTCCCCCCTTAAAGGAATCTCGTCCCGAGATTCAGTCAGCTATAGAAAAGGTTACTGAACTCAAATTTCTAGCGCCTCCTTGCTTGCAACTGCTTTGACTCTGACGAAACTTCTTTTCTAAACACTTACAGAACAGACGTCTTGCTTCTTGCTGAGCTTCTTGCTTCGACGAAAACTTGATAAGCTTGCTCTTGGTAGGAAAGGACTTCTAGCAACTCGATTGCTTCTGACAGAACTGCTTGATTGGTGCTCGAAGACACTTCTGGAGTTCAGGAACTCTGCTGCTGACTGATAGCTTAGTTTGACAAACTAACTCTTCTTATGAACTTTAGAATCTTGAATTGATCGACACACATCTTTTTACCTCTGTCGCAACTTTTTAACACAGAACTTCAACAGGTATCCTTAAGATAAACATGACTACGAGGGTGATAATCTGCATACACAATATAGCTTTTCTGCTTGAACTGAGATACTTACAATCCCTTTAGGACCAAAGACAGTTGGCATTCTGCTTCATGATTAATGCAAAATCCACATACTTTGTGATCTGATCTGCTTCTAGCTAAGCGACGACTCACACTATCAACCATTGCGAACTTCAAATGGTGGCAATCGTGAACTGACTGACATCTGGCGTTGTAGGGGAATTCGGCACACAACTCTTACTTACTCGACTTGGTACTTTGAGTTAAGGCACAAACTCACTATTTCCTTTGATCTATCAACTGATTCAGGGTGATACACAATACTGAACTGAACGGACATCCAAGGATGTATACACACTCGGTCACTAACATGAGGTACACTGGGATCGTTGGTCTGACACTGACTTATTCTGGCACATCGTGCAAACTAACAATCTCTGTCGATCTAATACTAGACCAATTCCGGCGAATACCATCTCTGTCGTATACAACTTCTGTCGTATACCGCTCTGCTAGGCGGTCTCCAAACTAGGTGATATTGACAGGTATGAAACAAAAATTTCTGTCAAATGATCAATAATCACTTTTCAAGAAATTACATCTCGATTGGGTCATGAGAAAACCCATGCTTGAATTCTCAAAGATAGGAGTACTATGTCTGGCCTTTGACATACTAGTCGACTTTCTGATATACCAAACGAATGGTAACACATTGTGTGACCTTTTGCCTTATATTGGATCATCACAATTCAACTTTGAGATCCTTGTACACCTTGATACTTTCAGGAGAAATGGAATGCTTGCACTAGGATGTTGGTTTGAGCATCAACTACTTGAGTTTCTTCTCATCAGATACACATATATAGTCATTGATTCGTGGATCACCTGGTTCACCTTCGGCAGGTTCTCATGCTTTACCTTACTTCATGTGAGGACTGATTCCCTTGATAAAACTGTCATCTTACTGTCTTCTCAACACTTTTTTTTTCTAGCATCGGTTTAACTTTGGGGTTCAACAAATATACTCTTGCACTAACTCAAGATTCATCTTCTGGCTTTCACAGGTAACTTTAGCTGACTCTTCACTTGATCAACAATTTCTTGCATTAGCTCTTCCGATTTGAGGCATCTGCCACTATACTGATCTGAACTAAGGGAACAGACTCCAACCTCCTGGTTCTCGATCCAATAAAACCATCTTTAATGCTCTATGATAGCAACTCTGAATTATGACTGGCACAATTCACTACTTGAAACTGTAGCTGTTAGGAAGTGTTGGCGGAACTCCGTAACATACAAATTCTGAGATGTTCCGTGATAAAAGTTATCAAGTTTCTTTCAGGTAGCTGGTAGTATGAACACTGGAGTAGTGGTTGATCTCTTCTGAAATTCTCACTTACTTAGTTCACTTCTGGCGATCAGGGTGAACTTGTCCTTTTACAACGATGAGGGTCTTGACTATCTTGAAACAATTGTCTCATCGATCTTGAATCGACAATTATCTTGTTCATGGACGATCTTAAAGAAAATTGCAGTTCTTTCTCACATCTCAAACAGGCTGATTTTGAGGTTCTGGGGATTTGCTCTTGAATAAACTAAAATTCTCGCACATCCTTGTGCTAACAATTTACTTTGCCATCAACATTGATGCATGCCAGGCTGACTAATATAATTTAACACTGCCTTTATCTGAGAAAGTCATCTGCTCTACTGTATCATTTCTGCAAACTTATTGACAACTTTCGCCATGTATCATTTCTGATGTACATCCTTCTGGAGTTGGCTGATCCTGGGTACCAAGTCAAAGACAAACTTGACTTCTGATCTAGTTGCATGCTGCATAGATCACTTATAATGACAACTCAATAATTTGGTATCATCAATCTAGACTGTCTTGATGACATCATCGCACAAACTTCTCTTCTTTGACTGCTTCTTTGGACAAACGGGTCCTACTGCGTTACCATCTTCTCTGGGTGTTACAATCTTGACTAAAGCGACTTTTGCTATTCTGGCATCTGGAGTGAGTAGCTGGTTATTCTAAGGATACTGGTTGATGTGGTGGTCTTCTTTGCGATAACTGTAACATAAATGTGTCGAACCTTGCGACTTTTCTGACATGCTACGACAGAACGACTATCCTCCTTGAGGGTTGAAGCTTGACGCTTTGCAGGGCATCCCGACTTGCATAGTGGCTTTGCTTACCACACTCGAAACACTCTACTGGCGATACCGACTTGCTTCTCTTTCGAGGCTGGTTACTAAAGTCAACATTCTGCTTTTATGATTCTTCAGCTGACATATCTTGTACTGACAATGTTTTGCCTTCTTTTGCTAAAGCTCTGACTTCGACTTGAAAATTTTCCCGCTGACATTGTATTGTGAAAGTCAACACTGAATACATGGGGCACTGACTCAGACAATGATCATCGCCTTCACATAAGAAACATGTGATCTTGCTCATTAGACATTCTCCAACGGAATGGTTTCCTTCACAACTGGAACAATTGATATTGTGCTCATCGGCACTATAGCCTATTTCTCCACAATGGGTACATGCACAATATTCTAACTTATCTGGCTGGCAGCACTTCAACAGACAATGGCTAGCTTGGATGTAGGACATCGGAATAGCAAGTTTCTCTTGATCACTCTTACTTGATGTTGGATACTGCTGACGCAAAGCTGGGGAAAACTCTGACCGGATTATGGTCAACTTGTCCTGATGGGTGGCACGAAAGTTTTTCCACCAATCTAATGCAATTCCTTCCAATTGATGAGCAGCATAGAAAACTTTCTCGTTATCATTGCATTGCATAACAATTAACTTCTCTTCTATGGTGCGAATCCAAGATTCTGCATCCTTGAGCTCGACTGATCCTTCAAAGATAGGTGGTCTGGTCATCATGAACTTCACAAACTTGAACTGAGGGTGTGACGTTGGGATAGTAATGATTTGTGCATCCTTTCAAAAGTTACTACTGTCCGACAGTTGCATCGTTGCTAACATGAGCTGATTCTGGGTGACGGGAGACTGGTTCAGGCTCTTATGTTTCACTGCTGGCACTGGTGATAGCTGTTGGTTGGCGTCTACTTTGGTACTGAGACTGGTGATGGAACAGCGGCTTGCTTGATTATTATGATTCAACAAATTGGCCAAGGTAGCGACGGTCTGATTCTATTGGGTCATCATGTTGTTCATGTTCTGCATCATCGCGTTCATGAGTTGAGTCTGAGCTGCTAAAATTGTGTCATGATTGGATCTGCTACTCCTGGTATTGACAACTATCCACTGGGATTGACAAGATCTGAGCTGACACAGACTATTTCAAGACTACTGACCAGGTTGGCTTCACTAGGGTTCTTCATTTGCTGGCTGACCAGGGCTAATAGATGAGAGGGAAGAGCACATGGTAAGGGTAGACAATCTACTAAGGGAGCAGGTTTAACCCGAGGACACCAAGGAACACACAAATAGCCGGAAAGCTACTAATAAGCATAAAACTCACAGCCAAACTACACACAGAAGAGGAAATACAAAAATCTAATCGTCTAGTCGATTAAACTCTAATTTAATTAGGCTACTTGGCTCAACACATGGGAGGAACAAACACTGATTTATCCTATATGGCTGGTCTGAAGAAAACTTGAACTGGTTATGGTCTTCATCAACGTTGACTACTTGTGATTCTTGTAGGCGAATCTTGGAGAAAGACAGGGGCGACGTACAACTTCTTCTTGGTCTTCAATTCTTGCGATGAACTTGCCTTGAACACTTGGAGTAAGGTCGACACGTCGTTGTTGGTTGCATGGTCTTCGAAGAGTAACTCAAAACAGCTCTTGGGCATCCATCGAGACATTTGGCACCGATAACGACAACTATGGAAGTTATGAGGAAAGAAAGTCTAATTTAATACTCAAAACAGTGAGGAAGAATATAGATGAGAAATGAATAGAGTGGAGGAGAATAGAAGCTAGACAAGATGAGAATAGCACATCATTAAGGTTTTTCATTTGTGAAATAAGTTTTGAAGTTTCCTTAAACATGGCCATTCTAACTAAGGTCACGACCTACAGTCAATATGGCTCTGATACCACCTCTGTCGGGACCCAAATATGCAAATCTGGACCCTCTGTGTATACTGCACTAGTCCAGGATCACGCTAGTGCACACAGTGGCAACATCGATGAAATATCAATTCCATATACAAAGATGACTAATAAATAGACAAATAACAATAATTATCAGAGTAAAGACCTTAAGGTCAAAGCTTACAATTAATGTCTCAGAAGACAAATAGCTCAATAAAGCTGCAATGAACGTAATGTAACCGGTGAAGCCCATCCATATGCCCACAGGCAATCGACTGGGGTAGCGCAACCTAGTTTTCCACGATCCTTGAAGTAGACCTTGTTGACTGACGATTCTTCCACTTCTGTTGATTGTTTATAGCAAGTATGAGTACACACCGTACTCGCAAGTCATACCACAGAATGCAATTTATAGATGATGGCTTATTCCAAAGGAATGGCTTCTGTGGTTATTTTGCAGAAATGCAACATTTGCAATTGAATACAAATAATAGATTGAAAGCATAATTCAAAACAAATAGGCAATAATAAGTTAACAATTGATTTCACAAAGGACACACAGTCTAATCAAGTTATTCACATAGCTGCATAAGTTATCTCACACAGCTGACCCTTCCCAATTGTTTTATGAAAATCTACCCCTCGTGTGAAATTTCCGAGCATGTCCATATCCGAGGACGCGGCTATTCGAATAGATTGATTAAACACTCTGCAGAGGTTGTACACTTTACCCACACGATACAATCAGTGGAGCCAGCACTGACCATAACAAAACCTTTCAGAGACTTCATCTCAAACAATGACACTCCCGATGTGCTTTCCTGCCGTCCAATTTGTACACATAGCCCTTGGAACGACACACACCGTTGGGCGGGGATGCGTGAACCGTCCCGCGATGTGACCCAAACACACAGTACACACCTCCAGCCCATCACATAGCTTAAATACAACCTGAGTTGTCAATGTCAAGACTCCATAACTTACTAAGTCAGGCCCAGCCCATACTAGGCATGTGGTCGTACAGTAAGGCCCAGTTCAATGGCGCACAAAGTTAAGTCCTTAATTGACCAAGGCAAGACTTCCAATTTTAACCCAAATCACAAAGTTTATAGCACACAGCTCCACCGTTCACACAGAATCCACCACTTGCCTCAGTCTAAATCTTTTCCCACCCTGTTGATTAAGTGCAACACATGCCATCAACGAGTAACAGCACACAGCACACACAGTTTCATCACACAGTTCCATAATCACTTAGTCAAATTTATAATTGCGACTCAGATGAAATGGTGACTCGTGGCATGGCTAAGCAGTCTAATCGTGTCTAACCAACCCACGTTGGTGCTACGATAATACCAACTAATAATTAACCAACCTAGGGTGACAAAAGATCATGTCATATAATAGACAAGGTGGATATAACAATTTGGATTAATAACTATACCCAAAAGCATTTTAAATAATTACTTGAAATAGAATGCAATACATTGAAACAAAGTATTTGAAAACTGGGTTCAAAATGATCAAAGGTATAACTTGCCTTGCTATAGCAATGATGGTCTTTATTTATCTTCAATCTTCTACTTTCTTGCTCTTCAGCTCCTTCAGACGATTCCGGGCTTCAACGTCTAACGATAAAGATAGCGCAAAACAAACATAATTCAAAAGACAAATCAAATAAACTCCAAATTGAAATTGAATGGTACTGGAAGATAGATATTGAATTTAGATGAATGTAGGAATTTGAATGGGTTCAAGCGGAATTCGGATGAATAATATATGGCTTTTGGAATGATGAAAATAAAAAGAGAGACAAGCTGACAAGTGGAATATTATCAGAATATTCTATTCCGAAAATATTAGAGAATGATTGAGTGTATGAAATGTGGGAACGACAGATATTTATGGATTTCTAGAATTAAAAATAATTCCAAAAATAAGGTAGAGAGAACGACATGTGTGACCAATAAGATAAAAGGATTTTCAAGAATTAAATTAATTCTCAAAAATAGGATTAGGGGTTGACATGTGGGGCACTGGTCTATGGACCAGGTCCACGGAGATACGCTAGTCCACGGTGGACCAAGCTCATGGAGGAGGGTTGACCAAGGTTGACTAACATGCGGGACCCGCACGTAAGTGAGATAAATAATTATAATTTTTATTAGGTGGACGACATGTGGGGTCAACAAGTAAGTGAGAGGAGATATATACATATATACATCCATGTACATACATACATACGCATATATATATACATATGTATATATATACATAGGTTTGGATGGTCTGGATGACAAGTGGGTCCACACGCAAGAGAGAGAAGAGTTGGATAATGACTTTGTTTGTATGAATGACGTGCAGGGCCAATCAACAAAGAGGAAAAGAAATATCGCACTAGAGACCCATGTGTAATCGAGAAAGAGAGAACCAACCAGAGTTAATCAGCAGAGGAGAAAATCAAGATCAGAGTGCATGGAGCTACTGCCGGCCCGGTTGGTTCGGTGCATGGCGTCCAAACAGAGAATTTGTGTTTGGCTCTGTACATTGGAGAAAGAAAAGGAAGATATAGAAACATCAACAGGAGCAGAGGAGCTCGCCGGCCAACGCAACAGGGATGTACAGTGCGTGTGTGTGTGTGTATATATATATATATATATATATATATATATATATATATATATTTTCGGAAGGATTAACACAGAACCGGGCAAGTAGCAGGAGCAAAATAATAACCGATTGAAGAAACACGCACTGGAAAAAAAACATGAATAGTGACAGACTAATGGTGCGATCAAGATGGCCGGCGAACGGCGGCAACGCGGCGGCGGCGAAGCGGCAAAACGGAAAGGAAACGACGAGCCGGACGCGATGGTGCGGTCGGATTTGAGAAATACTCACCGAGGAAGCAGAATACGCGAAGAATACGGTTGGGATACGGCGGACGGCGAAATCCCGGCGAACTTCGGGCGAATGGGCTTGCACTATGTCGTAGAGCACGACGACGCGAATCCAACGCCGCAGACTGTTCGGCCGGCGGACGTCGGACGGAGGAGAAACTCGCAGCGGAAGATTTTTGGATGAACTCCGTATTCCGCGAACTGCGTTGAATACAGATCGATTCGGAGGAAAGCAAATCAGGGGATTGGAAGAGGACGTTGAGACGGACGCGTGGGCGCAGACGGCTCGTATTTATATGCACCGAGCGAAAAGATATTAAGATTTGAAGTTTTGGAGTTGGAAACGAAAACGAGAAAACGAAGCAGAGTTCTGTTTCTGGACGTGCGCCCGAAAAATCGGATGAACAGTACCTCATGGTACTGTTCACATAGGAGGAGAGAGAAAGCAAAACCGATTTTCGGATTTTAATTAAAATACAACAAATTGATAAGATAGAATAAATAGCAAATAAATCCAGAAAAATTCTCGAAAATACCAGAAAATTCCTGGAAACACCAGGAAGCCAAATAAAATAGATTTTGATTAAATTGATGTTTATGTTAGTCAAATTAAATATTTTTAATTTAGAAAAATTCCAATTAAGCTTTATTAATTCAAATAAAATTGGTGAAATTTTTCAGGGACCTAAACTACTCAAAAGATTTTTGAAAAGCTAAATTTTGGGACGTTACAATGTCTGCCATGACTCGTCATACAAAAGTATGCGATTGAGTAATCGTAACAAAACCTTTCCGAAACTTCATCTCGACAATTGACCCTCACAATGTGTTTTACCGTCGTACCAACCCTGACGCAACGTTTTGGTACGACACACACCGTTGGACCTGGAACCAGCGAACCGTCCATCGATGTAACTTTTAGAGTAGTCCACACCTCCACTCTGGCACACAGTCTGTCATACATGCCGGAGTAATCAATGCTAAGATTTCATAACTTACTAAGTTAGGCCAATTCCATCAGGCATGTGGTAGGACAGTTATAGCTTAGTTCAATGGCACACAACGTTAAGTCCTTAATTGACCAAGGCGAGATTGCCAATTTCTAACTATATTACCAAGATTTTATATTTTTTCAGTCCACAGTTCCACCATATCACACAGTTCCATCCGCTCGCCTTAGTCTAAATCTTTTCTCACCCTGTTGGTTAAGTGCAACACATACCATAACGAGTAACAACATACTACACACAGTTTTACATAAGTTCCATAGTTACTTAGTCAAGTTTATATTTGCAACTCAAATGACATCAATGACTCATTGCATGGTTAAGCAAATTATTCGTATCTAACCAACTCACGTTGGTGCTATAATAATACCAACTAATAATTTTTAAAGTAGAATGCAATATTTTGAATCAAGGTAATTTTAGAAGACTGGGTTCAACATGGTCAAAGATATAACTTTTCTTGCTATAACAATAATGTTCTTATTTTATCTTCAAAGGTACTGTAAGGCAGATCTTGAATTTAGATAAATTTATAAACTTGAATGGGTTCAATCGGAGTTTGTTTGAGGAAGAACGGACTCTCAAAAGTTTGACCAAAAGGAAAATACTAAAAAAGAAAAGGGAGAGAGAAATTGACAGGTGGGGTTCATGGAATATTCTTAGAATATTTTATTTCAAGAATATTGGAAAAAGGTTGAGTGGATGACATATAGGACCTACTGAGATGTATTCGGGAATTAAATTAATTAAAGAAAAGAATAAAGAGAATGACTGGTGGGGTCACTGGTCTATGGACCATGTCCACAGCAAGGGATGCTAGTCTGGTGGACCAAGCTCATAAAGCTAGGATTGACCAAGGGTTGGCTGACATGAGGGACCGCATGTAAAAAAGAGAAATAATTAGGGTTTTGAATTGAGTAGCTAACGTGTGGGGTCTGCACATCAGAGAGAGAGAAAGGAGAAAGAAACTGGTCTGCCACATGGACGATGACTAAGTATGACATAGAGGATGGTGAATTGAGGTAGCGAGGTGGTTGAGAGCGTAAACAAGAGAGGACAGAGGAGGTGCTGGCCGACGGTAATAGCGGCGGTGGAGATGGCGGATGGCGGATGGCAGTAAGGCAGGGCGCTAAGGGCTAAAATGGGTTCCCGGGAGCGAGGCGGTGCTAACGGAGGTGGCGGCGCGGCGATATCAGTGGTGACAATGGTGACAGAGAAGCTTCGGTTCATGGCGGTCTTGGTGATTAGGCAGCGCCCGGAGAGGATGGAGGGGAGCACGGCGACGATAGTGACGAGGGGATCACCGCTCGGTGTGGCCGGAGGTCGACGAGAATGGCGGCACGACGATGAAGAAGATGAGTCGCGGCGGGGCACTGTAAGACCGAGGAGGCCGATTAGAGGGGGGTGAATATGCGGTTTAAAAATTCTTTTGCTAAAACCAATTTATAATACAGAAGCTAATAACAATTGGTTTCACATAATAAAAATCTAAATCAACTAGGCTTCACTAAGTGCACCAACAATATGAATACGATTGAATGAGAGCAATCATACAAAGATATATAAGCAATTAAAGCAAGTAATGTAAATTGCTCAAAGTAAAACACAAGATCAAACCACAATGGACTCAATGATGTTTTACCGTGGTGATCGGAGACTTGCCGGTCTCCCCTAGTCCATGTTGAGGTAAGCCCTAGCGAATTGGACCAGCTCCACGAATTAAGCCAACACCTCCGAGGTAAGTCCAACCACTTGGACCAGTTCCAACACGAATCAACACCTCGCTCCACTCGGGTTTCTCTTCCTCCACTCCGGAGATGGTGTAACACCCTGGCTATGCGGAAGTCAAGATATTACCTAAAGTCTAACCCCAAGCAATGACATGAATTAATTTCAAGAATCTTTCCACTAAAGACATAAAAAGTACGACAACTATTAAAATGGAACTATGAATTAAATTAGAATTCAACAACATCTCAAAACTCTAATTATCCAGTCATATCAAATTGCTTGGGATAAATCTATCATTAGACTATCCAAAGCTCCTTAGGCAATTACTGATTCAACCATACCATAATGAAGGATAACATCGACCCTCAAACTCCATTTATTACAATCCAATATTTATCAAATGAAAGGTAATGACAAGTTCGTCGAATTAAAAGTGAATAATGTGAAATGATTGAAGTGATGCGTGACTAATCCCTCCCAAGCATGCCGTCATCATGGTTTACCTAAACAAATAAATACGGCAAGAATGAGTCCATGACTCAGCAA